>CAMAPE010000019.1:18180000-19380000 GCA_945859875.1 Cuscuta europaea
GCTTAAACAAATATGGAGTATTTCCCAAGATTTTTTATCAAGTTCACATCTTAGTCCACTATTACATATCATCCGTGTAGAGTAAGAAGATAATAAAATTTTCACTTACTTCAGGTCAACGGTGTTATAATATTATTTTAAAAGTATTAAAAAATTATATAATTTTGATAAATTAAAGTTCTCCGGAGTCGGGCGACCTAGTGGACTACCCGGCCCGCTCCTACAGGCGGGTATGACCATGGGGTTAGGTCCGTTTTTGCGGGCCGGGCCCGCTCACACATAATGGGCAGAAAATTAATTAAAAACCCGGCCTGAGCCCGGCCCAAACCCATTTTTGTGCAGGTCTAACCAACACTCACAATTGTAATGCTTTTAGAAATGTGAACATCTACGTAGTATTATTGAACTGTTAGGGCGGGACAGAATTCAATTTTCTTTTGGAGAAATATATAGCATTTATTATGTATGAATAAACTAAAACACATTCTATTTACATATATATACGACTTTATAACACAATGGAACAACACACACAAACAAGAAAAGAAAACAAGTTACAAATTAAAAACCTCATAACCTAAGGTGTGGTGTATACATATTTATTTATATAGAATCAGCAGTTTGAATCATGAATTCAGTGAGCATTCTGGCGGGAAGCCTTGGGGGAAGCGTTTGGCATCACTGCAATAGTTGTAAACCATGTAATTCTTTTGCACCCATTTGATTCTCTCTTGCCCGCTGTTATCTAGCGACTCAACCAGCCACGGATTGGCTGATGGGTTTTTGGAGCAAGAACTTGATGATGGGCCGCTCCAAACACAGGCTTGGGCCGTGTAGTTACTGTATGAGGCTACAAATGGGGCTTGGCTCCAGTCAGTCTTCACCAGCCCACCTCTTGTGGCCCACTCTTCTGCATCCCAAAGGCTTCCGTACACCCACATTGGTTGGTCTTTTGGGTATGGGATCCCACTTGATCCTAAATTCTTGAATTGCCTAATAGGTGTCCCATCTACCGTAAATCTGCCAAAATTAATTAATTGTCGTATATAAATTAATCATGCATTCCTTTATGAGTATACTATGTGATGAAATGAAAAAGAAAGCAGGTAAAACAAAACTTTTTCGAATTAATTCCACTTTTGGTCCTATGAGTTGTGTCAATTCCCCCTTTAGTCCATGTCTTTCACTTTGTTCACTTTTGGTCCTTAACTTATGTTTTTTAACTATTTGTGGTCCTTTTCCGGTGATTTTAAGCATCAGAAACAATTCCAGAAGAACCATATATGGACGAAAACCCAATAGTCATGTATCAAATGTGGATAAAGTGAAATATGTGAACTAAATGGAATTGATCTAAAACTAGCAGGACCAAAAGTGAAATTTATTCAACTTTTTCTAAAAGTTAAATATTAATTAATCAAGTGCTTCGTTAATGACACCACACGGGAATAATTAATGACACTTTTTCAATACAATACGGAGTATATTAAAAAACGTTTAGTTCTTAGAAAAAACATAGAATGAATGAGAGAACTATAAAATAAACCTTAGAACTTTCACAAAAAGTGTAAATAAACTCTTTTACAGGAGGTTTTGTCCGACTGTCACCATTTGAAGCGGTTTTCGGTGGAATTTTTTGATGAAAGTTTTTGAGCATCTTCTTCATTAAATCTAGTTTATCCATACCAAATTTCAACTAAAAATTCAATCGATAAAACAATCAAATGATATTCTAAAATATGTCTAATTGCGTATTATCTTCAAAATTTTTAGCGGTCCATGTTTTTCATATGCGTGTAGAACACGTATCATTCATTTGGATGGATTATAGACCAACTATGCCCCAATTATATACGAGAAAGAATTACTTTAAAAAATAAGACTTATCCATACCAAAAATGGTAATCAGCTATCTTTATGAAATCAGAAATAGACAAAAATCTGAAAACCTCAGTTTGGAATCGTTCTTATGTACGAAGTATTTGTTTTTATAAGCACATTTGATGAAAAAAACTTGCAATTCATGCATCTCTTTTGAGGAAGACATTCATGCCAAAAGTGAGACAAATGTACGGAGTATTTCAATTCTTATTGAATTCATCCGTGTGAATTACTTTGAATAACAATTTCTTTACTTTTAATTTCGTGTATAATTATGTGAGTATATTTTTAATTGGACTAAAAATTTTTGGTCTGGTTTGGTGTGTTCTAGTGGTCTAGTTCGAATCGGTCTGATCTGGTAAAGTCTGATGTTTGTGAATTTTATAACTGTCTAAGTTTCATCTAATCGGATTTGATGTGGTCTGATTTTATGTGGTACATGACTTAGTGGGTGTTTGGATCTAATTCTTAAAACTGCTTCTGCTCCTTCAGAGAGCAGAAGCAGAAGTTGGAGTGTTTGGGTGAAAATGCAGAAGTGATTCTGATGCTCTAATTTACTCCTAGAATCAGTTCTTTTAGAAGTTGGGAGTACCAGCTTCTGAAAACTGATTCTGATTCTGCTTCTGCTTTAAAAAAAAGCGGAAACAGAATCAGTTCCAAACACCCATTAAAACATCCTAATACTTGAAATTTGTACGTATCGTTGATGACACCTCAGATCATGATCTGATTGTTAGGCAAGATGTCTTTAAGATAAATAGTGCATAGACGCCTCAATTTGTTTATTATTAAACATGTACGACATTCATTCTAAATGCACTTGGTTCGTATTAAAGGACAAGAATTTTTTTGACAACGTATTAAATGACAAGAATTGAATAATAATTACTCTCTCCTTCCCTTAAAATTTATAATCTTTCCTTTTTGGGACGTTCCAAAAAAATTTGGCACTTTCCCTTTTAATCAATTATTTTTTGGATCCTATTATTTCTCTTTCCTCTGTACAAACCTCAACCACACAATTTTTACTTTATTATTCTCCGTGCCGGTCAAGTTTGACAAAATTTTAAGGGACGGAGGTAGTATGAATTTATAAGTACAAATGTTTTTAATTGCAATGAATTTTTTTGATCGGATATGATCTGTTTAAATCTCATCTAATATGTCTGATAGATATTTGTTTTATGTGTATTTTACAATTGTCAATATGGTATAACCTAATCTAAATTAACCTAGTCTGATTCGATCTATGATTGTAATAAGTCTAATTTAAAATATTAATTAATTAGAGCATCTTCAATATTATAATGTGCACAGTGCACATGTGGCAGGAGAGAGATACACACAAAAGATTAAATTAATGACATTTCTCTCTTCTCACTAGTGGAAAAACGTCAAATAGAGGCGCTTCGTTTGAGACGCTTTTCAGCACAAACGCCTCTATTTGGCGTTAAAATTATTATTTTAAAATTTTTTAAAACCGTGCGGCGCTTATTGGAAAAAAGCGCCTCCAATCATTTTTTAAAATATTTTTTTTTAACTCGTGCGGTGCTTTCTTTTAAGAAGCGCCTCCGATTTGATTCCCGGTTTTTTTTTTGAAATCCGTCCACTCGTGCGGCGCTTAGGGAAAGAAGCGCCTCTAATTTCCCCGGTTTTTTTGGAATTGGGCCACGCGTGCGGTGCTTGGGTAGAAGCGCCTCTAAGTTCCCCGGTTTTAAATGGAATTGGGCCACGCGTGCGGCGCTTGGGCTAGAAGTGCCTCTAAATATTTCGTATTTTAAAAAAAAAAAACTGCGTGCGGCGCTTTTTGTGTAAGAAACGCCTCCAATTTTAACCCAAAAAAATACCCCGTCGTCCAAACCTAGCCGGTTGTTCCGATCCAAACCCTGCAGCTGGAAACGGAAACATCACCTGGGAAACGGAAACAGCAGCCGCACCGCCCGCGACCTTTCGACCGCACCGCCGCCCGCACGTACGCCTGCCATCGGGTTATTCGACTTCTCCAGCACGCTCGCCGCCATCGTACGTCTGCCGTAGGCTTGCTCGCCGCCGCTGCACGCCTGCAACTACTCCGGCACGCCGTCGACTTCTCCGGCTCCCCGTCGACTTCTCCGGCCCGCATCCCAGGTCAGTTTATTTTTTAATTAAGTTTTTGGTATATTTTGGTTGATTTCACTTTTATTTGATTTTAGTTTAAATTTTAGTTTAAATGTTTTCAGATTAATATATATTACATATGAGATCCATTGTTCCCATGTTTAGGATTCCTTAATTTTTAATAAAGTGGGAATTATACTTACATTGATAAAAGTGAGTTTATTTGTTAATTTTTATTTGATTGTTTTTCATTTTTATTTTTATTTGATTGTACTTTGATTTTTTTGGACCGCTTCGGCTCACAGTTAATTATAATTTATTAATTGTTTATTTGACAGCGTTATCAATGTATTTTATTTGATTATAGTATGTGTAATTATTGAAGTAATAATTATTTGATTATACCCGAATGAATAATGGCCACCACTGAGATGGAAGATTGGTTGGTTTTAGTTCGTGTTAGTTCAGTAGTGTTGAATACATTTCACTCACATAGAAACTTTTTTCTGGTATACTCCTTTAAAATGAATGGAAAATGGGGTCATTTCATTCACAAAAAAAAATGAATGGTATACATGGAAACTTTTTTCTGGTATTCTGGTTGAAACTTTTCATTCACATAGAAACTATGAAGTTAGTAGAAATAATTTTGTTTTCTGGTATACTCCTTTAAAATGAATGGAAAATGGGGTCATGGTATTCCATACGTGTCAAGGAATAAATCCGCCAAAGAACTGCGTCTTATATGCTCCTGCTTCATTGCAACATCTGTGAATATGATTTGAGCATATATATATATATATATATATATATATATATATATATATATATATATATATATATACACACACACACACACATTGAGCTTAATTATCATTATAGGATGTATAGAGTTGCGTCTACACAAAAGGGTCGTGGCAAGCCGATCAAATGGCATAATATGAAGGTACTTTCATCACATATCTTCTCTTATTTACATAAGTTATGCTTTTATGTAAAAAAATCATATTATAAAATAATAATGTATATTTGTCATCTAATATATAGTGTGCATAACAAACGGGCAACACAGAATGTGGATATTATGTGATGAAGTTTATTTGGGAAATAATAACTTCTGTTGGAAGTTCAGATATTGCATAGGTATTTAAATTATATATACTTCAATAGGTGGATTTCATTAAATCATTTAACTTATATACGATAGTATAATTTAGTTTGTCATTACTTATTTTATCTATATTTTTATGATTACTTTCAGGTTTGGAATTCAAGAACTGAGTCATATACAACGGAGGAGTTTGATGACATTAGAAAAGTATGTGCTAGGTTTTTTGTAGATGAAGTGTTATGACATTAGAACTGAGTCAAACTTGAATGTAGTTTTATTATATTGTGATACAAATTTGTACCTTTTGAATTGTATTTGTGCGAAACGATTTTATCGTTATTCTGGTTTTATGAATGAATGAATGTGTTTTTTTGGTTGACAATGGATCTGTAAATAAAACAGGTTATATAGTATTTTAAAAAAAAATATAAAAAATAATAATAAAATTTGGAGGCGCTTTTGTGAAAAAAGCGCCTCTAAAACAGAATACGGAGCCAAGTTTGGAGGCGTTTTTAATGTTAGAAGCGTCTCTAATTCATTTTACGTAGCACATTTTGGAGGCGCTTTTTTCGTCAGAAGCGCCTCTAAATAAAAAAAACTCATCAGAAGCGTCTCTGTTTGGGCCACGCATGCGGCGCTTTTTCTATAAGAAACGCCGCAAAATTCCGATTTTTTTTTTTAAATATTAGAGGCGCTTCCAGTCAAAAAGCGCCTCCAATTGAGATTTGCGGCACATTTTTAAGAGGCGCTTCAAAGCGCCGCACGTGAGCCATTTGAAGCGCCTCTGATTAACGATTTTGCACTAGTGTCTTCTTTCCACGACCTTATGTGTTTTTGGTAAGTTTTTCTCAACAATGTCAACCACAATGTCTACATAGACATTGTGGTTGACATTGTAGAGAAAAACTTACCAAAAACATATAAGATCGTTCAAATAAGGAGAGAGATATTTTATTTGTTGTTTTTTAATTGGCTATCTCCAATGACATGTATGCACCACCGTTCATGTTTTTGCATTGGAGATGCTCTTAGTACTCCCCTTGTCCCATGGAATTGTTCTCACTTCCCTTTTTAGACGTCTCGTATAAAGGTTCTCATTTCTAATTTAGGAAACAATTAACGATCTTAAATGAGAACTTAATCATTAAATATTAAAAATTATACATTTATAACATCACTTATCAACAATAGCCGCATTATATTACATACCTATTAAAATTATTTCTCAAAGTATACTCGAATTATTCTATTTAATTATTGTCTAAATAATCGTTCTATTTTTTCACGGGAACCTTCAACGGGACGGATGTACTATGTAATACTAACGTTATTAACATAGGAGATGGTTATATTATAAAGTTGGATGCACATACATGATGCTTTCGGGGTTCCAAAGGATGGAGTAGGTGTGGAAGTCCTTAGTTGGGTCAAACCAAAGGTAGAACTGTTGTTCCCTTCCGCCCTTCCCTTGCGTGAAGACATTAGTATGAAGAACGTAAGGATCCCCACTTGCGTTCCCTAGAAACTCAAAGTCAATCTCATCGTGCGTCGATCCCAATGAAGACAACTGCACCATCCCAATTATCAAACCATCATTAATAAACCTCACCAATCACCATCTATATACACTCCTTCTAGGGTTTAGCACCGGTCAAGATCGGTCGGACCAGACCGGACCGGATAGCACCTCGTCCACGTGAATCAATTAAAATACGGAGAAAATTGTAATTGAGTAATTCAGAAATAAATAGATAATAATATAATGATTTGAATCAATAAAGTTGAACAGGATACTTCGATACTTTATGGGTGGCCTAAGCTAGCAACATTTTATTCTAATACTGTCACTGGGAGTCAATGATCCTTAACGTTTAATCATTAATTATTCAAACACAATTATCCCAATCAACCTACTTTTTACACAATTTTTTAACCAATATTATTATTGATGTAATAGGGCATTGCACATAGACTTTATACGATCATAATAGTCTTTAAAAAATGATGGTCAAACAATAATTAAAGGAACTTTCAGAGTGACCATTTTGTCCTTTATTTTTCAAAACTAAACAACCTTAGAGAAAAAGTAGAAAATGCTTAATATAGGACAAAGACATACACAAAATTTAAAAATAAGACCATTATTTTTCTCCATATAGGACAAAGACACACAAAATTTAAAAGTTAGCTTTCCAAGAGTACCCTTGCATAGTACAAAAAAGTAGCGGTCCAAATTAACTAAAGGAGGGTAGATCCGTAAATGAATAGTAAAAGTAAAGGATAAATGAGTACTTTGAAAGCAAAAACTTACCAAACATAGAAATAAAGTAAAATAGAAAGTCAATTTTGGGACATGAAAAGCAAAAATAGAGATTAATTTAGATTTAAAAAAGATAGATTTTATGGTACCCATACAGTAACATATCTTTGTTCACATGGACCAATAAAAGTATTGCAGTTGAATTATTTAAATTTAAATTAAAAATGATATAGTGATTTGGACCAATAAAGTGAATGGTAAGTACGATATCTGTTTTTTAAATGTGGGCCAAAATTGTATCCTAAAAAAAGTCAAATTAGTAATACTCGGTGGTGCTAATCACTTACGTAGAAAGTCGTGACCGTGCCGGCAGAGTTACCGGCCACAAGTTTGAGCTTCATCTCAATCTTCCCATACATATACTGATTCTTTGACCGGAAACCGGAGCCGGAAGCCTTGTCCAGCGACAGCGTCAGCACCAGCCCTTGTCCGTCTATTTTTGCGCGCCCTTCTCCCCACGTAATATCCACCTCGTTGTTGAAGTTAGCGGCGGCGACACCTGACGGCGCCGACATCACCGCCAGTCCCAACAATAATAATACGAATCCCACAACCGGCGGAATCCGTCCAGCTCCCGGAATAGCCGTCATCGTGATTTTAAATTGTTTATCTAAACTAATTATAAATAATTTGGTTTGACGCGTATTTATATATATACGGAATACGGAGTATATTATTGGCTGTAATGAGAAAGGAATAATGATACAGTCTATATATGTATATATTTGTACGTGTTGAATGCATGAAAATGGCGTAGCAGCCCTTATTTATATACAGCCGTACGTAGTTCAGTAGTTGCACGTAAAAAGTTCACCCACCATATCCATAGATTGTGTGTGCATGCATTCTTTGCTACCAATTATGTATTGCTGATTTGGCGCTAGTGAAATATTTCGTGCTTTAATTTCCTGTCAATTAATTAGGAGTTTTTATTAGTAGTATCGGAGATGTTCTTATTTAGACTGATTTAAACTCCGCGGTACATCAGACCACATAAGACGCACCACACTCAAACAACTCAGACCAGAACATAATCTGACAAGACCAGAGTAAAGTCAGTAAATTACAACAGACGAGACATGATTTAAACAAACTAGTTCATTTCAGTCCAATTAGAAACATCCTAATGAATAACATTTTTTTCAAAATTTAAAACTGTTGGAAAAGGTGTTAATAAATTGCATTAAATGGTCATTTTTGGGCAATGTTTTGAGTGGGGTCTACTTCCGATTTGAATCGGGTCAAAGTGGTTTCGGATTGTCTTTGCTAAGGGCTACAATTCGATATATGGTACACTCAAAATGGATAACAGGTGAATGAGAAATTGATTCTCGAAGTTCACTTGTTAAAATGGAAAAACATGGAAAAAGATGGGTTTTCTAGTGGGATTTATCCCACACCGAAAAACCCAAGAGATTTTCACCCCTTTATAAAGGGAACCCACCTTGAAGGAGTTAAGATTTCTACAGGGAAAGGCTCTCTTCGCGTGCAAAGGGTGGGATGCCGATCAAATCCCGAAAATGGAGAAGAAAAACCGTGACTCGTGTGCGCGGACGGCCTACGAACACGGATGTCGTCCGAAAATCTATCAGAATTGCTCAGCGGCAGAATTGCTCCAGACCAGAAGACCTGAGAGGGTCTCTGGGGTCTTCCGGACAGAAGACCACGAGGTCTTCCGGTGGCTTCAGACCAGAACACCTCTCGAGGTGTTCTGGCGGGGGTCTTCTGGTCGCATCAGAAGGACGATTTAATGCCCAACGGATTGGTCATTGATGTCCAACATTCAGGTCCATTAACCTCCATTCAACACACAACAAATCCTCCTATATATAGCTGCCAGGTGCTCTGCAACAAACACACGTTCACAAACGAACCCGCACACTCTTTAGCTCTAAAAACACCTCCAACTTTTCTGAAAAATTTCCTGAGTATTCTAGCTTGTTCTCGTTCGTCGGAACTTTTGTTTGTGTGCTCAAACGTTAGTTCGTTAGCCACCGTATCCTGGGAAACGGTTGTTGCAACACTCCTAGCACCGTGGGAAGCAGCAAATACGTTTTAAGGACATCGTGCTACGCACGAGCTCTGACTAAATTATGTTCCATCTTATTTCTGTTTTTCTTAAGCTATTTTATTTATTAGTTAATTTTATTTAATTAAAATTTCTTCGTTTTTCTGAGTCACACCCAACAAAAACTTCCTAGCTAGTATTCTTAAGAGAATTTCGTTTCCATAATTATCCTTTATTTTACATGATATTTTCTTTGCTTAGAGTCTTAAACTTCCAAACAGAGCCTTATGGTCTTTGAACGGGACACCCCACACGCTATCTCCGAAAGATAAGCTTAATTAATTGTCATATATCTGCTTGCTTCTAATCCCAATCTTATGGTACGTAGATATGACCGGCGTAATAAATCCCAATTCTAATTATTGGGGAAGAGCCTTACGGCGTTATCCTTTTAAGGTTACAGAGTATTTGCGTATTTGAGCCTTGGTTTTAACTATAGGACAAATATGATCTATATACATCTCACCCTCTCAGTTGGATTCAAAGGGGTTGATAATACATGTTTTCGATTGGACGGTAATTTTCTTGTCCGAACAGTTCTGGTATATTCAGTTTAAGCTTGCTTGTTCTAGTCTATTCAAGTCTGAACTAGTCTGGTCGGATAGATGTTTGTTTTATATGTATTTATAGAACATGTCAAAGTCTGGTCTGATATCATTTGGTCTATTTAAATCGGGTATATATATAGTATAAAACTGAATCAAGTTCAATAAAACATCTTATACAGATGGAACGTTTATTTATCAAAGCATGCCTATGACCTTAAGAGTCCAATTAGATAGCACTTTGAGATTGATTGAATTGATTGAATTTGTTAAAATTTTGGTTCAAATAGCTCAATTAGCTGAATCTTTGGAATTATAGTTCGAAAAATATAGAATTATAGAAACATTTAATGAAAAACCTAAAGTAGTCATATATTCACCAAAACCAAGCAATTTTGAATATTATAGTTTTTGTGAACAGAGTAAAAAAAATTACCAAGTGTATAGTAATAAAATTGATTGACGCACAAACATAAAACAAGGGGTACCAAACAGGCATGAGATTGAGCACTAGTATAATTTGAGGTATATTTTCGGTTATCCCATAACGTGGGTAGCTCAGTTGGTTGAGTGGTGATAATTTTAATTTGAAACAATGATCAAGGTTCGAAACACGCAACGACCGTGTGGAGATTACAACTCGTGCATGCGGAGTTCAGTAGCAGTCGTGAGTTACGAAAAATATTTAATTTGAACCTCTGATGCACACGGGTATAAGACATACCCGTGGGTTACTCTTTCGGGCGATTCCACCGTTTTGGAACAATGAGCTATATTTTCCGACAATAATAGTTTGTGACTGGATTCTAATAATTCGATTTGAATTTGGGTTACACTCGAATCAATTGTGTTGTACTTTACCTAAGAATTATGCAATAGCCACTTGGAGAAACATGACCTTCGTCAACTTATAATAATAATATGACAAAAGTAAAATGCATTTTGAAAGACTTTGAAGTGTTACTATCTGTCTATATCCAGAGAAATGCGGAGTAAATGTTTTTCCCCGGTGAGGCGTAGAGTCAATACTTCTGTTGAGAAACTTTGAAGCACTAAAAGAAGTATATGGGAAGTTTATTAAATTCTGTATTCGTGAGTGTTAATATAACACAATAAAAGCAATTACATGATTTGAATCATATCATAATTATCAAATTTATCGACAATTGGCCAATTGGGTAGACGATTAATAATAATTGGAATAAAAGCTAATTCACACAAACAAATATTTGGAGGAGTATGAATGGTAAACAAGTATGAAAGGAGATGTTTGGAATTGAATTTGCATCTGTTTGTTTTAGAAGTTGTCCCCTCATTTTCTAAAAAAACTGTTTCTGTGAACAATTTGGAACCCTCATTAGTACTTCTACACTTCCATCCAAACACCTATATAGCTTAAGGCGTTGGAGTATAATATTACCACAACATTGCGTAAATGTCCCAACTTAAACGTAACACGAGAAGTGTAATTTGTACTAATTTGGGGTATAATATTACCACCATCTTCTAATGAAGTCAAATTTATATGCACTATAAATGCAAGTAACTTAATTAAGAGACAAATTTTGGGTACGAAACATTATTTTGAACTTTACACAATATGTCAATATATACAAAATATGTACTCCCTCCGTTCCTATTTTATCTTCCAAATAGGTTTGTCACACAATTTAAGATAGTGGGTATTGTGTGGTGGAAAGTTGTGCAGAGGAGAGAGAAATGTGTAAGAAATGTTGTGAACCACAAATTCTTTACTAAAAAGGGAAAGTGAAAGTTTTAATTGGAACGGACGAAAAAGGAAAGTTGGAAATTTTAATAGGAACGGAGGGAATAACAATTTTGTCTAGGGACAAGTGAGTATAGATATCCTAACCAAGGTGAATACAAGATGGAGTTCGAATGAGATGACTACGTCCTTCAGCTGTTCAGCAAAATGCTCCAATGATTATGACCTCTACGGTACTAGTTTAAGGCTTTAAGTCTTCCACGGTTCGATCTTTCAAACCATTATATATGACCTTATATTTAAGGCATGCATCTCCAAATACACCCCATTTTGAAAATAACACATAACCGGTTTATTAAATGGAGGTGGTATGAAATGTGCCTTTGTCAACTTTCCTTTTTTGGTTGTTCCAAAAACTTTGTCACTTTCCCTTTTATTCAATCAATTTGTGGTTCCTGTTATTTTTCTCTCTTTTGCACAAATCTCTACCACACAGTTTTTACTTTATTATTCTAAGTGTCAGTCAAACTTGGCTATCCTTTTAGAGGCAGAGGGAGTATGTCATTAACAATACCCCTGTATATAATGAAAAATTGAAAAGAACACTAATTTATCGAAACTATTCACTGAACCACACGTTTAGCATGTTTTCTTTTGGACTGAAATTTGCTGATCTGGTCTGGTCTGGGTTGGTTTAGTCTAAATTGATCTGGTCTGATCTGGTACGTGTCTGTTCTCTGTGTATTTTGTAACTACGGAAGTCTGGTCTGATCTGATCTAATCTTGGACTAAAAACAACCCAAAAAAAAACATCCTTAGTCCGTTTAGGGAAAAAACACTTTGATTATAACAGTTACTATCCAATAATTTTTTTGGGGAGGTGACTTATATTATAAATAAAATATCATAATTCAGATGAGTAGCAAAAAGATCGATAAAGGGTCCATTCTCAACCGTGAGCCCTCCAACAAGACTTAAAATCAAAAGTAATTCTCCTAAATAGGACTAAAACATTGTAAAAACTTCAAAATAGGACTATAAGTTTATTAATTCATAAACATGATTTCAGATTACAATTTTGCCCTCTTGTTATTAAATCCAAACAATTGTCTTTCTCCTGGATCTGGGAACAATCGACTTCGCCCTCACTTGTGATTCCTCCCCAAACGCAGCTTCTCTCCCTGCGATGGAACGCAAGATTCCACCTTTGACCGCAGATGCCCTCCCGCTCGACGCCGGCCACATCGATTTCTCCGATGAAGACAGGTTATCCTTTCTAAGTTCTTCTTCTTCCTCTTCTTCACGTTCTTCTCAACTTCCTTCCTCATGCTCTGTTTTCTTCTTCCTAAGATTATTTTGATTCCATATTGCTTTTTGTTACTTTAAATTTTCAGATTAAATAAAAAACTATTTCAGATTCTTAAACATTTAGATGAACAGAGAGATTTCAACTTTCAATGAACGAACAATTTGAATTTGAGAATTATTTATTTATTTACTAATTTTGATTAATTAGGAATCTGAGAATGTCATAATTACTGGTTATTAGAAAAAATTGTCACTATTATATCATTACACCTAACCAGATGACAATCTTAATATGAAATTACAAAATTTAACAAAAATGATGTTTGTACACACTCTTATACACACTTTTGTACACGCCTATGTCTGTGAAATCTTTTTTTTGTCTGTGACCATCGATTCATAGACAATGTTTTGCACAAACAAAATATTGTCTCTGTGAACCGGATTCACAGACAAAAATAAAAGTTTCACAAACATGATGTGTATAAGGTGTGTACAAGGGTGTGTACATCAAACATGGTTGAAAATTTAAAATGCTATATTTTTGCTAGTTTGACAAATAAATGTCAGTTTTTTACCCTCCAGTGAGTCTATGAAGACCTCCATGAGGAATGCTACTTGATATGCGAGAATGCCACAATAATGACACTTTCGTATAGAAACACGACATTCTCAATATGACATTTTCAAATATTGTAATGACATATAAGTGATATTTTGTAAAAATACCCAATAATTTTGACATTCTCTTATTCAAAAAGTGACATTTTCTGGAATCATTAGTCAAGGCATTTTGAGATTCAAATTAATCAAAATTGATAATAAGAAATTCAAGTTTAGATTTGTCTTCATTTGAAACTTTCAAAAATCAAATAAGATCGCAATCTCATCGAGAATAGGAAACGAATCGCTGGACAGTGGCTGCATTGGGGGCAGCGGCGCGCGGTCTAAGTGAAGGGAAACAACTGTGATGGTTTTCTAGTGGATGGCTGCGACACTTTTGGTAGAGGATGGTTGTGACAGTTTTGGTAGAGGATGGCTACCAATGAAGATAGCAGCTGAGATAGAGAAATTAATGTTGGAGTTTTATATCAAGGGCAATTTTGTCAAGCTCCAATACTTTTAGTCCTATTAAACGCTATAAAACGTTAGAGTCATACTTTTGCAATTTCATAAACTTTTTGTTGGGATATTGGCCCGCAGGCCCAATACCCGGATCTAAGGCCCAAAATATCCATTTCGTTAGGTGGGCCCATCATCCAGAAAATGAACCAGCTCTTGGGAAAATATGTACCGAACGAGGTTCGGATCGATTAACATACTTGGGCTAAATCATTAATGAGCCAAATCATTAATAGGCCAGATCAATAATGACTCCAGATCAGATGTACCGAACGGGGATCGGACTAATCAGTGAACTCGAGCCAAACCAATGATAATTCCAGCAGGATTCACTGCCCGTTCGGGCAGCGGGTAGCCAACAAGTGGCAGGGGGAATTTATTGCTAAAGTATGACGGCAGCTAGTGGGAGCATGAGTTCCAAGTGGCTAGATAAAGCAACCAATCAACATGAAGTACCACATACCCAAAGTCTGTTACATACCAAATTATCGTCCATTTCCTGATATATCCAAAGTCTGTGTTGGGCTTCCGGATCTATGGGATTAAACCTCAACATTGGCGCCATCTGTGGGAAACTCTGAACAAAAAGTTTCACACCAAACAAAAAGCTATTTTCAAAATGGTTAGAATTACTTCTCATCGCACCGGAGGAACTTCAAATAGACGTGGGGAAAGTCGGACCCCCCAAGGGCAATCCCTCCAGGGAGCCTACCCACACTTTGATGGGGATTTTTTCATCCTCGAAGCATTAAGAAGGAATCCCATGCCATGCGAGATTTGGCTCAGGTCATGCAACATATGGCGAATGAGCAGGATGGGGGAAGTCCAGCTACACCGGGGAAACTAGATACACAACCCCATCATTCAATGATGAAACCACCGATGCAGAAACAACCACGACATCAAATCACTCACGAGCCCACCGGGGAGAGCACGCAAGAACACATCCGACCGGGGGCAGGCATCACACTCCTAGTGACCGCACCCCGACCGGGTCACGGGCCAGAGGAGATACGCCCGTTGGCCACCAGTTACAGTGTGAAGAGCGTAACAATACGAGATTCGGGCAGAGACGTCAAAATCAAAGAATAACTCTGCCGGAAGCGAATCGGGAGTTTATGAACTTGGGAACTCCACCACCGCCTCCCCTAACAGCCCAAGAGGAAGAAATGGCCGAGATGAGGAGGCAGATGAACGAAATGAGGGAACAAATGAACAGAGCCCCTCTGCAACCTACTCCAGCTCAGGTCGGAATCACTTCCCCTTTCACCCGGGAAATCATGCAAGCGGAGATCCACAGGGATGCCAAACCACCGACCGGTCAAATATATGACGAGGCAGGAGATCCCCACGGACACTTGAGGAGTTATCAAGGGGGGTGTATGCTGTTGGGAGCATCGGAATCGGCCATTTGGCGACTTTTCTTCAGCACACTCAGGGGGCCTGCCCAGGAATGGTTCGGGACCCTGCAGCCCGGATCGATCGGCAGCTTTGCCGAATTGTCAGGTTTATTCCTGGCCCAGTTTGCATCCAATGCCACTCCGAAGAGGCATTTCAGTTACCTGACTAGTATCAAGCAGGAGACCCTAAATCAATTCCTCAAGAGATGGAGGGATGAGACCCTAAAAGTGGGGAGCATGACGGATGATACAACCATCACCCTATTTACTAACGCTCTCCGAACGGGTGAATTATATAAAGAGCTGAAAAAGAATCCTGGTACGGTTTATTCTGAAGTACTGGACAGATCCCGAAAGCATGCAGCTCTGGAAGAAGAAATTCTGATCAGGGATATGGTAGCTGCACCCCCTATGCCAATGAAACCGGCCGATCGACTGGGTCTTATCCTAGCGACCGCTCCACCTTCAAGAGCGGCATGATTCACTCCTTTGGTCCTTTCGGTAGCAACCATTTATCAGAACGAGGAGGACAACATTCCCCCTCCGACTGACACCAAAGGTTTTATGGGGGCAGATGCAAATGCTTTTTGCAAGTACCATAACAGGAACGGTCACTCCACCCAATCCTGTCGGGCATTGCAAATAGCCATTGAAAAATTGATCCAGATGGGTCATCTGGGTAAATATGTAAATACGGACTCGAATGCTACAGGTATTCTGAAACTGGTCAAGAAATCCAACAACTGGAGGCGAGATGTACAGTGTGATGCTCGCCCTAGAAATGATGTATATAACCCTCCCAGAGACGAACCGGAAGGTTTGGGGAACCCGGGTAAAAAACCCAGGATGGAGGTAAAGGTGATATTTGGGGGTGGGGAGACAGGCGACTCGAACGCCGAACGGAAGAAGTTAGAGCGAAGCTTGTACGTGGGTTCTGTAGCCATGCCACCCCAGAAGAAAGGAAGGACGGACCCCATCACCTTCGGGCCCGCAGATTTGCCAAACTCACCTAGTCCACATAAGGATGAGTTGGTTGTAAGTATGTGCATAGATGAGGCTTTAATTCCCCGGGTGTTGGTCGATACAGGAAGCAGTGTGAACATATTGTACCTGCAATCGTTCGAGAAAATGGGCCTCCAGAAAAATCAACTGACCCACCTGAGGACACCACTGGCAAGCTTCACCGGGAATTGCATCGAAGCAGAGGGGACCATCCAATTGATGGTTGAAATTGGAGATGAAACACACATGGCACCAGTCCGAATGACGTTCGTAGTAGTGGATATCAAATGTGCCCACAATGCCATTTTGGGCCGACCGAGATTGGAAGATTTGGAGGCGATAGCCTCTGTCCGCCACTCATGTATCAAATTCCCCACGGACACTGGGGTTGGGTGGCCAGAACTGATCCAACTACAGCCCGAACGTGCTATCGGGAGGCCTTGAAAAACATGAATGTCCGAGGCATGCGGGTTAACTGCATTGAAGTCGAAGCCCACCGAACGAAGTTCGAGGCATATCCTGAGCCTGCCACCCTCCTCGAGCAAATTGACCTGGATTCTCCCCCCGATCGGAAGGTGGCCATTGGGGCGGATCTGGAGGCTGAAATTTGGAAGGGTATAATCTCAGTACTGAAACGTTTCAGATATTGTTTGCCCAAGGGCCAGAAGATATGCCGGGTATTGACCTGGACATAATTTTCCACAAGCTGGCCGTTCGATCTGATGCAAAGCATGTTCAGCAAAAGAAAAGATACCAAGGCGACCGAACGGCGTGATTTTACAAAACAAGAAGTGGCCACCTTGCTAAGGATAAAACACATCCGACCGGTGATCCATGTTGAATGGTTATCCAATGTGGTACTAGCTCCAAAGGGGTCCACCTGGAGAATGTGCGTAGATTATTCTAACTTGAATAAAGCTTGTCCCATGGACCCATATCCGAGCTCTTAAGCTTCATGGATGCTTTCCGGGGATATCATCAAATTTTCATGCACCCGGATGACGCAGATAAAACAGCATTTGTAACTTCGGAAGAGGTATTTTGCTATATTGTTATGCCGTTCGGGTTAAAGAATGCAATGGCTACTTTCCAAAGGATGATTGGAATGATGTTCAAAGAAGTATTGGGGGTCACAATGGAGGCCTATGTTGATGAAATCCTGATCAAAAGCCGGAAAAAGGAGAGCCATGTCCTGGATATAGAAAGGGTGTTCGGGATAATGCAGAAAGCAAACATGAGGTTGAACCTCAAAAAATGTGCCTTTGCCGTTAAGGGGGCAAATTTTTGGGATACATGATGAGTGAGAGGGGCATTGAGCCTAATCCTGAGAAGGTAAAGGCGATCATGGATATGGAGGCTCCAAGGAACCTGAAGGAGGTTCAGATATTGACCGGTCGATTAGCAGCCCTGAGCAGGTTCTTATCCAAATTGGCTGATCGGGCAATTCCATTTTTCCAGATCATGAACAAAGCAAACCCCTTTGAATGGACTGCCGAATTCCAAACGGCCTTCGAGGATTTCAAGTTGTATCTATCTTCTCCCCTGGTATTAACAAAAGCTGACCCAGGGGAACATCTTTATATGTACCTTGTTGTGGCCGATCTAACCGTAAGTTATGTGTTGTTAAAAGAAGAAGATGGCATCCAGAGGCCTATATATTTTGTGAGTAAAGCCCTGAACAGTCCAGAGACTAGGTACACTCTGATGGAGAAAACGGTGTTGGCCCTGATAGCAGCCATCAAACGGATTGCGCCTTATTTCCAGGCACATCCGATAACCATATATACAACACAGCCACGACCACCATCCTGAGAAATCCAATGGCTAGTGGGCGCATCACAAAGTGGAGTCTCCTGATCGGGCAGTATGAGGTGGACTTTAGACCTTGACCCACTATCAAAGGCCAAGCATTGGCCGATTTCATAGCAGAATGTACTCCTCGACCTTCGGAGATCGAGACGAAAGGCAGCATGGTAGATGAATGGTGGGAAATGTACGTAGATGGTGCATCAAGTGCTAAAGGCTATGGGGGTGGAGCTGTGATCACATCATCTGAATGTTTTAAGGCATACTACTCCATCCATTTTGACTTCATAGTAACCAACAATGAGGCTGAATATGAGGCTCTCATTGCAGGGTTAAAATATGCAAGGGCCCTGGGCGCCGATCGGCTTAAGGTCCGGTCAGACAGCCAGCTGGTGGTCCACCAAGTGAATGGCACGGCCGAAACTAAAGAAGAAAGGATGAAAGCTTACAAGGAACTGATCGAGGAACAAATCGAAAAGTTTGAACATGTAGTGTTCGACCAGGTTTCCAGGATAGAAAATCATGAAGCAGATATCTTATCCAAATTGGAGAATGCAGCTCTTGATGACCGTGCACAGATGATCCTGGTTCACATCCAGTGGTTTGCTCATCGGGAAACCCTAACAACACCAGCAACTATGGTCCTCCAGGTAGAATCCATCGCTTATGCCATTTCCAGTTGGGTCATAGATATGACCAACTACTTAAAGGACGGGACCCTCCCACAAGACAAAAATTCAGTATATAATATGAAATGCATTCAGAGGAGGGCCTCCATGTTCGAACTGATGGACGGGCAACTGTACAAAAAGACATTTGGAGGACCATATCTGAAGTGCCTACCACCCGGTCTAGCAGTGGCGGTAATGGAAGAAATTCACGAAGGAATATGTTCCAGCCATCAAGGGCCTAAAACATTGGCAAGAAAAATCATCCTGCAAGGATACTACTGGCCAACAATCCAACAAGACTGCTTTGCTCATACCAGAAAATGAAAGATTGGCCAATTGTATGCACCGGTTCCCGGATGGCCAGCCACTTTCTACACCCCGATGACAGTTGCCCTTCCATTCGCCAGGTGGGGGATCGACTTGCTAGGGCCCCTACCTACTTCTCCTGGAGGACTAAAATACATCATTGTCGGGATAGATTATTTCACCAAGTGGGTGGAGGCCGAACCACTGACAAGTATTACAGATTTCAAATGCCAAAAGTTCGTCTGGCAGAATATACTTTGCCGATTCGGTCTCCCCGAACAGATCATCACAGATAATGGCAGACAGTTCGTGAGCAGGAACTTCGAAAACTATTTGGTCAAACGGCAAATCAAACATTCCAGAGCGTCTGTAGCATACCCTCAGGCGAATGGCCAAGTGGAAAACATGAACCGTACCATTATGGATGGTATGAATAAAAAACTAGAGCACTGTTCCTCCTCATGGCCGGACCAATTGAATTATATCTTATGGACATACAGAACGACACCCCAAACGGCTACTGGAGAGACTCCGTTTGCCCTTACCTACGGATTCCAGACTAAAGTTCCAATAGAAATTCTGGTTCCCACACATCGAACGGTACATTATGACCCTGAATGCAATGAGGATAATCTGCGGGCCGAAATGCACTTCATAGAGGAAAGGATGGACTTAGCTGCAATATGAATGGAGGAATATCATAGAGCGACAAGAAGATACTTCGATAAACAAGGGAAAATCGGATCGATCAAAGTAGGAGATTTGGTCCTGAAGAAGCGGGAAAAGAGCAAACCTCTCGAAGGAGGAAAGATGGCACAAAATTGGGAAGGCCATTACGAGGTCTGCAAAAAATATGCTTCATGAACGTTCGGTCTGCAATCTACCGAAGGCCGATCGGCAGGGACTTGGAATGCAGAGCATCTGAGGAAATTTTATCAATAAAAACGGCTGTAGCTACCTCTTTAAAAAAAATGATGAGAGGGAGACATAACTTCCAGAGAGTCTCACCTCAGCTTTTAACAGTTTGGAGGGAGCCACCACCTCAGCTAAAAGATTTTGACCCTGTGGTCACGAACGGTAAAGGGTTCAAAATGGCTTGGAGATGGTGTCAAAACAAGTATTGTCAAGTCGAGCGACGTTCGGTAACATGGATTGTCGTCCGGGGAGACATTACTTTCAGAAAGTCTCACCTCAGCTTGTTAACACGTAGAATCATTCCGGATGACCGAATGACGAACGGGTTAACAGTTTGGAGGGAGCCGCCATTTTAGCTTAAGTAAGAAATCACCCGATCTAGTGATCTTGCTTACAGTTTGGAAGTGGTCACCTCAAACCCCTAATATGGATGATACGGATCGAGGAAACTCTTCGGAATGCATCAAAATTATGGATTTGAAAGGAAGAGAGTCTCACCTCAGCTTTTAACACGTAGAATCATTCCGGATGACCGAATGACAAACGTGTTAACAGTTTGGAGGGAGCCATCATTTCAGCTAACAGTTTTTGACCGTGTGCTCACAAACGAATAGACGGACCAAAACGGCTTGGAGGGAATCACCTCAGCTAAAAGATTTTGACCCTGTGATCACGAACGAAAAATGGATCATAATGGCTTGGAGATGGTGTCAGAACATGTATTGTCAAGACGAGCGACGTTCGGTAACATGGATTGTCGTCCGGAGAGGCACTGCTTTCAGAAAGTCTCATCTCAGCTTGTTAACACGTATAATCATTCCGGATGACCGAATGACAAACGGGTTAACAGTTTGGAGGGAGCCGCCATTTTAGCTTAAGTAAGAAATCACCCGATCTAGTGATCTTGCTTACAGTTTTAAAGTGGTCACCTCAAACCCCTAATATGGATGATACGGATCGAGGAAACTCGTAGGAATGCACCGGAATTATGGGTTTGGAAGGGAGAGAGTCTCACCTCAGCTTTTAACACGTAGAATCATTCCGGATGACCGAATGACGAACGTGTTAACAGTTTGGAGGGAGCCATCATTATAGCTAGCAGAATTTGACTCGTTCAAAACGGTTGGGAGATGATGTCAAAACTATAAGTATGGACGAATCTGAGTAGCGTCCGGAAAGAAAGAAGGAAGGAAAGAAAAAGTGAGGCATTTGAAAAGACAAGATTATGTATAGAATCGAGCTTTATTCTTCGGCACTACTGGCCAGAAAGTACAAAGAAACCAAGAATAAAATTACAAAGATGGACTACTCTATTGGACAATTGCCGTTTGGGGAAGATTGAGGTTGAGAGCTGCCGGCCTGTGCTGCATCATCAGAGATCGCTTTCTGTCTCATCTTAATGACCCGATCGTAAGTATTCCCGAACAGGTCATCAAATACCAACTCATCAGGATCGAACGGCTTGGAGAAGCGTTCCATGATCAGGTCGAGGTTCCTGTCTAGAAGCAGATCTTGACTTTGCTTCACAGTTTTCTCCGTCAGGACATCCAAGAAAGATTTCTCTTCGGGCGTGCTATCCAGAAGCTCTATCCCCGACTTGATCGGGTCCTCGCTCTCATGTAAGAATTGGCCAAGATGAGGTCCCAAAAATTGTCGAGCGGTGTTCTGTAAAGCGATATCCAGTCCTTTACTGCGTTGATATTCGATCAACGCCTGATTGGTGATCTTGAAGGTGTTGGCAGTATACGGCTCGGGAGGATTATCTCCCGCTGATTTATCAAACCGCATCCCAGCGGATTCAGCCACTCTCACCTGGCTCTGAGATCTCTAATTTCTCGATCACGATGCCGGGCCCTCTCCTCCATCTTAGCCAGATCAGCCTTCGCTTGTTCACCTTCATCAACACGGACTTGCAGATCTGCAGCCAGTTTCCGAGCGGTGGAAAGGAGAACCTGGCTATCTTCCCGATCATTGGTTATACGCTTCATCTTCTGTTCAGCAGCCAGGAAGGCCCGGTGATAGTATACTCCGGCCTACAAACAGTAAAAAAGGAAATCAGATAACATATACTAAATCAGAAGAAAATCAAGGTTTTAAAGGGGTTGATGATTGATCCGCACCTTGAGAGTCTCCAAGTGACCTGCCTCGACCAGGTCAGACCAATGGGTCAGAGTAAAAAACTGGGTGGAACCTTTAGGAGGTACTGCACCACATAGATGATGGCATCTGCCCGAACAGGTACCTTCCCTCTGCTCGGGCCCCCAAATTGGAAAACTCCACAAACATCTGATCATCGACCGGTGTATTGTTAAACACTAGAGTTTGGGGCTGGGCAGGGATGATAGGGTTTTTCATCTTGTCATCCGAACCGGTCAAATCGACCACGTGATCGACCGAGATCAGAATGCTGCCATCATTCCCTCTACGTTTCTTCCTGGTTTGCTCAGCAGATGCATGATCGGCAACCATCTTCTCCTTACCTTTTTCAAAGGAGGCAGTCGGGTTTGCGGCAGATATGAAACGACAAACGGGTATAGGGGATATCACACCTACAAAAGAGGGAATAAGAAATAAGAAAATAAATTGAAAGAAGATCAATCGGGTTAAAAATTTGTTATACTTACCAATTCCGGCAGCTAGCATCTTGGAAGGGGTAATAAAACCCCGAAGACTCTGAGTCCCTTCCATTCGGAGAGATTCGGCTTGAGATCGCAGAACGACATCTATTCTGGGCTCAGAGTCCCGAACGGGGTAAGCGTTCCACCGATCAGGGAATGAGAGTGAAACACCCACACGAACAAAGAGGAACCGTTCCTCCCAATCAGTCGGCGGTGTAGGGTTCTCTGTGAACAGTTGACGGTCCATTCGAGCCACCAGCTTCAGATACCCCGTCGTCCAGTAAGGTTGATAACAGTAGTGATGCAAGAATAAGTCAACACTATGAGCAATACGCAGTTCGTGACAATGGATAATGAACCCGTTCAGGATGCGGTATGTGCTGGGGATGAACTGAGCCGGAAGTACGGAGACTCGGCGGAAGAACTCCATAATGAATGGATGTAAAGGAAAGCGAAGCCCAGCAATCAGAGCATCAAGGTGCACAAAAATGTGCCCCGGTCGGTGCCTCATAGGATGCCTGATGAATCCGGAATAAAATTCTCTAGGCGGAGGCAACAGTTGGCGAAGTTGCCATTCGGCATCTTGAGGAAGACATTGTTTTTGTTTGCAAATACGGGTGAAGTGCAAGGCAATGCGGGGTGGCCGTTCGGGCATTCCCTTGTTATAGATCTTTACGTTGTCTCCCGAAAGGCATCCGTTGTCAAGAGGCTGTTCGGCATCTTTGGATACGGGAGGATTAGTGGAATTAGGTACTTGGGAAGAAGAGCCTTCGACCTTGTTTACAACAGGAGTTTTTCCCATACGGATAAGCGGCATTTCCTCAGATTCTGAGCTAGAAGAAAAATACATAAAACCACTTAAAGAATCCCGAGAATTCTAGAGAGAGAAAGCTTAGAGAGACGCAAGAAGAAATTAAGGAAGCAACAGAAGAAATGAAAAAGAAGCACCTCTATTTATAAGCAAAGATGCCGCCCAAAACCCTAACCCATGGAGAACACGTGGTGAAATGTGGTTGTACGAAATTTCAGCACATTTATGGTAATCAAGCACGTTCCCCGAACGATTAATGGGTATTTCGTAAAGAACGGGTTAACGGTTTTGGGAAAGCCATCCTAAAGACACCGAACGATGAACGTATTAATAGGCATCCTAGACCAAGGTCGACATAAGCCATAAGTTTGAAACAAGTATCTTTAGAGACCCCGAACGGGTAGTATTTGAAGAACAACAGATAAAGATCCGCAGGATGGGGAAAATTCAGAATCCGGACGAGTCAAAAGATAGGGGCAGCAAGATAAACCGAACAGGGTTTCTATTAACAGTTAGGTGGAATAGATGGAACATCAGAAACAAAAGATTCACTAAACGACTAAGTCCTACAGAACTATCTAAAGCCCGAGCGGCAATCGACACAAGAAAGGGGCCAAGTCCTGGTAAATTTTCAGAACTATCTGAAGCCCGAACGATGATAGGAAGAATGATAAAAAATGAGGTCAGAAAAACTGCTAAGTCCTATAAAACGGACCGAATCCTGAATGGTAAGCAATAAATCAATAAAGGCAAGAAAGACAATATGTGAAGCTTTGTGCAAAAGAGATATTATATATATTCATCGGCTCTATCGGCCGGAAAATACAAATGTGGTTTGCAAAAAAGGAGAAGGGGGGAAGGGATTACAGTTGCTAAAATACAAAATTCTAAATCTACTGGCCAGAGGCCTCTCTATTCTCTTCTTCATCGCCTTCCTCCTCATCCGAATCAGTGGGGGGATCAGGCTCTCTCCCTGTTTCACGATCAACAACCCGTTGTAAGTCCCTTTGATATTTCTCAAATTGGGCTTCAACGATGGGTACCTGGGGAAGATCGGTAAGCTCGATCGGCCTCCCTAGCATCTCTTGCAGCTTAGCCACAAAGGGGGACATGATATGCTGGCAGCCCATAACATAAAAAGATCAGGCCAGGGAGTCATTGAATTTCTTGCCCCTTGGATCCTGGTCGAGCAGCTTAACCCCCTTGCTGCGGCGGGCATCACCTGTGGAGAATCGATCGAGATAAGCACCGAAGGTGGCCGGGAGTTCCTGCTGCGCATAATCTTTCTTCAGGGCAGCAAACTCCTCAGACCCTTTAAATGCCTCGCGGACGGCGGACAGATCAACCTTCACCTCAGCAAGGCCGTTCGGGATACGAGGAGCGCTCTCTTCGAACTTCACCAAAGCAGCTTCAGCAGCGTGGACTTTGGCTTGGAAGGCCCCGAGCCGGACCCTGAGCTCACCAAGCTCTAACTCGAGGCATTTCTTCTCCTCCACGGAGGCCTTCCGTTCGGTCTCCAAAGCGGCAAAGGCAGCAGCCGCATTCTGCTCCGCAGAAGTCTGAGCGACGATCAGGTCCCGCTCTTTAGCCAGTCGAGCCTCCCTCAGTTGCAGGCTGTAGAGCCCAACCTACAGAATGTCATTCGAGAAGTGAGATGGTGTAGAACAGAACTTAAACTATGAGAAAACTATAAGGAAAAAATAAGATACCTTTAGAGCTGCCAAAGCCAGGCATTCTTCGGATTGCTCGACCGACATCTTAGGGACGGCAAAATTGTTGAACCACGAAGAAGTGGACCAAATCTGACTTGCAGGAGAACCAGCCTTCTCCAACATTTCATGAACTGGATCTGCCCGAGAGATCCGTTTGACCTGCGTAGAAAGGTGGACAGTGTTGGTCTCACATGCAGTCATGTTAGTCTCCTGAGCAGCCTGGAAATGCTCAGAGAATTGATGCAGCTGATCAGATCCGAACCAATCGTCGATCAGCATGGCGTCAAATTGATCCTGATAAGGGACCTGTTGTAGTGGTTGTGGCTCCTGAACGGGTTGAGAAGACCCGACATCCTGAGCAATGGTGGTGGAAGGATTGGGTTGGGGATTTTTCCTTGCTTTCTTCCGTTTCCCGACCCCACCGGCTGCTAGAACACGGCTGTTGTCCATTGGTGCGTCTGGATTGGGAGCTAAAAAATATCAAAGGAAAATGTTAGTACCGAGCGGCCTTATCACGTGGGAAACAAAGAAGAAGAGAACGTTTCTCGCACGGGAAGGACCGCCCGGACCATGGCACTTGATTCTCAGAACAAGTAAACCCAAAAGAACGGGCAGTACCTATCCCGGCTTCGACAAGCCGATCAGGAGTCAAGTAACTCATGATATCGCAACAATTGTCCTTCTCCACAACGAGCACATCCTTGTAAATTTCCTCAGTAAGGACTGGATCGAGAGATTTGCGAGGGAAGGCATTCCATTTGCGAGGGATCAGATCGTCCAGGACAGACACAAAGAAGAACCGATCTTTCCACCCATTGATTGAAGTCGGATTGCCCTTAAACAGGATATGTCCCGTTCGGGCACTAGTAGCCAGATATCCATGTGTTTGTTGGGGGGTCACTTTAAAAAATTGATGAAATAAGTCTAGGGTCGGCGAGGCATCAACATCTTTACAACGGCAAATAAAGCCCGCCATTGCCTGATAGGAGTTCAGCATGACTTGGGCCGGTACAATTTCGTAGAAATTGAAAAATGAAACGAAAAAGGAATGCAATGGAAACCTAAGCCCGGCCCTAACTGAATCGAAGTGGACTACAACCATCCCAGGGGTATGGCGCATTGGGTGAAGCCCAGCTCGCAATCGGAAGTCCACTGGGTCTGGGATTAGGGCCGGGATTTCGGCCCTGTTGTGAGAAGTCAGTTTTTGCTGCCTCTCCCTAATCAGTCTTAGGTCAAGCGTGTGACGAGGGAAATCGCTGGGACGTCCGGCCGCCATGGAAGCCAATTCATCATCAGACTTGGTGTCATCAGAATCTTCACTGGAGGAAGAAGAACTGCCGGAGGAATCCTCCGTCTCCGCCCTAGTCTCCGCCGTCGCTGCATTGGAGCCTTCAACAAAAGGGACGGTGATAATCTCCACATCATGGTCTTCGCCTTGGAAAACCATTTCCGAATCGGAACGCAGTTGAGAAATCATAACGATCAGATCAAAGAAAAGAGAGAATTAAAGGGATGAGAAGTACCTGGACACGAAAGGCTTGAAGGGATTGAGAGAAAAGGCAGAGCTAAAGCACGAAGAGATTGAAAATTCGAAACCCGGATTCGAGGAGCTAAAGGCTAATTTACAAGCGCCGTATCAAAGACCAATCAAATAGAGACACGTCACTTGAACTATTTGCAATAACACGTGTCGCATGGAGAGGCAAAAGCCAGTAATCATGACGATTATGGAAAAAATCAAAAGACAGCCGCAGAAAAGGGTACTAATCGTGTCATGGGGAATCAGCAAACTCTGGACTCCGATCGCCATTCGGCAGGTAACTTCTACTTCTCAATGCACTCACTACCGTTCGAGACATCGGAAGTGGGGGACTCGTGTTGGGATATTGGCCCAATAGCCGGATCTAAGGCCCAAAATATCCATTTCATTAGGCGGGCCCATCATCCAGAAAATGAACCAGCTCTTGGGAAAATATGTACCGAACGAGGTTCGGATCGATTAACATACTTGGGCTAAATCATTAATGAGCCAAATCATTAATGGTCTAGATCAATAATGACTCCAGATCAGATGTACCGAACGGGGATCGGACTAATCGGCGTACTCGAGCCAAACCAATGGTGATTCCAGCAGGATTCACTGCCCGTTCGGGCAGCGGGTAGCCAACAAGTGGCATGGGGCATTTATTGCTAAAGTATGACGGCAGCTAGTGGGAGCATGAGTTCCAAGTGGCTAGATAAAGCAACCAATCAACATGAAGTTCCCCATACCCCCCATTAGTATAAATAGAAGGATTAGTTTCATTGTAAAGGGTTAGCATTTTAATACTCAAGCCCTAGAATAGCCTTATCACTCTTGTTTCTTGTATTAAGCATCAATCCGACGTGCCGTTCGGGAAATTTCCTTGTAATCAAACAGGTTAATTAATACAAGTGGGCTTTTGAGCATTCGATTTTCCATCTTTTATATTTCTTTTACATACCGAATTATCGTCCATTTCCTGATAACTCCAAAGTCTGTGTTGGGCTTCCGGATCTACGGGATTAAACCTCAACAAGTCTTATTTAGGTAAATCACTCAAAAATCAATCACCTACTAGAAAGCAATATATGACTCATTGATCCTACAATGGACATAACTGTGCCAAAAGCGGTCATCTTTCATCACCCTATCCAACAACAACATTACAACAATAACCTCATTGATCTTATGATGGGCAGCAACAACAACAATAATAAGATTAATAATAATAAGTAATTATAAATAAATAAATAAATAGAGCACTGCCTATGAGAATACAAAGCGCATCATAAAACATACTCCCTCCATCCCGCTAGAAGGTTCTCATTGACGGTTTACAATGCTTGAGTGATGATAAAACAACTTAATCCATGTTCACACTGATTATTTTTAGTAAATAAAATTAACATATTCAGAAACTACATTAAAACCGCTACAAAGACTGATAAAAAATGTAAATTTTATAAAAAAATTGATTTATAAAGTAAAAGATTAAAAAAGATTTAAGTTGACCATGTGAATAGTGGACGAGAACCTTCTAATGAGACGGAGGTAGTATTATGTACCGCTGATTTGATCAGAAGAGTTTTTTTTGAAAAGGAAATCACCTATATTGATATCATTAGAATCAGGATCGTTACATCAATATCAAAATGACCAACACTGACTACAACCTTCACCTTTCAACTATTACTTATAACCCTACGATTAGACATAGAGATAATCACCCCTACAGGGCTTAATGCAGCTATTGCTGAAAAAATAGATCTGTCTCCTATTAGCCATATCAAATCTAGCCGAAACCTCAGTCATCGTAATAAACCTAATACCATGACCTTTAATAAAAAACAAAACGATAAGAACAGAGTTCCTTATTAAAAAACTAAACCTGAATAAAAAGAAATTAAAAAAGATAAATTGATGGATCAGAGGACCCATGGCAACGGCGGGAACCCTAGCTAGTCTACAGATCCTCCATGGAGGCAGTTCAGGAGAGGGCCAGATCATCGTTACTTCAGCTTAATCCTCCATCGCTCGGATCCCATTCACAACTCTTTGACGATGTAGCCTCCGCCAGCGAAACTTCGTCCTCATTAATTTGAGAAGAAACCATCCATAACACCACTATCAAAATTGAGGAAGCTTTTTTAAGGGAAATAAAGGGGCAGTTAATTAATTAGATTAGGTATTTAGGGTAAAAAAATAATGATTAGACCTATTTGTGAATGATTTAGATTTTAATCCTATTTATACACTTAAGTTTTCATTTAGTCCTATTTAGAACAAAAGTAATTGTCCCATATAGGACTAAAAGAGAAGACAAATTCTCAAATAGGAATATGTATGTTTTTTCCCCCAAATAGGATCGATTTACTCCTATTTTAAAACACATGTATATTTCATTCCATTATTATCCCTTTTCCCTTTACGCACATCTCCCATGTGCACAACCGCTTCCCCTTCTCCCCTACGCACGTCTTCTCTTTCTTCCTTGCGCATCATCGATTGGCTTCACCCAGACCATCGCACCAGATCGATCGAGTTCCTCTCACGCTGCTGATTTCGCCGCTGCCATTAAGGTTCTTCTTCTTCTTCCTCTTTCTCTTCCTCTTCCTGTTCCTCTTTGCCTCTATTTTTCTGGATTTTGAATCGTATTTTCCAATTTTTGGACTTCTGTTTTGCCAAACTTCGAGAAGCCTCATGCGAGTAACATGAGAAATATGCCATGAAGAAATTAAAGAGACGCAGGGTATCGTAGGAATTATACGATCGGAACTGAAACGCCAGTACCTAAACGTAGGTTTTGTGGCGTTTTTTATTTTGATTGTTTGGGACAACATGCCAAGTGAAAAAGCTATTTTACAAACACACTAATGGGCTGATTGAACCGGTGAAAAAGCCAATGTTAGTCAAATTTAATAAAGGACTAAACAATGTATTTAACACACTGATAATATCTATCTATTTATTTAAGTATGCCACCCAAAAAGACTTAATTAGCTATGGTGTTCCCATTCAAAAATTCTTTCCAACTATTTTGTATATTATTAATGATATATAATACGTACTAGGTAGTAATATATACTTCCCCCGTTGCATAAAAGTTGCAACATTGTAATTTCTGCACTATTCACACACCTTACTTTGACTACGATTTTATAATAATATACTCCGTATATAATAAAAATATTATGTATAAACTATTAATAAATTTGTATTAATGCAAATTTCCAATATATTAACTTTTTTTAATGTTTACTAATACGTAAATAAATATAATTACAGTCAAAGTTGCGCGTTGGCAAACGTGAAAGTCAAACTATTGCAACTTTTATGGAACAAAGGATAGTATATATATATATATATATATATATATATATAATATGATAGTATATATAGAGAGAGAGGAATGTTCAAGTTCGAACATTCCCCGTCAGAACACCGTCCGAACAACGTCGTTCGGGGCGGTTCCCGGTGTAATGTTTTGATGAAATTTTTATGGTATGTTCTTCATCAAGTATAGTTTATCCACAAAAAGTTTCAACTCAAAATTTGATCGGGAAGGCATTCAAATGATTTTTTTAAATTGACTTCGTTTTTCTATGTATAATTTGGCGCAGTCAACTTCAAAAAATCATTTGAAGGCCTTCCTGATCGAATTTGGAGCTGAAATTTGGTATGGATAAACTAGACTTGATGAGGAACATACCATAAAAATTTCATCAAAAACTTCCACCAAGAACCACCCCGAACGGCGTTGTTCGGACGGGAAATGTTTGGACCTGAACATTCCTCTATATATATATACTAGTTATTTTACGGCGTTGCGCGATCGGGTAAATGCCCAACATCCATATCATTTACACAAAGTATCTATTTCTTACAGACATAAAGAAGTACGGAGTATGTTTGAGATAATTTATTGAACCTTCTGCGAAACATGGAAGTAAACGAAAAGGATGTTCAAGTTTTTAGAAAGAATGGAATGTAAATTACGGAGTATTTTTTAATAAAATCTTAACATAATCTCATTGAGATTGTACAATAATAATATTTAGAGATTACGAGGCGCTAATTCAAGGTTAGCCCGATACAGTTGCAGGGATCAATTGTCTCTTTCTCCCCTTCTAACTCCACAGTTGGATCTTTGAGCGGCTATTGATTGTCGATAAACCTAGCAGCAATAAAAGTGGTAATTTTTAGGAAAAGATACTAACTTCAAGATTTTTAAAATTTTAATGATAACAAAAGACGGGGAAGAACTATAAGGAAAATTAACATCCCGGCCTCCTCCACGTGTGTTTCACTTTCTCCGGATTTGATTTGATCACCTTGATGAAATAATCCAAAGGATAAACATATCTCAACTTTGGATGAGGATGAGGACGAGGAAGTAAAAGATAATGTACACTTATGAATACCCATCTGGAGTAATCCCCATCAAACATGCCCTTCACACCAGTGGGGTTAATCAAAGTGCAAAGATGTTTTAACTTTTAATTAAAGATTGGAGGCATGCATCATTAGAATGCCAACCTTTACAATGTGCAACAACTTCAAACGTTAGCAATAGTATAGACAACCAAAGGAGAAGAACATTTATATTGTAAAGAGGATAAAATATTTCATAGGCAAACTGATGAAATCTTGAATTACAGAAGGATAAACATGTAAACGTAAATGCAAAAGTAATGCATAACTGAATTCAGATGTTAAAATACAGAACACTGGTCTTTTAAAAAGGTCTTATTTTTTGGGGCAATCTCTACAACAGGTGATTCACGCGTTACCATATAAAGAGGATATTGGGGCAATCTGTACATGTATCACCGAATGCGGATTTAGTTTTTTGGTTTAGTAAAATTAACAACGGCTTCCTTACAGCCAGACCATGTATCATAAGAAAATAAAGTTAAATATAATGGTTCACACATTAGACATTTAACCTCAACATCATTGAAAGCCTAAGAGTATTGCATTTTCAATCATTAAGTACTTCTGTGATAATTCATTCAAATTGAAAAAACAATTTTCTCTTTCTCCAAAATCAGTGTTCCCTTTTTAAAATTAGGGAAATCCAACTGTACAAAATCACAATATTTTGAATCCATCAATGAAACCAGGTTTACGTTTCCCAGCCTTCCTATGAATCATGTAAACCTGAAAATCATTTTACCACAGTACGCTTCCCTACCTAATGCTGGATGTTAATTAAGCTAATACACTACCAACCAACCCATCAAATGTATGTATAATCATCGAATCTAGTTTCTATTATATTGGAGTAAATATAACTTGAATCTATCTACTAAACATTGGGCATTGATATCTAATTTCATCTTAATATTGTGATGATGAAACAGAGAGTATACATAAACACTCCTGAAATAAAAAAAATGGACATTTGAATGTTAAAAAATTTCCTATTATTTTTTTTGGAATTTTCTTAAAAAATGTTGTGCCCCGAGGGTGACAAAGGCGAACAACATTTTTCTCTTTTTTCTTGCTTTTGGCCTGTGAAGCCTCTCTCTATTTTTAGCTCCCAACCCATTTTCCAAAGAGTTTGCTTTGCTTTTGGCAAACAATCCCTCATTGTTGTCTGCAATGCACCAAATTAGGAGTTCAAATGTTCATATGAAACACTTTAAACTCCTTATAATTCCCTAATGAATCATTCCAGAACACACTAATAGACCTTTAAAAGTTGTTGAACCATATCTTATTCGGTTCACTCAATTGGAGATTGGGTTGAATGTGGGGAAATGTGAAAATTTTGGTCATTTGAAGTACAACAGAAGCATAAAATCAATCATTCTTTTCAGCTATAATGACATTTAAAAATCAAGAGCTGCGGGTAAATGGTTATTAGAAAGAAGTTTAACATCTTACTTCATAAAGTTTACTGTCAGCGGCTCCTGTATATGTTAATGGATACTTACTCTATTTGAAAAGTCACTCACGCTCTCTTGAAATAAACTCTTATTGTACAAATTTTTCTAAAATATACAGAATACGAAGTACTCCTATAAAATAAAGCCACTTTTATGTCAAAAAATAAATAAAAATAAAGCCACTCCTATCATATAACCAAAGCAAACACTACCGTACCTAATATAATTGCAAGCAGGGAAGAGGTTCAATCATATGCATCATTCCTTTTTCTGGAATTCACCAAGGCGGGTGCATCGTCCAATCTGGAGATAGCGGCGATATCTCTATTGATGAAGGAGAGGCCTCACACGGTCAATATGCGTTTGCGGCAAAGATAAGGCATAGAAGAAGTTTCTCTGTGGCAGTTGATTTGGAGCGGACATCCGGCGGAAGCAGAGAAGAGAAGATGAGGTGAGAAATTAGGGCCGGGGTAGGCTATAGAGAAGAGAAGAAGAGACGCAGGCGGGCGATTAATTTTGGAGAGCAGATAGGCTTTGACGGCAAACTTAACCCCGTCACCCATTTTTCTGCCCATCTATTTACATGCTTTCATCTCAATATGCCTTCGGTGCAATTAGGTAATGCACAAGAAGGCACCAACATTTTTTTGAAGACCATTATGCCCATAACAATATTCATGCTTATATAATTGTAGAGATATGGAACGGTTCCGTTAAGAACGGACTCCCAGGAGAGAAATGAGAACAAATCTGGACCGTTGGATTGCATTATGTGGAACTGCATTGTGTGTTTGGTGAAACTGAAATGTGCATCAGATGATATTGAAATGTGCAGAATAAAAATTTAAACCCAGGTGTGCATTAGGTGAAACTGAAATGTGTGGAATAAATGGTATAAAAATAACATCACATCGTACCTTTTATTCCGCACATTTCAGTTTCACCTCGTGCACATTTCAATTTCAACTAATGCTCAATTCAGCTTCACATAATGTCATTGTATCGTACCATCTGTGCTACACATTTCAATTTCGCCTAATGCACATTATTGTTTCATCTAATGCACATTGAATTTTACTTAAAGCAAATCTAACGGTCCAGATTCATTTCCATTTCTCTCTTAAGACCATGTTCTTATTTGAACCAAAACATATATATTGGAAGGTACCACTCAAATTATGTATAAACATTTAAAAATAATTGTGGAATCGATTTCATTCATTTAAGAAAAATTCCACGTAAACATTTAAAAATTATTGTAGTATCAATTTAAATAATTTAAGAATTAAATGTAGATGCAATCAATACACCATTTATTCATTTTTGTCGAGTTAATGGTAAATGCAATCAATACAACATAGAATGTGGTAACAATTAGGGGTGTTTGGATCCGCTTCTTAAAATTGTTTCTGCTCCTTCAGAGAACAGAAACCAGTGTATTGATGTAATTTCAGAAGTACTTCTGATGACCAAAAATTGTTCATAGAATCCGTTTTTTAGAAGCTGAGTGGAACTTCTCAAAAACTGATTCTGATTCTACTTCTGTTTTTACAAAAGAAGCAGAAGCAGAATTAATTCTAAACGCCCCTTTTAAGTTATAAGCAGTAATTCTTTTTCAAATAAAAGTTATTTGTACACGAAATTTGTATGTATTTAACACAATTGTGTAATTGTTTATCCACCAAGAGAACGTATTTCACACAATTTGTGTGTATTATACACACAATTAGGTACAAATGGTGCGAAATGTGCACAAATTTTGTATACCAAGGAATGGTTGTTCTTCCACACTCCGTTTTTGCTTGGACTTTATTCAAGGGGATGTTATGGAGTAGAAGAAGAAGCTTGCATTAAATGTGTAATGTCAGAAGAAGGCCTACGGACGGGGTTATGAACTGAATATGGAAAGAGATATCGCTAATCGCTTAAATTAAACGGATGTATATAAAGAATCTCCTTCCCTTTTCAAATCCTTCACAAATATTCAGACTCCGATCGATCCTTTTTGTTCTTCGATAACGATAACAATGTCTTCTATAAAACAGTGTGTAGAGAACTCTGCTAGTGAACACCTGGGCACGGCCCTTAGCCTACAAGATCACAACACCACTACCACCATTTCAGCCACCAGGACCACCACCATTACCACCACCATGAACACCCCCGCCGTGAAACCAATCCGCCGGCGAAGCAAACTTATCGGGTCTACTGCAAAGCCGACCCCTGTTTCGCCCTCGCCGTCCGCGACGGCACTGTCATCCTAACCCCCCACGACCCGACCGACTCGCGCCAGCACTGGGTCAAGGAAGACTCGGTTAGTGCCCTGGTGAAGGACGAAGAAGGGCTCCCCAGCTTCCTCCTGATCAACAAAGCCACTGGCCAGGCAATCCAGCACGCCGGCGGCGGCCGTCAGGCGGTCAGACTGGCGCCGTACGATTGGTATGGTGGGGTTCTTGACGGGTCGTTGCTGTGGACTGCTGGGCCCATCAATGGGGATGAGGAGTATAAAGACATACGGATGCAGAATAACATCCGGCTGAAGATGGACGCTTTTAAGGGCATTCCTGAGTTCGGCGGCGTCAGTGACTGGACCGTCGTTGGACTCTGGGAATGGAATGAGGGCGACAACCAGCGCTGGGCCATCGTCCCCTACTGATCTTTACTGGGAATTTTCTTTTCCTACGTAATAATTTCTGATGATGAATGCTTTTTCATCTTTTAAATTTGCGGTATGCAATAATGCCTGAGATTACCTTCCATGTTCAATTCAGAACTTTTTATGATCAACCTTTTATTATTATCCATCCTCAAAATGTGAGATTTTTAGGGAAAATTGCACTTTTAATTCAGCATATTGAAATGTGAGATTTTTGTTTTTTATGTACATGTTACCTCTAAATTGACAGCTGTGTTGTAAATGTCATCTCTGAAGAATTTATTACTGGTTCAGATTATAAAGAACGATGATGACATTTACAATTTCAGAAACATAATTCTGACATTTCAATGTGATGATTAATTGAATGATCAAGAGTGTAATTTTTCTTATTTTTATGATCAAAAGTGTACTTGACCAATGCTAACCTGCATACCTAAATTTTATTTTATTCGGCGACACCTACACATACTTCTATTTGTATTTGGATGTTCAAAAATTGTGAAGGGATGATTTTGAAAGGTTTTTGTGACTCTTCAGAATCCCTCGTTCAATTTTTAAGTTCTCCAATTTGAAAGAATAACTAACTCATAATATAAACTCAATTAAAAATGAATATGAGATCAATCATTTGAGTTCACTATACTTCAAAATTGATTTTCATTATAATTTCTTCAAAGACTCTATTTTTCCAAATTTATTATTCCCAAACAAGGAAAAAAATATTCACCTTCTCAACTCCCAAACATACTCGTATTGTTAAACAAGGAATGCAAGCTTTGTTAATGTGATAAACAGACCCAAATTTGAAATATTCAGGATGAACTTCAAATAGCCTAAGGATTTAGATTTCTATTGTAAAAAGTGATTGAATAACATAAGGAAAAAGAAGACGAAAGCAGTATGGCTGATTAAGAAATAGAAGCATGGTTGCCGATTAAGAATGTTTTTAAGTATACTAAACATTTCTTATTTGGGTTTGTGTATTTTACAAATGTTAAAGAACAATTTGATCTGATCATTTAAGTTTGATGTCATCCGAAAAGAATTTAACAAAAAACATCACAGTTCAAATTGTAATTGGCCTAAAAAAAGGCTAAAATGATATGAACTATGGTCTGGGGTCTGGAGTAATCAGGGTTGAAACTCATTCTATTGAGTTTCGAATCCGAGATCTCCCGTCAGGGACATTGAGTCGGCGACCAGTTGGGGTGATCTTGAGGTCGTTGTTCACTTATTCGGCTCCTAAAGTTTACTATGCCAACTTGTTTGATTAGGATTCCTAACTTGCCGCAGCTTGCTTTGTTGTTGGCTTAAATTTTTCTTTGTATCCTTAATTCTTTTCTTTACTTGCTTCACAATCGATTCATCCCTTCATCTGCATGTTCTTTTCAATTTGGAGACAAAGATAGATTCAGATCAATACTTGTATATAAACCTACTCCTATATAATACTCCGTATAAAATCATACTACAACTCTAGGTAGGATTTTTAAAATGAAAACTATACCTATATTGGACGACGACCGACCTAAGGTAGTGGATCATTCCAAACATCATTATCATCACCATCATCACTACTATCACTACGATCAGCTCACTTGTCACGGCTCGGTTGATATTCAACCAAAGCCCAAAACATATTGCGTGCACTGCAAGGCGGACTCCAGCTACGCCCTCACTGATCGTGAGGGCACTGTTATTCTTGCCCTCGCTGACCCGACGGACCCCTGCCAGGTCTGGTTCCGAGATGACAGCCTTAGCGTCCATGTTAAAGATGAACACGGCTTTTCCAGCTTTGTGCTGGTCAACAAAGGCAGTGGTAGAGCACTCAAGCACCCCTCTGGCGCCGGTCAACGGGTGGAGCTTTTGCGGTATGACCGTGGTGCCCTTCTTGATGGATCCACGTTGTGGACTGCGGCGGGGGAGGAAGAGTATAAAGCGGTCAGATTGCAGAATAACGTGCGGCTGAACATGGATGCATTCGGCGGCGTCAAAGAGTCCGGTGGGGTGCATGGTGGCACGACCATCGGTGTGTGGGAATGGAACGGCGGCGATAATCAACTTTGGAAGTTTGTTCCAAACTAAGGGATTGAACTCTTCCTTATTCATGAATTGTACATCATGTATATGAAATAATGATCAATACATAATAAAATAAGACTGTTTTTATTATTGCCATTACACATGGGAATCCTTCTAATCAGATCACTCATCTACTTCTAATCCTTATAATCAAGAGTAAACATGATGTCGTCTTTGTTTACAAGTGTCAACAAAATTATGTAGAATTACTCATTATGTAGAAATTTCATCCTAAAAGTTCACTTTACTGAGTTACTCCTTCACATTACTAAATTTAGCCAATTCAATCAAAAAATTAAGTTCAATCATATCTATTTTGATTATTACATAATTCAACATTTTCATCATGTGTTTTGTAAAAAAATTGACTGATAAGAGTGATAGACTCAAAATGGGTATTATCGGACAACCTTATAAGCGTTGATCAGATTGATATGTTTATGTGCCCTTTGCTTATTACAGAAGTCATATTAGTCTATCACACGGGTAGCTCAACGATGGCTGAGTGAGGCCTGAGGATTCAAATTTAATCCTGGGGTGGCGAAAGTGTGAGCTTCATTTAATGCGATGACTTCTTATGTGCACACGACCCTAAACCACCTAACTCAAAATTGTTTGAGATCATATCCCCTTTACTATTCCACAATTCTGCCAAATGGAAGCGTGGGCATATTTCTCCTTTTTTTGTTGAAGCCATATTAGTCTGATGAATAAACAAATATTTTGTGCACAAGAAATTCTTTAAAAAATGGTGCAGAAAGCTAAGAAGTAAATCTCCTCCCTGTAGTTATCAGGGGCGTGAAACTTTTCTTTCATTTTCCTATTGTCTTGCCGCTCCATTAATTAAAGAACTCATTTCTCTCTATGGAATTAAAATTGGCTGAGCCAAACATTAATTTACACTGTATCTATCTAACTACCCTAGAGAACTATGCCATGAAGTAGTTTCCATTTTTGTTGGAATCTCTCTCCTCCCGAATCTTGAGTAAATCAGCATACCCTTCAGCTGATGCAAGTGCGAATTCTGTCAGCGAGCTAACAGAGAACGACATCCCGGCACAAAGCACTCTAATGGCAACCTCAGCCATCTTTTCTGCTGTCATCACTCCCTCACCATCATCATTACCATCATCATCATCGACTCTTCCAAATTCCGCCACCTCCATATGGTGAGGGTCACGGCCGGACTGCTTCGACCGGCCTGTATTCCGCCGTGGATCCTCTCTCATCTGATGTGCATATAAAGAACCAACCCCTGCTGCAAAAAAGTCAAGACCTTCCAGAACGGGTCCCTCCCTGACAGAATCCAACAGCTTGGACCACTGGATGCATATGTTGAATATTGGCGGCGCTCCCTCGGGGCTCCCGCCAAGGAGAGTGGGAGAGCACATTGACTTCGACTTTCCGGATCCTATGTAGAGACAACGTAAGAGCCATGCCTTTAACGCTTGCAGGTAGGAGCGTTGAGAGGTGATCCATGACTGGAAACAGGCTCTCCAATTCCTGAGCTCCATCTCAAGGTTAGCCGCTGAGCGGGCTAGCTGGTGAGGTTCAGACTGTGACATTATTGTGTATTTCTTGGTTCGGGAATGTGCAGATGATGGTGTGCTGGCGAGTAAGAGCTTAGCATCGTCCAGTGTCCTTTTCTGTATATGGTGGCACTCTGCCATCACCTTCCACATTTTACCTAACCTGCTCATCATAATCCATAAAGAATTTCTATTAGTGGTGATTTTAGTAAGATTAAGCAATGTAGTTATTTAAGACCAATGCCTAAAGCATCTAGACTGTGATTAATCGAGGTTAAACGAGGACTTCACAGTTTGAGAAGAGCCTAGAGCTGGGGTTCAGTCGATGTTAGGTGGGGATTTTTATAATACTGAGGTTGGATAGATAGATAGACGAATATTACATCACTATTCACTATCAAACTAATCAAGGATACTTCTCTTTTTTGGTCCCATGACTATTAGGGTCACTCTCACTTTTGGTTCCAATTCCATCGTTTCCGCTTTTAGTCTATTTTTTTGGTACATCGGAATAGAAAACAAAAACAAAAGAGCAAACAAAAAGAAACAAAAGAAATTACAATCTCATGAATTCTAAGCCATTTGCGTCTTCCCATAGGATCTCTTCGAGGCCTATAGGAGACGATCGAAGAATAGTTAGTCCCCTCGGAACTGAGTGAGCCAAGTTAGCGAAAATCAAGTGAGGATTGTACTGAAATTGGCCAGTTAAGTGGCCCGAAGGACTAAAACTATACAGCATCTCTGGTTGGGTACCTTAGTGGTAGAGATGAAAGCCATGAACCAAAAGTACGAAATTTGTAACATAAGTGCAGATATTCCTTGGTTTTGTTGATTTCACATATAGAAAGTTGTTTAGATATTCTATTTTGGAGTATTTTAAAATTTGAATAATTTGGGAATGAGAAGACGGAAGGAAAGCCATCAACTCTTAAAAACAGACCTATATGGGATATCAATATCTTTCATAATCCTTTAGCCAATAAAAAAAGGGAGCCAAACAACTTACATACCCTTCCACCAGTTGTAAAAGCTGAGGTTGCAGCTCATCATCCCTTAAAGCTTCAATCCTTTTCGAGATAGACTCAACTGAGTGTATTGAGATCTTAATCTGAGTATGCAAACCCCTAATTGTTGCTCTTGTTTTTTCAAGAGAAGAAGGATCTGCCCCGCTTGCATCTTGATTTCTGAGATGTGCACATTTTTTCTCATATGCTAGCCGAACACGCTCCCCAGCCTGATTATCATTCAGAACATTTCTTCATCATGACACTTGAATACTTGATGAATTTGTCAATGTATTTAGACGGAAAAAGGAAGAAGAAGAATAATCAAGTAAAGTAGCATATAATACCTCCGTCCTGAAAAAAAGTTCCCACATTCCTTTTATGGATGTCCCAAAAAGAAGTTCCCATATCTATAACAGGAAATCACTTTCAACCCAAAAGTCACAACTACCCTTACTTTTTACCCAATTTTTGCTCGATTTGACATAAAGTAAAGGTATACTTGGAAAGTTAAAACAAAACTCTACCTTACATAAATATGTGTGTAGTTCAAATCGGGAACTTCATTTAGGGGAAGAGGGAGTAAAAAGAGCGCAGCCCAATGCACGAAGGCATCCGTGCAAAGCGAGGATCCAGGAAGGATCCCACCACAAGGGGTTTATGAAGGGCAAGTCTTCGCCCATGTGATTAAAGTAGCATATAGGAGATATTTATCTAAAAAGCTTCTTAGATGATGAAAACATGCAAAAGCTGTTTCGCATTCAATAAATCAAATAACGGGAACCAAAGAAACATTTAAGTAACGACAAATTCGGAAATTGTCACTATGAGATCAACAAATATGGTTTCTCGAAGTGAAACTTAAAGAATTCAAATATACCAATCGTGAGTTAAGACATTGATTTCGTCTTAAAAAGCCATTCACTAAGTGCTTGTTCTGTATCATTTTATACTTTTGGTCGTATGTTCTAATGTCCATTTTATGAAAAGTTAAATCAAGATCATGAGAACTAAGAAGAGATATTTTCAGGATCTCTTTGGCAATTTTTATTCTTGTCCATTATAGATCTTAAATGAAGTAATACAAAGTAACTTTCATAACCGTAAAATATAAAAAACTGGAAGCAACAAACAACAAGCCATAAAAGTTTTGCAAGTAACCAAAGGACTCTTCAACTTTCTGCGAAGCTCATGATAGAATGTTCCCTGATAATAACACTACATGCAGTGAATAATGGAGATTAATTAATTGAACGCATCAGATGCATACCCTAACTTCTTGGTAAAGTTTCTTTTCCCATATATATAATCTATCCAAGGTCGACTGGTGACTGCTTGAGAATATGGAGTCATCAGACAGCTCACTGTAGCTTTGATGATATTCATCTTTTATAATGGAGGGATTGAGCAAGAATCTAGATGAAGATGATCTTGAAGATGCTGACCGAAATAGAGCCACTGGGTTCAACATTTTCTTGGCTGCAAAATGAGATTCAAATTAATTGGCAAATGCAAGAGAGTTATTGGCAGGAGTCATGAACTGAAGATAATCTGAAATATGGAATGATAGAAATAAGGCTTATTATACACAAAACCCCGCATTTGTGTGAAGGTTGTGACAAAACTAATTCTTCATTTATGTAATTCTTATGTACCATTGTAATTCTTATGTACCATGCTGTCCATACATCATATCATAATCCAAAACACAGTTAGGATATGTCTCATTCTGTACATGATATGTTAATTTCACACGAATCTATCCACCTATAATTTAAATTCCTATGTCGTGTCATTCATCATTCATTTCTCATCTTACATTTAATCCTTTTCTGTTTTTGTTTTTTCAAATTATTGGTAATTGAGTATTCGAATTTGTCAGTTTTGACCTGTGTGTATTTTCTACCTCGTCCAAATCAGTGTGTACGCTTACCAACCAGAAGGAAATCTTAGATGGACAGACCCGTGTTGAATTAAAAGATTTAGTGAACGGAAATAGAGTGATCCTCATATCTTCTTGGGCTCTAAATGATGGACTAGTTTTCTCAACGGCTTCACATTTGGAGTTTCTTTTCGTGAAGTAAGCCTAATAATGATAGTAATAATAAATTCTTGTTTGTTACTTCAAAAGTAAATTTATCTTAGTTCTTGACAATTGATGGTTTCTCCTAAAAGAAATGATGAACCGCATCAAATGTATTGATTTAAGACAAGACAAACAAAATGAAGTATATGCACTTCACCTTAGCCTATGTAATGTTACCAATAAAGCAAATTGCGTTCTTCCAGGCATTTAATAAATCATGAGGCATTTAACCCAATCTATTCTAATGTTCTACATTTGGAGTGAATATGTGCCATGAATAAGTCTCATGTTCTGGACATAAACTGATCAATTAATGAATTTGGTACATAATAATGAAATAGAATATAAAACTAAGAAAGAAACAGATCATTAAAGTGATCAAGCATTTTGTCAGATGTCAATACTTAAAGTAGAAATGTATTTAAGGATTTTTGTCTGTAAATGTTCTGCATAAATTCAACCATATTGGTTAAATACTACAAAAGGAAACAAAGAAAAACAATTATTTTAAGTGAGCAAGGTTGCGTAGACTTACATTTAAGGTCATTTGATGTTGTTGAATAGTGAGCCCCGATAGACTCGAATAAAGAAGATACTTGTTTCGCTGAAGTGCAAGCAATTGTAAACTGAGCTTCAAGGTCCTTAATAACTTCTGCCATGCTTGTTGGCCTTCTATTTACATAAACTGTAAATCCTGCCATATCCTCATTTGGTTCACAATCAGCAACTGCATTCTCGTTAGTACTAACTTGGCCCCTGTTTTGTGACCTAGACACTGTTGCCCGATGACTTGCATTAGGTTTTGACCCTTGTACATGACGACTAGGATTTGAGTTTGATCCTTGAACATGGTGATTCAAGTTTGATTCTTGAGAATCACGATTGGCATTTAAGTTTAACTCTTGAAAATGGTGATCGGTGGCATTTGAGTTAGCTCCTTGAAAATGAAGATTGATGTCATTTTTGTTTGATCCTTGAAAATGACTATTGGCACTTGCATTTGATCCTTGAAAATGATGATTGACAATGGAGTTTAATTCTTGATAGTGAGGATTTACGATATTTGAGTTTGATCCCGGATGATGATGATTGGTGGCGTTTGAGTTTAATCCTTGATACTGATGATTGGTGGCATTTGAGTTCAACCCTTGATAAGGATGACTAACATTTAAGTTTGATCCTTGGTAATGAAGATTGGTGGCATTTGAGTTTAATCCTTGATAACGATGATTGACATTTGAGTTTGATCCCTGAAAATGAGGATTGGTGGCATTCGAGTTCAATCCCTGATAATGATGACTGGCATTCGAGTTTGATCCTTGGAAATTACAATTCATGGCATTTGAGTTCACTCCCTGATATTGATGACTGGCATTCACGTTTGACCCCTTAAAATGAGGATTCATGGCATTTGAGTTTAATCCCTGATAATGATGATTGGCATTACTACTCAATCCTTGAGTATTATGATTAGGATTTGAGTTAGACCCTTGAACACAAGGCTCTGTATCAATGTGTTCATCTATGTCGTCATCATCATCACTATCATCTTCAACCAAGACTTCTTCACTATCGAACTTCTGGTGAAACCTATTATCTCTCTCTTCTCCTCTTCTACTTTCCCTGCACTTGGCTTCTTCATGCTCAGACTCCTCTTCAAGATCAGGAATCCCCTCCTTTTCCCTGACATGCCTTAACCCCTCATCATCATCAACATCACCCAAAATGCCATGATCAGGAGCTCCACTCGATGCGGGATAACCACCATAGTGATCCAATGAAGCAAACGGATTCCAGAAGTAATCCCACTGTGTATTTTCGGGCCTACTGTTTGTCGTGGGCGGGGATTGCATACTGAAAAATTCATCATTCATCCCATACTGATGATACATAGTAGGAGAATATGTATGAACCCGAAACATTTCAGGCGTTCGCGGTGGTCTCTCCTCCACAGAAACAGAAGGGGTCCCACTGGGTCTAAAGTAGTTCACTCTCAATGTGGGTTCAATAGAGATGAATCCAGATGGTTTCACTTTTTTGACAGATGATGGGACCGGGCGAGAGGTTTTGAATGAGTCCAACAAGAACTCACGAGGCTCGTCCACCTCGACGTAGTCACGGAGAGCATCAGAAACTCGTTTCATAGATTGGATATAAGCAATGTGACCGGAAGCAAACTGAAATCTATACTCAACTGCTTGTTGGATGAACTTCTTCCTGTCTTTGCATAGCCGGACAGACTCTTCATCATCCACCTTGGATGAAGAACATCCCATTTCTTAATCCACCCTCCTTAGGAGATCCATACTCAAACAGTTCATAACAAGATGATGATGATAATTAGGGTAGTGGTGTTCCCTATAGAGAATCAAAACAGGTGTGTCCAACGCGTAAAGAAAGATAACAAGCAAGAAAAGGATGTAATCATGTAAATGCACAGATTTCTGAACAGATAAAGCAGGATTTCAGGTTCTTTTCTTGTCCTTCAAGTTTTCAGGAGAAACCCATGTAGAAACCCATGTAGAAAAGATTTACTCGGATAAGCTATCTAGATGCAGGAAAGTGAAACACGAACAAGCATAGCTTAAATAAGATTCCCTACTGCTCATACTCCATCTAAAATGCCAAAACCTCATATTCCAATCTCGGAATTTATTTATTACAAAAAATGGGTGTTTTCGAATTAGATAAAGTGCTAAAACCCTTGGTGAAAATGTTCCACGGGAGAAAATATCCGGCTCAATTTTAGCATATACAACCCTTCGGCGGCAGAATTTCAGTAAGAAGAAAATGGCAAACCAGCACCATTTTATATACGGAGTATAAAACAAGTTTTCAATCAACATCACTTAAATCTCAACCCCTATCAGCAAAAAACAAGGCGAAGAGACAGAAAGTTACAAACAGACAGAGAGAACAAACGAATAAAGCAAAGTAAAACGAAATGCGTTTTAGGAAAAAGGAAATGGTGGTTCGTGATTAGCCACTAACGAGCTAAAAGACAAAGAAGAAGAGGAAGGTCGCACCTTCGCTATCCGCGAATGGAAATTGCAGCACGAACAGCTAGCTGCATGATTACTGGGCTGAGCTCTGTTTTTTAGTGCGATTTTTACCGGCAATGGGTTCCGGAAGGAGCGAGGGGAAAAGCAACGGTCAAAAAGAAGAGAGAAAAGTAAACGATGGCGAAATGAAAGGGGCCAATGGCAATATAAAGGGGCTTCAGGGTGGGGGATATAGGCGCAGTTTGCTCTTGACACTAATGTTCTTCTTATTTACCGAATCTTATAATGTCACATTCTGACGTGGGTCTAATTTTTATTTTCTATCACTTTTGATCCTCGATCCTCGTAAAGTTTATGTGTGGACATCGTCATAGTCTAAGTCTACTTTACCTGCTATTGGAGACAAATAAATATAGGGAAATTATCCAAAATAGGAGCAAATCATTCTTGCAATTCCAAAAATAGGATTAGCATATTTTTCTTCTTGAAATAGGAGTTATTACTGTCATGTATGAAAAATACTGTCATGATTGAAAAAGACTGTCATTAATTATAATAAATATTGTCATGTTAAATGCACTGTACTGCAACTATTTGGCAGTCACGACTACAAGATGACAGTAAATACTGTCATGTTAGTCCCATTTCGGGAATAAAAACAAAGTAGTCCTATTTTGAAATTTCAAACTTCATTTACTCCTATTTTGGAAAATCTCCCATAAATATATGATGGATATCTTAATTTAATATAGAAAAATTGGTGTTTAAGAAAAAATGAAAGAAATGACATATATAAAAATAAATTGTAGAAATAATAGGTATAGAAAAATTGGTGTTTATGATAATGTCCAGATGAACTTTTCAGGAGCAAAAGAGGATGAGAATAAGTTCACAAGAACTTTTTCTCTTCTTTTTTTACTCTTGTATTTGTGTTTTTGGCTTATCATCATGCCTATGTGTTGTATTAATCTATTTTCTCTAATAAAATAGGTAAATGGCCCGACATTTACCACACCCTAGAAGTTTTTTTGGGGTTTAAAAAAATGTAAGATAATATTTTATTTTTGCATTTGAAATACTTCATTTTTCTCGTAAAATTTGATCAAAGTCGGCTTACATTTAGAATAATAAATGGAAGATTGTGTGAGTGAGATTTATATAGAACCGAGAGAGTGGCTTTAATAACATATTCATTGAGGAAATGATTTTTTTGGACTAACTAAATAATTAAAATTGATTAAGCTTTATTGGACGGATAGAAAGGAGTATTTTATCAGCCAAGCAAAAAGTGATCAAGAAGTCATATTACCTCTATCTCACTTCACTTTGCCAAGTTGATGTGGAGTGATAAATTAAAATAATAAAAATTGTGTGATTGAGATTTGTGCAAAACAGAAAGTAATGAACAAAGCCACAAATTCATTACATTAAAGAAAAATGTCAAAGTTTTTTGGAACAAACAATAAAGAAAAATTGGCAAAGTTCATGGAACGGGGGAGTATTAGATGTGGCACACTAACATTTCCTATTAATGTTTTTGTTTGTAGAATTGATTAGAACTTCATTATAAGATATACTACGGTGGTAAGTATATATATTCTTGTAAGTTTTTATATACGTAGTATGTTAAAACGGATTAATAATAGCTTTTGTTATACATCTATGTATACACTATATAATCTTAGATACTCCGTATATGATTGGGAAAATTGTCAATTTGGTCCTCGTAGTATCACAAAAAAGTCAATTAGATCCTCATACTTTAAAAAATCAATCAAATTCCCGAATTTTGAAAAATGTTCAATTGAGTCAATTAGCAGGTTACTTGTCATGTCAGCGGGTCACTCGCTGACGCCACACATGGCAGTCCACGTGCGTGTCACATCGTCGGTAAATGGCTAAGTGAGCTTCCACATATGTGCCACGTCAGCAAAGTCACTACTAATCGGGCTGCCACGTGTGTGCCACGTCAACAGATGACTTGCTGACGTGTCGGGTAACCTACTAATGGACTCAATTGGACATTTTTACAAAGCTCATGAATTAAATTGATTTTTTTAAAAGTATGGGGACTTAATTTACGTTTTCGTGATAATACAAGGATCAAATTGACAATTCTCCCTATAAGATTTTCCATAATCTTATTATCTATGGAACTATGGAAGACATGATGTGGAGATGGGACAGATGTTGGATATAAATTACATGGAGAGAAAAATTGAATTAATTAAATAAAATTAAAATTTAGTCATATTATTTCAAAAAAACGGGTGCTCACAATCTGATCTATGAATGTATATGTCAGAAAATTGTTAAGACACTATCATTTTAGGGAAATAATTAAAATACCTCAAACTTTGATTGAGTGTGAGATAAGCACCCATAACTTTTGTATATGTAATTTAAATACCTCAAACTTTATATAAAAAGTTATTTTAGCATCATGATCATGTATTATTTTTTTCAAGACGCGGGGACGAACGTCCGGATCCCCACCCCCTGATCATTTATGGCCACACATTATGGTGTGAGTGTAAAAATGGGGTACATTTTGGGTACCTCTAGGTGTTCATTGGGACGAACGTTCTCGCGTCTTGAAAATATAATACATGACCATGATGCTAAAATAACTTTTTATATAAAATTGGAGTATTTAAATTAGATATGCATGTTTGAATTGTTTATCTTACACCCCATCAAAGTTTGGGGTATTTTAATTATTTTTCCGATCATTTTATCCCCGATTTATAACTTGCCATTTTAGAACGATGAGGCTTCACTTATAGTTGAACTTTTGTGTTTTTAACTCACTCCCATTAATGTTAGGCTTTAGTTTACAGTTGAACATTAATTATAGGGTTTACACATGGCGTTGAACATTAATGTTTTTAACTCAGACCCGTGTTAATGTTAGGCTTTAGTTTACAGCTGATGAGCTGAACATTAAAGTTAGGATTTCCTCGGCGTTGGATATTAATATTTTTACCTCAAACTGAAATTAATGTTAGCTTTATGTAACGTTCGACATTAATGTTTTGGAAAAACTTCCTAAATATGACTTAAAAGTTTTGAAATTTTGAAATAAGACTCTCATATTTTTGTTCTCTAAATAAAAATAATTTTTGTCAAATTTGACATTATCAGGCTTTAAAACGGCAATTTTTGCTAAGTTTCTTTCAAACTTGACAAGATTACTCTTATTTAGAGAATGAAAAATGAAAATCCTATTTTGAAATTTCAAAACGTTTTTACTTCAATTTTGAGCAATTTCTATAATGTTTTTAAGTCAAACACAAAATACTCCTAGGGGGAGCTTCAAAACCCCAGATGGGCTGTCTCCTCTTCACGAACACTTGGTGCCGCAACCGCGCAACTACGTAACTAGGAGTTGACCTAGTCCGACGGTTCGACCCAGTCCAAAATCGAGTCCGATACTTGGGCCATACTGGGTTCGTTTTTTCCGATTCCGGGCATATGATTGGTCCTTCCGCTCAAGAGGAGTACCTGTTCCCGGTTCTAGGTCTGGGATCGGTTAGGTTTTGGTTAAAATACTATAGAACCGTATTAAAAATTGTAGGCGCTAAATTCAATTCGGTATCTAGTAAAAGTATCGTCGTTAAATTCGATTCGGTTCTAATTAAATTCAGTTTGGTTCTTACCTATTTACGGTTCCTTATAAAAATTATTATCCTCAATGAGTTAAATACCTAGAAAAAATGTAAAACTACAGAGCTCTTCATATTCATCATTATAATATGGAGTACTTCATTACTATTTAGTACTCTCTACGTCCCAAAAAAAACTCACTTTCCTTTTTTTAGACGCCCCATAAAAAGATGGAAAAATAGGTAATATTAATCCCAACTATACCCGGTCCGCTTTTAATAATCCTTAATATAGATTATTTCCCTATAGTCCCAACTTTGGGCCCCATTTTCTTAAAACACTCCGCTACCGGTTAAAATGAGTTATAACCGGCTAAGTAAACACGTGCAACACATCCCTCTTATCTTCTTCGTCGTCCACCGATTAAACCCATCCCTCAGCTTCTTCGTCGTCCACCGAAATGAAAGGAGTACAGAGTCAAGAAAATAGAACGGTGAACTCTTCTTCCTCTCCTCTTTTCAACCGCGACCCAAGAAATCAACCAACGGGATACGACGGCGAAATGAGTTCGATTTATGGGTCATCTTCATGGGGTAGAAGGACCGAAAGCACTGGTTTTTCAAATCAGTGCTACCACAGACTACTTTGTGGACCTAGAATGGTGAAAAATGGGCCAAATACTTGGAGACAATTTTATGGGTGTGCATTATGGCCTGTAAGTTATTTAGTACTCCTAAGAATCTCTCTTTTGCCCGCTAATCAGAACTTCCGTAACTTATTTTGTGAATTAATTGATGAGTTATTTTGTTGATTGCCAGAAAGAAGATTGTCATTATTTTCAATGGGTTGATGAAGGAGATCGTCCTTGCAAAGGAGACAACAGAAATGATAAGGAAATGTTGTTGGAGCATCTTTTTAGCAACAGAAATGAAGGACAAAAAGCATTAGCGGAGAAGATTGTTAGGTTGAAATTGAAGAAAAAGATGGTGGAAGCTAAAAATCAGGAAATGCAGCTACTCATTACCAAAAATTTGAAGTCCCAAAGAATGACATTCATTGCTGTTGTTGCCTGTTGGATCTCGTTTTGCATTGTGTTATACTATAAGTAATTTGGGGGTGTGGATTGTAAGGAATAATTGTATTTAGATTTTGATGATGCTATATTAATTAAGACTTTAGAGTACCCCTTTTCGAAATTATGTATTAGAATTTTCCCTTGTAAAGTTCTTAGCATAATCGACTACCAGAAGGCCTCTCTACCAGAAGTCCTCCAGACAGAAGATTTTGGTTGTCTGTCTAGGAACAGAAAACCTCAGGGTCTCTGTTACCCTTTAGCTTGACAGAAACCCTATTGGTCCTCTGTAAGCTACTTTCAACAGAAGTGCTCAAGATCTTCTCTGAATCAGTTCTCTGCCAATGACACCAGAAGGTCTTACACTTGGAAGAAATCCGCAAAGCCGGGAAGTCAACTTAAAGATTCCTTCAACGGCTAGAAGTATGAAACGGAAAAGCTACAGTGCTCGCATTAAATGCTCATTTAATTCTCCCCATGCTCCGTGGAGTAATTGCAGATGATTGGCCGCAATGTCAGATTTACTTTATCCCAAAATAGTAACCCGCCAACTTTACCGGGTCCTACTGGTCAAGTCAACTGCTCGCGCATTAAATGCAGTTGTCCTCCTACTCCTCCAACGGGAAGACAACCTCAGTATAAAAAGATACACTACGAAGAACAACCGGATAACTTTGCTATAACTTTGCCAAGATCACATTGCTACAAGCAAGATATTCAAACTCTGAAAAGCAAAAAGCCTCCTTGAGATTCAAACTCATTATCTTCTACAAGAGAAGGCAGAAGTTGGAAAAATACTCTTTCCAACTCAAGCAAAGTTCCAAGTGTTCTTCAACTCTTCAAGCTCATCACATACAAATCTTTTGTAACGAAGCTAGTTGGAGGAACCTCAGTTTCAACAGAAACTCTTCTTGCTACAAGAAGGACGTCCAAATAACTGGAGTAGTGAAGTGGTGATACTTCAAGGAAACTCAGTGAAAGGACCAGTGTTAAAGGAAGCCAGGCAGTGCATCCCAGGACACATCTAGGCTTGAAGAAGACGTGGAGTGCTTCTTAAGTGCTAGGACTAAGGCTTTGTAAACGGCAGTTTTTACAGCTTAGTGGAACAGTGGATTAGAGGAACGAGTTGTTCCTTGAACCACTATAAAAATCCCTGGTGTCGTTTACTTACTGCTTTTAACACTTGCACTTAGTTAGAACTGTATAACTCCTTGGACTTGGTATCTGTGTTCAACAGAACTTGTTCTACGAGTTAACAGAAGGCCTACTGCCTATTGCTTCTCTGAGGCTAACAGAACTCCCTACCAGAACCCCATCCGCTGCCAGTCTGTTCTTTCAACAGAACAGGCTATTCTGTAAATCTGGTACTTAGCTTAAAAAGCAAAAAAAAAACCAATACAGTCTATTCACCCCCCTCTAGACTGTATCCAGTATAACCGGGACCAACAAGTGGTATCAGAGCCTCCTTGTTCTAATAATCTCTTAGGTTATTTGTTGAACAAAGATCCACTTGTTTTTCTGTTTTACCTCATTTCTATCTGATATAATGGATCACACCTTGTCCAAGAATCTTATGTTTTCAGATCTTAAGTTTGATGATTGGAGGATCCGGATGAAAGCACATCTCTGTGCCCTGCATGATGAGATGTGGGAAGTTCTAGATATTGGCCCCTTCACAAGCTTCCAGAAGGTCAATCCTGAGCATGCCATAGACAACACCAGACCCCAGATGATCAGTAAAGCCAAGTCAGAATGGACCACTGAAGAAAGGAGAAAGTACAACCTAGACAATATTGCCAAGGACATCCTCTACAAGTCCATTGATGATAGGTACTTCAACAGAATCAAGAAGTGCAAGACTGCTAAGGAAATCTGAGATACTCTTGAGCTCATTGGAGCTGGTGATGAGCAAGAGAAGGACAACAAACTAACCATAGCCAACAAGAAGTTTGATGACTTCAAACTTCTCCCTGGTGAAAGCATCTCCAAGATGTATGACAGGCTCCTCACTCTCACTGGAGAGATCTCTGAGCTTGGCAAGGATCTCACAACCAAGGAGATCAACCTGAAGGTGTTGAGGGGACTGCCCTCAGCATGGAAGATGAAGGTAGTTGCTGTCCAAGCCAGCAAGGATGTAAAGACTTATCCCACTGATAAGCTCATTTCAGATCTCAAAGCTCATGAGTTTGAAATGATTGAAGAAAAGGAAGAAGTACCAGAAGAGAGGACCACTACAGCCCTCACTGCCAGCACATCTAAGGTAAATGATTTTGACCCTTCAGTACTTTTATCTGATGAATATATGGCTGCCTTTTCCAGGAGATTCAAAAAGTTTATGAAGAATCCCAAAGATGGAAGGAGTCCATCTTTCAACAGAAAGCCATACCAGAAGGTCAAATCAACAGAAAGCAGTGGAGAGCTTCTCTGTTACAATTGCAGACAACCTGGTCACTTCAAGGCTGATTGTCCCCATCCTAGAGTGTCCAAGAAGCAAGGATAGGATGGAGAAAAGAAGAAGTACGAGGACAACTCCAGAAGAAGAAAGGCACTTGTGACAGAACAACTGGAGAAAGACCCTCTGTCAGAAACAGAATCCAGTTCTGACTCAGATTCTGATGAGGCCTTCTGTTGCCTGGATACTGAGACAGAAGACCTTTGCCTGATGGCTCATTCTGATGATGAGGTAACCTCTACTTCTGAATCTAGTTTTTCTTCGGTAGGCTTAGCTTTTGATTCTGATTCAATGTCAGAATTTTGGGAAGAGTTTAAGGCCATACAAGCCACTTATTCTTCTGTAACAGAAGAAAACAGTAATTTGAAAGCTGAAATTCTTGACTTAAAGAAGGAGGTTGAGATCAAAATCAATCTTCTAATTGAGGAAAGAGATCAACTGGAGACTGAAAATGTTTCTCTTCTTAAGAGAATAAGAGAAATAGAGCCTCTCGAGATTAAGTACAAAGCTTACCAGAAGGCCCAGTCTTCCATGGAAAAGATTGTGCTTGATCAACAGATTGGCACTGGTTTTGGTCTTGGTTATGGCTCAACAGAATCAGGTGAGCCTTCTGTAATGCCTAGCACCAGAGTTGCTAAGGCAGATAAGGTCATAGAGCCACTGATTTCTAGCCCCATCTGTCAAGCTGGTGTATCTGGCACCAAGGTTGTTCATGAGGAAGTCAGACCAGAAAAGGGTAAGATAAAGGTTCAACAAGAAACCCTTTTTGAAAAATAATGAACCTGGCAGAAAACCTAACAACAGAAGAGGTTTTCAAAATAACAAAAATAAAAGACCATTCATTGACAGACAACCTCATGTCAATCGTGCCAGAAATGATCACCAGAAGGGCAAATATCAAGAGAGAGTTAACTTCAGGCAGAAGAGGTTGGCTGGTCAACTTCAGAAGCCCAAGGTTAACCGTCCCTCTGCTCTTGATAGTATATGGGACTTCTTTCCAACAAAGAAAGCTATGCAAAAGTATGTAAACAGGAAGCATGACCCTCACAAGCATCTGCCCAAAGTGAATCACACTTCAGTTTACTATAACTACCAGGTGGACAATGGGTACCACCCACCAAGGTTTCACTTGATGAGACCAAAATGGTACCAACTACCCAGACTCCATGACCCCCCAGGACCCAGCATTGCTTGGGTACTTAAATCTTTCTTTTGATCTTGCAGGAACTGTGTGCTGGAGCCATCTCTGAACAAGAATGGTTTATTGATAGTGGATGCTCCAGGCACATGACAGGTGACAGAAGTTGCCTAACAGAGTTCCAGAAATGCAAAGGACCTAGAGTTACCTTTGGAGGTAATGACAAAGAAGGTCAAACAAAAGGAAGAGGAAAGCTGATCAGGAACCAGATAATCATTGATGATGTCTCATATGTCAAAGGACTGAAGTTCAACTTGCTAAGTGCTAGCCAATTCTGTGACAAAGGCTACACTGTTGAATTCACAAAGGACTTCTGCTATGTGAAGCATGAGACAACAAAGGAAGTGGTTCTTACAGCATCAAGGAAGAAGAACATCTATGTAGTTGATTGGAACACTGCAAAAGATGGAGTTTGCCTGATAGCCAAAGGAGATTCAAAACTGAGCTGGGACTGGCACAAAAAGCTCAACCATTTGAATTTCAAAACAATCAACAAACTGGCCAGAGAACACATTGTAGAAGGGCTACCAGACATTGTGTACAAGAAGGAGACCCTCTGCAGTGCATGTCAGAAAGGCAAACAAGTGAAGAATTCCTTCAAACCCATTGCTGGAAATCTTTCTACAAGTCCTCTAAATCTGATTCACATGGATTTATTTGGACCTGTTGAGACTCCAAGCGTTGGTGGCAAGAAATATACCTTAGTCATGGTTGATGACTACTCCAGATACACATGGACTGTTTTTCTGTCAAAGAAAAATGAAACTCTTCAGAAGTTGCCATCTCTGTTAAAGCAACTTCAGACTGAGAAGAACTTGAAAGTGAAGACAATCAGATCAGACAGAGGAACTGAATTTGTCAACCAAGTCATAAAGGATTTCTGTGATCAGAATGGAACTTTTCATCAACTTTCTGCCGCCAGAAACCCTCAACAGAATGGCGTAGCAGAAAGAAGGAACAGAACGTTAAAAGAAGCTGCAAGAACGATGATTGCAGAATCTGGATTGCCTATGAGATATCGGGCTGAAGCAATCAACACTGCATGCTATACTCAGAACAGAAGCATGATCAACAAGAATCACCAGAAGACCCTTTATGAACTCTGGAAGGGAAGAAAACCTAACATCAGCTACTTTCATGTATTTGGATGCAAGTGCTACATTCTCAACAATGGAAAGGAGCATCTGAAAGTATTTCAAGAAAAGGCTGATGAAGGAGTCTTCATAGGCTATTCAAACACCAGTAAAGCCTATAGAGTACTCAACAGAAGGACCCTACATGTTGAAGAATCCATACATGTGAAGTTTGATGAAAGCATCTCTGTTAAAGAGGTAACAGAGATTCTCAAGGAAGTAAGCATAGAAGACAGAACACCAGAACCAACAGAAGAGGTGGCAGACAACCCTGCATTTCCAACACCTGCTCCAAACCCCCTTCTGTTGAATGAAGATGAAAACTCTGAAGATGAGGAACCAGAGAGACCAAGACAGCAGCTGACAGAACCAGACCTAACATGGTTAAGAGACCTTCCTCCTAACCAAGTCATTGGTCAAATCAGAAGTGGAGTTCAAACCAGATCCACATCAAGAAGAGAAGCAATGCTTGCCTGCTACATATCTCAGATGGAACCTTTGACAGTTGAAGAAGCTCTTGCAGACTCAGATTGGATCAATGCTATACAAGAAGAGCTCACTCAGTTTGAAAGGAACAAAGTATGGGAACTTGTTCCTAGGCCAAAGCACCAGAATGTCATCGGAACCAAATGTGTATTCAAGAACAAAGCAGATGAAGATGGCAACATTGTAAGGAATAAAGCAAGGCTAGTAGCTAAAGGATATTGTCAAGAAGAAGGAATAGATTTTGATGAGACCTTTGCACCAGTTGCCAGACTTGAAGCCATCAGAATCTTTCTAGCCTATGCTGCCTACAACAACATCAAGGTCTACCAGATGGATGTCAAGAGTGCATTTCTGAATGGAGATCTTGAAGAGGAAGTTTATGTGGAACAACCACCAGGTTTTGTCATTCCTACTCAATCTTCTTGTGTCTACAAGCTTAAAAAGGCCCTTTATGGTCTTAAGCAAGCTCCCAGAGCCTGGTATGACACATTGTCCCTTTTCCTGGTGAACCATGGGTTTACTAAAGGAAAGGTTGACAAAACTCTATTTCAAATCTCTGTCGCTAATCATATTCTGTTAGTACAAATATATGTTGATGACATTATATTTGGAAGTACTAATCCAGAACTATGCAAGAAATTTTCTCAAGTGATGCAGAGTCAATTTGAAATGAGTATGATGGGAGAACTCAGTTACTTCCTAGGACTTCAAGTCAAACAAGTTCCAGAAGGGATCTTTATCAATCAAGGGAAGTACACCAGAGATCTAATCAAGAAGTTTGGAGTGGAAGGCAAATCATCAGTGAAGATTCCCATGAACACTTCACAAGGAATTGGTCCAGATGATGAAGGGAAGGATGTAGATGCAACAACATATAGAGGAATCATAGGATCTCTGTTGTATCTAACTGCAAGCAGACCAGACATCTCATTCTCTGTTGGAATCTGTGCCAGATACCAATCAAAGCCCAAGGAAAGCCATCTAAGTGCTGCAAAGAGAATCATCAGATACATCAAAGGAAATCCAAATGCAGGCCTATGGTATCCAAAGAGAGGTAACTTTGAACTAATTGGTTATTCTGACTCAGATTTTGCAGGTTGCAGACTAGACAGAAAGAGCACTTCTGGTCACTGCCAATTGCTAGGAGGAAGGCTTGTTTCCTGGTTTAGCAAGAAGCAGAACTCCATCTCAACAAGTACCGCTGAGGCAGAGTACATAGCAGCTGGGAGTTGCTGTGCTCAGCTACTCTGGATGAAGCAACAACTGAAGGACTATGGAATTCAAGCAAAGGAGATCAAGCTGTTGTGTGATAACACCAGTGCCATTGCTATCACTCAGAATCCAGTTCTTCATTCCAGAACAAAGCACATTGAAAAGAAGCACATATGCATGGAACATGTGCCAACAGAAGACCAACTTGCAGATATCCTGACAAAGCCTCTTCCTGAGGCTAGGTTCAAGAAACTGAGAGAGGAATTGGGAATGATGGATGAGATTCCAAGGGAAAGTTGAAAAGGAAGGCCCTCTGTTGCTCTTTTGTTGTTGACAGATTACCTGTAGCAGAACCCCTTATGTTAACCCCCCCTCTGTCAACCTCTTCTGGTCCCTACCATGGCAGAACACCTCAGCAACAGAAAACCCCCCTTCTACAGAAAAACCCTCTGAAGGTTGTGGACTTAGAAATTTTCTGAAAACCGGGTGTCCTAGTAAATTATTACAGGTCTTTTAACCTTTTACCCTTAAAACGGTATCAAGCCGTATAATATTTACTGCGCCGCCGTTTATTTACTTTGCCCCTTTTTACATTTATTGGTTTCTTGGAACCATAAATTAATTCCAAACGTCCACTAACCCAAACCCATAAATTCCCCTTTCGCAAACCTAAACCGCTACTGCTCTCATTACTTTCAAACTTTCAAACCTCCATAGCTCTCAAGCTTTCTGCAATTCTTCTCTGATCAAATGGCTTTCATCAACATCAACGACCTCACCAAGGAGGAAATCAACACCCTTGTTTCAAACATTTACACAGGGATGAACTGCGACCTCTCCGCACTCCCTGAACTCGCTTCAAACCACGAAACGATGATGAAGATCATCAAGGGAATGGAGGACTCCCAACTGAACAAAGTGGTAGGTTATCACTTTGAATCCTACAGTACAAGGGACGTAGCAGAGTTCTATCTCAACGCTACATACGAAGGGGAGACCATTCGGTCTAATGTCAATGGTGAAGACATTACCCTCACTCCTGCAGACCTCAACGCTCTCTTTGGCGTGGTAGAGGACCCACAAGAAGAAGAAACTGAAAGTTTCCTCACTCTGGACAGTGTCAACGTCACTGTGGACAACTTTGTCCAACTCTACTGCCGACCTGAAGTGGGTAGAGTTCCAAAGCTTTACATGAAGAAAAACCTTCTTCTGAGCGACTATGAGAAATTGGTCAACATCCTGCATAGGTGTGTCTGGAGCAAGAGCACCTCCACAGATGACATGAATGCACTGAATGCAAAGGCCGTCTTTGCAGTTCATCATGGGATGAACATCAATTGGGGACAGGTAATTGTCAAATCCCTTGTTGAATTCATCAAGAAGAAAGACAAGGAGACCGGTCTGTTCAGGACCCCCATGGGTTATGGTCTCCTAATCTCTGAGATCTTGCTCAAGGCAAGAATAGGGCTGAGAAACCCCATTGAGGCCGACTACACCAAGTTGCTCTTCCTCAACACTTCAAGTGACAGGAAGGTTGCTCTCAAGGCAGAGCAGAAAAGACTCAGAACCCTTGAGTTCAACAGAGAAAGGCAACAACAGAAGGTTGTTCAACCAAAGAAAATTTCAAAGAAGCAACAGAAACCTCCTACCCCTTCTGATTCTGAAGAAGAAATGCCTTTGGTGAAGAAGGTGGTCAAGAAGGTTCCCAAGAAGAAGACCACACCTGTCAAAGTCCACAAGATGGCGGCAAAGAAATTTGTCCTTAAGAGAAAGACACCTTCACCTATCTCTTCAGCAAGCACCCCTTCTGCCTCCCCCATTCCAAAGAAGACCAAAATTTTGACACCTGCAGCACAGGAGAAGCTGGAGGACTCTGTCACCTCTGCACCAGCCAACAGAAATGCTTGGCACGACAAGAGGATCATCTTTGAGTCAAGTGACTCAGAAGAAGAAGTAGTGGTGCAGAATGCCACTCCTCAGGGGGAACTACATTCTTCTCCTCCTGCCTCTGCAAATGATCAACCTATGGTGGTTCCTTCACCAGAACACCAAGAAGAAAGCAGTACTTCAAGCCCTGATAGGAAATTCATCAGGGTTCTGGCATGGAGAAAGTGGAGAGTGGGACCTCTCACTGAGCTCCTCAAGAACTTGTCCTACTTCATCTCTGAAGAAGAAGTACTCAGATGGGCTGACACAGAAGATGTGGAGTCCTGCCTAAACAAGGATTTTCTTCTTTCTGTCCTACAGAAGAAGAAGGAGAAACTTCAAGGAAAAGCACCTCTGGTCAGAAACTCACCAGAAGACCATGTGAAGGCTCTTCAAGAGCATGAGATGAATGACTTTGATGCTTGGTTAGTCGAGAAGAAGAGGAAGGAGTCAATGATCAAATTTCGCCACAATGCACATGGAGAAGGTGAACCCTTTACTGCCAATGATCTACCTCTGGTCATGGAAAGACTTGTCAAAGAATGGAGAGACTCTCTGTTCACAGAAACAATACTAGAGGTAATTCCCCCAATCATTCCTTCTCCTCCTCCCTCTCCTAAAAACTCTTCTCCCCAACCCCAACAGAAATCCCCCTCACCCTCACAGAAAACCGTCTCTGCACAGAAAACCCCTTCACACCAGAAACCCTCCACCCCCAAATCTTCATCTCCTTCACCCTGCAAACCGTTCTCTCCTCCAAAGAACAAATCACCATCCCCTCAAGGACAAATTATCCCATACCAACACCAACAAGTCATCTCTTCTACACCTTCACCCCAACAGAATACCTCTTCACCCAAAACCAAAAATCCATCTCCCTGCAAATCCCAACCCTCAATCAGATCCAGATCACCATCACCTCCACCCTCTCCTCCACAACAACAGAATGCTCCCTCACATCAACAAGAAAACCCCTCCATCAAGAAATCCAGAACTGCCTCTCCACAGCCTGCACCACAAGATGCAGCCACTCCTATCTCCCCTCAACACTCTGTGGCTTCTACCCCCATCAGGAAACCTATCTTCAAGATGCCTTCCTCTTCCAGTGACAATGATGGATTTCTTACATCCTCCATTGCTGCTGATGAAACTTCCAAAAGGAGGAAGACCCCTCCTCAGCATGAAGAACAACCCAGAAGGCCTCCTATGCCTAAATCAAGAGGTCTAGGTATGCCTGGGAACACAGAATCCAAAGAAGATAAGCCCTAAATCTCCTTCAATCAGTTTGTCACTGCAGCTGAGGATTTTGGTGGTAAAATGCTTGATGGAATGGATCAATTGGCTGAAATCAACACCAAGCACCATGAACATCTCACCTTTGTTCACAATCATCTTGAGGCTGGACTTCAGCATATCTCAGAGAAGGTTGAAGCTCTGACCCAGACACTGGTCACCTTCATGGAATCATCATCTGCAAAGCTTAATGCTGTTGCCAGAGAAGTGGATGGTGTCCACTCTGTTCTCTACTCCCAGTCTTAGATTCTCAATAAGCAGAATAAACAACTCAAGGATATAACAGAATCCCTTGACATTGTACAATGGTATGAAGACCAATCTGCTAAGAAGTTTATGCAGCTCCAACTCTTGAATAATGATCACAAAGATCAAGTGGCCACCCTGATCAAGAAGGATCAAGAAAGGTATCAGAAGCTGTACTACTTGAAGCTGGCTCTCAGGACATCAAGTCTGCTCTTGATCGTCAACAGAACTTAATAGAAGGTCTGACCTCTGTCACGCAGACCTTGCCAGAAACTCTTGAGCAGATAGCCATCTCCCAGGCAACAGAGTTCCAGAAAATTGCCATGATGATCTCTGACCTGGATGATGCCAAAAAGGGGGAAAAGGAAAAGGACCCCCAACAGAAGAAATTGCCCCCTAGGCCAACTGCTGGGCCCTCATCTGATATTGATCCAACCCCTTACTTCCAGGCCTCCCAACAGAAGAAGAGAGAAGCTGGTACTTCAAGACCTTCTTCTCCTCGCAGAGGTTCTACCAAGAAGAAGAAACCCTTGAGCCTAACTGAGTGGAGACTTGGAGGCTCCCAAAAGATTGATAGAGCACAGTTCGAAGAAATTCAACAGAAGATGACCCCCACTCAAAGACATAATCTCTATCTTGACAGAGATGGTCATATAAGGCTCAGACATGGTGGTTCCTTGGAAGAGGCTGAATACTGGTTTCACAAGAGAGTACTCCCAGGCAAGGATGTACATGAAGGAGTACTTCATTATCTGAATTGCAAGCTATCTCCCATTTGGGCCTCATGTCAAGCACCAGGAAATCTGGCTGGCATAAGAGAAGAAGTGAATGCTGAAATGAAGAATCTGAAGGAACAAGATCGCAGAACCAGAGCTGAAGCTGAAAGGGAAAATCTGTAATTCCTTAAAACTTCTCTTAATACTCTTGATCTAATAAAAGCTTATCTCTGCTCCTTCTAAAGTCTCTTTGCTTCTTTACTCTTTGTTGCTTACTATTTCATTCTGTACTTGTTTCTTTTTGAACTACTATCTGAATGTATCGTACTCTTACTATTTTCCTATGCCAAGTTGCCCACCAAGATTTTAATGAAAAGTTTTAAACTTTAAATTTTTTTTATGGTGAAGGCACTTCTCTGGAAATAGTTAAAGGGTTTTGGCATCATCAAAAAGGGGGAAATTGTAAGGAATAATTGTATTAAGATTTTGATGATGCTATATTAATTAAGACTTTAGAGTACCCCTTTTCGAAATTATGTATTAGAATTTTCCCTTGTAAAGTTCTTAGCATAATCGACTACCAGAAGGCCTCTCTACCAGAAGTCCTCCAGACAGAAGATTTTGGTTGTCTGTCTAGGAACAGAAAACCTCAGGGTCTCTGTTACCCTTTAGCTTGACAGAAACCCTATTGGTCCTCTGTAAGCTACTTTCAACAGAAGTGCTCAAGATCTTCTCTGAATCAGTTCTCTGCCAATGACACCAGAAGGTCTTACACTTGGAAGAAATCCGCAAAGCCGGGAAGTCAACTTAAAGATTCCTTCAACGGCTAGAAGTATGAAACGGAAAAGCTACAGTGCTCGCATTAAATGCTCATTTAATTCTCCCCATGCTCCGTGGAGTAATTGCAGATGATTGGCCGCAATGTCAGATTTACTTTATCCCAAAATAGTAACCCGCCAACTTTACCGGGTCCTACTGGTCAAGTCAACTGCTCGCGCATTAAATGCAGTTGTCCTCCTACTCCTCCAACGGGAAGACAACCTCAGTATAAAAAGATACACTACGAAGAACAACCGGATAACTTTGCTATAACTTTGCCAAGATCACATTGCTACAAGCAAGATATTCAAACTCTGAAAAGCAAAAAGCCTCCTTGAGATTCAAACTCATTATCTTCTACAAGAGAAGGCAGAAGTTGGAAAAATACTCTTTCCAACTCAAGAAAAGTTCCAAGTGTTCTTCAACTCTTCAAGCTCATCACATACAAATCTTTTGTAACGAAGCTAGTTGGAGGAACCTCAGTTTCAACAGAAACTCTTCTTGCTACAAGAAGGACGTCCAAATAACTGGAGTAGTGAAGTGGTGATACTTCAAGGAAACTCAGTGAAAGGACCAGTGTTAAAGGAAGCCAGGCAGTGCATCCCAGGACACATCTAGGCTTGAAGAAGACGTGGAGTGCTTTTTAAGTGCTAGGACTAAGGCTTTGTAAACGGCAGTTTTTACAGCTTAGTGGAACAGTGGATTAGAGGAACGAGTTGTTCCTTGAACCACTATAAAAATCCCTGGTGTCGTTTACTTACTGCTTTTAACACTTGCACTTAGTTAGAACTGTATAACTCCTTGGACTTGGTATCTGTGTTCAACAGAACTTGTTCTACGAGTTAACAGAAGGCCTACTGCCTATTGCTTCTCTGAGGCTAATAGAACTCCATACCAGAACCCCATCCGCTGCCAGTCTGTTCTTTCAACAGAACAGGCTATTCTGTAAATCTGGTACTTAGCTTAAAAAGCAAAAAAAAACCAATACAGTCTATTCACCCCCCCTCTAGACTGTATCCAGTATAACCGGGACCAACATGGATGTTTTGAGAGTTCTAGATATGTGTATTAGCTGTATTGTGATGTAATGTGTAGTGCATGTTTTGATGGATTGGTCATTGGATAATACTTCTGAGAGGGATTAGAGTTTTCTCAAATAACTTTGTTGCATTGTAATGTGTAGTGGTTGTTTTGATGCATTTGGTTTTGTTCTGGTGTAATGTTTATGTAATGAAAATGTGTTATTGTTTTGACATGAATTGTTTGTACATGTAAAAGCACACATACTAAACTGAACAATAACCATATCTTAATGTGCATGCAAATTGTGGTTCCAAACTTGGAAGTAAAAATGAGACTTAGAAGTCTGTTTTGATAAGTTCACAATAATGAACTTTTTGGAAACAACATCTGATTTCAAAGTAACTTGGAAGTAAATATGAGAACCACATATCTGGGAACAAACTACATATCATTGAACATGAACAACCCACAGACTTAGAAGTCTGTTTACATAAAAGTTCAAAATAATGAACACACCAAGTTAAGTCATTACAAAGCTTTGAACTACAACAAAGTCTACAATCACAAAACATCAAGTTCTTCTCTGCAACTTATTACATAATAACAATACTAAACATCAACTTCTTCTCTGCAACTTTGGACTGCAACTTTGGACAACAACCTAAGGAAATGAAGGACCAACTGAAGGCTCTGATAGATTACTTGGACCAGCTTGGCCGGGAGGCTGTAAACACAAAAAAATATAATAACATTATCAGAATAATAACTCATAAAAGTAATGCAATAATGAGTTACAAAAGCTAAAAAATACTTACATTAGTCCATGTGTTGCCTTCTCCATCAACAAGGACTCCAAAGCCTACAGGAATTTGACCCTTACATCTGCCTCTTCCAAATCTCCCTCTCCCTCTTGTTGTGTTACTTCCTCCTCTTGCTTGAATAAGTCTTCCTCCTCTCCCTATTCTTGAAGGTTGTGCAGTGGTTTGATAAGTGCTTTGTTGTGCTTCTGCATTTTGGATAGCTTTCTTGGGCCTGCCCCTGCTTTTCTTTTGTACAGGTTGAGCTTCCTTGTTTTTATCCGGGCATTTTCTCTTGTTATGATCTTTGGACTTGCACACACTACATGACATCTCAACACCATGTTTTGTTAATTTTCCTGGCTTCTTAGGGTTTTCATGGGGAGACTTCATTCTATTTTTCCTAGGTCTACCTGACCCAATCTTAATAGGTGGAGGGTCTATTGGCATATCAACCTTGGGCCAATGTCTCTCTCCAGTTAGGGGTGCAATACCCCCTGAGTACATTTTCAGATAAGTGTCCTTGGTGTAGCAGGTATGCACATAGTTCTCAGGAGTCTCATTCATGAAGAAAATGCAAGAAATGGCATGACAACATGGTATTCCACTCAAGTCCCACTTCCTACAAGTGCAGGTTCTAGCCTCTAAATTTACTGTCAAACAATCTAATCTGTGGCACACTTGGAATAAAACCTGGCTAGATGGTAAAGGGGTACAATTGGCAGCCTCATCTTTTTCTTTCTCAAGCCTGGCCTTAATTCTAGGACATAACATACCAGTATTTTTTTCCATCTGCTGTCTTTTAAGAACTATCCTTTGCATTAAAGCACCCCTAATATCCTCAAGCATGAAAATTATATGTTTTGCTCTAGCATTTATTATATAACCATTAAATGTTTCTGCCATATTACTAACAATGACATCACATTTAGTGTTTATTCTAACAAATGCTCTACAAAAACATGATGGGTTCAATGATCTAAATGAACTCACTGCAGCCGGGTTAACCCTTTTCATTTCTTCCAGAGCTTCTTCCAAATCAGCTTCATTGTATGCTTTTGCAGCTTTCCAAAAGAGCATTTTCATCTCATCACCCTTGTGATTTTTATGCCAGTGCGCAAATACATGTCTGGCACAGTGCCTATGCTCAGCCAAAGGGAATTCTTTAGCCACTCCCCTCAATATGGACTGCCAAATAAGACATAAACAGTTACAAAAACAAATAAGAGCTAAGAACAAAGTAGATGAATATAAAACAGCTTCATCAAATGACCTGGTGTTCATCTGAAATGAATGTGAGATCAGCACCAGCTAGAGTGTCTACATTCTTCTTCAGTTCACCTAAGAACCATTCCCAGCTTGAGTTGTTCTCCCCTTCTACTACTGCCCAAGCTACTGGAAACATTTGGTCATTTGAATCTCTTCCTATGGCAGACAAAAGCATCCCACCTAAGAATGTTTTGATGAAACATCCATCTATACACAGAACATATCTACCTCCACTCAACCATCCATCTTTTAACCCTTTGAAGCACACAAAGAACCTCTGAAATGTAGGAGGGAAGCTTTTTATAGTAGGGTCAGTGAACAACTTGAAATGGCTGTGGGGGTTAGCATTACTAAGAGCTTCCAAATACCTACCAAGCTTATTGTAGTGTTCTGTCATACTACCATGAAGTTTTCTGTGAGCATGATACTTCACCTTGTATACAAAGTCCCTCTTCACAAGAACTTTGTAAGCTCTCCTAATTGTTTCCATGATTTCCTTTGCAGACCAATGAGGTCTGGACTTAAAAACTTCCAAGAATTGTGCTGCTACCCAGGGTGCCTTCAGTTGTCTACTTTTTTCATATTTCTGTTACAAGTGTGCTCTCCAATCACACTTTTTACAACAAAGCATGCCCTCCTACTGTCCCAACTAGCATACAACCTAAATGGACAGCCTTCCACACATTTTGCACCTATTCTCTGTTGTCTTTCCTTATGGCTTACATGTATCTTCAAATTTCTTCCTTGAGCAATGGCAAATCTAGCAACAACATCTTTAAACTTGTCCCTGTTTTCAAATTTCATTCCAACCTTCCAGGTCAGCAACTTAAAGTCTGTATTTTCATCCACTAAAGGCACTCTACCTCTCTTGGTTCTTGAAACAGTGTCATCTCCATCACTCTCAACAGGTGTGTGAATGTCATCACCTGATTCCTCATAGTCACTAACACATTGACTCTTAAGAATGTCATCTTCTTCATGTACTGTGTTTGAAGGGGTACTTTTTTCACCTACACTTCCCTCACCTGCTTCTTTTTGAAGTTCTTTGGCTATCTTCACAATCTTAGAATTCCAACCATTCACTCTTCTTCTTGACTCTCTAAATTCCTCATCACTGGTGTCCTCATCAGATCCAAAAAGTGGAACCTCTAACTCCTCACCATCTTCTTCTCCCAGATAATCTGAAAAGGCTGCACCTTCATCATGTTCTTCCTCATCATGATCTTCTTCATCTTGTGCTGCATCTTTACTATTTGAAGTTTGTGCTTGTGAACCAGAGGTTTGTGGTGCCTTCCTTGTAATTGGTTCAGTTCCACTCACAGCAGCTGAACTTCTTGAACTCCCTTTTACCCCATCACTAACCCCTTTTTCAGTAGCCCCCCCTTCATTTTCCCCACCACCTTCAAGTTGTAGCACCAATTCTGGTGAGCTTAGTCCATGTCTTATATAGCAGTCAATGATCTTATATTTCATAGCTACTTTGTACATTTCCCTGACCTCATCATCAAGCTTAACTCTTCTCAAACCGTTCTGCAGACTTTGACCAGGAATCAAGTAATAAATGTCATCAATACTGCTGTATTTTCCACATCTACCAGCTAACTCTTCTAACCAAAACCAGCACAACTCATCAGCATCAATTTCAAAACATTTGTATTCACCATCTACGTACTCCAACTTTTTCAGATTATTATTCTTAAAGATACATCCATGCCACATCTTAATTGTAATGACAGTTGAACTATCCATCTCAATTCGTACCTAAAAACATGATATGCAGTTCACGACTCAACATAAAAATTCAACACACTGATATAACCCTAAATAACACTGACATTTCATGAATCAGCATAAAAGTTCAGGTCTTTACCTTGGACTGTGAGAACCGTGCACAAGACAGTCTGGGTACCTGGAGTTATTCTGATTTCTTCACCTACTTACCGGCGACTACGACGACGGTGCAACACAGTCAAGGTGCCAGCGGTTCCTCCAAGTTCATGTTCCAGGGCTGTGATGGTAGGGATAGGAGCAAATATGTTTGGTATGCGAATGGAGTAATGACATGGCTGTTAGGATGTTTAACACTTTAATTTACTGATACTACCGGTCTTCGGTGAAGCGGAGTGTTTTACGAAAATGGGGCCCAAAGTTGGGACTATAGGGAAATAATCTATATTAAGGATTATTAAAAGCGGACCGGGTATAGTTGGGATTAATATTACCTATTTTTCCTAAAAAGATTCCATTTCCATTTTATGAAACAATTAACAATCTTAAATGTTAAACGCCTTCTTATTCTGGTTTTAGGCATTTTCTTACAATTATTGATGATCATACTAGATACACTTGGCCTTTATGATGAAAACAAAAGATGAAACCAGATTTCATGTGCTTAATTTCATAAAAAAGTAAAAATTATAAGAACATATAATGGTACTGAATTTATGATTACTACCTTTTATAATTCAAAAGGCATTATTCATCAAAGATCATGTGTGGAAACTCCCCAATAAAATGATAGAGTAGAAATAAAACATCAGCATATCTTTCAAACTGCTAGATCCGTACTTTATCAGACTTGCTTACCTATTAGTTTTTTGTCCGATTGTATTCTTACCGCTATTCATATTATTAACATGTTGCCTTCTGTTGTTCTAAACAATATATGAAATGTTATATAATCATAGAGCAGATTATTCATTCTCATTTGAAAGTTTTTGTTTTTTTGGCATTTGCATCTACTCTTTATGCTGATAAGAATAAGTTTGACACAAGAGCTCACAAGTGTGTTTTTATAGAATATCCTTTAGGTGTTAAAGGTTATAAACTTTATGACTTAAATACTCACAAGATTTTTATATCCAAAATGTTCATTTTTTTGAAACATTTTTCCTTTCAAAACTAAAACTTCTGCCAATATGTTCAAAATATTGACTATGTTTAGAATCCAAACTCTTTATATGATTTTTCTAATCCTTCTCATGCTAATATTTCTAAATCCAATCAAACGGGAAACAATAATTATTCTAGTTTTAACTATTTAGATCAACAAATAATGTATGAGATTAGAACTTCTTCTCATAATATTACTGAACATACTACTGCTGACGCTCTTGAAAATGATTCATAGGAAATAATAGGATTTGCATCATTTGAGCCAAATGAGAATAGAAAATCATCAAGGGTAAGATCTTTACCTACATATCTCAATGATTATCATTATGATTGATATACACTAATTAGTAGTGCGTAAATGTTTATTTTTATATTTGTTTTGCGTGGATAGTTTACCTTTATCTTTTTGTTTGTAAGCATTAGTGTGGTTTTGTTTGTAATTGTTTTTAGCTACAGTTGTAAGTTGTAGGATAGTGGTAGCAAGTGTGGAATTGTTGGTACTGGAAAAGAGGAACAAAACACGAAAAATACTGCCCAGGAGGCCACTTACCCGGCCGGGTAGACTAATCCACCCGGTCGGGTAAGAAGTGAAAACCGAACCTGCAAGGAAATTGCATTACCCGGTCGGGTGGGAAATGACCGAGGACAATCCGGCGTGCTGAAACACAAGAACGTGGAGAATGATCTAATTTTGACTGGTACCCGGTCGGGTATCCGGCCAAAGGTGTTAAAAAACACTTATAAATAGCCCACTTTTTCTTCACTAATATCTTTCCCTTCTTCCATATACTTAAGCTCAACTTAGAGTAGTATTTTGTTTATATTTTTCTAGCATGTTTAGTCTCCAAATGAGGAGCTAAACTTCCATTTCTTGATTTTGCTCTTGAAGCTTGTTGAATGTTAAAGTTGTGAGTTATTTTCTTACTTCTTCCCTTGAATATTAATTCTTCCCTTAATCTATCTCTATGTTAATTGTGTTGGTTAAACCGAAATTGTTGTGTTCAAGTTATCAATCTCAATTGATTTCATCAAGGAATTAAGAGATTAAATGCTACTATTAGTCGTTATATGGCGGTGTTCTATACTTGACTAATAGTAAGGGTTATTAATGAACGGTCGTTGTTAATAGCTACCCTCGATGAATTGGAGATACTCCGCGATTGAGTATTCGAGAGGGGATAAGTTATAGATATAACAAGGATCAACAAACATATCAACAAGTGGAAAGTAGCAAAACCAAGTCTTGTATCTCATTAATTAAAATCATTAAGTCGTTCATCTTTGCATTAAATTAATTAAATCACTCAATCCCAAAACCCCCTTTTTATTTACTAGTTCATAAAAAGAAAAGTATGTCTTTCCCCGTTGATGCGAAGTATACTACTGTCACGCCCCGGACCTAGCCGGACACGTCAACAACCCGCCGTACAGTACGAATAGTCATCCGCAGTCCAACTCATCCATACTATACAAGGCGTCATGAATATCATTCACACATAGTACATCCATAAACAAACATAATGTAAAACATGCATTTAAAACAGCGGAAGCATTAATACAATTGTTCAAGCCACACTTGGCATAACTAGGCATACAAGCCCCCAAAGTAATTATTAAGAAAATAGTATCCATGAGCATTAACGTAATTGTTTTTAAAACAGAACAGAGGAAGCACGAACCACGTCTTCCTCCCTTGAGCCTCCCGAAGCAACGGGCAATGGTAGCAACTTCAAGTTCTACCTGAAACTGTGAGGTGGCCTCCCCCGTGAAGGGGAGGTCAGTACTTGGAAATATTTGACAAGTACAATAGCAACTATACTAAGTATAATCAACGTTTTAATTTCCAAGACCCTCAAAATAGGGTGATATCATAATATAAATAATAATTTATATTTCCCACTTATTATCTTTATAATAAGTAAATTTATTTATTTGTCGGCACACGGCCCTTCTTATATATCCCTTTTCATTTATCATTTGCACAACCCAACCCTTGGGTCTTATTATTTCTACGGGACTTGCTACCGCTGTCCGAGACCTCATGAGGCTCCCGGTTCGGACTCCAACATCCCGCCCCTGGACTCATACCCATCATCCCGTAGGAATGTAAGGCCCTTCGGGGTCCTATCTTATGTGTTACCGCTACCGGAACCTAGTTAGGTCTCCGATTCGGATTCCACCCTAACCCGTGATCACGATGTCAGTCCATGCTATCCAACCCCGCTCTCTAGAATCGGGAAAGGTCCATGGTCCTTACTTATTCCCATAATTCAACCGGATATCCTCAAGGACTACCGAACACCCGTAGGCCAATCCTATATCTAGGATCAATTTAATATTTACATTATCTTGGGTATCCCTTAAGGCCTACCCCTAGTATAACTTAAAGTTCATACTTTCCTACCTTAAAGCATCTCTTAAGACTACTTAAGGCATAACATTGCACAATCCAACCTTAGGATCAATCTTAACAACATTTCATTTTAATGTCCAACTAGTATCTTAATACTAGTCAAATTATTATCAACAAACCAAGTTCTCAACTCATAGTCATATAGACAATTCCAACTGATTTTCCTTTGAAAAATATCATTTATCTCAATATTTCAAATATCACTTTTAATCACTCATATATTCTAATATGAAGAAAAGTATATTTCAACATATGTTTCATAATAAATTCCACTTTGAAGTCAACATACTCATAACACATGAACATACACAATTTACTCTCAAATTTGTATATCATGCTCCTCTTTCTTTAGACATTTAGTCTTTTCATTTTTTAGGCATTATTAGTCATTAATAATCCACAAAAACACATTTAATTACCTTCGGTAATCTCATGAAATTAACTCACTAATTATAAGCAATATAGTCAGTCATCCTCACCTTATGATGTGCTGAAATAGTTTCCTTTGTTGAGCTCCCCGATAAATCCTCGTTTTAAACCGATGAAAAGGCAAAACTGGACTGCCTGGGCAAAATCCGGGCGGCTTTCACGAAAGCCGGGCGGCTTTCGTGTTCTGCAGGTACGAGCGGCTCCCTTAAAGTGGCGGTTTCCGGCGATTTCGACTCCTATCGATTCACCAACTCTTCTAAGTTAAATATCACCACTTTATATCAATATTCTACACTTTTAAACGTGTAGAACATCATGTTTAACTCACCATATGATTTCCTAAAAATCATACACAAAGTAACTAGTTAAAGAAGATAAATGAGTTCTTACCTTCTTCTAACTAGTTTTCTCCTAGGATTGTTTGTTGTTGCTGCTTCCCTCAAGCTTGGACCGTGTGAAAGCTTCCTCTAGAGCTTCTCTCCCCTTGCTTTGGTCGAATGGCTAGGAGTGAAAGGATGGGATTGCTCTTCTCCATCCATTGAGAAATAATGGGAGTATAAGTCAAATGAGGGGTGTGGGTTGTCTCCAATCACTCCCTCATGCTTATGTCCGCCCAACCCCATCCCCTTTTGTCTCACTTCAGCTCCCATTCTGTCAAATGGAGCACACAAAAACGTGGGATGGCCCCCACTCATGTGGGAGGTCATCCCATTACGTCCCGGTGTGTACAATTGGTCCCGAAAGTTGTATTTCTCGGTCCGTTTTAATTATATTTTATTTTATCGGGCCAAATAAAATATATCACGTGTTCCTAATAATTATGGGCCTTTAGAATAGATGTACATTCCCCAACATTAATTTAGGAGTCTTCGAAACTCATATCGGGCTGTTATCCGTTAAATTACTAATCTCGGTAATTGGGCCTTGTTTGACCACCGGTCAACTCCGTGCCTTTCCTATGGCCCAAATAAAATATCCACAACCATATAAATGTCATCTTAGACTAAGATGAATATAATATGTGGTTCGGGAATTATCGGGCGGTCCCCATTCCCGCTGTGGGCCCCACATGCAATTTACTATTCACGTAAAAGAAATAATAAAAATTTACAATCACGCAAATTCTTAAATCATCCTTCAAGGTTTATTACATAATTTACTAAAAGTAAATATGCTCGGGGTCGGTGTTACAACTACGCTATACTACGTATAAGTGTTAGTATTGAATTTATTTTGAGATACACAACTACTTTAGTGTCGTCAATGATTTACCTACTTCGACTTATCTTTGTTAAATATCCCATAAATGATTATATTACAAATAGAAGACTCACATCTTCCTATAGTTGTTTTATTTCCACTGTTTCCAAAATTTCTGAACCTAAAACATATAATCAAGCTATGAAAATCCCAAAATAAAAAATTGCAATGGAAATTGAAATAAAAGCTCTTGATAAAAACAATACTTGGATTTTAGTTACTTTGCCTCCAATTCGATCATCCTATGTGAATGGGTTTTCAAAACCAAATTAAAATCTGATGGCACTATAGAAAGACATAAAGCTTGATTAGTTGCAAAAAGCTACACTCAAGATTATAGTCTTGATTATTTTGACACTTTTTCTCCTGTAGTGAAACTTACTACTTTTAAACTTATAATTGCTATTGGTGCTGCCAAAAACTGGTTTTTACATAAATTAAATGTAAACAATGCTTTCTTGCATGGCGATGTGCAAGAGAATATATACATGAAACCTCCTCCAGGTTATCTACCTTCTAATGATAACAGAGTTTGTAAATTGACCAAAAGCCTATGTGGTTTGAAACATGCATCGAGACAATGGTTCTGTAAGCTCTCTATTTTCCTTAAATCTATTGGATATATTCAATCTCAAGCTGGTTACTCTCTTTTTACTAAAACTATTGGAATTCTTTTAATGTTTTATTATTATATGTAGATGATATTATCCTTGATGGTAATGACATCAATGAAATTGAGAATGTAAAACATCATTTATATGAACAATTTACTATCAAAGATCTTGGCTTGGTGAATTAAAATATATTCCAGGTATTGATATTTCTAGATCTACAAAATGAATATAATTATATCAAAGGAAATATACTTTCTTTCTGAAATTGGTTACTTAGCTTCTAAACCTTTCAATACTCCAATGGATTCAAAACTGAAGTTATCTAAAAATAATGGAACACCAGCCACTATCGCATCCTAAAATATTTAGAAATTTAATAGGAAATCTTCTTTATCACACTTTTATTAGGCCCGATATTGCTTATAGTGTACAAACCTTAATCCACTTTTTATCCGCACCAACGGACATTCATCTTAGTGTTGTTCATAGAATTCTTAGGTATCTTAAAAGATCTCCTGCAAAAGGTCTTTTTTATTCCAGTTCATCTGATTTTCTTTTATAAGGATATATTGATTATGATTGGGCAGACTGTGTTGATACCAGAAAAAGTGTTTCTGCATGTTAATAGTTTTACTTGGGCAATAATTCTTTAATATCTTGGAAATCTGAAAAACAACCTGTTATTAGTAGGTTATCAACTGAATCCGAATATAGAGTTGCTGCAAATGCAGCTTGTGAAGCTCAATTTTTAAATTGCCCTTTGAATGATATCAAAATTCATCATTCTTCTCCTATAGTTATTCATACAAATAATCAATCAATTTTTCACTTATAACATCATCTTGTTCAACATCGAAGAACCAAACATATTGAAATTGATTGTCATCTTATTAGAGAAAAAATATCTCAAGGTTTTATTCATCTTGCTTTAATTAAACATATTTTTTAACTTGCAGATATCTACTATATATAAAAGTAGGTGGAAAGAGGGTTCCTTTTCCCGTTCAAAAACATTACACTCATTGGGAAAAAAATAATATTGTATGGGAAGTTAAGTAGCTAGCCTAAAAGAAAAAATAAGTCAAATAAAAGGTTTAATTCGGTTTGGTACGGTTCGGTTTGGTCAAACCGAACCGTTATGCCCATCCCTAATACGTAGTATTGCGTAGTAGAGTTTGTATCCACAGGGAAACTAATACTTTGCTATTATGTAAGTTGTAATAAAAAGGGGGGTTTTGAGATTGTTTGATTTTCATTAATTAAACACTAAGATGAACGACTTATATGAGTTTTTATTCAAAGAGATAATTAAAGAATTTGGTTTTGCTACTTTCCACATGTTGAGATGTTAGTCGATTCCGGTTATATTAATTACTTACCCCCTCTCGAATACTCAATCGAAGAGTACTATCTCCAATTCATCGAGGGTAATTATTAATAATAAGACCATTCATTAACAACCCTTACTATTAGCCAAGTATTGAACACCGCTATATACCGAATTGATAGTAGTATTTAATATTTTTAACTCCTTGATGAAATCAATTGAGATTGATAACCTCAACACAATGATTTCGGTTTAACAACCACAATTTAATTCCTCTTAAGATTATAAATCACGACCGTGCATTAATAACCCGAAGTTACTTACTTGTGAAACCATCAATCATTAACCATCGGTTCATTGATCGTTTCTAGTAATAATTAATGCCGAAGCGTTAACTAATCGTCATTTAGCAGCAGCAGCAACAACAACAACACCCAAACCTTAATCCCAAAGCGATTCAATAATTTTATGTCGAAGCTAACATGAATCGATCTATGAAATCGATGCCAAAAAGAGAAGACGGACAAGAAAGGGAAGAAAAAAAGTAAGATAAAATGAATAAAATAAAGATAAATAAATATAAGATAACAATAACACAAGAATATAAGAAACATAAAAGAAAAAATAAAAGAGCCTAAAAAAGCTAGAAGATAAAGATAACATAAGAATATAAAAAGATAAGGAAAATAAACGATAAAAGAAAACGAGAGGAAAGGTAGAAACGACATCAATCGTCCACAGGGATGTGCGTCCTCCACTTTGGTCTCTCCAAAGCCATACTCTCATCCAACCCAAGAAGACGCATATCAGTTCCGATTCCTCTAATCCAAGTCTGTTTGGGTCTTCCCCTCCCTCTTCTCCCCACCCCTCAAGTCGTCTAACAGATGCATCACTCGGTCTTCTACGCACATGCCCAAACCACCGCAAACGAGACCCCTGCATCTTATCTTCTATAGGTGCTACTCCCACCTTTTGTCCGATTACCTCATTCCTCAAGCGGTCTTTTCTAGTATGTCCACACATCCAACGCAACATACGCATCTCTGCCACACTCATCTTTTGAATGTGGCATTGCTTCACCGCCCAACACTCTACGCCATACATTAATGCCGACCTAATTGTTGTACGATAAAATTTACCTTTTAGTCTAGTCGGCATACCTCGATCGCATAGAAATCCTAAAGCACTCATCCATTTCATCCACCCAGGTCTGATTTTGTGGCATACATCTCCATCTAATTCACCATCCTTCTGAATTATGGAATCCAAGTAACGGTATCTCCTTACCATCAAGAGTAACCCAAGTTTCATGGTGTGACTCATAAGCTTAATCCCTCGATAGTTAGCCCATTCTTGTACATCACCTTTGTTGTGTTTTAGTCCAACATAAACTAATAGATATAGATATAATTTGATATAACACTCGATTTTTACATGGAAACCCGGAAAGGGAGAAAACCATGGGACTTTTTAGGCTAACGTCCAAGCCCACTCTTTCTCATTAACTCTCCTCGCTATTACTGAATATATCTGTTGGAGCTTCACTAATCTAGAAATGATAAAAGAAGGAAACAATCGGGAGGATAGGAGAAGCCATCAAAAAGTTCGTTCCTTTTACATGGAAGCCTTGCTTCCTATTTATAGAAGAAGGGGGGAAGGGGGCTTTCTAGCCTAATGGGCCGGAATTAGCCTTAACGGGCCGAAATGGGCTGAGTAGGCCTAAATGGGCCTCGCCGGTTGGGCTTCATACCGGGGTGATGCCTTGGGTAGTGAGCCTGTGAATCTACTCGAGAAAGTATACTCTTGCTCACGTTCTTCCTTCCCTTCCCTGAATCGATGTCTCCGAATAGTCTTAGACGCAAGGCATGCATAAGTGATAGGTGAGGTGCAGTCCCTACGCTAGGCACGACGGCGGTGAAGAGCTAGCCGCTCGTGCTGCATAAAGTGGCGGTCGCCATCCTAGATTAAGGATCGACGAGCCCGATAAAAAAAGAAGGCACGACGACGCTGAAGAGCCAGCCGTTCGTGCTGCATAAAACGGCGGTCGCCATCCCAAATTAGAGATCGACGAGCCCGACCGCGAGAACTAGACACGATGGCGCTGAAGAGCCAGCCGCTTGTGCTGCATAAAGTGGCGGTCTCCATCCTAGATTAAGGATCGACGAGCCCGATAAAAAAGAAGGCACGACAGCGCTGAAGAGACAGCCGTTCGTGCTGCATAAAGCGGCGGTCGCCATCCCAGATTAGAGATCGACGAGCCCGAACGCGAGAACTAGACACGATGGCGCTGAGGGGCTGATCGTGCTGCATAAGATGGTCCTTACATTGCCATGGTCATTTTCATGGTCCTTACATTGCCATCGTCGAACGAGAACTAGACACGATGGCGCTGATGGGCCGATCGTGCTGCATGAGATGGTCCTTGTTGTGATATGGACTTATGTTGCCATAATCATACCCATGGTCCTTACATTGCCATCGTCGAACGAGAACTAGAAAGTATTTATAGGTGTTTTGGTGAGGTTGCGTCTGATACCCGACCGGGTATAAAGGATACCCGACCGGGTATCTATGGCAGTAGCCACGAAAGTGCTGAAATCTAGTCATACCCGACCGGGTATAACAATATACCCGACCGATTATATGACCAAATCTGATTTTCCCACGTTCTCTGGCTTTATTTGATCTTGTAAATCTTTAGGTCTAGTCATACCCGACCGGGTATCAAAAATACCCGACCAGGTATGACACCAAATCACATTTTTTGCATGATTTCTTGCTCCCTTGCACCTTCCTTTGATTTTGCAAGATCCCTTCCATGATCTTTTGTTGATCCTTGATTGATTCTTGCTCAGGATGATTCTAAATTTACTAAATTACAATAAACTAGAAACATAAAATGATTCCACCGTAAATGTGCAATTACCACAACAACACACCGTAAAAACTAATTAAACGTAAAAATATAAACACACAAAAATCAATGCAATCATCAAGCCAGAAATTTGACTCTCTAGGAATGATGTGTTGGCATCCATGTTAACAACTTCTTCAAAGTTGCTAGAAATTGGTTATCTTATACTTTTTTGAAATTTATTAGTCATGAATTTTTACCATATACTCTAAAAAAGCTCAGCAAACAAAAGTAAAATTTTATCCTTTTTTTACAAATAAAAAATTATTTCCTTTCCCCGGCAACAGTGCCAAATTTGACGGCACCAAAGTCGTTGGGTGCCTCAAAATAAATTTAATACTAGCACTTATACGTAGTATAGCGTAGCATAGTTCATCTCGGGGAAGTAATACTTTTCTTTTATGTAACTTGTAATAGAAGGGGGCTTTTGGGGATAGTTTAATTTTAATTAATTAAACACTAAGATGAACGACTTAAATGAGTTTTAATTCAAAAAAGTAAAGAACTTGGCTTTGCTACTTTCCACTTGTTGAGATGTTAGTCGATCCCGGTTATATCTATAACTTATCTCCTCTTGAATTCTCAAACGAGGAGTACTATATATCTCCAATTCATCGAAGGTAGTTATTAATAACGAGATCGTTCATTAACAATCCTTAATATTACTCAAGTATAGAACACTACTGACTTGATAGTAGCATTTAATCTTTTTAACTCGTTGATGAAATCAATTGAGATTGATAACCTCAACACAACAGTTTCGGTCTAACCAACACAATTTAATCCCTCTTAAGGTTATTAACCACGACCATGCATTAATAACCCGAAATTTCTTAGTTGTGTAACCATCAATGATTAACCATCGGTTCATTGATCGTTTCTAGTAATAATTAATATCGAAGCCTTAACTAATCGTCACTTAGCAACACCCCAACATTAATATAGAAATAAAATTAATGGATAATTAATATTCAAGAGAAGAAGTTAAAAACACAACTCACAACTTTAACATTCAACAAGTTTCAAGAGCAAAACCAAGAAATAGGAGTTTAGCTCCTCATTTGGAGACTAAACAATGCTAGAAAAATATAAACAAAATACTATTCTAAGTAGAGCTTAAGTATATGGAAGAATGGATATCAAAAATGGGAAGGAAAAGGGGTGTATCTATAGGTGTTTTCGTTAGGTTGGGTCGGATACCCGACCGGGTGTTTAGGATAGCCGACCGGGTATTTAGGATACCGGACAGGGTATTTAGGATACCCGACCAGATATCCTTGACAGTAGCTAAGAAAGTGCAGAAATCTAGTCATACCCGACCGGGTATGTCATTATACCTGATCGGGTATATGACCAAATCTGATTTTCCCACAATCATACCCGTACAGGTATTGATTATACCCGATCGTGTGTGACACCAAATCACAATTTTTGCATGATTTCTTCCTGTCTTGCACCTTCCTTTGATCTTGTAAGATCCCTTCCATGATCCTTTATTGGTCCTTGACTGATTCTTGCTCACGATGATTCTAAATTTATTAAACTACTACAAACTAGAAAGTTAAAATTATTTCACCGTAAATGTGCAATTACTCCAACAACATACCGTAAAAACTAATTAAAAGTCAAAACTTAAACACTAAAAAACCAACGCAATCAATAATCTCTACTTTTATGGATTCTACAATAATAATCCCTATTAAGAGTGTCCATAAACTAATGCCCATTTATTACTCTCAATCCCTACGCCTTCACTTTCCCCTTCACCACTCTTCTTCTCGGTTAACACTTTTATGTTCTAACCTAGACAAAACCACATATGCCGGAACTGGTGTTGAGATTAAACGAATTTTAATTTCAAATTGCCCCGAGAAGAAGAGTAGGGAAGAGAAAAGTGGGAATAAGGATTAAGAGTATTAAATAAATGGGCATTAATATGAAATCACTCCAATTGATTCTTATAAACATCAATGCTAGAACATGATGAATATCCATGCTCATCTGGAGGGGTATTAGCTAGAACTCTTATGAATAACTTGGATGCTGACTGGATGTTGAAATATACTTCGTACTACGGAGTACGTATTACTCGTATAAGCCTTATGTTAGGACCGTATATCCGTCTCCGGCTAAGGTCTATCTCCACACACTATCACACACCACTCTAGGGGAGGCCTTTTGCACACTCTATTTTTTCTTCTCACCACTAAGACCCTCTCTCTATTCTCACACAAAGGGAAAGAGAAGAAGAGAGCATTGCTCTCTGGAACAAACTTACGCAGGCTACAATCACAGGAAGAGGCCAAGGCCTCTAAATAATAGCAACGGCCAGAAGGAAGTCACGGGTGAGAGCCAAGACAAAAAAGGCTCACAGGCTGCCAGGCAAAGAGTGCAGTGGACAGGAGGCAGAAAAGGGGCCAGCCAAGTGGATTAAGTCAACCGCTCAAAATAGGTATATATTTGATCAGGATATATACCAAAGAAAAGGTACCAAAGTGGGAGTAAAACAATAGGGTGCAAGCATCGGCAAATAAAGTGGAAGGGAGGCCTTGGTAGGACCAATACCTCCAACATTCTCCACCTTATTGGTCCTAGGTGGTGTAGAGAAACAATATAAGGTTGTGACAAGACTCATCATCGCCGGGTCACCCGGAATATCAACAGATAAAACGGGTAAACACTTTATTACGCAACCCACAGTTATCCACAGTCAAAGTTTAACACGCGTTTACAGGACAAGTGCTTCTCAGCAGAAAGACACTTGGTACCTATATCCGCAGGGTTAAACTCTGACGGGATCTTGCACAGCTTGACTCCACCTGCATCAACAATATCACGTATGAAATGGAACCTAACATCAATATGCTTAGTTCTATCATGAAATACAGGATTTTTGCAAAGTTGGATAGCTGATTGGCTGTCCGAGAAAATGGTAACTCCCTTTTTGAGAAACCCAATTTCGGAGACAAGGCGTTTGAGCCAGATGGCTTCCTTAAACGCTTCTGTGGCTGCAACATACTCGGACTCAGTGGTAGAAAGGGCCACAATAGGCTGTAGTTGAGACTTCCAACTTATGCAAGAGCCACACAAAGTAAAAACATAAGAAGTTGTTGACTTCCTGTTATCTCTATTATTTGCATAGTTAGAATCAACATAACCAATCAATTCAATACCACTAGCACATTTGGAGAAAACTAATCCATGCTTCACAGTAGATATCAGATATCTAAGCAACCACTTAAGAGCATTCTAATGAGGCAAACCAGGGTTGGACATATATCTACTCAAGCAACTAACCGCATATGCAATATCAGGTCTAGTGCTAACCATAAGATACATAACCGACCCTATTGCGCTGGAATAGGGCACAAATTTCATTTTCTCAATTTCAGGAGCAGTCTTGGGAGACTGGTCCATACTTAACACAAAGTGAGATGCCATAGGGACATTAACAGGAGAAGCATATAACATATTGAATTTACTCAAAACTTTTTCTATGTAAGAAATCTGATTCAAAGTAAGAGTACGCTTACTCCTATCCCTAACAATGTTTATGCCTAGGATCCTCTTGGCATCACCTAGGTCTTTCATGGCAAAATTCGCACAAAGACATTTTTATACATCTTTAATAGCATTCAGAGAAGGACTAATTATCAGCATGTCATCCACATAGAGTAACAAAAATACAGGCACAGAGGAAGTATTCTTGAAATACAGGCAATGATCACAAACAGATTTTTGGAACTTCAAAGATATCATGCATTTATCAAATTTGATGTTCCACTGCCTAGGGGATTGCTTCAGGCCATACAATGCCTTCCTAAGCAAACAGACATGCTCACTTCTCTTGGGATCCACAAAGCCCTCAGGCTGGGTCATATAAATTGTTTTGTCCAATTCACCATGCAAAAATGCAGTAGTTACATCCATTTGTTTCATTTCCCAGTCATGGTGAGCAACTAAAGCAAGCATCATACGAATAGTGGTGAATTTAACAACAGGAGCAAAGATTTCAGCATAATCTACCCCCTCTTTTTTAGTAAACCCCTTCGCAACCAACCTAGCCTTAAACCTAACATCACTAGGTTCTTCCTTAACCTTAAACAACCACTTACACTCAACTACCGAACAGTTGGGGGGTCTAGGTACAAGGGTCCAAGTCTGGTTCACTCTCAAAGAGTCCAGCTCACTTTTCATGGCACTAATCCATTTCTGAGACTCTTTGGAACCTAAGGCTTCACGGTAGGTCTTGGGTTCATTCAGCTCTAGGGATTCAAACACAGAAAATGCAAACATAGAAGTATCATGCACAATGAAAGCATAATCAGGCATACTATCAGCAGTTCTCCTAATAGCCCTTCTACTCCTATCTCTAGTAAGTTGATAATCATGCAAATTATCACTACTAGGCTCCACATGCAACTCATGCAAATTATTGTTGTCATGAAAATCAGATTCAGCACCCATATCATGCAAATCATGCTCAGTATCATGCAAATGCTCCACCTCACTCGAGGTGGTGGGACTATCATGCTAAGAGGAATCAGGATCATGCATAACAATATCATCAGTAATAACAGGATCAACAGATAAAGGACTAGCAGCAACAGGGACAAACTCCACCTCACTAGGAGTACTATCAGACCTAGACTCAGGATTAGAAACAGACTCGGTCAAGCAAGGAAAATCAGTTTCATTAAACACCACATTTCTGCTAATGACCACCTTAAAGCCTACCTGGTTCCTATCCCATAACCTGTAACCCTTTACCCCCTCTGGATAACCTAGGAAGACACATTTCTTAGACCTAGGATCCAACTTGTCACCCTGTTGATGTGCATACGCTGCACAACCAAACACCCGAAGGTTAGACAGATCAAGAGGCTTACCGGTAAAGACGGCTTCAGGACACTTACCACCAAGAGGGACAGACGAGGACCTATTAACCAAATAGGCAGCAGTAGTAACTGCTTCACCCCAGAATTTCTTAGGCAAACCAGAGGTAGCTAACATGCTTCTAACCTTATCCAACAGAGACCTATTCATTCTCTCTGCTATCCCATTCTGTTGGAGAGTATAAGGCACAGTTTTGTGCCTTTTTATCCCACAATCTACACACAACTTATCCATCTCCTTATTACAGAACTCTAACCTGTTATCGGTCCTAAGGGTTTTAACCTTCCTGCCAGTTTGGTTTTCAACTAGGGTTTTCCACTCCCTAAACCTCACAAACACATCAGACTTGTGTTCTAAAAGGCAAACCCACACCTTCCTAGAGAAATCATCAATAATAGAAAGGAAATATTTCCTACCCCCGTGGGTAGGAACACTGGCAGGACCCCAAACATCGTCATGAACATATTTAAGCACACACGAACACTTAGACAGATTAAGGTAAGAGGATGGAGGGAAGCTGACCCTATGCTGCTTGCCTAACACACAAGATTCACAGAAAGGCACAGAAGTCACAGAGTCCCTACGCATGACATCTAAACCCTTATTGCTCATATGTCCTAGCCTATTATGCCACAAAGAGGTCTTATCAGAACATACAACATTCACAGACTCAGTAAAAGGTTTAGCATGACACACATAAAGGTTATTCACCTTCTCAACTTTAAACAACACAAGAGAATTTTTCAAGATTTTCATGCAACCATTCCCCCACTTTCCCTGTAAACCACTACTCTCCAAAGCAGCAACAGATAACAAGTTATGACACAAATCAGGGACATGCCTCACATTCTTAATGGTAAACACAGAGCCACAAGAAAACTTCAGACATATATCACCAACACCAAGAACATTGCATCTCTTATTATCAGCTAAGGAAACATAGCCACTATCACATAATTCATATGTAGAAAACAAATCTCTAAAGGGGGACATGTGATAGGTACAACCAGAGTCAATCAACCATTCATGATCAGACAGGGAATTACGCACAGAATTAACATGGTCACAAACCATCAAAATATCACCAAGGTCACATTTATCAACAGCTACACTAGCATGCTCGGTCTTCTTAGGTTTAGGGCAATCCTTAATGAAATGGTCAGCGTTACCACAATTGTAACACACTCTCTTCCTAGATTTGCTCCTCTTTCTCCCAGGCTGACTAGTGTTCTTACTTTGACTATTTTGCTTAGAGTTCTTAGACCTACCCTTAGATCTACCTCTAACAAACATAGCCTCACCGGAGTCCCTGGACTGACTAGCACTACCCCTAGCATGCTTCAGGTCTAATTCCTTACTCCTTAACCCATTAACAACAATATCTAACGAAATCTCATCCCTACCATACTTAATAGCGGACTTAACATCATTATAAGAGTCGGGAATGGCATTAAGTAATACTATGAGAGTATAATCGTCTATGTGTTTATCACCTGCCTGTTTGATATTCTGTATCAGTTTATTAAACACATCCAGGTTCTCATCTATATCCTTAGTCAGGTCAAGCCTAAACCTAAAGAATTTCTCAAGTAAAAACAACTTCCCGGGCAAAGAGGTGTCAATATAGAGACTATCCAATTTCTCCCACAATTCCTTAGCAAACTCAAGAATACCCACTTTCCTAAGCACAGAATCAGACAGATTCAAGTAAATAGTAGAACAAGCAGTTTCGTTCATTTCAATTTGCTTAGCCTTATCTTCTGATTCAAGGAAAATACCAGTGACAACTCTGAAAACTTTTTGTTGTATTAAAACACACTTAATTTTCTATTTCCAAATATCAAAATCTGTTTTTCCATTAAATGGAAGCATACCATACTGATTAGCAGCCATGGTATCAACCACAAAACAACACAAAGCTAAACAGACAAATTTGACAGAAAATAATCCAACCCGGGCTATAAAGTATACACTTTAATAACCCCGGGCAGCATGCAACAAATAACACATATGGACAGTTTGGCACATAAAACAACTCCGGGCAGCAATTAACATTAATTAATTCTACCCCTAACACCCAATAAACCACCCCTACGCACAAGAATTGAAATTAACAACACTATGTAATTCAATTTAAACAACTAAACAATCTGCCACAAAGGAGAGGGTTTAGCAAACGCACCTGGGGGGTTGGCGGCCGGGATACAATCTACCGGCGGCCCGCGTGGAGGGGGAATAAATTAAATCCGGAGGCACCCGGTGCACCTAGGGTGTTTATCGCCAATTTACCTTAGCGAAACCCTAGGAGAGGGTTTCGACCTTACCTACCCAATTTAAAAATTGGGATTTTTCTGACTGTTGACTGACTGTTGACCGGCATTGACCGGCATTGACCGGCATTGACCGGCGTTGACCGGCGGTCCAGCTGCTCCAGCAACTCCACCAGCCCAGCAGGTCAGTCCAGGTCCAGTAGCTTGGCAACCCAAATCCAGCAGGTTAGCAGCCCAGCTCCAGTTCAGATGGCCCAGTCAATAGCTCGTTTAGTTCCAGAAGCAGTCCACCAGGCCCAAAGTCAGCCCAGCAGCTCCAGCACTACAAAATGAACAGCCCAGGTCCAGAGGCCCAAAAAAGAACCCAAGTCCAAGCCTCTGCGTTCTCTCTGCTTCGTCTCAGTCCTCTGCGACCTGCGTTCCTGCAGACCAGCGACGAACGGAGACCGGCGAGCACCTTCCCTGCGACGGCGGCTCCAGCTACGGACGGCGGCTCCGGCAGAGATTTCAACGACCACGAGATTGGCAGTTTTCAATCCGCGAGCTTTCCGGCGACGGCTCTCAAGCAGACGATGGCTCCAGCTTCGAACTCGACGGCTGACGGCGAGGGGAACCGGATTCGAGGTGAACAGGAAGCAACGGCACCAAGCGAGGCTTCAGTGGACGATCGATGACCTCCAGGACCTCAAATTGACGGATGGCGGCAGATGGCGGTGGACAGGGGCGGCGGCAGATGGCGGAACCTGGCTCTGATACCACTGTTAGGACCGTATATCCGTCTCCGGCTCAGGTCTATCTCCACACACTCTCACACACCACTCTAGGGGAGGCTTTTGCACACTTTAATTTTTCTTCTCACCACTAAGACCCTCTCTCTATTCTCACACAAAGGGAAAGAGAAGAAGAGAGCACTGCTCTCTGGAACAAACTTACGCAGGCTACAATCACAGGAAGAGGTCAAGGCCTCTAAATAATAGCAACGGCGAGAAGGAAGTCACGAGTGAGAGCCAAGACAAAAAAGGCTCACAGCTGGCTGCCAAGCAAAGAGTGCAGCGGACATGAGGCAGAGAAGGGGCCAGCCAAGTGGATTAAGTCAACCGCTCAAAATAGGTATATATTTGATCAGGATATATACCAAAGAAAAGGTACCAAAGTGAGAGTAAAACAATAGGGTGCAAACCTCAGCAAATAAAGTGAAAGGGAGGCCTTGGTAGGACCAATACCTCCAACACCTTGTAATAATAGGTCAGCGAACAACTATTCATTCATGCCTTCATTCGATCTTCTTCCTTCTCTAAGCAGACTCGATAGAAATTTCATCTTCTTCTCTGAATCTCTGATTACTAGTATTTCTTTATACTATTACTATTCTTAATATTCTTACTTGACTTGATAATCAATACTTTCTCTACCTCTAGCATTTTATACGCAGTATATAAATATATATACTCGTATATATATTGTGTTTTGCTCAGAGGCGGCTTGAGCATTTCGGAGGCCCCAGACGAAAAATATTTACTATATACAAATCACTTTTAAAATTAGATAAATTGAATAAAAATCACCTTATGAAAAAAAGCATACTCAAAGTTCACGATATAATGTTTATAATATTCAAAAGGATAAATTTTTAAATGCAAACATATGCAAAACACAAGGCAAACTTATACTTGTAACACCATATTGGCCTATTATTCATACCTTTTGAAGTGCAAAATCAGTAATAACTTCATTGTAATCAGGACTAGCTAAAATTTTAATATACCTAAACCACTTAATATATCTACCGAAATGGTTGATCATATAATCAAATCTCTTCTCATCTTATTTTTTCTTGAGTTTTTTCCACTTTTAGTCCTCCGACTATTATGTCACTGAAACTTTTGGTACTCGACTTTGAGTTTTTCCACTTTAAGTCCTTCGACTATTGTGCGAAAGACACTTTTGGTACCCGTCTTTAAAAATTTCCACATTTAGGCCTTCGATTTTCATAAAAGTGACACTTTTGATCCTTCAACTATTATAGGAGTGACATTTTTAGTCCTACACTTATTATCTCAAAATCATTGTGGAAGGACTAAAAGTGTCAAAGTGATAATACTCGGGGACTAAATGTGGAAATTTTAATAGGTTTTCCGGGCGTTGGAAATTTCAAAGTGACATTTTTAGGGCTTGAAAAGAGCGACCAGGATGACGTTCTATCAATCGTTCAAACATATATTTTCTTAGGAACATCCAAAGAACACCATTCAAGTTTCATATTAAAGCCAACTTCAAGGGCTACAAATTATATAAAAACACCATTGCGAGAATATGAGAGAAGCAAGGTGAAAACAGACGATGAAGTCACATAATCTCTGTTGAGATTTCAGAATGCGACCTTCCACCATTTTATTCATATATTTTGATTGGATGATTCAAATCCAGTTTTGCAACTTATGTTGGATAGAAGACTTCATTAGCTACGACTTTGATGAAGGAAGGATAGTCAGACGTGAACTATGAAGCCAATTTCTACTTGCAGTTATCGCTCGATGTATTGGCGGTCTACAAATAACACCTAATACTAATACCGGAGTAGAATTTTTTGGAGACCCTCTTGGCAGTTGAGGCTCAAGGCAGTTGCCTGGCCCAACTGCCCTCAAAGCCGCCCACTTTTGCTGTATAGTCAATGTTGACCAGGTATATTGCAGAACTTAGTCAGCTCCGCCGGTCGGATTTTGCAGGGCCGGAACTCTAGATGAGGCAAAGAGGCAACTGCCTCAGGCCCACAAATTTGTAAAAAAAAAATTAGGGCCCAGAAATTTATTAGTTACCTTTATATAGAGGAAAGTTCATGTCCTGAATTCGGGACAGGAACCGCCGTTCGGACGGTGGCATTTGACCGCCTTTCCTGTGAAATTTTTTGATGAAGTTTTTATGTCATGTTCCTCATCAAGTCTAGTTTATCCACAAAAAATTTCAACATAAAATTGAATCGGGAAGACCATCAAATAATTTTTGGAAGTTAACTACGTTTTATATGTATATTTTGGCGTGGTTATCTTCCAAAAATCATTTGACGGCCTTCACGATCCAATTTTTAGCTTCATTTTTGTGTGGATAAACTAGACTTGATGAGGAACATGAAATAAAAATTTCATCAAAAAATTACACCAGGAAGGCGGCGAAACACCACCTTCCGGACGGCAGTTCCTGTCCGAAATTCCGGACATGAACTTTCCTCCCAAAAATTCCTCAGGGCCTTTTTTACGGTTCGACGCAGACCAAAAAACTCTTAAGATGGGCCTTGGGATTTTGATAACATAACATTTTGATACCTAACAATTAAAAACAAATTACAAGTATGAAAGAATATACAGAGGGGCTGTTACGTTTTTCCCGGTGAAGGGAGTGTTCGTACGTATAGTGTCATTTTCAGCATAAGCCCCCATTATGGACCACTGTTAGACCCGTGCATGACAATGGAGGTCATAGCTACTTAGATAGGCACGATTTCTAGGTCAGAATTGAACGGTGTCATACCCACCGTAGTTGCCAAAACTGGCCATACACATCAGCAAAACCAGCATAAATTCCATGTCTTGACATTGCAGGAGATGAACGCATCAACTAACTAAAACTAAACGATGGAGATCCCTCTTCCTCTTCTCATCCTTCTGCCGGCGGCCTTCGCTACCACTTTTGTACTACTCGCCTTCATGCAGGGAGTTTCCCGACGAAGCAAATATATGGGCCGAAAAGTGCCCCAAGCCGGCTTCGCTTGGCCGATAATCGGCCATTTCCACCTCTTCGCCGCCAACAAACGGCCGACCCACAAAATCCTGTCGGACATGGCCGACAAATACGGCCCGGTATTCCGGCTGAGGCTCGGCGCGCGTGAAGTCGTGGTCGTGAGCGACTCCCAGACCGCCAAAGAATGCTTCACCGTCAACGACGCGGCTCTCGCGGGCCGCCCCAAGTCCATTTCCACCGAGCACCTCGGATCCAACTACGCTAGCTTCGCACTCGCCCCGCCCGGTCAGCTTTGGCGGGAAGTCCGCAAGGTTGTCGTACTGGAGCTGCTGTCCAGCCGCCGTCTCGACGCGCTCCGGCGCGTCAGGCAATCCGCGCTGAGAACGTTCTCCCAGGACATCCACCGGAGCTGGCTGGCGGCCGACGACAGGAAAGACCAGTCCGGTGGGGCCGCTGTCATGCTTGAGATGAAGGAGTGGTGCTGGAAATTAGTCGCCGCAATTATGTTCCAGGCACTCTTTGGGCAGCTGCACGAGGAAGAGTGGAGCCGGGCGGCGGAGACGGTGGAGAGATTCTTTAACCTCATGGGTGCGTCGGTGGTGGGTGATTACCTGCCCTGGCTGAGATGGATAGACATCGGAGGATATGAGAAGGCCATGAAGAAGTCTGCCAAAGAGATGGACGATCTCATGGAAGGTTTGCTTCAAGAACACAAGAAGGGAAAAAGTGAGAAACCAAAGGAGGAAGGAGATTTCATGGATGCGTTGATTTCCCACTTTGATTGCAGCAAAGAAGTTGCAAATGGTTTTGATGCTGACACGGTTATCAAATCAACTTGCACGGTATATTTACCCACTTCAAACTTTGTTACTTTTTCCTATCTAAATTTACTTCAAACTTTCTCTTTTTGTCCGTCCCAAAAGGAATTTCACTTTCCCTTTTTTTGCAAGGAATTTGTGTTTCATAGCATTTCTCCCTTCTCTGCACAATTCTCCATCACACAATTCTCACTTTCTTAATCACCGTGACACTTTAATTTGGAAGAACATTTAGGGACGGAGGAAGTATTTTGTTTTGCTTAATTGTCAAGTGCATTATTTGTCATTTTTTGTGTAAAAAATTTATGATTCTTTCTAATTCTTTTTCTATTATACAAATTTAAAGTCCACAGCTTTTACTTTAGGTGACAACTCCGGTACCCATTTAAAAAATGGGGTACCGTACCTACCACTCACTTGATTGGTTCAAATCATTACATCATTTTTAATTTAGATTTAAATAATTCAACTACATCATTCTGATTGGTCCATGTGGACAAAGGTATGATACTCTAAGGTTACCATAGAATCTACCTTTACTTTATTAATTTTATAAAATTTGGTCAAGATTGATTTAAGTGATGGAGAGAACGTTATCTAAAATTTGATTAAAATTATTTTTCTCTTAGTAGCGTACTCCGTACTATGGATGTTTTCTTGTGAACTAAAATTTAGTGGTCTGGTCTGATCTGAACTGGTCTGATTTGGTCTGGTAAACATATGGTCTCTATTTATGTTATAACTATGGAAGTCTGGTCTGATCTGGTTTGATCTAGTCTGGGACTGAAAATAGTCTAAAAGAAAGTATACTCCCTACAATTTTAGTTTCACTCTATAGTTTTAAGGCAAGGGGAGAGCAAGCAATATATACTTGAGATATTTAGCCCCTTTTATGAGTAAATGGTGATATTTAGCCCCTTTTATGATTTTTCTTATGTATCAATATTGCTTATTTGAAATTTTTAAAAATAGATTAAAATGGATAGTTAGAAAGAAAAAACTAGATATGAAAATTTTCATACAATTCTACTTTACTTTTTAATAAAATGTATTTATATGATTGAAACATAGATAAAGTTATACTAAAATAGAAAATTACTGAAATATGACTCATTCAATTCACTTCTTTTTGGAAAAGCTTTATACTTTTAATGAAACTGAATAAGTTTAATTTCAGGAATAAAATATAATTATTCATATTTATACACTTTATCAATTTTTAGGCATATTTGGAGCAATTTCTCGTAATCATATGGAGACAACTCAGTCTCAACTTATGTAATGTTATAATTAAAATGCAATGGGTTCATATAACTTTAATGTTTTTAAAGATATTCAACTTTAATGTTATGAAAAGAACTCTTAAATTACAATTATGTTCAAAGTTGAAATATTTAGAAGTTATAATATATGCTTTATTAAACAAAAAGTAACAATTTGATACATAATAAAAACTAAATAATAAGAGGAAATTTTGTTGGCTGATTATATAGCATCGGGTAATAGTAATGGGGACAACTAAGAAAGTGTTTGCAAAAACTTACAAAAGTATTTCCCATATTTTGATTTTAAAAAGGATGGCATGAGTGTTTTCAAGTACCATTTGTTACTTAATTTAAGCGCTTAAAATTAAAAGTTAGAAGGAAGTGGATGGGTGCTTTGTTTTTATTTTTTATTTTTTCTATTACAAAAAAAATCTTTTTTTATCGTACACTATCAACTTTTAGTTTTTCAAAGGTGCTTTTTTTAAATATTGTTAACTTTTACTATTATGTATTTTCTGTAAAAACATTTTAAAACTACTCTGATCTCAAAGAAGCACAAATAATTTAAGGTTTTCAAGTTGATAGGATAACGTATGTCGGTATGTGGAAAATAAGCAAGTATTATGCACAAGTTTCTACTTATTGAATGTATTGTAACGGTACCAAGAAAATGTTTACGGTACGGTACTCCGCGTCCTTTAAAACTTTGTCATCTTTCCTTTTTTGGAGGTCCCAAAAATTTTTACCACTTTCCCTTTTAATCAAGTATTTTGTGATTTCTGTTATTTCTTTCCTCTGTACAAACTTCAACCACACAGTTTTTACTTTACTATTCTCCGTGCCAGTCAACTTTGGCAAAGTTTTAATGGAAGTATCATTTATTGAATGTATAATTGCATCCCCTTTTTTGTTCATTCTAACACTTTGTATGACGTTTGAGGTGCTACTGATTTGTTTATCAAGTAGATAACTTGTTTTTTTCATTTTCGAGTTGTGTTAAACCATATAACAAATTGTGTTTACGTTTCATTTCAGACACTGTTGGCAGCAGGTACAGATACAACTGCAAATTCACTGACATGGGCTTTGTCTTTGATTTTGAATAAAGAGGATGTGTTGGAAAAGATCCGAGGTGAATTGGACAAGCATGTTGGGAGAGAAAGGCTAGTCATTGACTCTGATATAAACAATTTGACTTATCTTCAAGCCGTAGTCAAAGAAACATTGCGTTTGTATCCACCAGGACCCCTCTTGATACCCCATGAGGCTCTACAAGATTGCACAATCAACAGCTACCGTATCTTCAAGGGCACACGTTTATTGATAAATGTTTCAAAGATTCATCGTGACTCGAGCTTTTGGATGGATCCCGACATATTCAAACCAGAGAGATTCTTGACAAAACAACTCAAGGAAATTGATGTGAGAGGCAAACACTTTGAACTACTTCCCTTCGGAAGTGGAAGGAGAATATGTCCAGGGATTTCTTTTGGGATTGAAAGTGTGCAATTAGGGTTGGCTAACATTATTCAGGGTTTTGATGTGAGAAGACCTTCAAGTGACCTCATTGACATGTCCGAAGCTATTGGACTAGGTTCCACAAAGGAGATTCCCCTACAAGTTTTCATCACTCCACGGTTGCCTTTTCATCTCTATCTTTGAAATAGTTTCATAATCGACAGTAAAATAAAATTAATGAAATTACAAAAAATGGAGTACATCTAGTTTAGCATGAGTATTAAGTTTGTTTGTGATTAGTACGATGTAAAATAAGTATTTGCACGCATGACAATGTAAACTTTATGCATGTGTAAGTGTGTAATCAAGGAAAAACACAAGGGTAAGAGGATGTGGAAACTTTATGTAAGACTTCTTTTAATTAACTCTCAATAACATGTTTTTGTTAGAAAATATGTATCACTTTTTAAAGGTAATGAGAATATTGTTTGTTAATGCGCACCATTTATCTACCTTGCAATTATCACATTTTATTTTAGATATAATTACTAACATCCATTAGTATAGTAGCCAAGCATCTGAACGTGTGAGAAGATCTTACGATTATATAATGTAATATATGTGTGTTTGCATTTTATTTTGAAATAAAAGTTTAAAAAATGAATTTCACCTTATTAACCACAATAAACTAGTCAGCTTGATTAGCAAATTATGTTGTAGAATATGAGTGATAATTGACCAGTTCGTATACCATACATCCGGATGTACGACTTGCACCGTACATCGGGGACAATTTTGTAATTTTGATGAAAATCACGATTTGTCTGGAATGAGCATTAATGCAAGTTTGGTGAGCATCATGCCTATTCTTTTGAGTAATAGGAGCCTAAAAATGAGTATCGTGAAATCTGATTCAAATCTTCTAATGTAATTTAAAAAAAAAAAAGATTTCTGAAATTATGTCTATAATCGATTTCAATTAAAAACAATATGCGAATTTAATGTAGTATAATAATTTCAAAATATGCATTATTGATATGATATTTTAAAATGAGCATACCATTACTACCAAATGAGCATACATAACTTACGAAATGAGTATGATAAAGGTACTAATCACAAAAAGGTTTATGAAGCTAAGGTCTGGGAGAAGCCATGGATGGACTCCAAGGAATTGCAAGATTTCATTGAATACTTGATAATGATCATGAGTTGAATTACAGAGTATTCTACGAAGCTGAGCTATCTGATCATATAAAACACAGTGCTCAAAGCTAATTGATTAATGCGGATATCGATAATTAAAATCTTACTAGCGAACGATTAACCTATGACTTTATATAGTCTAGGTTAATTACAAGGTAAGCAGGGCCGGCCATAGGGCCGGCCATAGGGGGAGTTACCCTAGACAAGTGTCTAGGGCCTCCAAATTTTAGGGGCCTTTAATTTATAAAATAAGTTTATTAATATTATTTAGGAGACTTTGTCCGGCCGTCAACATTTGGGATAATTTCCTTTTTAAAGTTTTGATGATTTTTTTTAGAATCTTATTCGTTATGTCTAGTTTACTCATACCAAATTTCACCTAAAAATTCAATCGGGAAGACATTCAAATGAATTCTTGAAGATAACTGCGCAGTTAAAAGCGCAGTTATCTTCAAGAATTTATTTGAATGCCTTCCATGTTGAATTGTTAGCTGAAATTTGGTATAAGTAAACACGACTTAATGAATAAGATTCTCAAAAAAATTCATCAAAAAATTCCACCGGGAACTGCCCCAAATGGCGACGGCGGGACAAAGTCTCTTATACAAGGGCTTATTTGACCTTTTTGGTTAGTATGTGGGCTTATTTGCTCCTTTTTCCTTTTTTTTTCTTTGTTGGCTAGGGCAGTAGGGCTAGGGATTTAGGATAATGAGTATTCTAAATATATTTGAATGCTTATTGAATAATTGAAATTGTAATTTGTTATTTTGATTCATCGAAATATTGAACATACTTATAATTTTTTATATTTGATTAAATTTAGTGAATTAAATTTATATCTATGAACCATTAACTTATATTTAGTGATAGTATTATTTTGAATGAAATTTTATGTTTTGTGATGATTGGAAAACAAAATATGAATCAAGATGTACAAAGACAAAGAAAAAAATTAAGAAATGATTTGGTCATGAAATCGCTTTCCGGCTCTATCGATCGGTATGTTGTATGTAAGCACAAAATCTTCTCCCTCTAGGGCTCTTTGTATTTTTTCATCAACTTTGATCTTCTGATTTCGAAGAATATTCTCACTGTGTTAATAGTATATGATGTATTTTATATGTAATTTACTTATATTTAATTGCTATTTTTTATATTATTGGGTTAAATAAAACATATTTAAAACAAAATTTCTACATGACCGTCTAGGGCCTCATAATTGCTCTAGCCGGCCCTGAAGGTAAGATAAACAAAGCTAAATACAATAAATTGAGCACAATAAAAATGTCATAACCATCTCCTCCCTATTGAGTTCAATTTGCAATGAATCACAATTTATCTTTATCTTCTGTAAAGTGTTCTCTTGTATCCAAGAATCACCTCGAATTGTCGAATTATTCCAATTTCTTTTCACGATCAACAACATTAAGATGATATTCAATTATTCTCAAACTACCATAACAATACTTGTCAAGTTCATTGAAGACACTAAAGTCGTTGTGTGGTTCAAAATAAATTCAATACTGACACTAATACTATAATATAGCGTAGTCGGATCGTGTCCACGTGAAAAGGAATATCTTTCTTTTATGAAATTGTAACAATTAGGGTTTTAAGATTGTTTTGAACTTGAGAGTATTTAAACACTAAGATAAATGACTTATGTGTTTTAATTTAATAGAAATGTAGACTTAATTTTTCTCATATCCACTTAGTGAAATGTTCGTCGATCCCGATTATATGTTTCACTATCTTCCTCTCGAATACTCAGTCGTGGAGTATGTTCAGTTCATCGAGGGTCGTAGTCATTAATAACGAGATATGTTCATTAATAAAACTTACTACCAAGTCAATATAGAACACGCGCCTTATATTGACCCTGAAATGAGGAGCTAAACTCTTCCATCTTGGTTTTGCTATTTTGAAGCTTAATGATTTGTAAGTTGTGAGTTATTTTCTTTAATCTTCTTTCTTGAATATTAATTCTTTCCTATTCATATTCCATATTAATATTTTGAGCATTACTTAAAGTATCAACTAGTCTTGTTTCTTATATTAATTATTACTAGAATCAATCGGTTAATACGTTTGTTATTAATCCGATTCTTTCAACAGTAGTAAACTTGGATTATTAATGCATGCATCTCATGGTTAATATGTGAAGGGGAATTAATTATATTGATTAAACCAATAAACCGCTTGTGTTGAGGTTATCAATCTCAATCGTTTTCATCTTAAGTTTATTGCTACTATCAAGTTAATATACGGCGCTTGTTCTATATTGACTCGATAGTAAGTTTTATTAATGAATGCATCTCGTTATTAATAACAACCCTCGATGAACTGGATATACTCCTCGATTGAGTATTCGAGAGGAAGATAGTTAAAGATATAACCGGGATCGACGAACATTTCATTAAGTGGATAAAAGCAAAACCAAGTCATCATCTTTATTAATTAAACCACATAAGTCGTTCATCTTAGTGTTAATTAAATTAAATTAAATCAAACTCAAAACCCCCCCTTTTGTTACTCATTATATAAAAGAAAAGTATTCCTTTCCCTGTGGATACGAACCTTACTTCGTTATACTACGTATAATTGTTGTATTGTATTTATTTTGAGTGCACCTCACGACAAGTGCACGTCAAATTTGGCGCCGTTGTCGGGGAAAGGCAATTATTTTTCTTGTATTGTATTTCAAGAAAATATAAAAAAAATATTAAATAAAAATATAAAGAGTTCTTATTTTTCTATTTCTGAGCTTTGAAGTATATGGTTAAATATCGTTCACTGAACGAAATCACCTATCAAACAAACCCCGAAATAGAACAAACTTTCGAGCGGTTGAAAAGTAAATTTTCTAATACCGACTCGGAAGAATCATCTACCAAATATTCATCCACCGCTAGCTCGAGTTCTAGCGAATCCGAAGAGTCCTTCCACATGGCTCTTGAAACAAGAACACTGAGGGAGCTCACAGCTCCGAACTTGAATCAACAACCACTGTGTATTACCTTCCCTACACTTGATGAGGGTAATACGTTTGAGCTAAAATCTGGACTCACTCATCTGCTGCCATCCTTCCATGGTCTGAGAGGAGAGGATCCGAACAAACACCTCTCGAAGTTTCACGTCGTTTGCACAAGCATGTGTCCAAACGGTGTGACGGAAGAACAAATCAAACTGCGGGCTTTTCCATTTTCTCTAAAGGATACCACAAAGGATTGGCTATTCTATCTTCCTTCAGGAAGTATAGGTACATGGGTGGCCATGAAGAAAGCTTTCCTCGAAAGGTATTACCCTGCCTCTGTCTCCTCATCTCTCAAAAAGCAAATTAGCAATGTGGAGCAAAAGGATGACGAATCGTTCTACGAATATTGGGAACGATTCAAGAAACTTTGTGCAAGCTGTCCATACCATGACTATTCGGAGCAAGACCTCATCTTATACTTCTATGATGGTCTTTGCAATGAAGATAGGCGGATGATCAACGCCGCATGTGGAGGGGGAATTGTCAACAAGACGCCTTCTCAAGCTAGAAACCTTATCTCGGAGTTGGCCGAGAATTGTAGACACTATGACCGGCGGTCATCAAAACGAGTTATGGTGGCGGAATCCAACAACTCGATGGAAAGTCAAGTAGCCGGCTTGACTTCTTTGGTTAAAGATTTTCTCTTAAATCCAAAAACCCAGGAAGTCAAGGTCTGCGGCATATGCTCGACACAAGGGCACTCCACCGACTCTTGCCCAACGCTACAAGAGGAGAACTCCGAACAAGTCAATGTTTTGGGGTTTCAAAATCAAAAGAGGTATAACCCTCACGGCAACACCTACAATCCGGGATGGAGGGATCATCCTAATCTGAGGTACGGAAACTCTCAACCTCCTCAACCATCAAACCCCGCCCCTCAACAATTTAAACAACAAGGCCAAACTTCGAACTCGAACATGTCCACCGAAGACATGATTCGATCACTTGCCATGAACATGGAAACGATGCAACAAAGTGTGGTCCAATTTCAAGAAACAACAAAATCCAGCATCCACAACTTGGAAAGCCAAATCAGCCAAATCTAAAATGTCGTGAGTAGGCTTGAAGCTATGGATTCGGAAAAGCTACCATCTCAAACGGAGCCGAATCCTAGGCAACAAGCCCATGCAGTCACATTAAGGAGTGGCAAGGAGTTGGTTATTGCCAAGGAGAAGGCATAGAGCCACATTGGCGAAGAGGAGGAAGAAGAGGAGCTGGTGAAAATAACTCAACCGAAGGTGAAAGTTCAAATCTCAACCCCACCACCGGTCATCCCCGAAATTGAAGCACCCTTCCCCGAGGCTCTAAGGGAAACGCGAAAGCTGGAGAAAGACAAGGACATCTATAAAACATTCTCCAAATGTGAGGTAAATATTCCTCTCCTTAACTTGATAAAAGGTGTACCTAGATTTGAAAATTTTTTCAAAGAACTATGTACAATAAAAAGAAAACATAGACTCAATGGAAAACAAAAAGACCAAGTTAGTGAACATGTTTCGGCAGTTTTTCAAAAGAAACTTCCAAAGAAATACAATGATCCGGACATGTTCACTATACCTTGTAAGTTGGGAGGAACTACGTTTTCAAAAGCCATGCTCGATTTAGGAGCATCAATTAATGTCATTCCTTACTCTTTATACAAATCACTTGAGCTTGGCCCTCTAAATAAAACCGGAGTAGTCATTCAACTTGCGGATAGATCAAATGCTTACCCGAAAGGTATTGTCGAAGACGTACTAGTTATGGTTGACAATTTGATTTTCCGCGCTGACTTTTATGTTTTGGAAATGGAGAGTGATAAGAATGCGGTTCCTATCCTCTTAGGAAGGCCATTTTTAAAAACCGCTAGAGCAAATATTGATGTATTTAACGGCTCTTTAACAATGGAATTTGATGAAGACAAAGTTGAATTCAACATTTATGACTCCATGAAATACCCGAATGAAAACCATTCTTTGTTTGCCATTGATATTGTTGACCCTCTTGTACAAAATACTTTTGAAATTAATGGAGAAGACGAATTGTTGAGTATACTTGAGAATGACTTCGGGGAAAACTCCTTAGAACTTGCCTTGACTCCCAACACACAAGCTATGATAGTGGAATTGGATACTCACTTCCAACTTCCGCTTATGCCTCCAGGGTCGAGAGCATTTCCACTAACCATCCCTGAAGAAAAGCCTTTGCCTTCAGTTTTGCAAGCACCCGAAGTTGAATTGAAACCACTTCCAAAACACTTAAAATATGTGTTTTTGGGAGAAAAAGAGACACTACCGGTCATTGTCTCAAACAAATTGACCGTAGAGCAAGAAGGCAAATTGATAGCGGTGCTCAAGGAGAATAAACTAGCAATTGGATGGACTATAGCCGACCTCAAAGGCATTTGTCCATCTACATGCATGCATCGCATCTTAATGGAGGATGAAGCCAAGCCGGTGCGACAGCCGCAAAGAAGACTAAACCCACCTATGATGGAGGTGGTCAAAAAGGAGGTGATCAAGCTACTCCAAATGGGGATAATCTTCCCCATTTCCGACAGCAAGTGGGTTAGTCCAACCCAAGTAGTTCCGAAGAAGACCGGAGTCACGGTGGTGGAGAACAAACATGGAGAACTTATGCCCACCCGAATTCAAAACGGATGGAGGGTATGTATAGACTACCGTAGACTCAATGCAGTAACTAGAAAGGATTTCTTTCCTTTACCCTTCATTGATCAAATGCTTGAGAGACTTGCGGGGCATAAATTCTACTGTTTTCTTGATGGCTACTCCGGGTACTTTCAAGTGCCTATAGGCCCTGAAGATCAAGAGAAGACCACTTTCACTTGTTCATTTGGCACCTTTGCATACCGACGCATGCCATTTGGACTATGAAATGCCCCAGCCACATTCCAAAGATGCATGATGAGCATATTCTCTGAATATGTTGAGCTATTTATGGAAGTCTTTATGGATGATTTTACAATCCATGGAGACTCATTTGATTCATGCCTACACCATCTATCTCTTGTTTTGAAAAGTTGTTTAGAATCAAATCTTGTATTAAACTCCGAAAAATGTCATTTTATGGTGGAGGAAGGAATTGTCCTAGGCCATGTGATCTCATCCAAAGGGATCGAGGTGGACAAAGAAAAAGTGGAAGTCATCCAATCACTACCTTATCCTACTACCGTTAGAGAGATACGATCATTTCTTGGACATGCAGGTTTCTATCAGAGGTTTATCAAAGATTTCTCAAAGATTGCATCTCCTTTATGCACACTTTTGCAAAAGGAGGCGGAGTTCATGCTTTCCGAGGACTGCAAGAAGGCCTTCAATACTTTGAAGGAAAAGCTAGTAACCGCACCTATCATCCAAGCTCCGGATTGGTCTCTTCCCTTTGAGATCATGTGTGATGCTAGTGACTATGCGGTCGGGGCCGTTTTGGGCCAAAAGGTGGGAAGAGCGTCTCATGTGATCTATTATGCATCCACCACCCTCAATGATGCCCAACGCAACTACGCCACCACCGAGAAAGAAATGTTGGCCGTCGTTTATGCACTTGAAAAATTCAGGTCATATTTACTTGGTACCAAGGTGATCATTTACACCGATCATGCAGCTATTAGGTTCTTGATGACAAAGAAGGAGGCCAAACCGTGGTTGATTCGATGGATACTACTCTTGAGCGAGTTTGATGTTGAGATCAAGGAAAAGAAAGGCATGGAGAACTTGGTGGCCGATCAATTGAGCTGTTTAGTCCTTGATGAAGGAAATAATCGTATAAAAGATGATATCCGAGGGGAATTTCGCGATGAGACTCTTTTTTCTCTTAAGGAAATTCGCCCTTGGTACGCTCATATTGTTAATTTCCTTGTTCTAAACAGGTTTCCACCAAGCTTCTCTAAAGCTCAAAGAGAGAAGCTCCAGCATGATGCAAAACAATACGTATGGGATGAACCATACTTATGGAAACATTGCAAAGATCAAGTCATTCGAAGGTGCATTCCCGAAATGGAAATAGCATCCATTCTTGCTTTTTGTCACTCACATGCATGTGGTGGCCACTTTGGAGGGAAACGATCATCTATGAAGGTACTTGAATGCGGTTTTTGGTGGCCAAGCTTATTTCGAGATGCCCATGTCTATTGTCAATCTTGTGATAATTGTCAACGCATGGGCAACATCTCTCGAAAACATGAGATGCCGCAAGTTCCTATGCTCTACGTGGAGATCTTTGATGTGTGGGGAATAGATTTCATGGGACCTTTTCCAAATTCCCATGGAAATCTATATATTCTCTTGGCGGTAGACTACGTGTCCAAATGGGTGGAAGCAAAAGCCACAAAGATCGATGATGCCAAAGTGGTGATGGAATTCCTAAAAACCCGTATCTTCTCAAGGTTTGGAGTCCCACACATCTTAATAAGCGATAGAGGCACTCACTTCTACAACAAAATTGTGAGTGCCTTGTTGAAGAAATAGGGCGTCACTCAAAACCCTCCACCACCCGACTTCTTTCAACAACTTTTGGAGCGTCAACAACAACTGCTTACGGGGTACAATCAAATGAACACAAACTACATGGCCATGGGAGAACGGCTCAACCAAATACAAGAGTAGCAAAGGGCGGGTTTTCAACAGTCGGAGGAGCTCCGGGAAGCCGACATACATCGGTATGAAGAGGATCAACGTAGGTTCTACGGACCTATGTATTCTTACATTGCCCAGCAGGGATCTTTTCAGACCATGGCGAACCCCCCCCCCCCCCCCCCCCTCCACCACCCTCGTGGTATGACCCCACTCATTGGGGTAACTTTAGAGGATCTAGCTCCGGGGGTGGAGGATACGATGGCGGAGATGGCGGGGACACATACATGGGACATGGCGGGCAGAGGAGCGGCGTCGGAGGCAACTACTACGGCGGAGAAGGCGGGCACTAGGGACAGTGCTTGGCCTAAGTGTGGGGGAGAGACTCTTATGGTATGTATTTTCATTTATTCCCTTTCACTACGCATGAATTTCTTTTACCATTGGTATTAAAAAAAAGAATAAATAAAAGAAAAGAAATGCTAGTTAGGTTGAAAACCCAACAAAATGGGCAATCTAAGCAAAAAAGGCTTATAAAAAAATGAGTGAGTTGGGGAGAATGGAAAATGAAAAGAGATGCTAGGATGAAAACCTGAAAAGGATCCTAGGCAAAATGAGAGATATGAGAGAAATATTTGTTCTTGCAGACACTCATTTAATCTCCTTGGAGGAAAAGAAGAGTCAAGAAGAAGAGGAAGAAGAAGAGAGGAGGAGAAGAGAAGATGAGTACTAGAAGGCCATAAAACCCAAGATAATATTTGTACTTAAAACTCATATTTTATCATTGGTGGTCTTTGTGCTTTTATCTTGTAAAATTGTTGAAACATTGGAAAACTTAAACACTTGTGAACATTTGACTTTACTCGAGGACGAGTAAAGAAACTAAGTGTGGGGAGTCGATACGCTTGTAATTTCCATTCGTATGTTTGTGTTTTTAATTAGTTTTGATTGATTTTTACTTTGGAAATTACACACTTTTGGTGTAATAGTTTAGTTTGTTAAATTCTTGTAAATTGTTTAGATTAGGTTTATTGTGAGCTCAAACAGGTCTTGATCAACTCAAAGGACAGTTGGTGAACCCCAAAAAGTGGAAGGAAGGTGCAAAAATAAAAAAGAAAGAAGATCCTGATTTTTTTAGTCTATACCCGGTCAGGTATGACCTATACTCGATCGGGTATCTTGTTGAAATTTCAAATCGGATCAGATCCGAAGACAAAGGATCATGCAGCAAAGATTCGGACCATGATCGAATGTCCATACCCGATCGGGTACACCGACACACCCGATCGGGTATCTCTTCAAAAACAAATCTGAATTCGGTCGAGTATGCCCTGGATTTGAAGTTATAAGCATACTCGACCGGGTACAAAGGCATACTCGATCGTGTATGCTTATGAAATTTAGGCAATGATCGATCGAGTATACCTCGAATTTAAGGTATTACACATACCCGATCGGGTACCTTGTTTATACCCGATCGGGTACCCGAGCTGCATCTCAAAAGCCTATAAATACACCCCCTTTCCTTCACAATTAGAGATCCAATTCCTTTATACATCTAAGCTCAGTCTAGAATAGTTCTTTCTTTATATTTTTCATCATGTTTAGTCTCCAAATGAGGAGCTAAACTCTTCCATCTTGGTTTTGCTATTTTGAAGCTTAATGATTTGTAAGTTGTGAGTTATTTTCTTTAATCTTCTTCCTTGAATATTAATTCTTTCCTATTCATATTCCATATTAATATTTTGAGCATTACTTAAAGTATCAACTAGTCTTGTTTCTTATATTAATTATTACTAGAATCAATCGGTTAATACACTTGTTATTAATCTGGTTCTTTCAACAGTAGTAAACTTGGATTATTAATGCATGCATCTCATGGTTAATATGCCAAGGGGAATTAATTATATTGATTAAACCAATAAACCGCTTGTGTTGAGGTTATCAATCTCAATCGTTTTCATCTTAAGTTTATTGCTACTATCAAGTTAATATACGACGCTTGTTCTATATTGACTCGATAGTAAGTTTTATTAATGAACGCATCTCGTTAGTAATAACTACTCTCGATGAACTGGATATACTCCTCGATTGAGTATTCGAGAGGAAGATAGTTAAAGATATAACCGGGATCGACGAACATTTCATTAAGTGGATAAAAGCAAAACCATGTCCTCATCTCTATTAATTAAATCACATAAGTCGTTCATCTTAGTGTTAATTAAATTAAATTAAATCAAACTCAAAAACCCCCCTTTTGTTACTCATTATATAAAAGAGAAGTATTCTTTTCCCTGTGGATACGAACCTTACTTCGTTATACTACGTATAATTGTTGTATTGTATTTATTTTGAGTACATCTCACGACAAGTGCACGTCAATGACAACGGGGCAGATTAGGGGTGATTATACATATAACCGTACCCGTCCCGGCCGTTTGGTAATTCCCCCGCCCCATAACTGCCCCATTACCCAATGGGTAATTTTTACCCAAATCATTACCGCCCCAACGGGTAACGGGTATAACTACGGGTAACCGCAGACAATCGATTTAATAAATGAGTCATAGATATTTTAATATAAAAATAATATTTTAAAAGGTAAAAAATTAAATGGCATCACCTAGACGACTCTAGACTCAGACGTCACTTTAAAGTTTCGTATAACTAAAAGACGAAAAAGAAGACAACCTAAATTAATTTGAACCTAATAATACTTAATATGAAAAATAATTAATCACGAAAAAAATCTGATAATAACCAAACAAGACTATTAAGAATTATCATGAACTTTCATTCATACACTATAGTTAGTACATCCATTATCTAATAGATGTGGGACATCTATAGTTATACACAATGAAAATAGAAAAATTTCATCTTTTATTAGTTGTGGGACAAATAATATATAAGAAGGCAATAAAACTATAACTAAAAATAAACGGACGGGTATGGGATGGGCATGTATAAAACTGTAACCGCCCCGTTACCCGTAAAAATAAAACGGGTATTCCCCGCCCTGTACCCGTGACCCGGTCATTGCGGTTTTCCCCGTTTTGACCGGGGCGGTTCGGTGCGGGTATCTATCAGATCGGTTACAATTTCCATCTCTAATCATACCCGACCGAGTATGTCGGCGTACCCGATCGAGTATAAGACATCTTCACAAAATATTGCTCCCATGATCATTTGTTCCCGGATTTGATTTAGACACTCAAATCAAACAAATACCTAGTCGTTTTTTGAAGATTTGTAAGGGTGATTGCACAGAAACCAATGGTGGTATACACAGACAAAATATGTATGATTACAAGCACTTTTTGCCTGTGCAGGAAACCAATGTTTGTACACAATAAGTTGTTTGTGCGTAACATTTTTGTTTGTGTACACAGGCAACTTGACCCTGATATTAGTTTTTTATACAAGCAAAAAGTGTCTTTAACCATACATTTTTTCTGTGTACAACAACATTGGTTTCTGTGCAATCACTCTGACAAATCTGCAAAAACCGTACGCCATTATTCACAAGTACAGACAAATTTTGTTCACACAGACAAATTTTATCATTAAGTGTTTGTATTTATACTTTTTTTTGTCTGTGTGAAGGAAAAATAAATAGGTGTAACCTAGGGTGTAAACCATGGTGTACATCTAACATTATTGAACTTTTATCTCAAGCTTTTGGGTACAAGACCTATATATTTTTATATTTATTTCAATTTTCAATTTTCTATAATATTATTAAATAACTTTTCATTCACTTTTGCTCCTCAATTCTCGTGTAAATTCTATGTGTGAACATTGTCAACGTGAAGTTTAATTTACGTAGCATAGGAGAGAAATAAATTTATAATAATACATGGTGTAGGAAAAACTGAAAAAAAGAAGAGGTATAGATGTAAATTGTAAACAACGTCTATGACAATATGCACACATGAACTTCCCATGAAAATCGATGAGAAAAAATGGATGAAAATAAGTTCTCACTTTGATTTACACACATACTTATGTAAGAAAATATTTTATTTTGGCATTTGAAATACTTCCTCTGTCCCGTACAATTCGATCAAAGTTGGCTTGCACGTGAAATATTAAATTAAAAATTGTGTGATTGAGATTTATATATGTTGAGGGTAAATCCCGTAGATCCGAAAGCCCAACACGAACTTTGGATATATCAGGAATGGTACAGAATCAAAGTGTTTAACCAAAATATAAAATATGAACTCACTAATACTCGAAAGCTCACTTGTATTAATTAACCAGTCTGATTACAAGGAAATTCCCGATCGGTAGGTCGGAAACAATGCTTTAATACAAGAAATAAGAGCAATGATTCTATTCTAGAGCCTGAGTATTGAAATGCTAACCCTTACAATGATTTTAAACCTTCTATTTATACTAATGGAGAGCATGGGCTGCCCTATGCTGATTGGTTGTTGTTCCACCGACTTGGTCACTCATGTTTCCACTTACTGATGTCACAATCTGGCATTAATTGCACCTGGCCACTTGCCGGTTGTCCGTTGCTCGAATGGAATGTTGGACTATGCTGAAGACGCTGTCAAATTGGCCCAAGTATGATATATAGCCCGAACTCCGTTCGGTATGTCTTCTTACTGGGCCAACCCTTATTTGGGCCGAATCTCGATCGGCATCAATTCTTCACTGGATCTACTCATCATAGAGTGATGGGCCCGTTGCTTGGGCTGGGTATCTTGGGCCTTCTTGATCCGGGTATTGGGCCTCTGGATCAATATCCCAACACAAGTCCCCCACTTCCGATGTCTCGAACGACAGTGAGTGCATTAGGAAGTATGAATACCAATGTTGCAATTCGCCGAATGGCGATCGGGGTACATAAGTAGTTAGTTCCCCATGCCGTGATTTGACGGCTGTCGTTTCATTCCCCCATATTCATCATGGTAACCGTTGTTTAGTCTTTTCATTAGACACGCGTTTAGCTTAAATGCTCCTAGTGACGTGTTGCCCCCTGATTGGTCCTTGACACGGCGGTTTCAAGGCTATAAATTAGCCTTTAACTTCTCAAATCCGGGTTTCGATTCTGCAATTCTCTTCGCCTTGCCGGTTTTCTGAAATTTCTCCCAGCCCTCGTCGCTCAGGTACTCTCCCTCCCTTGCTTTCTCGCCTCAATTCTGACTCGGTCGAGATGAATTCCCAACAATGATCTGATTCGGACATGGCTTCTCAAGGGGAGGACCGTGATGTGGAGATTATCGCCGTCCCTTTTGATGAAGGTTCCAAGGCAACGACGGCGGAGATTAGAGCGGAGACAGGCGACTCCTCTAGTAGTTCTTCTTCCTCCAGTGAAGATTCCGACGATACCAAATCCGAGGACGAATTAGCTTCCATGGCGGCCGGACGTCCCAACGATTTCCCTCGCCACACCCTTGACCTAAAACTGATTAGGGAGAGGCGTCAAAAACTGACCTCCCATAATAGGGCCGAAATTCCGGCCCTTATCCCTGACCCAGTGAATTTCCGTCTGCAAGCTGGGCTTCACTCAATGCGTCATAGGCCCGGAATGACTGTAGTTCATTTGGACTCAATTAGGACCGGCCTTAGGTTTCCGCTACATTCTTTTTTCATTTCATTTTTCAATTTCTATAAAGTTGTACCGGCCCAAATTATGCCGAACTCCTATCGGGCAATGGCGGGTTTTATTTGCCGTTGTAAAGATGTCGGTGCCCGACCAACCTTAGAACTCTTCCATCAATTTTCAAGGTAGCCCCTCAACAAACCCACGGCTATCTGGCCACTAGTGCCCGAACGGGACATATTCTGTTCAAGGGCAATCCAACTTCAATCAAAGGGTGGAAAGACCAGTTTTTCTTCGTGTCCATCCCGGACGGCCTAATTCCCCGCAAATGGAATGCCTTCCCCCGCAAGACTCCTGATCCAGTCCTTACTGAAGAAATTTTCAAGGACGTGCTTGCTGTGGAGAAAAATAAATGCATGGACATCATGAGTTATCTGACTCCCGATCGGCTCGTTGAAGCCGGGATAGGTACTGCCCATTCTCTTGGGTTTACTTGTTTTGAGAAATCAAGTGCCATGGTCCGGGCGGTCCTTCCCGTGCGAGAAACGTTCTTTTTTATTTTTTCTAGTTTCTCACACGCTAAGGCCGCTCGATACTAACATTTTCCTTTGTCATTTTTCAGCACCAAATCCAGATCTACCCATGGATAATAGCAGTGTTATGGCAGCTGGTGGGGTTGGTAAACGGGAAAAGGCCAAGAAGAACCCCCAACCTACTCCCTCTACCATTCCTGCTCAGGATGATGGGTCTTCTCAACCAGTTCCGGAGCCACGGCCAATACAGCAGGTCCATCAGGACCATTTCGATGCCATGCTGGTCGATGATCGGTTTGGCTCTGATCAACTGCAACAATTTCTCGAGCACTTCCAAGCTGCTCAAGAAACCGTCCAGGGTGCGGGTGAAATACCCACCGTCCAGTTATCTGGCCAGGTTGACCGGATTTCCCTGGCGGATCCGGTTCATGATGTTGTAGAAAGAGGTGGCTGTTCAGCAAGCCAGATCTGGTCTACCTCTGCCTTCTTCAACAATTTCACCTTCCCCAAGCTGTCGGTCGAGCAGTCTGAGGAATGCCTGGCCTTGGCAGCTCTGAAGGTATCTTGCCATTCCATAGTTTAAATCTCTCTTAGTTTAAAATTTTCTTTCACCATCTCATTTCCCGAACGTCATTCTGTAGGTTGGGCTTTACAGTCTGCAGCTGAAGGAAGCTCGGCTGGCTAAGGAGCGGGAGCTGATCGTTGCTCAGACTTCCGCGGAGCAGAATGCAACAGCTGCTTTTGCTGCTCTAGAGGCCGAACGGAAGGCCTATGCAGAGGAGAGAAAACGTCTTGAATCGGAGCTTGGCGAGCTCCGGGTTCAGCTCGGGGTCTCTCAATCCAAGGTTCATGCTGCCGAAGCTGCCTTGGTTAAATTTGAAGAGCATGCCCCTCGTATCCCGGACGGCCCTGCTGAAATACAGGTTGACTTGTCTGCCGTTCGGGAGTCATTCAAAGGGTCTGAGGAGTTCGCCATCTTGAAAAGAGATTACGCACAACAGCAACTCCCAGTCACCTTTGGTGATTTCCTTGATCGTTTCTCCACGGGTAACGCCCATCGGAGCGAGGGGCTCAAATTGCTCGACCAGGACCCAAGGGAGAAAAAGTTCAATGATTCCCTGTCCCGATCCCTGTACGTCATGGGCTGTCAGCACATCATGGCTCCCTTTATCACCAAATTTCAAGAATTACTAGGGAGGCCGGTCGAGCTGGCTGATCTTCCCCAAGCGCCCATAGTTGAAGCTCAATATGAGAAGTATCAACGGGACTTACAACGGGCTGCTGATCGTGAAGCGGGGAAAGAGCATGATCCCCTCACTGATTCGGATGAGGAGGAGGGTGACGAAGAAGACAATAGGGCAGAGCAGTAGAGTAGATTCTAGTAATTTTAGCAACTGTAATCCTTTTCCCCTTTTTCCTCTTTCCTTGCAAAACCTTATCTGTATTTCCCGGCCAGTAGAGCCGATGAATATATATCTCTTTTTTGCATAAAGATCTATATACTGTCTTTCTTGCCTTTACTGAATGATTTACTCGCCATTCGGGATTCGGTCCGTTCTGTAGTACTTAACGGTTTTCTGACTGTTTTTTACTCAATACTCCTAACATCATATGTTTGCCGCTCGGGCTTCTGTTCATTTTTTAGTACTTGGTAGTTTTTTCTGGCTTCAGGTCTCTGCTAATCTGCCCGCACTTGGCTCCCTTCATATGTTGGTAGCCGTTCGGGATTTAGATGTCTCTGATAATCTGCCCGCACTTGGCTCCCTTCATATGTTGGTAGCCGTTCGGGCTTCAGATGTCTCTGATAATCTGCCCGCACTTGGCTCCCTTCATATGTTGGTAGCCGTTCGGGCTTCAGATGTCTCTGAAAATCTACCCGCACTGGGCTTCCTTCATATGTTGGTAGCCGTTCGGGCTTCAGATCAATTTCTAGGACTTAGCAGTTTTTCCTGGCTTCAGGCATCTCCGATAGTCTGCCCGCACTTGGCTTCCTTCATATGTTGGTAGCCGTTCGGGCTTCAGATCAATTTTTTGGACTTAGCAGTTTTTTATGGCTTCAGGCATCTCCGATAGTCTGCCCGCACTTGGCTTCCTTCATATGTTGGTAGCCGTTCGGGCTTCAGATCAATTTTTAGGACTTAGCAGTTTTTCCTAACCAGCAAGTCCCTGTGATCTTTGCTAATCCTCTGAAAGCCCGTTCGGGGTACGTGCCCAAAGATGAACCATAAATACCCCTGATTAATCATAACCACTTAATGCCACGTGTTGCTCATGGATTAGGGTTTTGCGCGACACTTTCCCTATTTATAGAGAGGTGCTTTCCCCTCATTTCTCTTGTTGTTTCCTCATTTTCCTTCTAAGTTCAGAATTCTATTGCGTACTTTCAAGCTTTCTCTCTCTAGAATTCCCAGAATTCCTCAAGTGATTTTATGTATTACCCTTCTAGCTCAGAATCTGAAGAAATGCCGTTGATTCGCATAGGTAAAACATCTGCTGGTAACAAGGCCGAAGGTTCTTCTTCCCAAACACCCAACTCTGGCAACCCTCTCGCAGGAAAAAACACCGAACAACCACGTGATGATGGATGTCTATCAGGGGATGATGTCCAGGTCTATAACAAGGGAATGCCCGAGCGGCCACCCCGCATTCCCCTACACTTTACTCGTATTCGCAAACAAAAACAACGCCTCCCAGAAGATATCGAACGGCAACTTAGCCAGTTATTGCCCCCACCAAGAGAATATTATGCTGGATTCATTCGGCACCCAATGAGGCATCAACCGGGGCACATGCTAGTGCACCTTGATGCTTTGATTGCTGGACTTCGCTTCCCTCTCCATTCGTTCATCGTGGAGTTCTTACGCCGGGTTTCTGTACTACCTGCCCAGTTCGTGCCCAGTACCTACCGCATTCTTACGGGGTTCATAATTCGATGCCACGAGTTGAGGATCGCTCCAAGTGTCGACTTATTTCTCCATCACTACTGCTATCAGCCTTATTGGACGACCGGGTACCTGAAGCTGGTAGCTCGTCCTGATCGTCAGTTATTCACAGAAAATCCCACCCCGCCGGCTGACTGGGAGGAGCGTTTTCTGTGTGTTCGGGTAGGTGATTCTCTGCCAATTCCGGATAGGTGGAACGCCTATCCCGTTCGGGATTCTCAGCCCAGGGTAGATGCCGTTCTACGATCCCAAGCTGAATCTTTGCGGATGGGAGGAACCCGAAGTCTTCGGAGTTTTATCACTACTTCTAACATGTTATCTGCCGGGATTGGTAAGTGTAACAAGGCTTTGACCCGATCGTCATTCCTTCTTCCAATTTTAGTTTCTTATCTCTTACTCTCCTTTTTTGTAGGTGTGATATCCCCCATACCCGTCCGGCGTTCTATATCTGCCGCTACTCTAACGGCTTCTTCTGGAAAAGGCAAGGAGAAAATGATTGCCGATCATGCCTCTGCGGAGCAAACCCGAAAGAAGCGCAAGGGGAATGACGGTAACCAATTGATCCCGATCGACCATGTGGTTGACTTGACCGGGTCGGAGGCTGAACCCAAGAAATCTATGCCTGTCAGAACAACAACTCCAGCTCTTTCTGACGCACCGATCGATGATCGGATGTTTGTCGAGTTTTCGAACATGGGGCCCAGATCAGAAAGGAGGTATCTGTTCGGGCTGATGCCATCCTCCATGTGGTGTCATACCGCGATTAAGGTTCCCCCCAGCTTCATTAACTTGACCCACTGGTCGGATCTATTTTGAGGCAGGACATCAAGAAGCACTCAAGGTATGCCTCATTCCGATCCATACCTTCCTATTCTTTATTGGTTTATCTTATCTGACTTTCTTTGCAACCCGTTTTCAGGCCGGTGTCTACTATCATAAGGCCTTTCTTGCGGCCGAAAAGGAAATGAAGGCCCTGGCCAGCGATCGGGATGACAGCCAGGTCCTTCTTTCTGCCGCTCGGAAATTAGCGGCTGATCTACAAGAGCAGGCCAAGGATGGCGAGAAGGCAAAAGCTTCTCTGACTGAGATGCAAGAAAAATCCCGACGTCACGACCGGGAGATTAAAGAACTTCGGGCCAAGGTGCGGGCTGCTGAATCCGCCGGGATCAGATTTGATAAAGCCGTTGGTGACCATCTGCCCGAACCTTATACGGTCAACACTTCCCAGATTGCACATCAATCGATAGTTGATTTTCAACGAGGCAAAGGGCTGAACGTCGCTCTGGAGAACACGACCCGGCAGTTCCTGGGACCTCATATTGGCCAATTCTTACGTGAAAACGAAGATCCCATCAAGGCAGGGATCGATCTCCTGGACAGCACGCCGGAAGGGAAATCTTTCTTGGATGTCCTGACCGAGAAAACTGTGAAGCAAAATCAGGACCTGCTTTTGGATAGGAATCTTGATTTGATCCTGGAACATTTCCCCAAGCCGTTCGACCCTGATGAATTAGGCTTTGACGATCTGTTCGGGAATACATACGACCGTATTATGGAGCAAAGGTCAAAAGCAGCGCCTGATGATGTAGTGCAGGCAGGGAGCTCTCAACCTCCACCTTCCCCGAACGGCAATCCTTCAGCAGCATAGCCTTGTAATTTTTGCTTTCTTGTCCTTTGTTCTTCTTGTATATTCCGGCTAGTAATGCCGAAGAATAAAATGGGCTTTTCTCTTTAACTGTTGATGTCTTTCTTCTGTTTTTTCGTTGATTTTTCTTGTTCACAATCCTTTCTATGTTGCCGAACATCATTCGGCTCATTTATCTTTATGTCTGACACCTTTCTCGAGCCCGTTTTGATCCCTTTTCCGTTCGTGATCCACGGGGTCAAAACTCTTAGCTGAGGTGGATTCCTCCAAGCCGTTTTGATCGTGACCACAGGGTCAAACTCTCAGCTGGGACATGGGCTCCCTCCAAACTGTAAACCCGTTCGTCATTCGGTCATCCGGAATGATCCCATGCGTTAACAAGCTGAGGTGAGACTATCTCTTCAAAATTGTTCTGACACCTTTCCCGAGCTCGTTTTGATCCCTTTTCCGTTCGTGATCCACGAGGTCAAAACTCTTAGCTAAGGTGAATTCCTCCAAGCCGTTTTGATCGTGACCACAGGGTCAAACTCTCAGCTGGGACAGGGGCTCCCTCCAAACTGTTAACCCGTTCGTCATTCGGTCATCCGGAATGATCTCATGTGTTAACAAGCTGAGGTGAGACTATCTCCTCAAAATTGTTCTGACACCTTTCCCGAGCCCGTTTTGATCCCTTTTCCGTTCGTGATCCACGGGGTCAAAACTCTTAGCTGAGGTGAATTCCTCCAAGCCGTTTTGATCGTGACCACAGGGTCAAACTCTCAGCTGGGACAGGGGCTCCCTCCAAACTGTTAACCCGTTCGTCATTCGGTCATCCGGAATGATCTTATGTGTTAACAAGCTGAGGTGAGACTATCTCCCTTCCAAACCCATAATTCCGATGCATTCCGCACTATTCTCTCCGTCTCGTATCATCCATATTAGGGGTCTGAGGTAACCCTTTTCGAACTGTAAGCAAGGTCACCGGATCGGATCATTCCTTATTTATAGCTAAAAGGGCGACTCGCTTCCGAATCAAGTTAATGACTGAGGCGAGATTTTTCAAAACCATAGTTCCGATTCCCCGGGCGACAATCCGTACCTTATCCGAACGTCGCTCGGTCAATCCATATCTTACAGTCCTGACACCATCTCCAAGCCGTTTTGATCCCTTTGCGCGTACGTAATTACAGGGTCGACTTTGGCTAAGTTGACGACTCAGCTCCCTCCAAACTGTTAACCCGTTCCTCATTCGGTCATCCGGAATGATTTTGCGTGTTAACAAGCTGAGGTGAGAATCACTGTCCTCAAACTCCAGGCCATTTTGATCCCTTTAACAATGCGTAATTACAGGGTCAAAACTCTAGCTGAAATAATGGCTCCCTCCAAACTGCTAATATGTTCCTCATTCGGTTGTCCAGAACGATTCCCATATTAACCGCTGAGGTGAGACTATCTGAGTGTCAAACTCCAAGCCGTTGGCTGAGAATGACTTTCCTTCCATGCTGTTAACCCGTTCGTCATTCGGTCATCCAGAATGACCGTGTTAACCATGGGCTGAGATTTTCCGAGCATCAATTCTTCAAGCCGTTTTGATCCCTTTATTCGTTCATAAATCTAGGGTCAAAAACTTCCTTAGCTGAGAATGATTTTCCTTCCATGTTGTTTACCCGTTCCTCATTCGGTCATCCGGAATGATCGTGTTAACCATGGGCTGAGTTTTAGTGGAAGTTATGTCTCCCTCTCTATACATTTTTTTAGAGGTGGCAACAGCCGTTTTTACTGATAAAATTTCCTTAGATGTTCCACATTCCAAGTACCTGCCGGTCGACCTTTCGGTATTTTGTAGGCCAAACGTTTCTGAAGCATACTTCTTACATATTTGGTAGGGGCCTTAATTCTGTCCTCATTCTGTTCTGGGCTGTAATGCACCGTTCGGTGTGTGGGAACTAGGATCTCCGTTGGTACTTTGGCCTGGAAACCATAAGCAAGGGCAAATGGAGTTTCTCCCGTGGCCGTTTGGGGTGTGGTCCTGTAAGTCCATAAAATATAATTTAACTGATCAGGCCATGATGAGGAGCATTCTTCCAACTTCTTCTTCATACCATCCATGATAGTACGGTTCATGTTCTCTACTTGGCCATTCGCCTGAGGGTATGCCACGGATGCTCTGTAATGTTTGATTCCCCATTTGACCAGGTAGTTCTCAAAATTTCGGCTCACAAACTGCCTTCCATTATCAGTTACAATCTGCTCAGGGATTCCGAACCGGCAAATGATATTCTTCCAGACAAACTTCTGACATTTGATATCTGTGATGTTGGCCAGTGGCTCGGCCTCTACCTATTTGGTAAAGTAATCTATCCCCACGATGATATACTTGTTGTTTCCAGGGGCCGTAGGTAGAGGACCTAAGTGGTCGACCCCCCATCTTGCAAATGGAAGGGCCACCGTCATTGGAGTGTAGAAAGTGGTCGGCCGTCCGGGGACCGGTGCGTACAGTTGGCATACTTTACATTTTCTAGTGTGTGCAAAGCAGTCTTGTTGGATGGTCGGCCAATAATACCCTTGCAGGATGATTTTTCTGGCCAGTGTCTTGGGCCCTTGGTGGCTGGAACAGATACCTTCATGAACTTCTTCCATTACGGCCGCCGCTAGATCGGGTGGGAGACATTTCAGATACGGCCCACCAAACGTCTTTTTGTATAGCTGTCCTTCCACCAATTCGAACATGGAAGCCCTCCTTTGGATGCATTTTATCTGATAAGCAGGATTTTTATCTTGTGGGAGGGTTCCGTCTTTCAGGTAGTTGGTCATATCTATGACCCAGCTAGGGACAGCATAAGACATGGCCTCGACCTGGAGCACCATGATTGCTGGGGTTGCCAATGTTTCCCGATGGGCAAAACGTTGGATATGAGTCGGGATCTCGTGTGCCCGATCGTCGAACACTGCATTTTCTAACTTGGATAGGATATCTGCTTCAGTATTCTCTATCCTTGATATTTGGTCGAGCACCACCTGTTCAAATTTGCCTATCTGCTCCTCCACTATCTCTTTGTAAGCCTTCATTCTCTCTTCTTTAGTCTCAGCAGTGTCGTTTACTTGATGTACGACCAATTGACTATCTGACCGGACTTTTAACGGATCGGCACCTAGGGCCTTTGCGTATTTTAAACCAGCAATAAGGGCCTCATATTCAGCCTCATTGTTGGTTACCTTGAAGTCAAAGTGGATGGAATAATATGCTTTGAAACCTTCGGGCGATGTGATCACAACTCCAGCTCCACAACCCTTGGCACTAGCTGCACCATCCACATACATTTCCCACTAGTTATCCAGCCCATTGTTCTCTGAGTCTGTTTCTGAGGGCTGGGCGGTACATTCTGCAATGAAATCTGCCAGGGCCTGTCCTTTGATAGTAGGCCGAGGCTTGAAATCCACCTCATACAGCCCGATCAGGAGGCTCCACTTGGTAATGCGTCCACTTGCTGTCGGATTTCTCAAGATGGTGGCTAGTGGCTGAGTAGTATGCACAGTTACCGGGTGGGTCTGGAAATATGGTGCCAGACGTTTAATGGCAGCTATCAGGGCCATCATTGTTTTCTCTAACAAGGTGTACCTGGTTTCCGAGCCGTTCAAAGCCTTGCTTACAAAATAGATTGGCCGTTGAACGCCATCTTCTTCTTTCAACAGTACCGTGCTCACGGCCAGGTCAGCTACAACAAGGTACATATATAGATGTTCCCCTGGTTCGGGTTTTGTCAAGACCAGGGGGGAAGATAGATATGTCTTGAAATCTTCAAAGGCCGTTTGACACTCGGCCGTCCATTCAAAAGGGTTGGCTTTCTTCATGATCTGGAAAAATGGAATAGCTCGATCGGCTAGCTTGGATAGGAATCTGCTCAGGGCTGCTAACCGACCGGTCAATCTCTGCACTTCTTTGAGATTTCTAGGAGCCTCCATATCCACAATTGCCTTTACTTTTTCAGGATTGGGCTCAATCCCCTTCTCGCTCATCATGTATCCCAAAAATTTGCCCCCTCTTACATCAAAAGCACAGTTTTTGGGATTTAGCCTCATGTTTGCTTTCTGCATTATCCCGAACACCTTTTCTATATCTAGGACATGATTTTCCTTCTTCCTGCTTTTGATCAGGATATCATCAACATAAGCTTCCATTGTGACCCCCAACACCTCTTTGAACAGCATCCCGATCATCCTTTGAAAAGTTGCCATTGCGTTCTTTAATCGGAATGGCATGACAATATAGCAAAACACACCATCTGAAGTAACGAACGATGTTTTCTCTGCATCAGCTGGGTGCATGAATATCTGATGGTAACCCCGGAATGCATCCATGAAGCTCAACAATTTACATCCGGCAGTTTCATCTACTAGCAGATCGAAATATATTATAATTGTTTCAACATTAGAAGTGATGATCCGGAATGCGGAGAAACTCCTTAACATAACTCCCCTATTTTACGTACCCAGTACAATAAAAGGGCTCCTGAATATATTCCCACTACCATCTCTACTCTAAGTCTACCCAACATGACAAAGCACACACTTTAACACAAAGGTGGGGAAATTTAAATAGTTTAATTGAAACCTATACGGCTGCCGATGTGGGAATATATTCAGGAGCCCTTTTATTGTACTGGGTACGTAAAATAGGGGAGTGATGTTAAGGAGTTTCTCCTCATTCCGGATCATCACTTCTAATGTTGAAACAATTATAATATTTTTATAACTTCTTTTATAGCTGTTTGATTATAATTTCATTTCTGAGTTGTGACGGAAAAATTAATTAAAATATCCCAAACTTTCAAGGGTGTGAGATCAGTACCCCAAACTTGCTCATATACTATATATATACCCCAAACTTTATATAAAAAGTACGTATTGTCAGCACCAAGAGTATATATTTTTTCAAAAATGTAATTTTATAGTGTTAAGTACATAATTTAAAATACAAAAACTTTTATGAGGATGCAATTAAAATGAAGTTTTACTGGATATAATATATTTTAGAATGTTAACTGCATTCTAACAAAGCTTAGAATATTTTAAATAATGTAATTTTTCCAACAAATTTGTATTTGTTAAAAAACATACAATCATTGTCCAAAAAATAACTTTGTATAAAGTTCGGGGTATATATGTTATATATGCAAGTTAGGAATGATTATATCTCACACCCGTTTAAGTTTAGTGTAATCAATTTATTTTTCCCGAGTTGACTATACTGAATTAAATCATTCAAACAATCAATTAGAAACATAAAAAAATAATATCGTGAATATTTCACATAGGCGAGACGAAAACACCACTCTTAATGTTGAAAGAATAATAATATTTTTACAACTCCTTCTACATTATGAGCGATGCTGCCGTCTCGACTCTAAGTCTACCCAACATGACAAACCACACACTTTAACACAAAGGTGGGGAAATTTAAATAGTTTAATTGAAACCTATACGGCTGCCGATGTGGGAATATATTCAGGAGCCCTTTTATTGTACTTGGTACGTAAAATAGGGGAGTGATGTTAAGGAGTTTCTCCTCATTTCGCATCATCACTTTTGATGTTGAAACAAATATAATATTTTTATAACTTCTTCTACACGTGATTGATTATAATTTCATTTGTGAGTTGTGACGGAGAAAATAATTAAAATATCTCAAACTTTCAAGGGTGTGAGATCAGTACCCCAAACTTGCACATGTACTATATATACCGCAAACTTTATATAAAAAGTATTGTTAGCACCATGAGTATATTTTTTATCGAAAATGTAAGTTTATAGTGTTAAATACATAATTTAAAATACAAAAAACTTTACGAGGATACAATTAAAATTAAGCTTTACTGGATATAATTTATTTTAGTATGTTAACCGCATTCTAACAAAGCTTAGAATATTTTAAATTATGTAATTTTTGCAAAAAAATTGTATTTGTTAAAAAACATACAATCAATGTGGAAAAAATAACTTTGTATAATGTTCGGGGTATATATGTTATATATGCAAGTTAGGAATGATTATATCTCACACCCGTTTAAGTTTAGTGTAATCAAAAAAAAATTCCCGAGTTGACTATCGTGAATTATATCAATCAAACAATCAATTAAAAACATAAAAAAATAATATCGTGAATATTTCATATAGGTGAGACGACAACACCACTCTTTCTTAATGTTAAAAGATATATAATATTTTTACAACTCCATTGATGGAGTATATGGCCCGGGAACCCCCGGCCCACAGACTCCTACTACTCCAGCGAAGGCCCAACAGGCCTGGAAGGCCCAAGAGGCCCAAATCACAGCGCCCAGAGTACCAAGCAGCCCGCACTACGCGCCAGGGGTGCCTTCGCCCCCCTGGCCGAAGGCTCTAAACTCTCACAGAACGGGTTTCTCAAGCAAATTAAGAAACTGGGAGAAAACGGCGAAAACAGTAGCCCTCGACACTGTGAGCCCTCGGCACCAGGGTGCCATCGGTTGGAGGAGCCCTCGGCTACTGCTCTATAGCCGAAGGCATCTCACTCGACAAGATATCCGCCTCACATGCGTACAGATCACCGTACCCTGCACAGACGTCCCATCCAACAGCCGCATTAAATGCGGCCACATGCGGCTGCTAGCGCCAACCAGTTGAGGTGACCCCTCGGCCAATGAGCGCTTGACACGTGTCCCTGTCCGGCATTTATTGCTACTATAAATAGCACCCCATTTCCCCATTTGTAACCACGCTGAAAACGCCCCGCATTTATAATACACTCTCTCTCTCTACATTTACTTTCTCTGACTTCTCTCTAAGTTATTCCCAGCAATAACCCTTCGGATATATACCCCCGGGTAGACTATCCATCATTTGGTGCTCTCGTTGAGAGGTTGAACAATCAAGTAAGAAACCCTCCCCCTTCGCCAAACACTAGCCCTCTACCAAAATGGTGAGAACAACACGTGCCAACTTAAAGAACGTAGAAGACAAGAACCTGGCCCTCGGCGACGTCAACACCCCCGAAGCCTCTCACAGGGCTCCCGAGGGCGGTGTCATCGCTGGGCTGGAACAGGCGGCTGTCGACCTACGCCTTCAGATCCAACAAAATGCCCCCGATGCCCGCCTCGGCATCGAGGCCAAGAAGAAAAACCGGAGCGATGACCAAGTCAGCCCTCCGGTTCTCACCATCGACGTGCAATCGGCTCTCTCCGCCTTCATCCAAACGCTCACTCAGAACCCGGGTGCCTTCGGCACCTTGGCTCCGGCTCACCCCCAGGTTGGGGAAAACATCATACTCCCCCCTCCGCCACACCCCTTCGGAAATCCCACCCCTCGGGTGAGGAACGACGAAGGGGTAGTGGCCCAGGATACGTCCTCCCAGGAAGTACAGTCTCGGGACCGCCACAATAACAACAGGGAGAGGCCCCGCACTTCCGCCCTCAACCGGCTCGGAGGAGGGCCAGACCGCCGAGGGGTCCAAGACCGCCTCGGAGAAAAGGCACTCCAAAGGCTTCAGGAAAGTGGAGGGTCTGTTTCGAGAGCAGACGAGGAGCGTCCCCCTCGGGACAAAGGCAAGGCACCCCTTCATGCCAATGATGCTCGCCACCAAATCAACCAGGCCCACTCGGCACGGGTTCTTTCTCAGGGGGCGGAGACCCTCCCGAAGGATCCCCGGGACGAAATTATTGCGGCCCTCCAACGCCGGCTTGACGAAATGGAGTCCAACAAAGCTCACGCCACCGCCTCCACCCCTCATTCAGACCTCAAATACGAGGCCATGATGGCCAAAATGGAGGAATTACAGAAGAAGGTGGCCGAGGGCTCCGGGGAACCCGTCATCCAGCTCCGGACTCGGACGCCATTTACCCCAAGGGTATTGGCGGCCCGGATCCCGGAAAAATACCGAGGGCAACACATACAGCCCTACAACGGGAAAACGGACCCCAGGAACACTACAGCAAATACCAGAACAACATGATGATGGTGGGGGCGTCAGACGAATATTTGTGTCGTTGGTTCCTCTCCACCTTAGAGGGGCCGGCATACGAATGGTTCAACAGGCTGCCCGAGGGCTGCATTGATTCATGGCAAGAACTCGCCCAGCGATTCTTGACACAATTTGCCGGGAGGCGTCGCACAAGGAAGCACTTCTCCCACCTCCTAACAATACGCCAAAAGAGGGATGAGACCCTTCGGGACTTCCTGGAGCGTTGGAGGACGGAAGCCGACAAAGTCGACAGTGCTGATGACGGGACCCTCCTGGCCCTCCTACAAATCGTCCTCCGCACCGGCAACTTTTCAAGGAGCCTCATCATTGAACCCCCCCGCGACTACATAAGGGCTTTGCAGCGGGGGGACCGATATGCTGAGGCCGAGGAGGTGGAGAAATACCACCAACATCCGGATCAGCAGCCCCCGAGGGCTGACAACAAGCATAACCGAGGGCCGGGGGCTCCTCCAAACCACCCAAAACCTTCAGGACCCTCTGATGATCGCCCTCGGCAAGGCCAAACCAAGCCCGGGGGGGGGTTATAAGAGCAACCCCAAGACTTGGGCACATCCCATTCTCCTGGACCGCCCTCGGACACCATTGACGCACCCCGTCAGCATCATCCTTGATTTTGCCGAGGAGAGGGGCCTCGTTGAGCGCGATTCCCGCGCACCCCCGGAGGTACATGCTATCAACCCTCAGTTCCCATACTGTCGCTTCCATCGGCACCAGGGGCACAGAACCGATGACTGCCATCAGCTAAAGATGGCCATCGAGAGATTAATACAAACGGGACACCTGTCCCAGTTTGTTCAGAGCCCTCGGCAGGAGGGACCTTCTCATCAGGGACCTCCCCGAGGGCACCACACGAAGGTAAATGCTTGGGTGAACCTGAATACCATCCCCCTCGGCAAGAAGAGGGAGATCAGAAACTTGGAAGAGGAAGAAGAGGAATACCCCCACTACCAGGAGAAAAAACGCCACATCCTCATGATCACCGGTGGCAATACAGGGGGCGATTCCACCAGCCAGCGAAAGAAGTGGGCTCAATCGCTTTACGTGGGGGAAGTCACTCATATGCCCCCGGTAAAGCGACTGAGGGAGGAACCCATCACCTTCACCAACGCAGATCTCCCTCCTACTTCTTCTCCCCACAGGGATGCCTTGGTGATTCGGACCGAAATAAACGACACCATTATTCACCGAACTTACATTGACACGGGCAGCTCCGTCAATGTAATGTACCTCAGCACCTTCAGAGAGCTGCATCTGGAGAGGGGGTCCCTTCGGCCCATTAAGACCCCTCTTGCCGGCTTCACCGGCGATACTATTGATTCCGAGGGGGTAATAACCCTCCCGGTGATCTTCGGCGACGGGCTCCATAGAGCCCAACTCGAAGTGGAGTTCGTCGTTGTCAACATCGACTGCGCCCACAACATTATCCTCGGCCGGCCAGCCCTCGAGGACCTCGAGGCCATCATCTCCATGAGGCACCTCTGCCTCAAGTTCCCCGCCAAGGGGGGCATTGGCTACTCCCGGGGGAATCAGAAGATCGCCCGCGCCTGCTATCTTCAGGTCACTAAGAAGGTAAGCAAGACGGAATTCCGTGTTGACACCATCACCGGAACCATCGACCAAGAAGAAAAAAGGCCGAGGGCTGAACCAGCCGAGGACGTAGAAGACTTTGCGCTCGATCCGGCCCAGCCGGAGAGAGTCGTGAAGATTGGAGCCCAGCTCCCTGAAGATCTCAAGACCGGTATCACCGACGCCCTCCGCGCCTACTCCACTGTCTTTGCATGGGGGCCGGAGGACATGCCGGGAATCAGCCGAAGGGTCATCACCCACCGCCTCTCGGTGGACCCCTCGGCAAAAGCAGTACAACAACGAAGAAGACCCCTCTCCGCCGAAAGGAGGGAATTTGTGAAGAAGGAGGTCGCCATGCTCCTCTCTATTAAGCACATCAAGGAGGTGAAATATCCCTCATGGCTAGCGAATGTAGTCCTCGCACAGAAGCCCCCCTACCTTCCGCATGTGCGTGGACTACACCGATCTCAACAAAGCGTGCCCTATGGATCCATTCCCTCTACCAAATATTGATCAACTAGTGGATGAGACCGCAGGGTGTGAGATCATGTCCTTCCTCGATGCCTTCCGAGGGTATCACCAAATTTTCATGCACGAGGAAGACGCCGAAAAAACTGCCTTCATGACTCCCGAGGGCATCTTCTGCTACCTAGTAATGGCCTTCGGCCTAAAGAACTCAGGGGCCACTTACACCCGGATGGTGGCCCGGGTCTTTCAAGCCGTCCTAGGGCGCACCATGGAGGCCTATGTCGACGACATGATCGTCAAGAGCAAACAATCTTCCAGCCATGCTGACGACCTCCGGGAAATCTTCGCCATCATGCAAAAGTTCAACCTTCGGCTAAACCCGAAGAAGTGCACCTTCGGCGTCCAAGGGGGCAAGTTCTTGGGCTACATGGTGAGCCGAAGGGGTATTGAGGCCAATCCCGAGAAGATCCAGGCCATCATCAACATGGAGCCCCCACGCAACGTGAAGGAAGTTCAACGGTTGACGGGCCGCCTGACAGCCCTCAACCGCTTTCTATCTAAATCAGCGGAGAAATCTCTACCCTTCTTCCAGATCATGAGGAAGACGGCTGGCTTTCTATGGACTCCGGAATGCCAGGGGGATTTCGACGAACTCAAGCGGTATCTATCTTCACCCCCTGTGCTCTCAAAACCAAAGGTAGGGGAGACCCTCTATCTCTACCTTGGGGTCAGCCCGGCGGCCATCAGCTCTGTGCTCATCCGGGAGGAAGACGGCATCCAACATGCCATCTTCTACGTTAGCAAGACTCTAAGGGAGGCCGAACTCAGGTACTCCCCTGTGGAAAAAACGGTGTTAGCCATCGTTTGGACTGTCAAGAAGTTGGGCCACTACTTTCAGGCTCACCCGGTTCAGGTCCTCACCCATCAACCCCTTGGCGCCCTCATGAGGAGCCCCACCAGCTCCTCCCGCATGGTGAAATGGGCTATCTTCTTGAGCCAGTACAACATTGACATCCGTCCGAGGCCTGCCATCAAGGGCCAAGCCCTGGCGGACTTTGTGACGGAGTGTACCGCAAGGGCCGCCACGGACGGGGAGCCCTCGGCTACCTCGGACGACTGGTGGACCCTTTACACCGACGGCTCCTCCGCGACCAAAGCATGCGGGGGAGGGGTAGTCCTCATTACTCCCGAGGGCTTCAGAGCCTACTATGCAATCCGCTTCTCCTTCAAAGTCTCCAACAACGAGGCCGAATATGAGGCCCTCCTATGTGGCCTTCGGCTGGCTGCCAACATGAGGGCTCGGCAGATCCACATCAAATGCGACTCCAAGTTGGTCGTCGGCCAGATCTCCGAAGAATATGAGGCCAAGGAGGGAAGAATGAAACAATACAAGGAAGCGGCCAAGGAGTTGCTTAAGGTATTTGAGGCACACTCTCTCACTCAAATACCGAGGGCTCAGAACTCCGAGGCCGACATATTATCTAAGCTCTCGGCCGACTCCCCCGAGCACATCTCCAAAATTGCCAAAGTTGAGGAACTCAGCCTCTCAAGTATCCATGCAAGCCCCGTTATGAACATACAACAACGCCAAGAGGATTGGATCTCAGATATCACCGCCTTCATCTCCACAGGGCAGCTACCCGAGAATGAGACCCGTGCTAAACTGGCGAAGCTGAGGGCTCCTAGCTACACCATCGAGGATGGAAGGCTCTACAAACGGTCTTACAATGGCACGCTACTTCGATGCCTTCATCAAGATGAGGCCGAGGTCGCAATGGAGGAAGTGCACAGTGGCACTTGCTCAGCTCACCAGGGACCCTTCTCCATGTCCCGAAGGCTCATTCTCCAGGGCTACTTCTGGCCAACCATGGCCAGAGATTGTGTTGACCTTGCCCGGAGGTGCACCGCATGTCAACATTTCCAGAGAGCCCCCGGCAGGCCAGCGGTCAACTGTGCCCCCATCAGCACATCTGTCCCTTTTTCTCGATGGGGGATAGATCTTGTGGGCCCTCTGCCGAGGGGTACCTCCAACAACAGGTACATCATTGTGGCCATCGACTACTTTACCAAGTGGGTGGAGGCTGAGCCCCTCGCCAGTATCACAGAGGCGAAGTGCCGTCATTTTGTCCTCAAGAACATCCTCACAAGGTTTGGCGTCCCCCAGCAGATCATCTCCGATAATGGGACACAATTTGAGGCAGCCCCCTTCTGTGCCCTTCTGGAGGCATGGGGCATCAAACACACCTTCTCCTCCGTTGCCTACCCTCAAGGCAACGGGCAAGTAGAGAATGCCAACCGGACCCTGCTCGAGGGCCTCAAAAAGAAGCTGGAGGCCGAGGGCGGTGGCTGAGTGGAAGAACTCCACAACATCCTTTGGGCCTACCGCACCACCCCTCGACGAGCAACAGGTGAAACACCCTTCTCCCTTTGCTACGGTTTTGAAGCCAAAGCTCCTACGGAAGTCACCCTTCCCACCCGAAGGGTGATCCAATATGACCCCGAGGTCAACGAAAGCAACATGGCCCTCGACCTCCACCTCATTTCGGAACGCCGGGAGCAGGCCTTCATCCGGGCGGAAAATTACCGAAGGAAAGTCAAAAGCTACATCGACGCCAAAGTTCGCACCAGGGAATTCCAAGTGGGGGATTATGTCCTCCGGAGGAGGGAAGCCAGCCAACCGACCGAGGGAGGCAAAATGGCACCAAAATTTGAAGGCCCCTACATCATAGCAGCCATCATCAAACCTGGAACTTACAAGCTCAAACGTCCCAACGGGAAAGAAGTCCCTAGGCACTGGAATGTACACCACTTAGTTAAATTTTATCAATAATGTAAGAGCGGCCAAGCCCTCATAACTAGTGAATGTACTATCTTATGGCTCAAGGCCTCCAATTTCGAAGAATGAAGATACATTCAAAGCGCCAAGAACAAAACACTTATGAGCGGCCAAGCCCTCATACCAACTACAAGTCCCATGTGCTCTCAGTCAAGACCCCTCGGTACCAAGTGTCGGGGTTACACATCTCCGCCCTCAACATCAAAACACCAAGTGTTCCTACAGAAGACCCTTCGGCACCCAGTGCCGGGGGTACATATCTCCGCCCTCAACATCGAAGATAATAACACCAAGTGTTCCTACAGAAGACCCCTCGGCACCCCGTGCCCGGGATATGCTCTCCTATCAACTTCCAAACATCTGTTGGGAAACACCAAGTGTTTCATTTGAAGACCCTTCGGCACCCAGTGCCAGGGATATGCTCTCCTATCAACTTCCAAACATCTGTTGGAAACACCAAGTGTTTCCTCCGAGGGCCCCTCCAGCACCAAACACTCCAATCAGAACACCAAGTGTTCTGAAAGAAGACCCCTCGGTACCAAGTACCGAGGGGCTACACATCGAAAACTAACACCAAGTGTTGTTTCTAAAAGCCGTACCCCACGAGGACGCATATACCGAAGGCGCCACCATCGGTGCCGGCGGCACGTAGTGCCCCCGGCCATTTGCAACTAGTGTGCAAATGAAAACCCTTCCTTGAAACGCTTTCCGCGTCACTACCCCCAGGGTATGACAGGCATGAGAAATGCCCAGGATTCGACTTTCAAAAACGGAACGCTATCCGCGTCATCACCCCAAGGGTATGACAGGCACGAGAAATGCCCAGGATTCGACTTCCAAACCGAAACGCTCCCCGCGCCACCACCCCAAGGGTGTGGCAGGCCACGGACTATGTCTAGCGCCGAGGGGACGACTTTCAAAAATGAGGCGCTTTCCACGCCATCCCCCAAGGGGAGGCAGGCTACAAACCACCATATCTTGTGCCCAGGAAACGACCCTCGATCCTCTCGGAACTCGGAAGGTTAACCCGAGGGAGGAGAGCCATTGGTGTATTCTGATAGTCTCCTAATAGGCCCAGCCTTACCAAGAAACCAAGTTTCTTGATGCCTTCCCTTCACCACCAACCAAAAAAAAGAGAGGGGGTGAAGGGGAGTAGACTCAGCGAGAAATCAAAGAGTACACTCCAACAGATCACAGCATGCCGAGGGCTCCCCACGGGAACACCTCCGGTAATTGAAGGCTCCTATTTCCCGAAGGATACTACTCAAACAAATATCACCAAGAAACGGCTAAGTCCACTGCCTGGTCACCTCCGGTCACACAAGCACCGAAGGCTTCAACAATACCAAGGGACGGGACTATCCAAAGCCCACTAAACGGTACTTCAAACACCGAAGGCATCTGTTAGGCACTAATACCGAGGGCCCCTACCCCATTACGAGGGACACAACTGGCTGAGTCAAACTCTACAACTCTTTAGAGTGTATGCCGAGGGCACACACTCATCATTGGCTTTCTTCACAACAACAGGATTCCACACTTTTCCTAAGTCCACATTTTTGAAAAATGACGGCAACCGGAGGCTAATATATCACCAGACAACCGAAGGCATATATTACAAATCATCAAAAATGAACCGAGGGGGACTATTCCAAAATATTTGCCCCTCGGACAGACTCCTCACTGACCGAAGGTCCAACATCTACGACACACTGTGAAATTTTGCTAAGTTCCACATATTTGGCCCTCGATCAAATGCTCATACAACTCAAGGGGCCCTCGATCCTGTTCATATACCCGGAGGGCTCTACACCCAGAAGCTCGACATCACTTTACGTTTGAAAAATATTCTAAGTCCTAAAGGAGTAGCCCCCGGGCATCTCGCAAAGTGATGTAGAGTCAGAGGGCACCTATCACCCAAAGGCGACACAAGGAAGCAGCACTTGGAGAAAATTCTAAGTCCTAAAGATTGGGCCCCAGGCCCAATCAATATTACAGCCAAGGGATATGGTAGCCGAAGGCTACGCAATACAACAACACTTAAAAAATGTTCTAAGTCCTAAAGATGGGCCCCCGGTCCAATCAATATTACAGCTAAATGGATATGACAGTCGAAGGCTATGCATCAAGAAGGGATGCCATCTCCCGAAGGCTCCCAAGGGAAAATCTACACTTAGAATATTTTCTAAGTACTACATGTTTTTCCCCCGGTCAACTACTCATACATCAAGAAGGGATGCCATCTCCCGAAGGCTCCCAAGGGAAAAACTGCACTTAGAAATCTTTCTAAGTCCTACATATTTCACCCTCAACTTATAAAGGGACCCAATAGCCGAAGGCTACCTATCAATCGAAGGCTACAGTACACAAGGAATCAACACTGAAGAAAATTTTCTAAGTCCTAAAGAATTGGCCCCCGGCCTAATCAATATTTCAGTTGGGGCTCCACAGTAGCCGAAGGCTACATGACATGCTACACTTGCAAAAAAATTCTAAGTCCTGAACATTGGGCCCTCGGTCCAATATTCACACATCAGGAAGGGGGCTACCAGCCGAGGGCGTCCGAGGGCAAAACTACACCTGGAAATTTTTCTAAGTCCTGGGAATTGGGTTATCAACCTAATCACCACACAGCAGTGGAACTACAAACACCCGAAGGCCCTATGGCGTGTTACACTTAGAAAAAATTTCTAAGTCCTTATTATTGTTGAACCCTCGGTTGTACATCCAGCAGAAGGTGCCCAACTATCGAAGGCTCCCAAGGGCAAGCTACAATCAGAGAATATTCTAAGTCCTAGACATACATTCAAAAATACCGAAGGCATACACTCAAGGAAAATGGAGGCATACATTCAAGAAGAAAGGAATTGGAGAAAACGAGTCATATATACAAAGCCCGAAGGCAATCATTCAATCATCAACAACAGAGAGCAAATGTAATTACGAGTAAATGTTACAAACAGGCCGAAGCCGAAGGATCAATAGTGTCACCATTACAAATAAATGTTTACTAAGTGCATATTACATATCAACAACATCATTCCCGGGGGCCGCCTCCTCCGAGGGCTTCGAGGTAACCTCTGCATCGGCCTCAGGTTCGTCACCCTCGGCTTCCTTCATGAGCTCAGAGTCCTCCAGGTCTGGCCTCTCGACATCGGGGGGAGAGGAACACGGATGTCTGGCTGCAGAGGGGGGAGCCCGTATGCCGCCGGGTCAAAGTCTTGTGGCTCAATCTTCAAGTGGCGAGCCATCCTCCGGTAGATGAGGGCTTGAGTGAAAAACTCGCCCCCATCATAGTACTGTTTACCCTTTCGGGAAACCCACTCCACATCAGGCCCATCGCACCACTCGTCAACCGAGGACTCGACGACCGAGGACAGCCATTGCTTGTGCTCCTCGGACCGCCACCCCCCTGCCAAGAACCCCGAGATTGCGTCCCCTCGGGCTCTCTCGACGGCTTCCACCTTCGCGGCCTCGGCCTCCCTGGCAGCTCTCTCCAAGGCCTCAGCTGCGGACCTCTCAGCCTCTGCCCTGCCCCGATCTGCGGCCTCCGTCCGCAGGGTCATCTGCCGAAAGCTCTCCTCCAGCATAGCCATCTGCCGGACAGCATCAGCATTCTGGCGGATGAGCTCCCGCATCTTAGCCTCCTGCTCAGCCTTGCGAAGGCGCCACTCCTCTAGCCGCCGGGCTTGCTCCCCGAGGGCAATGCAGGTCTACAAAGACAAAGGAGTTAGCAGGGCCGAACATGGTTGCTTAGCTCAAAGTAAAAAAGAAAGATATAAACATCGAAGACTTACCGTGAGGGAAGACCAGAGGATCCTGTCCTCGAGGGCTTCGTCTTCATCAGCCCCGAGGGCTACTCTGTCAATCTCGAGGGTGATGCCTCTCAGAAGCGCCCTCGGGTCAGCCGTACCGTTCATCACGGTCGTACCAGCCGGGAGGGAAACCATAAGGACCTCGGAAGATGGCCCCTGAACACCCGACGGCACTTTCGCCACCTGCATCTCCTCATTCGCCCCGGAGGCAGGGCATTCATCAACAATGATCACCGGGGGGACTTTCTTCCCGGCATCCCCGGTCTTGGGCTTCTTGCCCTCGGGATCTCTGCCCGTGCCCTTCCTTTTGGCGGCAGCGGCCGCGTCAGCACTTGGGCCCACCGACGGCCCCTCCGGCTTCTTGAAAAAGTCACCGGCGGGTTTTGGGACACCAGCGTCCGTCCCCCTCGAGCCCTTGGAGGGTTTTTTCTTCTTCAGGTCCGCAAGGCCTCTGACGTTCATCATTTTCACTGGGACACCTGCAAAAATAGTATGGGGTTAAAATCGAGGGGTTACTAACCGAAGGCACAAGGAATAAAAAAGAAAAAAAAACAACGAACAAGGTAAACTATGTGCTAAGATATGAAAACCAAGGGCCCTCGTAGACTACCTCCTGCTCCCCCGAAGGCCTCAGCAAAAATAGGGTACTTCTCGTCCGCCTCCCCAATGAAGCGGTATCTCCGAAAGCCGAGGGCGTAGAGTCCCTTGTCGGCGGTGTAGTCTTTGATAGAGACCTGCTTCGTGCGACCCTCCGGGATTTTGGCTATCACCAGGCCATCTTTCTCGAGGGCGGCGCTTCCAACCTTCGGATGCCGACGGAAGCGATCCCGAAGTTCCGCCGGAAATGGGTTCTCAGCAACCCTGACATAGCACCAGCGCTCCTTCCAGCCCTTATTGGACGAAGGCGCCTCCGTAAATAGCTTCCACCTGGCCACCTGCTGCAGGTTGGCGAAGCCCTCGGCATTCGCGTGACCCCCTCGCCAGAGGTTGAAGCTCTGGAAGAACAAGTCCAGGCTGGGGGTCACCCCTCGGTCCCTACAGAGGTTCAAAAAACCCGCCACGTAGGAGTGGCTGTTAGGTGTCAGCTGGCAGGGTACCAAGCCAACAAACCTCAGGTACTCCCGGAGAAAGGGGTGCAGAGGGAACCGAAGGCCCATGGAGACCGACAGCACGTGTACTGCAATACACCCCTCGGGCGCCCGAGATAGCACGTCGTCCACTCCCGGCTCGACCACCACGGCCGAGGGCCCTACGTGTAGCTGCGTGACGTAGAGGTCCGCCCTGTCCGCCTTCGACTTTATCTCCAAGGCAGCCGTATTGAGCCAGGAATACCCCTCCGGCATATCTACGGGTTTCCCCTGATCAGCAGCAATAACCTTCTTCTTGGGGGCAGCTGCCTTGGCCTTCTTCTTCCCGGGGGCCACCCGGATGGGAACTGCATTCAGCGGCTGGGAAGTACTGACCTCACTAGCACCCCGAGGGGGGAGGACGGCCACAGTGACCTTCGCCCTCTCCTTTTCCTCTTCCTCCTCAGCAATTTGGACGGCGAGGGCCAACTCCTCATCTTCGGCGGTCCGCTCGAATTCCTCCGCCTCGGCCTCGGCCATCAGATCCTTCTGCACCTCAGTGGCGAGGGCTGCATCACCACCATCCGAGGGCTGACCGCTACTGGACTCCACGTCGGAGATGCCTTCGTCCTCCATCGAGGGCGTCCTCGAGATGTCCTGGGAATCGCTCTCGGACGACATTTTTATCACGAAGTGTGCCTAAGATTTCGAAGGCTTTCTACAGGACTAACCCTAATCTAAGGCCAGAGGGCGGAACTTACTAAAAGTTTGGAGAGGAAAGCGGGCACTGACCTTGAAAGCAGAGTTTTGACCGAAGGCTGGAGTTTCTCTCACTAGAATTTTTGGCAGAGCTTCGCTAAGACAACTGATCGCACAAGAGGAAATGGCTCTGGCCTTGGGGTATTTATAGGCGCTGGAATCCGGGCTTGGGCCTGGATTCCGGGCCTCCGGATGGACCGCCATCATTACACACCGCGTCTTCACCCAACCAGCGATGCCGCCCACGGACAGCCAGCCATCACACGCCACGTGTGCCCCCCCAACGGCTATATCCTGTCGTTACATATTCCAACGGCTATATTTCCAACGGCTATATTCTGGAAGCCCCGGGGTTTTCCACTTCACTGCTCTTGCTCTTCGTCAAGGAGAGCCTCCGGGTGCACTTACCCAGAGACGCCCCCGGGTTGTGCCCCACACAACACATAACAGACGCCTTCGGGATCACTCCTTCAGAAACCCAGGGCTTCATATCAGGGCACCCCTCGGGGATTCCCCCTCAGCACTGCAAAACCGGGTAGCCTCCGGGGAGTTGCCTCATTGACGGATAACCCATGGCACACAGGTAATGGGAGCCCTCGGGTATCTTCATCACCAACTAATCAACAAACAGTGGACCCCCCGGTAACAACTCCATTGCTGCCCTCATCCAGCAGGCCCTCGATCCCCGGATTGAGGGGCTCCCCTTCGGCACCCCCAGGACATCAACAGCAAGCCTTCGGCTAATAAACACATGAGCCCTCAGAAAAAGAAGAGCCTTCGGCATTACCGTTATTCTCCATTTTTGACCAAGGTTTGACATTTTCGATTCATCATTGGGGGAATTCGGTGCACTCTTTTTCCCTCATTAGGATTTTTTCCCCCAGGGTTTTTCCTAATGAGGTTTTTAACGAGAAATCCCCCCAAAATGAAACGAAAAGCGTCAGCCTTCGGCCCACAACAGCAACGCAACTACTCTAGTCCTTTTTACCACTTTACAAGTGCCTCAAGGAGTGGGGGACTGGAGGACCCCCTCGGGAAAATCATTAAATTACTAAATTACAAAATTAGTGAAATTCCAACAAACAGCAAAGCAAGCCCTCAAGTCCCGACATGTGGGTAACTGAGGGACTGCCTTCGGCAGGGACATAAAAGCAACAACTCCTCACCAACTTCAGAGGTTACGACAGGACAACGTCAAAAGGCAAGCACAAATTACTCCTTTTCCCTCAAGTACCTTTCGGCAAAAGGAGTGAGGGACTCCTGATGGAGTATATGGCCCGGGAACCCCCGGCCCACAGACTCCTACTACTCCAGCGAAGGCCCAACAGGCCCAAATCACAGCGCCCAGAGTACCAAGCAGCCCGCACTACGCGCCAGGGGTGCCTTCGGCCCCCTGGCCGAAGGCTCTAAACTCTCACAGAACGGGTTTCTCAAGCAAATTAAGAAATTGGGAGAAAACGGCGAACACAGTAGCCCTCGGCACTGTGAGCCCTCGGCACCAGGGTGTCATCGGTTGGAGGAGCCCTCGGCTACTGCTCTATAGCCGAAGGCATCTCACTCGACAAGATATCCGCCTCACATGCGTACAGATCACCGTACCCTACACAGACGTCCCATCCAATAGCCGCATTAAATGCGGCCACATGCGACTGCTAGCGCCAACCAGTTGAGGTGACCCCTCGGCCAATGAGCGCTTGACACGTGTCCCTGTCCGGCATTTATTGCTACTATAAATAGCACCCCATTTCCCCATTTGTAACCACGCTGAAAACGCCCCGCATTTATAATACACTCTCTCTCTCTACATTTACTTGCTCTGACTTCTCTCTAAGTTATTCCCAGCAATAACCCTTCGGATATATACCCCCGGGTAGACTATCCATCATCCATGTACATTATGAGCGATGTTGTCGTCTCGACTCTAAGTCTACCCAACATGACAAAGCACACCCTTTAACACAAAGTTGGGGAAATTTAAATAGTTTAATCGAAACCTATACGGCTGCCGATGTGGGAATATATTCAGGATCCCTTTTATTGTACTCATGTACGTAAAATAGGGGTGTGCTGTTAAGGAGTTTCTCCTCATTTCGGATCATCGCTTTTGATGTTGAAACAATTATAATATTTTTATAACTTCTACTATAAGTGATTGATTATAATTTCATTTGTGAGTTGTGACGTAGAAAATAATTAAAATATCTCAAATTTTCAAGGGTGTCAGATCAGTACCCCAAACTTGCACATGTACTATATATACCCCAAACTTTATATAAAACGTTTCTTAGCACTATTAGTATATATTTTTTCAAAAATGTATGTTTATAGTGTTAAATACATAATTTAAAATACAAAAAACTTTATGAGGGAGCAATTAAAATTATGTTTTACTGGATATAATATATTTTAGTATGCAGGGCCGGCTAGAGCAATTATGGGGTCCAAGAAAGTCACATATAAATTTTGTTTAAATATGTTTTTTTAACATAATGACAATTCAAACAATATCAATTAAGTAGAAGTAAATTACATATGAAATACGCTTTCTGTCCCGCTAAGATTATCTCGTCTTGTCTTTTTGGTTCGTCCCAATAAGATTGTCACATACCAAATTTGGTAAAATTTGTATGGCTTTAAATCATACTCCCTCCGTCCCTTATAACTTTGTCAATTTGTGCCTCCTGTTATTTCTCTCTCCTCTGCACAAATCTCTACCACATAGTTTTTACTTTATTATTTTACGTGTCGGTCAAACGTGACAATCCTTTTAGGGACAAAGGGAGTATTTACTTTATTATTACTTTATCAATTCAATATCAACCACGTAAACCAACTTTTCTTACGAGTTGTGCAACCTCCTCTTGTCCTAATGTTAGTGGACGACAGAGGTAGTACATCATATTCTTGTATTCGAGAAAAAAACATACAGAGAAAGAAAATAATAAAAACTACACCCAAGGGAATTCTCTGGCCTGAGACCTAGTAGTCATGTTGTGTCGCTTTTTATTTTTCTGAGATTTCCTGTAGATTTTGAGCTGCGTGTTTACGTTTTCCGTTGGCAGGCAATTTTCAGAGGTAACAAACTTGGATTTCCTACAGATTGCTCTGTTGAATTTTGATTTCTTAATTTCTTCTGGAGTTGAGATAGGTGGGCGACGCTCGTTTTCAGTGGCATGTCCCCGAAAGTCATCCGTGAAGCCAGAATCGTCTGATTGGTAAAAGTTATCTGATGCGTCTGAGTAAGCCTGGACATGTAGGGGCCGTTCTACTGGAGTAGGACATTTTTGTTTCTCTGAGTATGCCTCTCTTATTTGGGATTCAAAAATAAGTTTAGATAAAGATATGGGAAAAATACGGCAATAAGACTAAAACACAAACACTTTCTCTAAATATGACTTAAAAACTAAATTGTCAATAATATGACTACCGGTCATAGTTCATGAGCCTGGGTAAATTTAAAACGAACCAAAATTACCTCATTGCCCTGACATGTATGTCTTCCGTAGAATTTAAACCAAAAAGGAACTTTATTACGAAACGGAAACCAGCCGATTTTCTAGGCATGTGACACTCAGTTATTGCATACTGAAGAAGAAGGCATACGGAAGTATTAGGGAAATATTAGAGTAGTAGATGAACGTGGGTACAACAATGGAAGAATGAGTTGGATAAAACTGAATTTGGGCAGTAACTAAACCATTTTTTTGAGATCATTGAGTAAGAGCATTATGAAGTAGTAATTCCATGGTTGTAGAAATTAATCGGAAGTATTAGGGCAGTATTAAGGCAGACTAAGGGCATTGAATAATTTATGCTATTGTCTTACTTTTTACCATCTTTATTACATTTGAAATTTTTATTATAGAATAAGTTTAGTGTCTAGTGTGCCCCTGCTCTGAGAAATCTCTGGGTCCGCCACTGCTCTCACTTCTATGTGGTACCACCGTTCTATTTCAACCAGCTGCGAAACCACCGTCCTAAATAAGGACTTCACACAAATTAAGGAAATAAATTTGACTTTATTATAGAGTACATTGTTGTGACACTGTTTGACATTGTTTTGCACTGTTTTGATGTAGATAATTTGCCAAATAAGAAAGGGAGAAGAAGTGTAACTTTATTTTGGACCGATTCAAAAAGAAAAGTGTAATTTTTTTTAGGACCGGGGGAGTATAATTTAGATTATATTGGAATAACTAATACGGAGTACTATATTACGCCCACTCAAATTTGTAACTTTACGTTAAATATGAAATTGGAAAAGTAAAAATCGTTTGTTTGGAGTTAATGCAGAAGAAAAAGAAACGAATAGAGTCACAAATTCATTTTAAAAAAAAGAAAATGATAAAGTTTTTAGTACAATAGAATGAAAGTTGACAAAATGTAATGAAGATGGTATATTTATAATTAATATTGACAATTCTACGTAGTAATTGAGATTATTTACGTGATTTTCCTTCAAAAAAATTTCCACCGTTGAATCTTTGATACCTAACAATTTCCAAAAAAAGCAATATGTGTTAACAAACTAAATTCCGAATACGAAACTAGGAAAGTATGGACCGACCCCCAGAAATTCCCGAATAAATTCTGGCCTGACATTTCACGTGAACTCCCATTAATTCCCCAATAATTTTTTTTTGTGAACAATGGAGAACCCTCCTCCTCTGCTCATCCTCGTACCGGTCTTCGCTGCCGCTTTCCTACTCTTCGCCTTTATCCACAAAACTTCCCGGAGAAACAAATATGTGGGCCGAAAAGTGCCCGAAGCCGGCTTCGCATGGCCCATAATCGGCCATTTCCACCTCTTCGCCGCCAACAAACGCCCCACTCACCACATCCTGTCCGACATGGCCGACAAATACGGCCCAATATTCCGGCTGAGGCTCGGCGCGCGTGAAGTCGTGGTCGTGAGCGACTCCCAGATCGCCAAAGAATGCTTCACCCTCAACGACGCCGCTCTCGCGGGCCGGCCCGAGTCCATATCCGCGGAGCACTTCAGCTCCAACTACGCGGCATTCGCACTCGCCCCGGCCGGCCCGCTTTGGCGGGAAGTCCGCAAGGTCGTCGTACTCGAGCTGCTGTCCACGCGCCGCCTCGACGCGCTCAGGCGCGTCAGGCAATCCGTGATGAAAACGTTAGCCCAAGACATCCACCGGAGCTGGCTGGAGGCCGGCAGGAAAGGCCAGTCCTGTGAGGTCGCCGTTGTGCTTGACATGAGTGAGTGGTACTGGAAATTCTTCATTGGAACGATGTTCCAGGTACTCTTTGGGAAGCTGCACGAGGAAGAGTGGAGCTTTGCAGCGGCGGCGGTGGAGAGGTTCTTTAGTCTTATGGGTGCGACGGTGGTGGGTGATTACCTGCCGTGGCTGAGATGGATGGACATCAGAGGATATGAGAAGGCCATAAAGAAGACTGCCAAAGATATGGACAATCTCATGGAAGGCCTGCTTCAAGCACACAAGAGGGAAAGAGCAGGAAAATCAAAGGACGAAGAAGACTTCATGGATGCACTGATTTCCCACTTCGATTGCAGCAAAGAAATCGGAAATGGATTTGATGCTGACACAGTTATCAGATCAACTTGTCTGGTACGTGTTAAAGTGAGGAAAACAATAAATACTCCGCATATGATTTCTAATTTTTTGTTGATACCTCCATTTTTGTAAGTTGTAACCACATGGTTACTCTTTTGTCCTCTATAACTTTGTAACCTACTACCATAATACCGAGTCACACCTAGTAATTAATAGAGAAATTACCCAAGAAATTACCCAAAATAAGACTAAAAATATTTATATATTTCAAAATAGGACTATCATGTTTTTATTCTCAAAATAGGAGTAATTACCGTCATGTTTGGCAATACCAGACTTTAAACATGACAGTATTTTCCAAACTTGACAGTAATTATTCCTATTTTAGGAATAAAAACATGACAGTCCTATTTTGGAATTTTCAAACATTTTTATTCCTATTTCGAGAATTTTCCCTAATTAATAAGATCAATTAAGTATGGGAAAATGTGCAAATAAGCCCTCGAACTAATCCAAAAAGTGAAAATCACTCCTTTTATAGGAGTCTCTGTCGAGACGTCGCCATTTGGGGAGGTTCCCTGTGAAATTTTTTGATGAATTTTTCTGAGCATCTTCTTCGTTTAGTCTAGTTTACTCATACCAAATTTCAGCTATAAATGCAACCAGGAAGGTAGTAAAATGATTTTCTGAAATTTTGTATGTGTAAACTAGATTTAACGAAGAAGATAGCTCAAAAAATCATCAAAAAATTAAACAGTAACCGCCCCAATTGGAGACGTTATTTGACTCCACTGCAGTGACAGCCCCTGCAATGACTTACCGTCAGTGCATCCCGCCTGACGACCCCGACCACCGCTGTCTCAGTTTCTAACCCCGCACCTTGCTGCCCCATCCCACCCCTAGCCGAATCCGACCACCGCTGTCTCATTTGGCCGTCGTCATCAATGCTCATCGTCTCCATAGCCGCTGGGTTCGTCGTCGGTGTTGTCAATCCCAGTTGCGCACAACGGAAAAAGAAGAAGATCAAATGAGGCGGGATTCACGATGTAAGGGATGACAGCAGGGAGCGGCTGGTGCGTGGGAATAGGGCGGCGAGATGGCAGTGTGTGTGTGGAGACGGCGGATATGCGCGGAGACTAGTACCCGACGGCGGCAGATATTGTGCCCTAGATCTGGAGCTTCTTTGTGGCTTTTGAAAGTGGAGATTTCCGTATTCGAGTATATTAGGAAGATGGCGTGAGTAGATTTCCGTATTTGGGTTAGCCACTCAGCTAGTCGTGAGTTGTGTTATTTTGGTTAGAGAATTAATAGTAAGGCCAAATATCAATTAATCACTTTTTTGCCTAAAATAGAAATAGTTATATTTATGTTCAACAACTCTAAAAGTAATAGTAAGGCCATTTTTCCTAGATTTTGTGGCATTTTAGGAGATCTAATTTTCTTCCGAGACTACCCTTAATTAATTATCTCTTTTCATTTAAATTATTTTCGACTCTTCCATCTTTAATTGGGGCTAATTTTTTTCACCATATTTTCTCTTTATTTTATGACAATAAACTTTTACAACTACATCCGTCCCACTTAAAAGTTTTTGTCTATTATTCTCCATTCAACGTAAATATTCTTAATCTTTTACTATATATATAATCAACTTTTATCAAATCTGTTTTTCTGCGACTTTATAAAACTTTTAATGTAGTGTCTGATATATAAATTTTATTTACTAAAAAAATCTTATTATTGTCAGGGATCCGTTAATTTTATGGTCAGTCAAATAGCGTAAATTGTCAATAACCTTTTAAGTGGTAATGAGAATAAATTGAATATATTCCCATTAATCGAAAATACCCAACAATCTAACACTCTCATGGTAATCTGACATTCTTTGAACCAAACGAGCCCTAGATGTTTCCATCTCCTCTTCTCTATTATCTCATTTTTAGATCTTTTCTTTACTTCCACAAAATTCCCCTCCTTTTCATATTCACATCTCCTTACCTCCTTTCTATTTTCATTTTTTCAAATCACAACTAAATTGGTAGACCGACAATTACAACATTGATTTGCACATTTAGAGGGAACTATTGTCTTTGTGTGAAAATTTCATCACAAAACTCAAATTTTATTCACACAAACAATCAAATTTGATAACATAGGCAACAATTGTTTGTGAGCAATGTTGATTTGCACGCACATAAACAACTATTGATTGTACAACAAAAAATTTCACACCACATACAATTATCTGTCAGTCTACTTTTGGCACTAAAACCAATTTTTGGGAACATACATTATGTTGGTGCCATCATATAGTTGTTTGTGACCTTCTAAACGTGTAAATCTTTGTGTACACAAAGTCACATGATATTTATTTTAGACTTGGTGATCACTAGGTTGCATAGTTTATTGTGATCTTTATAGTGATAAGAAAGTTTTGATTTTGGAACTTAACATTCTATGGATGATTTTTGTGGCAGAAAACCCTATTATATAATTTTATTTTTTCGAGCCATCCTTGAGCTTTTGTTTTCAACAATCAATCTAAGTTGGTTTCTAATTCAAACTAGGTCCCATATTTATATATTACAGTCAACATCACCCCGCTCCAGTAAGTTCACCTTTTGAATTGTAGCAATCCAATAAAATCTTTTAAAAACCCTAGGCATGACCGTGAATTAACACTTTCACACACATAGTTGTTTAGATAAGAATTAAATCTTAGGAGTGACATGCGAGTGAATTAATACATTCAATTTGAATTATAAGAGACTAAGAGTTCTAAATTTGGGTGTTTATTCAGATAATAGTAGAAATCCCTTACTTTTACATCACCAAAAATAGTTTATTATTCTTTTTTTATTGTATTAATCAAAAGTTAAGCATGTATAGATAAATCAAAATTGCTTACTTGAGCATCATTCAGGTATTACTAAATGTCATTTATCATGTAAATGATGTTTTTTGTGTTAAGTGTTAACCATGAAGCACTTTTATATACTACCTAGCTCCGTCCCGGTGGACTTTGCCAAGTGCAAAGTAAGTGAGAAATAAGAAAAGTAAAAACTGTATGGTTGAGATTTGTGCAGAGGAGAGAAAAATTGCAGAACCACAAATTAGTTGTTGTAATTGGAAAGCGGTGAAGTTTTTTGGGACAATAAAAAAAGGGAAAGTTGGCAAAGTCCAATGAGACGGAGGGAGTATACTTTAACTTTTGTGGATGTATTGTTTACGTTACCAAGAAAGTGTTTACTCCCAATATCATCCTAACACTTCGTATGAGGTTAGAGGTGCTGATGATTCGTTTAATGAGCAGATAATTTAGTCTTTTCATTTTTGAGTTGAGTTAGACCATATAATAACTCATCTTTATGTTTTGTGACAGACATTATTGGGAGCAGGTAGCGATACAACTGTAACTACATTGACATGGGCTCTGTCTTTGGTCTTGAATAATGAGGATGTGTTGAAAAAGATCCGAGATGAGCTAGACATGCATGTTGGAAAAGAAAGGCTAGTCAATGACTCTGATATAAACAACTTGACTTATCTTCAAGCCGTAGTCAAAGAAACATTACGTTTGTATCCAGCAGGACCCCTCTTGGTACCCCATGAGGCTCAACATGATTGCACGATAAACAACTATTGCGTCTTTAAGGGCACACGTTTATTGATAAATGCTTCAAAGATCCATCGTGACCCAAGTTATTGGGCAGATCCCGATATATTCAAACCAGAGAGATTCTTGACAGATCAACACAGGGAAATTGATGTGAGAGGCAAACACTTTGAATTACTTCCCTTTGGAAGTGGAAGGAGAATATGTCCTGCAATTTCTTTTGCGCTTGAAAGTGTGCAATTAGGGTTGGCTAACATTATTCAGGGGTTTGATGTGAGAAGACCTTCAAGTGACCTCATTGACATGTCGGAAGCTCTTGGACTAAGTGTCACAAAGGTGACTCCCCTACAAGTTCTCATCACTCCACGATTGCCTTTTCATCTCTACCTTTGACATAATCTACAATGAGGATAAACTAAATGAAATTACTAAAAGTGGATTATCAAGAGTATTAAGTTTGTTTTTGATTGATATGATGTAAAATAAGTATTTGCATGCATGACAATGTAATATTTGTGTGTAAGTGCATAATCAAGGAAAATCATATCGGAAAGAAACTATGACAATTATGTTTGGTTTTTGAATATCTATGTAGGACCTCATTGAACTGAGTAAGTAGTTTGGGCTAGAATATATGGATGTAACGAAAAGACTTTGTCTATTCATCTGCGCCATTTATCTACCCAATAGTTGTCACATTTAATTTAGATGTAGTTACTAACTAGTATTCTACCCGTGCGATGCACGGGAAATAATCATATGACAATATACAACACAAGATAAAAATTAAATATTTGAAATATAAAATTAATACATAAATTAACTTTAGATGCATATATCAGAGTAGCATGTTTAATATTACCAATATAAATATATAAATGAAGAAAACGAATGTTGAAAATTTCGGAATAATAACAATTTGAAAACAAAATGTCTTGCAAATTTCGGAATACTTCCTTAAATACAACATTAGTTGTTACATTGGTACTTTTCCCATCTACATCACATATAGCTATTTTCAAACCTGCAGGATATATTAGTTACACGTGAAAGCGTAACATATAACTGACCATGACTAAAAACGTGTTTTTTCAAGACTAATCCAACATTGGACAATGATTGTCCTTGACTCTTATTTATCTTCATAGCATATGAGACATAAGAGATTAAGTTAATCAAGCAAAGCATGCCTATCTAACAGTACATCTTATATAAAAAAACGTTAATAATTTTAAGCGATTTTATAAAAAACAACTATAATCAAATACTAATTGGATATGAAAAAAATAACACTTTCAATTTTTCTACATATATTTTAAAATATTTATGTTATTTGAATTTTAAAATAAATATATTTTTTTATTCACATTTGGGTTAGAATCAATATAATACATCACAAATTTCAAAATAAAAGAGCCATCTATTTTTTTTTTAAAAATCTATCATTGAATTTTAAAAGGGGTAATTTGAGTTTGCACCCCATATTATTGTCTAAATTGGTTAGGGTGCAAAATTGTTAATGGAGGGGCATTTTTGTCTTTTCATATGGGGTTAGGGTGCAAAAACAAAGACTTTTTAAAACGGGCTGCAAAGTCCAATTTAGACAATAATATGAGGTGCAAATTAAACTCAAATTACCCCATTTTAGAAATATAAATTTATTTTATATCTTATGTTTATAAGGATAAGTTTTTAAAACATTTTTTTATCTGAATTTTAATATCATAAAAGATATATGTAAGCAAATATTATATCTACACGTAATGTATAAACACATATTTGAATCAGTCCAGATCATATTAATACAGCCCAGAATTTAGCCCAATCCGATCCTAGCCCAATAGCCCAGAACCCAATTTAGAAAAACACAAATCCCCACCCTATCGGCAAATTCAACAACCCCAATTCCCAGCCGTCCATCTTTGTTCTTCGCCGCTACCTCCAGAAGGTTACGCCGATCGGCAAATTCAGCAGCCCCAATTCTCCACGTCTTCCATATTTCTTCTTAGCCGCTAAGTCGAAAAGCTTATGCAGATTTAAAACGAAACCACCAACACAACAATCGAAACACGCCGCCACATCTCCACATAACTCCACCATAGCCGATCATCGTTTTCGAGCTCTGAGGTGTCTTCTATGTTGGCCGTTAAGTGTTTCAAGGTAATCATCAACTACTTTTGTTAGATAAGTGTTTTTTCTTACTAATTGTAAACTACACTAAGGAGATTCCCTTATATAAATGCATGCAAATTGCTAATTGAGTACTACTTAAAATGATGTTATTGTTAGTATAACATGCATCGTAATCTGTAAATCCCATTGTAATTAGGTCAACCGCTAATAGGAGTATAAGTCTTCTTTTTTCAAATTTGAAGCATAAATCAACATGTATTCTTAAGTTAATCTAGAATTCACTCTATTTTGATTATTAATCCCTTATGGGAGTTTACTGTTTAAAATTAACCCATATGTAGTGTGTTAGGAAATTGATGTAACGTACCTCGAAAGTACAGCAGCGGAAGTTTAAAATTTTCCCAAATAGATCTTCCCTGATTATGACAAAACAACGAATAAAACAATAATAACAGATCTGAGTCAGAACTTACAGATCTTCCAGCCCAGCGGTGATAATCCTTGACCTTAGGTATCCACGTGATTTCTCCTTTCCAAAAGAACGGTTAGATCTCCCGAAGAGAAAGGCTAGGAAATCTCTTCGCAGGGAAATAAACAGGTAATACTGATTCTAAAAACTGGTCTATGAATTATGAAGGAGGAGGGTGTATTTATACTAGTTCTAAACTAGTTTCCTAATCACAACCAAAGTCTTATTCATTAATGAGTTATAGTCCTACCAGAACCAATACATCATTATTAATTAAATAAGTTGGATAAAACATAATAATAATAATAACAATAGAGAAGTGGCTGCACGCCACTTCCTATACGTTATTTATTATTATTTAGTTTATTTTATTTTCCTTTTTAATTCCAAATCAATAAAAGAAAATATCAACTTTATTTAATAATAAATACACCTTAATTAGGTATAATAAATCTAATTTATCACAATTAATTTATTCTATCAAATAGAACTCTCCTTCAACATCATGAATTAAATATAGTTTAATCTAACTAATATTTAATCCATTTCAGTGTTACAAATTAAATATTATTTAATCCAATTAATATTTAATTCCTTCTAACAATTCAATCGGAAGGTATAATCACTTGTTGTGTGACCCATAGGGCCTTATATATTAAGCACTAATCAAATTAAGGTCTTGGCAAAATCCCTAGACGATTTACCAGACAATCTTAATATATAAGGACGTTTGCGAGGACTATTCAAACTCCCTGTAATATAGAGCTCATAGTGTAACACCCCCTACCCGGCCCGGATGTCTGAGCAGGGAGCGCAACCCGCAGTGCCGGAGCACCAAAGCGTCTACTAACTATTCTGTTTTAAAATATCTCATTAATACTTTTCTTTCAAATCAACCAATGAAAGTAATTTTGTGAATGTTCATGATTGCGGAAGCATCTTTAATTTTATACATGCCACATAATTGTTTAGTGTTGCTATTACATTATACTAGTAAGCTAACTACTAAAATTGAGACATTACTAAATGCAAGTGTGACTCTATGCTGATTGGCAGATTGCTCCCAAATGTTTTCCTCCTTGAACTTTGTTCCTCATATCAACTAGGTACCTACGCGAAGGACAAAATCCAACGCGCTAAGCAAATCTTTCTTAGTGGTGTTCATTCTTTCTCGATACATACTCAATATCAAATATCACATAACATATGTACAATTAAAAATGGCATTACAAATATAAATTGTATTGAAAATTAATAAAAGAATAAAAGTGTGAAAAAGAAAAATGATAGAGAGAATGACACAAGCAAATGAGTAGAAAATGAAAATTGAGCAAATGAAACTTAAAGTGAGACAAGGAGAAAGTTGAATGGAATATTGAATTACAACTATGATACTGCTTATGTGAATTTCGACTTTGACATGAAGCGATGAAAATGAAGACAGAAAGAATTGAAGGAAAATGTGGAAATAGAAATTGAGGAAAATGAAGTAAAGGATATGTATATAAAAATGAAAAAGGATAAGAGAATGTACATTATATTCCATTGAAGGATAGCTTTTGCTCATGTAAGAAAAGTATACTTTAATATTGTTTAAAAAGGCTATAAATAAATAAAAAATGAGATATTTACCACCCACTTAAATAAAGAGTAGAATTTTAAATTGGAATATTATACGTTCTGAAATATGTTGACTTTAGTATTTAGAACAAGTGAAAGAATATATATTAATCTAGCTATTTTGAAGGAAACGACATTTCACATTTTTAAATAGCTTCAGTATTTTGAAATGAGATATTTACCACCCACTTACATATGTTAGATTCAAAAATTATAAATGAGAAGTATGGTTTCAAGTGCTACAATTACGTACAAATGAGAAATGAACTTTTTAGTTTTGTGACATAATTATAAAGTTTCGGTATACCAATATATAGATATAAAAAGGAAACCATTTCTGTATATGATAAATTCTCGTATTATATAAAGTTTGATTATAAAAAGGGAATCATCTTTTCGCATTTTAAGAAATTAATAATTAAATAAAGAGAATTGAAACTATTTTGATTATATAGGTAAGGAATTGAAACTATTCTGATTAAATAAAGATAATTAAATAGGTAAGGATACAAATTTGTAAAAGCGTCCAGTATGTTCGAAATTCATAAATGTAGCCTCATAAATTCAGAAATTTACTTTTTAATAAAGTAAATTCGAACCGATTATACACAAGTACTTAATAAAGTAGTTATATGTTGATATTATTATCTACATAAGTTAGGTAATTAAATTCGAATATTATAAACTATAATGGGTTAGATTCTAATTAGTGTTAACTAGTGGTTAATAAGTGAAGTACGATAAACTTGAAGAAATAAAATGAATAAATTAAAAGGGTAAAGATTGATGTGTGATTTTTAATAAGTTTAAGTCAGCAACACGAATTGTAGATATACGGATCGGAATTTTATTTTTTTTTAAAAAGTATTACTCTGTATATAATAAGTTGTACTTTTAGCCAATTGGAATGATAGTAATTTGAAATGAAAAGTACTATTATAATAATTATATGAATTTATGAGAAATAATACTAAGAATTTTAATGAATAAAGACAAAGGAATTTGGAACCTTGTTTCTGGATTTGGATAGGTTGTCATGCCAACAGGGATAATTAACACGGCCGTAGAACTTGATCAATGATTTCGGGTCCGTAGTCACCGAGTGGACAGCACCCAAATCTTGATATTTGATACACGTGCGCTTCTATACGGGTCCGTAGCCACCGAGTGGACAGTACCCAAAATGTTCGTTTACGGGTCCGTAGCCACCGAGTGGACAGTACCCAAACGAACCCAATCGGCCAGAGCCACCGAGTGGCCCGTGCCAACATAGTTCTCTGATGGTCCGAAGCCACCGAGTGGACAGTACCAGAGATGAGAACGTCCCGTTTATCCAGTCCATTAAATTAAGGAGTAAAATTCCTGAAAATGAGAAATGCGTAGAAATTTGATTTGGAAATACAAGTTGAGAAAATCGGAATGGTTCATTGAAAAGTGAAAAATGCTAAAAGCATACAGAGTATATTTTAATTTTGAGATACTCTATATTCTGAAATATATGATAATAGTTCCCTTGAGCGAATTGTGTTATTATTTTGCTAATTTATTATGAAGCTTCATAATCTATGAAGAAAGTTGTATTTTCAAACCCGGATTTATAAGCTGCTTTGGTATATTATTGTTACAAATTATGTTGGTTCATTGTGACAAATTTTTATATGAGAAAGAATGAACACCACTAAGCAAGATTTGCTTAGCGCGTTGGATTTTTGTCCTTCGCGTAGGTCAATAAGTGCTACGAGGCGGAATTCAAGTCGGGATGCATTTGGGAGCAGCAGCCAATCATCAAAGAGTCACATCTACTCAGTAGTAATAATCCATCTCTAGTTGCATAATAAGTGCTCATTTAGCATATGAGTGTGTAAGATAAATAAACATGAGATTGTTTAATTTTCATGGATGTATTTGGTTATTCCAAAATCTAGAACTACCTGTTGTGTAATATATTTATGCTTCCTCAATTCATGGATTTGAAAAATATATATATTAGTATTTTCACTTAAAAACAACTAAAAGTATAAATAAATAAATAGTTAATTAGCGCTTTGGTGCTCCGGCACTGCGGGTAGCGCTCCTCTCCCTCAGCCGTCTGGGCTGGGTAGGGGGTGTTACACATAGTGATACGATCCTTTCATTCAACGAACATTCAACTAAGTCTAGAACTTGATATTGTGTCTATTCCAATAACTTAGTCTCTATCTCTCAATCTTTCTAGATGATCCATAATGATCATATTCGACATCCAAAACGAATATATCTTTGCATTGGCCAATGACTTTATGATCCATCTAGATATGAGAAGTAGAATGTTCTCTCTTAATCTATTATGAGGAATGAATTCTTTCTTGGCACAACTACTACTCCATGTGCTTCGTGATGCACCCAACACATGCCGTATCTACCCCGATTGGAGTGCAAGCGTTGGTCATGGTCAAAGTACATCACTCCGCACATGTAGTACGTATTGACCTCAAGTCGGAGGACTATTACACTACTCTATACGCCGATAATCCCATAGACACATGAATAGAACTTATCAAATGGTTTCTCGGTGGGTATGCCAATATTCTCTAAAATACCTATGTGACCATCATGAATTACAGGAACTCATAGTTGTGAGATCAACTATACTTTCTAAAAGTATGATGCAGTCCATATACCAATCTTATCGCATATCATCAATATCCCATTCTTGATGATCATTGATTGGGGCTATTTTAGGACCTTATGTGTTATCATATAAGCTCCCACTTACTTATTGACAACATAAGTCCAAGGGAACACAATTATGAATAAGATATTGACAATCGAAATACTTAATCATCAATGTGTAATACCCGTATATATCAAATATATAAAACTGAATGTGATCAAATATATATGTCTCTAAAAGGTGATCGTCGCTAGGACATATATATTAACAATCTCCCACTTGGCCTAGTGCCAATCACCGATAGGTCTAACACCTAGACTCTCAAAAGTCTAGTATGTTTCTCATATCTCAAAGGTTTGGTGAATGGGCCAGCCAAATTTGTCCTCTACGGGAAGGCATTCTATTGCAACTTCTCATCTTGCTATTTGTTATCAAAACACGATAGCATACTGGTATTTTCTAGTTCCTTACTTTGCATTTTGGTTCCTTAGCCTGTGCAAATGCACCGGCACTGTCACAATAACAATTATTGGATAACTGTCGCTAGGAACTACCTCTATTTCCTTAAGGAACTAACGTATCTAAACACTTACCTATGTTGCATCAAATGCAACAATTTACTAGGTTCTAGTTGTCGAATTTACAATAGTTTCTTACTTGCAACTCTTGCAACATTACTATTACATTGAGACTAAAAACATATACTGGCTGTGACTCATAGACTATCATACATGAAACTAGTGCTAGAATAATTAAATTCTACTAGTTCTTTCTGTCTATCATAGACAAAAGATAATCATGAAGATTTTTGGTGACCATTCTTTCACTGACTTCAATGAGGGGATATCATTCTCTATGATCAACATATATGATTATAAAGACCACGATATCCTTGTTGCGCACTCTAAACACGCAAGCACCCTCATTTCATTTGATGAGGTCAAATGATATGACTTTTTTCATCAAAATTAATATTTCAACTCCTAGATGCTTGTTCTAGCCCATAAATAGATTTCTCTAATTAACATATTGAATTAGAATTTGATATGGATATAAAACCTTCAGGCTGTACCATGTACACCTCCTCCTTGAGGTTTCCATTAAGGAAAGGGGTTTTTACATCCATTTGTCAAATTTCATAATCATATTGAGAAGCTATAACAAGCAAAATCCAAATGGACTTGAGTTTTGCAACTGGTGAATAGGTATGACTATAGTCAATTCCTTTTCTTTGACTATAACTTTTAGCCACTAGCCTAGCTTTGTGTGTTTTCACCTTGCCTTCAGCAATAATTTTCTCCTTTAAAATCATTTTGCATCCAATGGATCTAACCCAACAGGCAAGTCAACCAAGTTCCATACTTGATTGATACACATCGAGTCCATTTTAGATTTTATGGCTTCTCGCCACCTCTATGAATCAACATCTAATATTGCTTCTATGTAGATCTCAGGTTCATCCATATCAGGAATCTTAACATCATCATGATCCTCCATGAGGAAGCCTAACCTAGTTAGTTCATGATGAATCCTAGTAGACCCGCAGAGTTGAATGTTTTGCGTTTTGTTCAGACTGTTCATTCTGATCGTGAAGAGGTTCTCTTTCATTGGACTATCCAATGCTTAGAGAGTTTTCTGGTGCTATACTCAGAGAGGGAGAGTTAGGTGCAGAAGGAATGACAACCATGCCATTACTTTCTTCATAAGAATCACTTGCTGGTGCGAAGCGCTTCCTATATTACTCCCACTAGCTGAAGGATATCCTCCTAGAGACATTCTTCAACTTAATTCTCCCACTGAATCCTTCGCTAGACAATCTAGCAAATCTTCATTCTCTATGTTACTTTAGCTTTCAATTTGATTAGTGCACATTTCTTTACATATGTAGGGCAACCCATATTTAATATGTGAAGAAAATGTCTTTTATTATACTATAACTCATATAGTACGTTTTGCACTAATCAAACTATTCAGAATGCATATTGAGATTTATAGCGTGTACCCTTAAAAGAATGTTTGGAAGTGAAAATGAATTCATAATAGATCTAGCCATGTCTAACAAAGCCCTATTTCTCCTTGCAGAAACGCCATACTTCTAAGGTGTTCTGGAGGAGTTCATTATGACGGAATTCTTTGACCTTTTAAATAAATCAGAAATTTTACTTAAGTACTCTTTGGCTTGCTATCCTTTTTCCTAGAAAAGATTTATTAGTCAAGTTACTTGAAAGACAAGATTCACAATCTCCATATGACTCAAAAGCAAATGGTGTTAAATAATCTAATTTATTTAACGTTGCTATTCTTGTTTCATTAATTTGACCAAGTTTACAATGTCATAGATAGGTAGTAATTTTTCTGATTACTTAATCGAGATCCTTTTATTTTATTCATTTAATATCTAATATGTCGATTGATAATTAACCATTCATAAGAAAAGCATTTCCATAACAACACCATTTTACGAAAATAACAATTATTATTAGCAAAATGGAAACAGAAATCTTTTAATGTCTAACATATGAATGGAAATAATCTTCTTGGTAATAGAAGGAATAAAATAAAAATTATTTAATTCTAATCTAAAACCACTGGGCAAATCTAAACTATAAGATCCTATCACGTTCAGCAGCAACTTTTGCTCCAGCCTTCACGCGTAGGTCAATTTTTCCCAGTCCAACTGCTACACTGCTTCTTAGGCTTCTGCACATTTTTACAAATGTGTAAGCTATAAGTTGTATCTAATACTTTAACAATGAGAGTTAGTTACAGAAATATTTATTTAATGATAAAAATACCTGAGCTTGAAGCACCTGGTGCTTTGGCTAGATTAGCCTTATACAGCTCACAATCTCTCTTCCAATGTCCCTTTTCTTTGGAGTAGAGACAAACATCCTTTGCAACCTTTGGCTTCATATGACCTCCACCTTTAGGCTTCAGAACTGTAGGAGTAGGTCCAACCTTACCTTTCTTCTTTTGCTTATTCTTGTTCTTAGAACGAGACTTAGCATTAGAGCTTACCATAAGAACAGTCTTTCCTTTAGAGGTTGAGGCTTCATAAGACTTGAGCATGTTATGGAGTTCAGACATGGTCGCTTTCGTTTTGTTCAAATTATAATTCACAATGAAGTTAGTAAATGAACTCGGAAGCGAATATAGGATGATAGCAGCTGAGACACGATCCTCAAACTTAATTCCGGTGGTAGCAACTCTTTCAATTAAGCCAATCATTTTGAGGACGTGCTCAGACACGTTGCCACCCTCTTGAAGCCTACACTTGAAAATGTCTGTCAGAAGTTCATACTCTAGAGTCTGACTCTCTGAATCAAACAGACTTTTCAAGTGTTCAAGCATCTCGAAGGCGCTCATCCTATCGTGTTGCCTTTGCAACTCCATAGACATTGCAGCCAACATAACACATTGCACAGTTTTAGCATCAGTAACGTGTTTCTCTCGAGCAGTTAGGTCAAACGTGACAAACTCGGGAGAGTTAGCATCAGGAATCTTGGGTACCGGCGTGTCTAACACATACTCAATATTTTCTTGTCTAAGAACTAAACGCACATTTCTTTCCCAGTCCAGAAAGTTTGGTCCAGTAAGCTTGCATGTATCCAAGATACTTCTCAATGATAAATTTGACATTCCTAAAAGCCTAAAGAAGTTCAAATAGAACGGAATTAAAATCATATATTAATTCCTATGATCACATCTAGTTAACTAAATAATATGGACTTTTAATTATTTAGCTCCCACTATTTTGCATGCTCTTTGACCCCAATAAAAAGAACATGGAATGTTTTACAATCATAGTGGCCAAAATCCTCATTCATACTGTTACAGTCCCAGCTTGGGCTGATCACTGCAATAATATAATGGGTAGGTCCCTAGACCAATTGCGTCCAAGCAACTTTTGGTTGATCAATTTTTAAATTGATCGACATCCTTAAATTAACACTGACGCTTGGGCGACTCGAGCTAATTTAAGTAAGTCAAAACCATCACACGATCACAAACATATGTATCTATAAATTAGTTCTATATTTTGTCGAATGGAATAAACACTTGGGTGAAATATTCTTCAACGAAAAAATATTTCTACTAATTTAATTATGATGGGTGATGTCGTTATCCCAGATAAGACTTAAATTTTAATTTATGGGGACCATTTATCGGGATATTAAATTACTTTATTAAACTAAGATGCTAAAACATATTATCAAATAATATGTTAATGAGATCTAACTCAAAAATATGAAATTATTAAACATGCAATTAAATCTAATTTATAAGCAAATATTATAGTTAAAAAGCATGCTAAAACAATTAACGGTTAAAAACCAATCCTTCTAAATCTCAAAGATATTTAATCCAATTAAAAAGACAAATTTTAACATCTTGCTACTAATTAAAATCAGGTATTTCAATACACCATTTTAACTATTGTTTATACTATCATAGAATCAAGTCCATCTCAGATCTTCCGTCAAGCACATCGCAGCAGTTTATCTCAAGCCGTTTTTTTTTATTAAAAAAATAACTTAAGCCTTCGTATTATAAAAGAATTACAAAGATGTCAGAGCCTTTTCACTTTCTCAAAATTAGACTACATGGCAATTCCTAGAATAGGGGAACGACCACAAGATTTACGGAGGCAGGCAGTCCCAGGACACATAATCGCGTAAAATCCGCCGACCTCCACGGATCCTCCAGACGTTTATCAGAAGACATTCATCAGCTTGCGAATTTCTTCAGACCACAAGAGTTCCATTAGGATTGTGTTCTTCATGTCTTCATCGTTGCTAACAGAATTCAATTTAGAGGGAACAAGCTCGAACCGCCATTAATGGTGGTCCAACTTCTATGGAGAAACAAAATGAGATTGCGATCCGCTGAAGCTCCAGATTGATGATGAAGCTTCCTTCTTCTATGCAAAGAAGATCGGCCAGAAACCGTCTCATCCTTCCGAAGATAGATCCTCCGGTGTCACTCCGGCCAAAGGTGTCGTCAATCGCCATGGTCGCTCGAATCGTGTTTATAGGGGAGAGTAATATCACACGGATAAATTCCAGATTAAAATTTCTAAAATCAGATCTGACATTTATGTTCTAAAACATAAATTTAATCTAATTTCTATCACAATTCAAATTAGAGTAAAAATATATATTTCTGAAATATATTTTTGCTGTATCTATCAAAATTCGTATAATGTCATTAGAATCAGTTTGGCTCTGATACCACTGTTAGGAAATTGATGTAACGTACCTCGAAAGTACAACATCGGAAGTTTAAAATTTTCCCAAACAGATCTTCCCTGATTATGACAAAACAACGAATAAAACAATAATAACAGATCTGAGTCAGAACTTACAGATCTTCCAGCCTAGCGGTGATAATCCTTGACCTTATGTATCCACGTGATTTCTCCTTTCCAAAAGAACAGTTAGATCTCCCGAAGAGAAAGACTAGGAAATCTCTTCGCAGGGAAATAAACAGGTAATACTGATTCTGAAAACTGGTCTATGAATTATGAAGGAGGAGGGTGTATTTATACTAGTTCTAAACTAGTTTCCTAATCACAACTAAAGTCTTATTCATTAATGAGTTATAGTCCTACCAGAACCAATACATCATTATTAATTAAATAAGTTGGATAAAACATAATAATAATAATAATAATAATAATAATAATAATAATAATAATAACAATAGAGAAGTGGCTGCACGCCACTTCCTATACGTTATTTATTATTATTTAGTTTATTTTATTTTCCTTTTTAATTCCAAATCAATAAAAGAAAATACCAACTTTATTTAATAATAAATACACCTTAATTAGGTATAATAAATCTAATTTATCACAATTAATTTATTCTATCAAATAGAACTCTCCTTCAACATCATGAATTAAATATAGTTTAATCTAACTAATATTTAATCCATTTCAGTATTACAAATTAAATATTATTTAATCCAATTAATATTTAATTCCTTCTAACAATTCAATCGGAAGGTATAATCACTTGTTGTGTGACCCATAGGGCCTTATATATTAAGCACTAATCAAATTAAGGTCTTGGCAGAATCCCCAGACGATTTACCAGACAATCTTAATATATAAGGACGTTTGCGAGGACTATTCAAACTCCCTGTAATATAGAGCTCATAGTGATACGATCCTTTCATTCAACGAACATTCAACTAAGTCTAGAACTTGATATTGTGTCTATTCCAATAACTTAGTCTCTATCTCTCAATCTTTCTAGATTATCTATAATGATCATATTCGATATCCAAAACGAATATATCTTTGCATTGGCCAATGACTTTATGATCCATCTAGATATGAGAAGTAGAATGTTCTCTCTTAATCTATTATGAGGAATGAATTCTTTCTTGGCACAACTACTACTCCATGTGCTTCGTGATGCACCCAACACATGTCGTATCTACCCCGATTGGAGTGCAAGCGTTGGTCATGGTCAAAGTACATCACTCCGCACATGTAGTACGTATTGACCTCAAGTCGGAGGACTATTACACTACTCTATACGCCGATAATCCCATAGACACATGAATAGAACTTATCAAATGGTTTCTCGGTGGGTATGCCAATATTCTCTAAAATACCTATGTGACCATCATGAATTACAGGAACTCATAGTTGTGAGATCAACTATACTTTCTAAAAGTATGATGCAATCTATATACCAATCTTATCGCATATCATCAATATCCCATTCTTGATGATCATTGATTGGGGCTATTTTAGGACCTTATGTGTTATCATATAAGCTCCCACTTACTTATTGACAACATAAGTCCAAGGGAACACAATTATGAATAAGATATTGACAATCGAAATACGTAATCATCAATGTGTAATACCGTATATATCAAATATATAAAACTGAATGTGATCAAATATATATGTCTCTAAAAGGTGATTGTCGCTAGGACATATATACTAATAATGTGTATCAAGATAATTCATTTGTTTCATTGATGATAAATAAAATCTTAAAAAACATGATACTCTATGAAACAATGTAATTTTTTTTATTAACAATATCATATATAATTATTTGTCGAATTAAATTAGTATCACCATTGTTAATGCAATTTTTTGTCAAATTCAATAGAATTTAGGTTGTATTATGTATGTATATATATATATATATATATATATATATATATATATATATATAACCAACATATGTTTCTGTTATAATCAACATATGTCGAATTCATTAGAATCAACATATGTTGAACTGAACTACGTTGTACATTCGTTTAATTGCTTTTTTAATCCATCAAAGCAGTTGAATTTTTTGTTATAATCAACATATGTTAAATTCTTATGTCAAATTCATTAGAATCAACATATGAAAGTTTTTTAATTCAATTACTGAACTGAATCGTATATTATTGTTGTTATTAATCAATAATAACAACATTATGCACTATACTTAATGTACTTTTTTGTACCAATTTTGTTTTGTCACTAAAAAATAATGTAACAGAAACAAGTAACACCCGGTTTTCTACACCATCTTCTAATGTTGTTTCAGATGTTGACACAAAACAAAAATGGTATACATCTCTTCGGTCCTTATAGCAGGAAAGACTTTTTGGAGCTAATATTACAACTGAAGATGACCTGAGTTGTCATCTTTGTAGGATCTGAAAGCCAGCAAATGCTTAGCTTCAATCCCCCCTACTACTATCACCAGGCTGCTTTTAGTGGAATACACTCAGGTAAAATACATCAAACCTCCCAATTTTTTTATTAAACATTACAAAAAAATGTGCATATCCACTTTGCATTCCCATCTAAATTTTAAGGATTGTTACACGTACAATGTTACGGCACACCTGTCACCTAAAACTCCACAAAATACTCCTGTATTATACTTTACCTTTATCATGGATGATACGTACACCTCTTTTTCTCATGTATTGTTCACTCTCCGTAAGTTTCACCATTTTATTTCTAGAAAATATTCGTTTTGTAATTTCTACTATCCATTTTTCAATATATCATTTATTTTATCAAAACATTTTTAGACTCTCTGCTAGACATGTACGTCAAGTGCCAATTATTTTATCTAAACATTTTAAAACATTTTCAAACAATTATTTTTCAAAAGCTGCCTTACAATCTATATACATCAATTTAAGCTCATTGCTACATGTAAATCAAGTGAGGACATCATAACTGAATGTAAATATAGCAAATATCTACCTCCTTGTCATGAAACACACACTCGAGACTCCTAACTTCACCGTCTTCACTTTGTGAGTAATACATCCGCACCAGCCTTAGTCTTAAACCCAAATCCTGGATTGAGGAGATACATCCCGAATCAAACCAAACATACCCGTCATTTTTTCACAAATATTGAGCTCAAGTGATGCCTTCGTTTCTACTTGCTATGCACCTATGGTGGACTGTAAAGATGTTGAGGTCCTTATTTATAGAATAAATTTCAATCCTATTTAATGTTTGAGTGTGTGCACGTGTTTTTTTAAGTTCAAAAGCCACTTTCAAAATTAAAAATCGTTTCATATAACCTCACATCTAACCGGTTGTTCAAAAGCCACTTTCAAAATCAAAAATCGTTTCATATAACCCCACATTTTATTTAAACAACCGGTTACTACTAATTACAAATTGTGAAGACCAAAAGCCACCTTAAATAATTCACATGTTTAATATCACACGTTTTCCTAAAAACCTTTTCATAATCTCGGCTGTACACCTTTTCCTAAAACACACGTTTGCCTAAACACATTTTCCTAATTTGAATTTTGAATGCATAATGCCACCCAAATTCCCTCCCAAACTCCCCCCACACTTTTCCATTTTAATATATATATATATATATATATATATATATATATATATATATATATATAGACATCAACTTGTATATAGTAGCCGTGCATCAGAATGAGTGAGAAGATCTTATGATTATGATGTAATTTACTTGTAACTTGTTTGTTTATAAAGAAATAAAAGTTTGAAAATTCATAACACTTAATTAACCACAAAAATAACTAGTCTTCTCGATTAGCAAATTATTTTGTACTACTTGTATGACATGGGTGATAAATGGCCCCTCTTGACATATACATTTAAAAGTTAAAATTACCAAGTAAAATACCAATTTATCATTGCAATTTCAAAATAACTCTCTAATAAGAGAAGCAAAAATAAAATTTAAATGCATGATCGTTATTGTAATGGAATTAGTTAAGGTGCAAAACAATGTAAAAGAGAGATTAGGTTTCTGCTTTCATAAATAATCAGCTTGTACATGCATTGAAATTTACATGCGACTTGAAATGCAGACTTGAGATTCGCAAGTTATTTTTATAAAATTAAAAAGAGTATGTGAAGATTTCAGATGTTTGTAACAATTATATGGACAATAATAATCACATGTGACCATCATCATGTGTAGTTATAATTGTCTGAAAATTTACATGATCGATCGATAAGAAAAAAACTTACTTCGTATATGATAGATGTTTTGAAAAACTTCCTTGAAGACAACATTACTAGACGTGTCTATTGATTTTCATTCGTTTTCATGTATTAAAATCGTGAACGTTTTTTACTTTGAATTTGAATGAATGATAACATCACGTTTACCGGTCCATGACTAAAAATCAATATATATAGACAAATATTCTCTAACCTTTGCCAATGGCTGACCATAAGATTTATCGATTGGTGTCATACAATAAGGTAATAAGAAATTGTATTTTAGTAAGTTCGAAAGACCGTGTTAATCGAGGGGCAAGCAGAGACTATAAATCGCATTCCCAATGTTGTTATGAGACATTGTATTTGCTCCAAAAATATGATTTCCTAATATCATGACAATTACTATATTTTATAACAATGTATCTCAAATTTGAGTTTTAATTGTGATATAGGAAGCCCTGATGTTCTTACGGTGTAAAAATTCATGTGTTAATGTCTATACTTCAACAACAATTCATTTGCCTTTAGAGTTAACCAAATTTCTCTTTTTGGGCCTAACGTTATAAACTTGTATTTACTTGAGGCATAAAATATACTCCCTTCATCCCACCAAAATCGTTTCATCTTTCCTTTTTTATTCGCCCCACTAAGATTATTCCATACCAATTTTGATATAGTTTGTATAGTTTAAGTCATTCTTACTTTATTTTTGTTTTATCAATTAATTATCAACCACATAAATTCATTTTTCTTAATAATTGCACCTCTTCTTATGTCTCAATTCTAGTGGGACAGAGGTATTATCATTTTTGTGAAAGTTAGGAATTAAATTTGTACTCCCTCCGTCCAAAAAAAAATTCCAAATTGATTTTTCTTTGGCAATGTCAGTCAACTTTGATTAATAATATACTCTCAAAAAAACTTTGATTAATAATATTTTTTAATACAAAATTATTTGGAATAAGAAATTATATCAAAATGTTCCTTATTCAAAATATTTTTTAAAAAGTATAAAATTTATAATTATATACAAATATAATAATTAAAGTCATTTTCCAAAATTTACCATCGTTGATCAAAACAAATCAACATGACCAATCTTTTCGGAAATAATCAACCTAGGAGGAGTTGATGTCAAGAAGTCCCACTCTTCAAAATTTCCACATTTATGTTATCATATATGGAGGCGAAAGAACATTTTGTATTGGGAGAGTCTCTGGGAGACGTCCCATTAGGTGGTAAGAAGGGTAGTTGACGTTTTGCAGGTTTGGGAAAGTATGCACCAAAAATGTTTTATCGAGGGGTATAGCTCACCTGGTAGGAAGAGGGTGCAACAAGGAAAGAGGTCACATGTTCAACTTCAATTAATGACTTGGGATGAAGCTACTCTCTTTTTCCATTCTCCGAGATAGCTGTCTGGTCAGTTCTGGGGGGCTCAGGGATGAGGTGTCATCCTTTTTTATGCACCAAAAGATACAATCAAGAGAGAATATTATGTGGGCATGAATGGAGACTGCCAACTAGGAAAGTGTCAAAGTGCAATGTGACACTTTCTTTTTCTATGGAGGGAGAAGAATAGTTATAAAATGTAAGGTTATTCCAGGTGAGAGTGTTGTCACTCAGCATAGGTTGCTTGTGCTTGACTTTCGAGGTAAGAACCATAGAAGACAAGTTAAACAACAAGTGGAGCCAAAGATAAAGTGATGGAGGCTAGAGGGAGATCTTCAACAAAGCTTTACACACAAAATGGTCGGTGAAGATGTATGACGTATTGATAATGAAACACAGGTGGATGATGTGTGGTTATCCATGGAGTTGACCATTAACAAAGTGGCAAAGGAGGTACTTGGAGAATCTAAAGGATGTCGGCCACCTAAAAAGGACACATCTTGGTGGAATGATGAGGTGAAACAAGCCATAAGGAACAAAAGAGATTGCTACAAAAAGTTGGGGACAAATTGGAGTGATGAGAACATAGAAGCATACAGGGAGGCTAAAAGACAAGCAAAGAAAGCCGTAAGGGAAGCACGAGGGAAAGTGAACAGGGAGTTGTATGAAAAGTTGGACTCTAAGGAAGGAGAACTAGATATTTATAGATTTGCTCGTCTTCGTGATCGCAGAACTCAAGATATTGCAAAAGTTAAGTGTGTGAAGGATGTTGATCAGAGGATATTAATGGACGACGGAGAGATAAAAGAGAGGTGGAGGTCATACTTTGATACACTATTCAACGGGAACAAAACGCAAGATATCAGCGATTTGTCCATACCAGATTGTATGGTTAACCGTGATTTTGTGAGAAGGATCCAAACAACGGAAGTTAAAGAAGCTCTGAGGAAGATGGGACGGAAAAGAGCAATGGGGCCAGATGGCATACCGATCGAGGCTTGGAGAAGTTTGGGAGAGAGAGGCGTCGAGTGGTTAACAAGTTTCTTCAACATGATTTGGAGAAACAACAAGATGCCAACGAGTTGGAGGAAGAGTACTCTTATCCCTTTATTTAAGAATAAAGGTGATGTACAAGAATGTGCCAACTATCGAGGGATTAAGCTTATGAGTCACACCATGAAACTTTGGGAGCGAGTGATTGAGCAAAGACTTCGAAGGACTGTGAAGATTTCAGAGAATCAATTCGGTTTTATGCCTGGTCGCTCAACAACTGAGGCTATTCACCTTCTTCGTCAACTTATGGAGAAGTATAGAGATGCTCATAAGGATCTGCATTTGGTGTTCATTGACTTAGAAAAGGCATATGATAGGGTACCTCAAGAAGTTCTTTGGTGGGCCTTAACTAGGAAAGGCATATCACGCAAATATATCAGCATCATCATGGATATGTATGAGGATTGTACTACAAGTGTTCGTACTAGTGTAGGGAGGACTGAAGAGTTCCCTATTACTATCGGAGTGCACCAAGGATCGGCCTTGAGTCCTTTCTTATTTGCCATAGTCATGGATGAACTTACGAAGTCAATTCAAGACGATATACCGTGGTGCATGATGTTTGCCGACGATATTGTATTGATTGATGAGACGCAATCAGGTCTTAAAGCAAAGTTGGAAGTATGGCGACAAACATTGGAGAATAAGGGTTTCAAACTAAGTCGGAGCAAGACAGAGTACATGGAGTGCAAGTTTGGTGGAGGTAGAAGTAGTGGTAATAGCGGAATTACTCTGGATGGTAAGGAGATACCAGTCAGCGATATGTTCCGTTACTTGGGCTCCATAATTCAGAAGGACGGTGAGTTAGATGGAGATGTATCCCATAGAATCAGAACAGGGTGGATGAAGTGGAAGAGTGCGTCAGGATTTCTATGCAACCGAGGTATGCCGACTAGACTAAAGGGTAAATTTTATAGGACAACAATTAGGCCTGCATTACTGTATGGCGTAGAGTGTTGGGCGGTGAAACAATGTCACATTCAAAAGATGAGTGTGGCAGAGATGCGCATGCTGCGTTGGATGTGTGGGCATACTAGGAAGGACCGCGTGAGGAATGAGACAATCAGACAAAGGGTGGGAGTAGCACCTATTGAAGACAAGATGCGGGAGTCGCGCCTACGGTGGTTTGGTCATGTGCGTAGAAGACCGAGTGATGCACCTGTTAGGCGAGTTGAGATGTGTGGAGAAGAGGCAGGGAAGAGAGGGAGAGGAAGACCCAAACAGACGTGGGTTAGGGGAGTTCGAAGTGATATGCTTCTTCTGGGGTTGGATGAGGGCATGACTTTGGAGAGAACTAAGTGGAGGGCGGGTATTCACGTGAAGGAGTGATCTTGATAATCTTTTTCCCTCATCTTTTTTTCCTAGTTTTTTTTATCCTTATATATATATATATGCATTATTTGCAGCCTTTTTATTTTATCATTTCTATATATATTCATCTTTTTTATATTATCTTTTCATAATAGCTTATCTTTTTATCTTTATTCCTTCTTTTCCTTTTGGTTGTGATATAATGTATCGATTCATGTTAGCCGACCCCAATATCTTTTGGGACTAAGGCTTGGATGTTGTTGTTGTTGTTGTAGAGATTAAACGGGCTTTCCAAATAACCAAAATCTATATATACATAAAAGCAATACACGTTTTCATTGTTCACTACAATAATTTTCTTGTTCATTCTACAGTGATTCTACTGTTCACTCTTCAGTTATCCCGCCTAACCCGATTCTTTCACGTAGCCTCTATATGTCCTCATACATCGAAAGTCGAAACCCATTCTTAACATTTTCCTTCTGCTTTCTCCCGATCACCATCAAGCTCCTCCGCCTTCATTCACTCCCTTCTCTTTCTATTTCTTCATACCTCCCTTTCAATTTTATACGCCATCTCTATCCCGTTAAACTCCAGCATCTTCTTCCTGCCCCGGCTTCACCCCAGTCGATCTCCATCATCTTCCTGCCCTCACCTTCATCCCAGTCGATCGCCATCTTCATCCCGATATGTTTATGAAATTCATCTTCAGCGATGGCCATTTCTTTCGATTTCATATCAGTTCATGTAAAGCATCTTAGTTTCCGTATTTTTTTAGTTTGTCTTTAATATAGAACACAAATTATTAACCTTTATACATTTTATTCAAGCATGGCATTGACGCAGCATGCATTTGCTTATTGTTATTACACTTCAGTGTATGCCTTACAAATCGCTGACCATACCATATTTAACTGTGTGTATTCACCATGTTAAAAGATATCTCTTCTCAATTGATAAAGTAATGATACCTAATAATTTCATTTTAATTCTGCCTATGTGATGTTTGATAAAATGTTTAGGTCATTTTTCTTTGTTTTTAAGTACCTGCTATAGATGTTCTTTTATGGAGCTAAACCTATATTTCATAGTATTGGTATTCTCAAATTCTGCCTATGTGATGTTTGATAAAATGTTTAGGTGATTTTTCTTTGTTTTTAAGTAGCAGCTATAGATGTTGTTTTATGGAGCTAAACCTATATTTCATAGTATTGGTATTCTCTAATTCTGCCAATGTGATGTTTGATAAAATGTTCAGGTTAGATTTTGTTTAAAATATTTCTTGATTTCAATTCTGATTCAAGCAAATTGCATAATTTCTGATTGATATCCATTCCCCCGTCATCTAGGCCGTTTATTGTTTGTTTTAGTTTCACAATGATAAGAAAACTCTATGAGTTGCTTTCATAGCTTATGAACACTGATAATTTTTTATCTGCTTACTATTACTTTTGAAATCAGAAACATGAGAGTCAGTTTGATCTAAGAATATCATCTTAAGTGCTACCTTCTTTTATTACTACTACGGTACTACCTCTCCAAAACGAAAGTACCTTTTTGAGTTTTCAAGCACACTTCATTAAGGTAAACCATTAATTATACTTCTAGGGATTTCAATTATACTTCTAGGTACTAGGTAAGTAGGTATTGCATAAGTATTTAAGATGCTTTTTAAGGGCTTAAAACTACGATTTCCATATATCCTGATAAAGGTAGCTAATGTACTTTGACAAAAAACCAATTTTTTGGCAGAAAACCAAACTTTCCATTACTGCTTTGGTTTATAAGTGTGTGTTCTCTGATCTTATCTTCTTCTTTTTTCATTCTTGGTGTCCTTTTCACCGTTTTTTCATTTCTTGGTTCCATTCGTTGCTTAAATTTCACCTCTATTTTTTCAAATGTCTTAAACTGCAAAGACTTTTGATACATTTTCGGGGTGAAACCGTGAAAGCTACACTTTGAATCTAAAATGTATAACCTGAATGTCATATTTTGTTTTTTCTCCTACATTTATTGGACAAATGTAACTATATTTAGATTTATTGGACAATTTTATTTTTTGTAATGCATGATTCTAATCGATTCCATTTTATGCTTTTTTTGTGACATATTGTCATAGTTTCCATTGGTGCTTCTTAAAGCTTCAAAACTTCAGTATAAGGTCCTATGACATAGGGGCTGACAGGACTGCATATGTAGAAGCAATGAGGTATGTAGGGCTTCCTAACTGCTTTTGCCCTGTCCAGTTTAGTCTGTAATATGAGGTATGTAGGTTTTTTGGACATCACTTAGAGAACATGTAGTTTCTGGTTTTTACCTTAATCAGTTATCAAAGCTTAAGGTTGTTCTTTCCTTCGACAATATTATATTGAAGGGAAAGTTTATATATATTAAATACATCTATTATAATCATTTCCATACTAAATTTTAGGTATGTGACCTATGAAATAACCAGGTTGAGATATAGAAGTGCACATTTGTGATATCTTGAGTTGTTCCTTACTAAGGTCAGACTGTATCTGCAGGAAACTATCATGAACCATGTTAAGAGTGCAGGAACTTAGGGAATGGTTTGGTTCAACTCCAGAAATCTGCAAGAAAAATTAAAGCTAAAGAAATTCATTTAGCTTAGGAAAAGAAGTAACTGCTTCAGCTTATGTTTTGTGTTTGTAACTGCTTGAGTATTGATAGCCAAAGGACTAAGGTTCCATATCAAGATTAGGCAATTAATATTCTCATGAAGTGTTGAGTTTAAAGAATGAATTGAGCTTGAGACATGAATCACAGATTAAGCTCACATAAGTGTACTGTTCACTCTACAGTGATTCTACTGTTCACTCTACATGAATTGCTTAACCTTTTTAACTCCATGTTTGTTTTAACCTCTTCTATAATATTTAAAAAGATTTATTTTTATCTAATTCACGTAAGTACTTTGAGATTTTTTTTGAGAACATTTTTCTAGATAAACGAATTGTCTCATTGGTGGAGCAAATATGTTGGGTTTATCTGTTGTTGAGACAATGACATTTTTTGTCATTAATATGTGGTGTTTGAATCTTCCGGGTTAAAAAATATATATATGCGGTGTTTGAATCCTGATGAGGGTGATAACAAGCTTTGGATGGAGTTTCGCTCATATATATTAGTCTTTCATGGAATATGAGGTGTTTGAATATGGATCTTTCTGTTTGAGCATTAATTTTGAGCCTTTCTTTAGTACAATATATTTGAAAAACATTTCTACAAACAAAGCATACAAAATTAGATCTTTACTAGATGATGAACTCGTGCGTTGCACGGGAATACTCAACATACATTCATTTCATTTTCATTTACCCCAGTACCGCAAAGGCTCCCACCTACAGTGGGGTAAGGGGGGTTCGGATGTACGCAGTCTTACCCATGTACTAAAACACAAAAAGACTATTTACGGATGACCCATAGTGAAAATCCCGTTCAAAATTGCATGGACTGACTGCTGCTTCATAACAAAGAAGCGCAGACAGTTTAGTGAGTCATTTTGCTTTATTCCATCATAATCTCAAGCCAAAAAATAATGAATGTTTGGCTCCATTGAAAATGATGGAAAAATACTCAACATACATTATTGAGATAAAAAGAGATTGATTGATTATTTTGTTACAAACTTATTCCATACTTGACGTGTTATTAAATCGATCAATGATCATGTTATGAAAAAAACATTACAATTTCTTATTTTATCTAAAAAACTGATCAAACCACAAGAATCACGTTTTGAAAATTTAGAATGAGGGGAATTTAATTATACAAATATTTTTTAAAAATAAATTATTAATACATTAATAAAATAAAACACAGTAAATAGTAGAACACGTGAATAGTGTAAAATATCTAATGTTACAATTATTTAAGAATGAAAATACTACATATGGTCGTATGAATAGTAAAATGACTTTTAAGTGCGTGTCTCGATGGGCCAAACAACTCCATTACAAAGTTGGAAAATCGATTGTTATGTCTGTTGTTTTCTTCAAATCAAAATTTGGTGTCATCAACATCATCTCCAATGTCATCGTGAAATTTGTGCAATTAAGTAATCAAAATGATTTGTTATTCCCACTATATACAAACTACAAAGTACTCCCTCTATCTCATATATAAAGGTTCCCACTTTTTTTTCTGGACGTCCCATATAAAGTTCTCATTTCTCTTTTAGGAAACGATTAACACTGTTAAATTACAACTTACTCATCATATATTAAAAATAGTGCATTTATAACATCACAATTATCATCGTTAACCTCATCATATTATATGCCTATCAAATTTATTTTTCAAAATATACTTCGACTATTATATTTAATTATTTTCTAAATAATCTTGACATTTTGCAATAAGAACCTTTCAACGGACGGAGGTAATATATATTACTATTATAATATAGGGAAAAACAATTAAAATATCCCAAACTTTGAAGGAGTGTGAGGTAAGCACCCCAAACTTGCATATGTAATTTAAATACCCCAAACTTTATATAAAAAGTTATTTTAGCACCAAGGTCATGTATTTTTTTCTTTAAAAAATGTTAATTTTTGGTGTTAATTTCATAATTTAAAATATTTTAGCATTCATGAAGATAAAATTAACATTCTAAACTTTCATTATAAAATAAATAGTATTACCCTCACTCTATGTAATTGCAACGTTTTCAATTTTCTATTTTAAATTATGCAATTAACACCATAAATTTACATTTTTGAAAGATATAATACATGCCCATGGGGTTAAAATAACTTTTCATATAAAGTTTGGAGTATTTAAATTACATATGAAAGTTTGAGGTGTTTATCTCATACCCCTTCAAAGTTTGGGGTATTTTAATTAATTTTCCATATAATATACTAATAGTGATTATTTGGGTCCTACACATATGTATATAATAATATAAAATACAAGGTTGTATGAATAATAAATGACTTTTAATTGAATTAATTATGTGCCTGGATAGACCAAACAATTGAATTGCAAAATTGTAAAATCAATTGCCCACCCCAATTGGTTTAGGCGGGAAAATTGAAAAATCAATTGGCCACCCAAATGACCCAACCAATTGCTCTATATAATATAAAGATTAATTTTGTGTCTCGATAGACCAAACAATTGAATTGCAAAATTGCAAAATCAATTCCCCACCCCAATTGCTTTAGGCGGAAAGATTGCAAAATCAATTGGCCACCCAATTGCTTTATATAATATAAATAGTTGTTCAATTCATGTAGTACCCATTGAAAAACATATACGATAGGATAAGAATACAGTATCTACTTCTATTATAATAGAACCATACTTGCTCAGTGATTGAATTTAGCATACAACCTGGAAAAATATTAAAAAAATCTAAGTTTCATGAGTAGGGGTGGATTCAAGTCCGGGCCGGGTCGGGGTCGGGCCTAGGCCCGGGCGGGCTGGCGGTTCAGGAGTGGTGGACCCGGGACCGGCCCGGGTAACCACCGGGTCCGGTCCGGGTCCGAGCCGGGTCCGGGCCGAGCCGGGCCCATTATCATTTTTTCCCCTCTTCCTAATTAACCCCCCTCCCACCCCAACCCCCAAACCACCCCAAATGGCCCAAAATACCCAACCTAACCCGAAAATTTTAAAAAAAATTAAAAAAAAATTAGTTTTGGCCCGAACCGGGCCCGGCCGGGTCGGGCCTTGTTTTGGGTGACCCGAGCCCGGATCAGAAAACCCACGGGTCGGGCCTACCCGAACCGGTCACTGACCGGGCCACCGGGTCGGGCCGGGCCGGAACAGTGCCGGTCCCGGGTCGGTTCCGGGTCGGGCCACCTGGCCCGAGTCCATCCATATTCGTGAGTGCTTATTCTTGCTACATTATGATCTTACAAATGAATAATTTTATGTTGCAATTTTGAGGATAACAAGTCGCTTGACTTGAATTTCATGATATGCAATGAGGAAGAGTGTCTCAAAAACCACAAATTGTGTCTGCATTTTTTCCCCCGAAGTCAAGTGGAAAGGGGTTGAAGGAGCCTGAAGTAAATAGGGCTGAAACTGCTTCCATGAAATTCCGGATCTGAGAGCTCCCATATGCGAGTGAGTCAGCGATCGGTGTGTTGGATTGCTTCCTTAATAATTTGTAATGTTTGTGCTTATTAAGATTCTAATTTTATTATTCATTTCATGTTCTGTTATTCTCTGTGATAAAATAATTTGATTTAAATTGAATTTATTGATGTGAGTTTTCTCGCAATTAAAATAAATTGTAATAAAGGGTGTAAGTACGAGTATCGTCTCCACAAGGATGGACAAAAGGGAATTAAGAATTAATTAAATCCAGCGATTAAAAAGAAATAAAATAAAATAAATTGTGCGAGATTTGATTGATTGGAAAATTAACGTGCAATTAAACGAATACTAAAGCTAAGGGGTTCCTTTCTAATTAACGACGAAGAGAATAGGGATTGATTCCGGGGTAACCAGATTTCTGGCAGATCAGGTCTAATTACATGAAATTAATTCAATTGAGCCTAGCTAGTCATTACTAAGTTCTTACCACTCTCGCGGCGTAGAGTACAATAATTTAGGAGACCAGGCTGATCTCTCATTCGACAGGATCCTAAATTATTGCCAAAACGAGCGAGCTTACGACCCCTTAATCGCTACTAATCTCTTAGCGAGCGATTAAGTGTGTGTGAATGTGTCCTAGAATAAACTAGATCTTTCTTAATTTATTCTATAAGCAATTGTAATTCTAGCTGCGGTTCCAGGTTACAAAAGATATCAATTAAATTATTTAAACACAAATTAAACGGCATTCATGCAATTAAACCATCAAGAATCTAGCCATACATCATGATCAACCCCTTCATCAATCCCAAATCCCTAATTAAAATTACTCACAATTCATAATTGAAGAATCAATAGAATTGGGAAGAAAAGAATTAATTTCATTAATTAAAAAGGTGAAACTTACAAAGAATCCCAAAAGATTGATGAACAAGGCTGAAAAGCCCTCTAAAATTCGTACTAGGCACTCTCTCTAAGCTCCACCTTGAAAACGGGGGTTTACAGGCTGTTTAAATAGAAAAAGCGGGTAAAATTTGAGCTGAATTGGGATTTCCGGAGGCAGGCACGGTGCCAGGCACGATCGTGCCTTCTATCGTGCCTCGAGCAAAAACGCGCATTTTGGGGGAACGATTGTGCCTGCCTGGCAGTAGCTCCGCGATGCTTTCTCTTCATGCATGATCGTGCCTGACTTTGAGGGCACGATCGTGCCTACTTAACTTCCGAATTTGGCAAGGCTTCCTTCATGAAATCCTCAATTTGCCGAATGTGATTTGAATCATCCAATCAAGAGATATGATCAAAACAGTGGAAGGTATCATTCTGAAATCGCAGCAGAGATCATCTGACTTCATCGTCTGTTTTCACCTTCTTTCTCTCAGATTCTATCAAAGGTGTCTTCATATGATTTGTAGCCCTTGAACTTAGATTTCATATGGACTTTGAATCGTATACATTGAATGTTTCTACAAAGATATATGCTTGAAAGATTGACAAAAGGTTATCCTGATCGTCGATTTCAAGCTACATTCATCTTCTTTTGATCCCGTAGCCAATCCTAGAGCTCTTTTTCCTTCAAATCTTCATCGTACGTGAACCTCCCGGTGACCTCCAAAGCTCTCAAATCACTCTCGAATGCTTCTCAACTCATCCTGATTTCTTCTCAAGCGCCGGTGCCGAACTCTAAAATCCTTATTTTGACTCCAAATGACACAAAACTCGAACCAACGCCCGATAAACATAACTTGAGCTAAATTTGAGACTTGTAACACCTTAAAGCTAGGGAAAACCATCAAACCCGATCCCAACACACATCAAATGCATGTCTAAATACGGACTTATCATTTATATATCAACATTTATAATAATTGCGTGTTACATCCCGTGCAACGCACGGGTGAAATACTATTAGAGTCATTAAAGTGGTAAAGTGCATCTCTATCTTCAGCATTAGCTTACAAACAAGGATTAATGTAGTGTTTTCAATTGCTTCTACTTTAAAAAGTGATGTTTAAGGGATCTTAGGGATATGCTTAATTGTAAAAGTGGATAGAGTTTGAGAAAAAAGTGTTTTTGAAAAATTAAAAGTTGATAGTATTTTATAAAATAAGTGCTTTCTCTGTAATAGAAAAATTGAAAAACAATCTAAAACACTTATCCACATGCTTCCAGTTTTTAGCTTATACGTACTTAATTTAAGCAGGAACTGTTATTGAAAAACACAGATTTCAAATTTTTTAAGCCCAAAAATTAAAACGTTTTTAAATAAATCTTAACCTATCTTAATAAAGGACACATATTCTTATTAAATGCTTAGTTGTGTGTTAAACCCTTCTAGGACTTTGCTTTATCTTGATGTACACTGTGCTACTAATGATGTACGCTTACTATTATGTATAAGTATAGACGTTTAGGGATCATTACTTGCTTAATGGTGTCTAAATCTGCCGGTTTACACAAAACTAACTATTGTGGCTACTTCTTCTTTTCGAATTCGTTTGTGAAGCCAAAGCCCCATACTCTTCCAACCTGCGTTCCAGGAGTTGGAGCATCAAAAATAAATTCTTATTGAAAGAAATTTCTGTTTCGGATGATTTCCATCTCTTCCTCCGGTGCTTCAATAAATGGGGGTTTCCTGACGTTTCTCCTCTTTTCCAGGCGGCTTGATCAACACTTTGATGAGTTTTCTATTATTACCTTCAATTCAGTAGTTGATGTTTATCGATCCTTGTCATTAATAGATGACTGCTCTCACCATTGCATCTCTGTTCCTATGCTTAATTTGTTACAATTTATACGTTTACTGGTTTTGTTTTCCACTTTTCTGTTTAAGCTTCTATATGCGCGCAACATATAGCTTACTTGCAAGGTATGGTTTGAATTCACATGAATGCATTGATTGTTACGTGGATAGGATTAGGACTTCACATAAACAACATTTTAAAGACATGCTAGGTGTTTGAGACTATCACTATTTTTTTCTAAAAATAAATCAGTGTTGTTTTTGCACAACACAAAACAAATGATTCTTGCCTATGCACAACCGATCGTTTTCTCCCATTTACTCAAAAAGTACTATATATTCTTCACAAAAATCTGGAAGGTCTGCAACAAAAGTACGTAGTAGTATAATAGTAGAGTTGTTTACTTTGTTTACTTAATTTCAGCCTTACAGTACCCTTGAAATTTTGGCTTTCTTGCTGCGTTTTATTCTGAATTACTCACAACACTACTCCTGTGTTTTCCCGACATTTTTTCTCCGTTTCCCCTGCAGTTTCCCTGCATTTTTCCTGCCTAATGCTGTGTTTTTCCCTGCTTTTTTACTATATTTTTCCGTACACTACTGCTGTGTTTTTTCCTGCATTCCCCCCTGTGTTTTCCCCTTCATATTTTACATTGATGAAGACTTGGGTTCTGATTAAATGGTCTCCACAAGCTCATATGAAAGGAAAGTAAAAGCACCCTAGGTTATATCATCACACATGCCTTCGAGCCATGAAATATTTGGTGCGGTTTTACTGCAGTTTTTGCTGCGTTTCCCTGCACTTTTGCCACGTTTTTTGTTGCATATATCGTACTAATCAATATTCTAATGGTCTGTTTGTTTGGGGTTAACCTAGGTTATTGGAGGTTCAATTTTTAGTTAACCCCGTTTGTTTGTATTTTTGGAACAAGAACCTAGGTTATTATTAAATTTGGGTTAACCTCACTTAACTCCCGAGAACCTGGATAAACCTAAAAGTGAAGAACCTCCGAAATGGGGGGTTGGGGGTTGGTTGGGGGGTTGGAGGTTAAGTTCAAGTATAACATAAAATGAGCTAGAGTACCTTCATCCAAACAACATTTATTACATTAACCTAGATTCACCTTATTTATTTGCAAACACTATTTTACACATGAACCTAAATACACTTAGGCTAACCTAGTTTTTATTAAAACTTAGATTTACTTTATTGCACTAGGATTACTTAAGTTCACTTTATCCAAATAGAGCATAAAAGCAGACTATGTGTTTGGCAATGTGTCCATGTTATTTCATTGCAATTGCCTTCAGTTTGAGTGTTTTGTCATGCGTCTTTCCCTGCGTTTTTCCCTGCAGTTTTTCTTTGTTTTTACTAAAATATTTTTATATTGATCAAGACTTGGATTACAATTAAATAGTCCTCACAAGTTCATATGAAAAGGAAAATAAAATAACCGTATGTTATATCATTGTAGTTGCCTTTAAGTTCTTCGTTTATACGGCACTTTTTGCTACGCTTTTCACCTCACTTTTGCTTCGTTTTCCCTACATATTGTATAGTAAAGACTTAAATTGTCATATAACACATCTTAACAAATAAATAAATAAATCGGTAACTATTTGAATAAATACATTGGAGGTAGACACATATTAACATACTGTTTTGCCTTGTTGATGAATCCCCTTAGATCCATTTCCATCGATTATATTGAACACCATCAAACACAACTATATCTCATTATTTGTGAAATTAATATATGTCATCATATATAGCTCATAGAATTAACATTTCATGGATACTTATGTTGAACACATTTTACACAACTCATTGAAATTGAGAGTTGGGCATATTATATTCGCGCAACGCGTGAGCAATTTTCTAGTAATAAAATAAGTGGCGCACTAAGGCGACTGACTGAATCTTCGGGCCAAAACGCACTTCCATACCAACAAATAAGGGAGTGTTTGAAATTGTTTCTACTTTAACAAGAGTGATTTTTTGAAGTGATTTTGTAAAAAATGCTTAATAGGAAAAATTGGTAATGTTTGAAAAAAGTACTTCAGAAAAAGTAAAAGTTGATAGTGCTCGATAAAATAAGTATTTTTTTGTCTAATAGAAAGAGCATGAAGCATTTTAAAGCACATCTCAACCTACTTCTAGATTTTAGCTTTTAAGTGCTTAATTTAAGCAGAATTTGTCACTTGAAAACATTAATTTCTGCCTTTTTAAGCCAAAAGTTGAAAATCACTTCTTTTATTTTTTGCAAACACACACCTAAATAGGGACTAGGGACTTAGAAGTTGTTCTCTTCACCTGATCTGAATATTTCTGATCTGAATTTTTTAAGTTTTGGTCTGATTTGATCTGAATCTTTCTGATCTGATTTCAATACTTCTATAATTATTATAATTATAATTTAAATTTAAACATAATTATAATCATAATTATATAAAATTATAATTATAGTCATAATTATAAATATAATTAAAATTATAATAGGTATAATCACTATTATACCTATTACACTAATTATAATTATAGATATAATTATAATTGTATTTTTAATTATATTTATTTCAATAAATATAATTGTAATAATAATAATATTTATTTCTATAATTATAGTGATAATTACTCCTATATTAATAACAACAAAAATAACAACAACAATAATAATAATGGTAATAATAATAAGAACAACAACACCACCACCACCACAAACAACAACAATGATAACTATAATATCAGGAGGAATAACAAGAATAACAAGAACAAAAAGAATAAAAAGAATAATAATAATATTAATAGTAATATTAATAGTAACAGTAGTAGTAGTAATAATAATAACAATAATAATAATTAATAATATTATTATAATTATTATAATAATTAAATGGATAAATCATGTTTGAATTTTTCTGATCTGAATATTTTTGATCTGGTTTGATCTGATCTAAATCTTTCTGATCTAAATGCTTCTGATCTGATATGATCTTATTTGAATATTTCTGATCTAATGTGATCTGAATTTTTCTAATCTGATCTGATCTGATCTGAATAAAATAAAAATAAATAAGTAATAAAAATAAGACGAACACAACTTCTATTTTCAAATAAATAAATAAATAATTAAATAAATATACAGGGAGTCCATAAAAGAAATTACTGCCAGCTCTCACTGTCTCTCTCCAAGGCTGCAACTTTTCCAACCTTTCCCTCTGTTTTTCATTTTGTTTTGATGTCATCGGTTGTGCCCTAGATCTCAAACTATTAAGCATTTTCTCGGGCATCTTATATATTCTCCCATACGTGCATACATGCAAATTATATATGTATGTACGCGCACGTAGTTACACGTCTTCTTGATCGAATGTTCAAACGATTGCCTTTGCGGATCTCTTGATGGGCTAATTGAGGTATGCCCTCCTGTTTTTCTGATATGGTTTTTTGTACGTTTTGCGCTTAGTAAATATGTTCATTGGGATGCAATCTTTTCCGGGACCCGGATTTCTTTTTACTCTGATTTATGGTTCTTTGGTGATATGGGAGAGGGGTCCGACCGAAGATCATATATTGTGGATACGCATTGGCGGTTTTACTACGTATTTTGGGTATATAGAATATATATGGTGATTCAGATACAATGATGGGCGGTTTTTAACTTTTCACCAGGGGTTGGCAGTCGGCAGAGGCAGCTTAGGAGTTTTAATTGTCCGTAATGAAATGTATTTCATTAAACTTTGAGGTTGTTTTTGTATGTTTCATCAGTTCATGTCTATTCACTTGTGGGAGTTTGAGATTATGTTTTATGGAATGCAATTCTATACAGATTAAATCTTGGTGAATCTGGTAGGTGAGCAGCTATGAAATTGAAATATCTATTAAATTTCATTCTTTTTGCTTTATTTTTCTGTTTTTTCTTATCCTATATTTATTTCTATTGCTTTTAACTTTAGTTGTTTAATTTGTTCATTTGAAGATTGAAATTACCATGTAAGTTGAAAGTTCATCCTCCTTTTGAAATTCAGGAGTTTGGGATGCAGGTTTGTGAAATGCAAATCTTTTTACATGTGTTGCAACTTGCGAGTAGGGAACATTTACATCTGATATGGGCTTAACTTCCCCACTTGAATACTGATTTCTTTTCTATGAGATTTATTTATAAATTTCACTTTAATACATTGTATATATATGATGCAATTGTCTTCTACTGTAGTACTGTTTAGAAAACTAGAAGCACCATTTGGACCTACATCCTTTCCCTGCTGGCCTTCTTTGAAATAGCCATAGTTGTAGCTAAGAGAGTCTTTGTTCTGTGTTACGCAGTGCTGATTGCAGTAACAATCGAGTCCAGCCCATACTTGACAATGCGCAATTGCTTACCGTTCCACTTTGGTACACCTTTGCAGCTCAGAAGTTGCCTCAACAAAATACTTTTGGCTAGAACCTGATTGGTACTGAAAACAAAATTTTTGCATTTTGAGGCACAGTTTTTGGGGTGTGCTAATGCTTTAGCTCTAGATGAAGATAAAACAGTCATGGCGCTTGGGGATGAAAGATATGAAGATATTTTCTGTGCCTCGTCAGCGCTCCCACTTAAAGAAGCCAACATGGATCATCGTTCTGATTTCATTAGTTAGCTTTTTCTTGATTTGTGCTTATGTCTACCCTGCAACGAATTCTGCCACTTGTTTTTTGTTCTCTTCTCGTGGTTGCAAGAATCATTTTGACTGGCTTCCCCCTGATCCTGCAAGAGAATTAACAGATCAAGAGATAGCTTCTCATGTTGTAATTAGAGATATTTTGGATGCACCTGCAGCTTCACCAAAAAGTCCAAAAATCGCATTTCTTTTTTTGACACCCGGTGCTTTACCATTCGAGAAGCTCTGGGATAAATTCTTTCAGGTTTGTATCCTGTTCATGTAGTAATTAGTAAAATATACTCATCTTCCTTCCATTCTATTATTAGTTTTGTTTTGTTTTGTTTTGTTCTGTTATACTCATTACTTTTGAGCTCATTCATCTAGCGCATAACTAGAATTTTACTTATTCTGTAAAAGATGTACCTGATCATGCTTTTGACCCACTGTAATGTTTTTAGACTCTACGTGATAAGGGAAAATCTGAAGAAACATAAAAGGTCTAACAGAGTGAGCGAGTCTGCGAGTGACTATAGCTAAACGAATGAACTGCAAGTACTTGCCAATATGACATGTTCTGTGGCATTGAATGATTGTAATCTATGTGAACTGATTACTGTTGGTGGATCTTATGTTGTTTAGATTCATATGAACAAATCTATTTTTGTTTTTCCTTTATAATGCAAAGGAAAATTCAAATGTCTTATTATAGCACTTTGTTTACATAGGAAATTTATAATGACAGTTTGACATCCCCTCTCCTGCCTTCCTTTGACTTTTCCAATTTGCATTAGCAGGGACATGAAGGTAAGTTCACTGTCTATGTTCATGCATCCAAAGAGAGGCCACTTCATTTTAGCCGTTACTTTGTAGATCGGGAGATCCGTAGTGCCAAGGTTTGTACTTCTACCTGGAAACCTACAATCGTTTGTGTTCTCTTCTGGAAGATATCTTAGCTTCTCTCTGTAGCTGGGAATGACTATGCTCTTTATTAATAAAAAATGTGTGCATTGATTGATTGAACTCGACGTTTTTTATTTTTTTCATTAGTTTTTAATAGCTCATGGGTCATTTGGTAATGTTTTTTCTTTGCTTATATATTTGGCCTTTGAAGTTTGTACTTGTTTGTTTGCTCATATTTGGACCAGTGAGGTTTGTACAAGGTGTTTGTTGGTGTATTCTTGAGTGGGTGGTGCGGATTACTTTGGTAGGAACTAAGGTGTATTAGGGGTAACCTCAAGTCTAGTATGTGTCATTGAAGGAGGTGGGACTGTCAGAAAATTTTACATAGTTGGTTTTGGCTGAACACATGAGATTTTCTATGGGCTCATTTAGTCAATCCCTAGGCGTCGTATGAGCCAATTTCATTACGAGCTGGAGGGGATTGTTCATTTACAACTGATCTAGCTCCTGAAATATAGAACATTCTTTATCCTTCCTTTTACTTGTCTTCTCGGCTCATTTAGTTTGCTTTTGGAATTAATTCCATATGAATGATGATGTGAGATATGAAAGAACAACGGAAAATATTATTATTATTCCTCATGCCTGTATTTTGAATTTTTATTTTAAAGAAGGTCCAAGGCCAATGATGTGGAAATGTTTTTAGGAAACAAAGAACATAACATTATCAAATACCTGCTCTGATTGCTCTCTGTTTTCCACAAAAGTTGAAGGCAGATATGTTTGTTTCATTACTTTCATAGCAAACTCATCTGGAAAGCCATTCTGAAAATTGCCCAATATATACCAAATCAAATGATATCTGAAGTAATTGCAATTACCAGTATATGGATTGCACAATTATATCTACCAATGGTAGCATAACTTGTAGTTTTATTGTCTGAAAATTGAACTTCTGGGCTTCTGGCTTGGTTCCCTGCAAGCTCATCACCTATTACCTTTTTGCTCATGGGATCAGAACTCAAACGGTTGTTGCATTTGTGAACCCATCGCACACCAAGACAATCTGTGTTTCAATTTTTTTTTTCCAACTTCTTTGTATGGATTTTATTGCAGGTATCCTGGGGAAAAATTTCAATGGTTGATGCTGAGAGGCGCCTTTTGGCCAGTGCACTCAAAGATCCTGACAATATGCACTTTGTTTTACTCTCTGATAGGTGTGGTTAATGATGCCTTACAGTTTACTTGTCTGAATGAAAAAGGGCCAGTAATGGTTCACATGTACTTTCTGATATGCACGTGTGTGTATATACAAGTATATACATGTATGTGTATACACAATAAACACATACATATATTTAAATACACACATGCATAAAGATGCACACACAAATATATAGAAATGCATATACACACATGATGCATGTGTATGTCTGTGTGTGTTTTCTATATGTGTATGTATATTAGTAATAAATGTAGTTATATACTAGTACTCCCTCCGTCCCATTTTGTAAGATACTTTACGGTTTACGATGTTTGACCGACGATAAAGCAAATTGATCCCTGTAAACACTCAAATTAGTTTTAGAAAATAAAATTTACATATCCAGAAACTACATAAAAACCGCTACAAAACCTGCAAAAAATAATTCAAATTTCATAAACTTTTGATATATAAAGTAAAAGATTAAGAGTGATTTAAGTTGACCAAGTGAATAGTAAATGTATCTTACAATTTGGGACTGAGGGAGTATATAATATGTGTGTGTACCATACATGTATATTTATACATGTACGTATATATATTTGATATTTTACCTTGAATTGCAGTTGTGTACCATTACATGGTTTTGATTATGTTTACAACTACCTGATGAACACAAATATCAGTTTTGTAGACAGGTGAGCTCCAGTTATTGTTAATCTACTGTGTCCCATGAGTTCTTGTAGTTTCAAGTTATTTCTCTGTAAAAAGGTTTAAGCTATGAAATATGAATATTACTTTTATGAAGATTCATTTCATGTATACTCCCCCATTTGTTTTCTTTTCATCTCACTGATGTGTCCCTTTCTTTTATCCCAGCTTTGTGGATCCTGGCCCTCACGGAAATGGCAGGTATTCTGAACATATGCTACCTGAAATTGAAAAGAAAGACTTTCGGAAGGGTGCACAGGTTCTGTCCACAAAATTTCATAGTTTTAATGCATTCTTTCTTTTATTTATTTTAATATATAATTCTTTTAATGTGTGCAGTGGTTCACCATGAAGCGGCGACATGCTGTTGTTGTCATGGCTGATAATCTTTATTATTCAAAGTTCCATGATTACTGTAAGGTAGTTTTCTTGCTCAAATGACTTTTTTTGGGATAGTGGTTTTTGGTAATTTTAAATCCGTTGACTTTGTTCTATGTCTGAATTAGAATATGTGTGTGTTTTCATGTTATATCATTTTTCCATTTCATTACATGCACTCTGATGTGTCAATAACTAATAGGGGAGCTCTTTCTGAGGTTGATATAAGATAACTGCATTTTGACTGATATCATAATATGCATTGTTGGTAGACGCAGTTTTGGGAATTGAGCTACCATCCCATAAATGTGAAGGCATTTGATTAATATTGTAGTTGTAATTGAATTACTGAGAATTAGATAAATCCATGGTGTACTAGAGGCATGTGTTGCATCCAATTTCAGAAATTGAGAAAAAACACTAATTTCCAGTTCAGGTTTTCTGATTCCAAACATGGCTTAACACTCCATTTTTCGGGATCAAGGGAATTTTTAAGAATTTAAAGCCAATTCCAACATGGCCAAGTTGTTCTTTCTTAGGTTTGGAATACCTATTGGTCATCTGGTGTGCTGATGATCTATTATTCTATTATTAAAATAAAAAGTTCAATGATTGGAAAGTTTTGGCATTTAAATAAAATTACTCCCTCCGTCCCGGCGAGTTCTTCCTAAATTGACTTAGCTCGCAAATTTAGATAGTGGGAATAAAGTGGAAATGTATGGTTGTAGTTGTGTAAGAAAAATGTGAATGAATGTGGACCACATATTTTTTCCAAAAGTAGAAGTTGGAAGAATTAATTGGGACAGTCCAAAAAGGAAAGTTGGAAGAAATGACCGGGACGGAGGGAGTATTAAAGTCATTCAATATTCATCTATAGTTCTATATGCTAAAAGGTTTTTTTTTTGGGGGGGGGGTTGTATATGAAAGGTCACACGTATTTTAGAACTCTGATAGATTTGGATTTTTCTGCAGTCTCTAAACTCCACATTTATTTAACTTGGCAGCCAAACATGGATGGACTTCACTGCTATTCCGATGAACACTATTTGCCAACATTTTTTCACGTGAGTTTTTAATGATTTTTCCACCTCCACTGCACTTATAAACAATCTTAACCTGTATTATGATTACTTTAGAGATATGAATTTCCCTTTATGTTACAGATGCATGATCCATCTGGAATTGCAAATTGGTCTGTTACCCATGTTGATTGGTCCGAAGGGAAATGGCACCCAAAATCATACACCCGCCAGGATATTACTTACGCACTCCTGAGAAACATCACAGTATGGATTGCTCTCCATCGTTTCTTAGTTTTTTTTTACCCCGGGGGTTGGGGGGCATGGGGTAAACTGGGATCAAACTCACTCCATTGAGTATTGAACCCGGGACCTCCCATAAGGGAGAGTGAGTCGGCGACCAGCTGAGCTGGACCGCTTCCCTCGTTTCTTAGTACTGTGTGCACTTCATATTTATTCTTTCCCTAATCTTATTCACTGTATACTTTTTGGTTGATGTTACAAAAGTTCATGCAGATTTTTAAAACCCCTTTCTTTTGAATCTAATTAAATTAGGCTTACTCACCCCAAAGGATCCTCAAGATACCTCATACTTATTATACATTAGACATATATTTTGTAAACATCCAACGTGGGACACTGACAGAATCTAAATACCCTCAAAGCGGTTAAGAAGATATTTTTAAACAAACTGAAGCTTAGTACATGTTTGGTACAAAGTAGAGCTTATAGTTTATGTTAAGCTTCAAATAAACAATTAATTCGAGTAAACAAATTAGAGCTTGAAAAAACACCTTTTAAGAAGCTATGCCCAATTGTGTACGGCAAATGAGCAACTTGTTTTTGCCTCCTCCCACCCACCCTCATCAATGACCATATATATCTGTGTTACACATTTCAGCTACTCAACGAAGAATTTTACCAAGCAAATTAGATCCTAAATATGACTTGGTTGTGTAATGTTTTTTGTATTTCTGCAGTCCATTACTGAGAGCGTACACGTTACAAGTGAGTCAAAGGTATGCTTTCTCTTTCAAGAATCTATTACATGTACATCTCTAACTTAGTCTCGCTTACTGGTCTTCAATTAACTCAAACCTGGTGGACCCATTCTCATTGTTAACTCCCAAATTACAGAAAGAGGTTCAGATTAGGCCATGCTTATGGAATGGAAATGAACGGCCATGTTACTTGTTTGCAAGGAAATTCTTGCCGGAGACTCTTGATAACTTGTTGAGGCTTTTCCCCAATTATACATCGAGTCCAAGGACTGATGGCTTTACTGGCTTCAACACCAATTCTTAGGTCGATCTAAATTCGACTCTATTCATGGATCATATAGTAGCCCAGCCCCTTGACGGTGCTTTTATACCGTTACTCCATTTATAGTGGTGTTTTTACTGCCACATATGAGTTGGGAGTGTTGAATCTTGTGTCAGGGAAGGTGGAAGAGTTACTGGCTGCCACACGTTCGCCTCCTAGGACATTGATTTTTTGTTTTCGATTATTGTTATTATAGTATAGGTGTTGTGTATCATTGAAGTTCGACCATGGAGTTGCAAATATATCTCCAACAACACTAGATTTGTTTTGAAACCATATATGTCCATATCCAAGGTTACTGACATGCTGTGAATGACTTTTGAGTTTTGTATTGTCAACAATTATACCCGTAGTTTCTTTGACGTTTGTGCTCAAAGAGACAAAGTATTACGAAGTGTTACTATTAATAATGACAAAAATTAGTTACTGTGAGAGTACATTGGGCCATTATAGTTTACCTTACCTTTTTATGGCCTGCTATTCTTGTAGTGTTGAAACTTGAAAGAGTGGATTTTGGGCCAGCAGTACAGTCATCCCTGTTTCAGTTAATTGAACTTTAATGGTTCATTCAAATTAGTTCTAATGCCTAATTTGCTCTCCAACCAGACTCCAGGCATAGTTAATAAGGATGTTTTTATTTGGACCGTTTACAATCCCATACCAGACTTAAACAGACCAGACCAAAGTAGTCTCGACTTCCGTAGTTATAAAATATATAGAGACCAGATGCTTACTAGACCAGACTAAGGATGGATCGGGCATGGGTCGGGCCACGGGCCGGGATTGGGGCGGAAATGGGTTTTGAGATGAAGGTTCGGTAGCGGCTCGGGTTGGGTCTATGTTTTTTTTAAAATGGTTTTTCTGATATATTCATGCCCCCCACACCCATCCCCCAAACCCCCCAAACCACCAAGCCCCACCCGTCTAGTAGCCAAACCATGCGGAAAAAAAAACATTTGGGTCCGGACCGGTCCCGGATCGGCCGGGCCGGTTCACCAAATCAACATCTCGTAGCTTGCCCCAAAATTCCCCTGTTCGGGCCTCCAGTCCTAGTTGGTTGGGCTGGGCCAGGCTGGGCCATAACAATTACGAGTTGGGTCGGTTACCGGGTCGGGCTGAACCGGTCTAGTTAGGGGTGGACCGGTTCCGGTTCGGGCCCGGTTCGGGCCTGGGCCCGACCGGGCCTCGGTTCATGAAAGGGGAGGCCCGGAACCGGCCTGGGTAACCCCGGGTCTGGTCCGGGCCGGGCCTCGGTTCTTATATATTTTTTTGGCTTTTCCTAATTAACCCCTAACCCTCCCTAGTCCACCCTCACCCCCAAACCACCCCAAACCACCTCAAATGACCCATCATACCCAGCCAAGGCCAAAAACTTAAAAAAAAATTCAAAAAAAACAAAAAAAATAATTTGGCCCGGACCCGGCCCGAACCGGCCGGGCCGCTTCACGTTTTAGGAGGCCCGGGCCCGGCCTGCCTACCTCACCGGGCCGGGTGGCCCGAACCGGGCACCAACCGGTTCACCAGGTCGGGCCGGGCCTGCACAGTAGCGGGCCGGGCCGGTTTCGGGCCCGCACAGTAGCGGGCCGGTCCGGTTCTGGGCCGGTTGGCTCGGCCCGAGTCCACTCCTAGGTCTAGTCCATCCTTAGAACAGACTTAAACAGATCAGAATAGATTAGACCATCAAATTACAGTCCAAGTAAAAACATCTTAAGCAGGCAATTTTAATGGTGCAATAACTAGATGCACGGGTAATAAGTAGTAACCTTGTGTTGTAAAAAAGAAACATAACATTAATTTATGTATATACTTCCTACTCCTCCGCCTCATAAATTTTTTTATATTCCTTTTTGGGATGTCCTAAAAAACTATATTTATTTTTACTTTTTGAGAACTTGTGTGGCTAACATTTATTTACCACTTTCTTACTTAGTCACAATCATACATTTCCACTCTATTATTACTTTCTTAAACTCCTATTCAAGTCAAATCGGGAAGAATTTTATAGAATATATGTAGTATTATATAATCTAGTTTTAATGTATTACTCCCTCCGTCCCATAAAATTCTTCACACTTTCCTTTTTGGACTGTCCCAAAAAATTCTTCTCACTTACTAAAAAAGGAAAGTTTCCCCACCTAAAAACCCCCTTATACCCCTCTTTATTTTTTACCTTGCCACTTCCATATCCTCCCACCCCTATACTCTCTGCGGCCTATCACATCTTAACCCTAATCGACCCATCTCCTCTCTCTCTCTCTCTCTCTCTCTCTCTCTCTCTCTCTCCCAGTTCCGATCTCCCTCTCCTTCAGTCTTCCACCGGCTCCATTGTTGTACGGAATAAAACTCTCTCCTTCTCTGATTTCAATTCCACTAGCTCCTTCGTCGTCTAATCGTTGCTCCTTTTCTGAAATTCCCAAACCCTACTCTGACTTCCATGGATGCAAAATCAAGCCCTCGAACCCTTGGTCAAGATCCGGTGGAATACAATCAATGCATGGAGGATCTTGTGGTTCCAGATAGCGAAGAGGAGTTGGACGAGGTAGACGGTGAAGGTCCGTTGGAGCCGGTGGTTCCGGACAGTGAAGAAGAGTTGGACGAACACAGTCAACTTCCAGAGCAGAAGGAGATGGTTGTGATACCGGATAGTGAAGAACAGAAGGAGATGGCTGAAGTTCCAGAGTCTGAAGCCACAAGAAAACAGAGAGAGGTGCAAAACCACCCTTTCCGCAATCCCCGTTTGGAGGCCTTCTTAAAAATCATTATAACAGGCTGGGAGTCTAGAATGTGGGACATCGACACATAACAGGGGAGTTTCTTTCTTAAGCAGTCTTCCTGTGTGACTATGCCTGACTGATTTTGCTTTATTGCATGAATGATCCTTTTCTTATGTGAAAGTGTTTAAATTTGGGGTAGCAATGATGAGTATATGGTGTGTTTAGGACTGAAATTGTTGCTTGTCATCTGTGATGAATATTTGGGGTAACAAGGCTGTGACAGGCTGGTATGATGACCTTCCTAGGTCTTACCAAGAATTAGCCCAGATCTTTGGATGCTATGTATGTGTGCTTGGTCTTGTTGTATGCTGTGATGACCAATTGAAAGGTCTGAGCAAGTCCTGTGGCAGGCTGGTATGATGACCTTCCCAGGTCTTAACAAGCATTAGCCCAGGTCTTTGGATGTTATGTGTGTGTGCTGTATCTTGTTGTATGCTGTGATGACCAATTGCAAGATCTGAGAAAGTCCTGTGGCAGGCTGGTATGATGACCTTCCCATGTCTTACCAAGCATTAGCTCAGGTCTTTGGATGCTATGTATGTGTGTTTGGTCTTGTTCTATGTTGTGATGACCAATTGGAAGGTCTGTTTAGGCCTGTGGCAGGTTGGTATGATGAGGCATGGTGCTATGATGACAATATGTAAGCTAAGACATATTGTTGTTATGCTACAATGACAAATTCAATTCTGAGTAGCTACAAATACAGGCCAATACTAATTCACAAAAATAGGCCTTTGTAATATGACAAAAAATTAGGCCTTTATAATATGACAAAAAATTAGGCCTTCACAAAATGACAAAAATAGGCGAGTTCTAAATTTAAATAAGTATAGGCCTTTACAAAATGACAAAAAATCAGGCCTATACAATAATGGATAGAGTTCATGACTGAAGATGAACTATTCCTCATTATCTTCCAGTATGAACTCCCCATTATTTGGCTCTTCTGCGTCTTCACTAGTATTGGTAGTATTTACTGATTGGGATAAAAGACCTCCTACAGCATCAAGCAACTCGACATCAACCTCTATGCTTGTTGGCAGAATACCTTCTGCAATCATTCTATCCTTTGCATTATGTGATAGCTTATAGTTGTTCCCCCCTCCACTTTGAAAATTTCTAACATGACATATTGAAAGCTAAGCCACACCTTGCTGAGAGTCATGGGTGAAAGCTCATAGAATGCCTCATCAATAGCATTTCATCCACATTCTTAGGTGCTTTCTGGTCTTTTAGAGACTGGATTGCCCTAAAGAAGCCAAGGTCTAGTATGATGAGTGACGTGCACTTTGTCGTGAGGTGCACTCAAAATAATTACAATACAACACTAATACGTAGTATAGTGAAGTAAGGTTCGTATCCACAGGGAAATGAACACTTTTCTTCTATGTAAATAGTAACAAGGGGGGGTTTCAGTTTGATTTGATTTAATTCAATTAACACTAAGATAAATAACCTATATGAGTTTATTTAATAGATGTGGAGGCTTGGTTTTGCTTTTATCCACTTAATGAAATGTTCGTCGATCCCGGTTATATCTTAACTATCTTCCTCTCGAATACTCAATCGAGGAGTATATCCAGTTCATCGAGGGTAGTTATTAATAACGAGATGCGTTCATTAATAAAACTTACTATCGAGTCAATATAGAACAAGCGCCGTATATTAACTTGATAGTAGCAATAAACTTAAGATGAAAACGATTGAGATTGATAACCTCAACACAAGCGGTTTATTGGTTTAATCAATATAATTAATTCCCCTTGGCATATTAACCATGAGATGCATGCATCAATATTCCAAGTTTACTACCGTTGAAAGAACCGGATTAATAACAAGCGTATTAACCGATCGATTCTAGTAATAATTAATATGAGAAACAATACTAGTTGATACTTTAAGTAATGTTTAAGATATTAACATGAAATATGAATAGGAATTAATTAATACTCAACGAAGAATATTAAAGAATATGAATCCTACTATGATTAATATCAAGATGTTGACTAATTGTCATCTTAGTAACACTCCCCAATATTAACATAGAGGAAGAAATAGCTATTACTATAACCAATGTCAAGATGTTAACTAATTGTCATCTTAGTAACACTCCCCAACTTTGATATAGAAATAGTATTTTAAAGGAAGAATTAATATTCAAGGAAGAAGATTAAAGAAAATAACTCACAACTTACAAATTCATTAAGCTTCAAAGTAGATAAACCAAGATGGAAGAGTTTAGCTCCTCATTTGGAGACTAAACATGATGAAAAATATAAAGAAAGAACTATTTTATACTGAGCTTAGAAGTATGGAAGAAGGGATGATGAAAAGTGAAGGAAAATGGGGTTATTTATAGGTGTTTTCAACACCTAATGCCGGATACCCGGCCGGGTATTTTGACATATCCGACCGGGTATTTACCAAATCAAATATTTTCCCATGTTTTTGTGTCTTCTGCACGTTCTTTGGTCCGAAATCACTTCATACCCGACCGGGTATATGGAATACCCGACCGGGTATTTGCTAGTTTTGCAGCAGTTTCCTTTGTCACTTCATACCCGGCCGGGTGAAGTCCATACCCGACCGGGTTTTGCACAAAACTCAGGTTTCTTCATCCTTTTTGCTTCCAAACCTATCCTAAACTTATAGCCAAACTAATTACAACTTACAACAAACAATAAAATGCTAGAAATACGATTACAATCAAATGCAAACTAACAACTATAAACTTGCACAAAACTAGTAAATAAACATTACAAACAATAATAAAAATGTATACTTAGGCACTAACAACTAGTGCCTATCAAACACCCCCACACTTGAACCTTTACTCGTCTCGAGTAAATTAAAACATGTCCATGAAATTTTCAAAAACCACAAGAGTAACAGAACAACCATCCAACATTTTCTTCTTCTTTTTTGATTATCTTCTTGCATAAATAGATATTTTTCTCTCATTCTCTCATTTTGCCTAGGAGCTTTTTTCAGGTTTTCATCCTAGCCTCTCTTTTTATTTTTTGTTTCTCACAACTCACTCATTTTAGCCACTTTTGCTTAGATTGCCCATTTTGTTTTGGGGTTTTCAACCTAACTAGCATTTTTTTTCTTTTATTGTTTTTTTTTTGTTTTTTTTTTGAAGAAAAATAATGCAAGTTACAATGTTAAAAAAATGAGTACATACCAAATGAGTGTCTCCCCTACACTTTTTTCGAAACACTGTCCCTAGTGTTCAGCACCATGATCGTCGTCGTACCCTCTATAACCACCATCGCCGCCAAGACTATGTTCACCGGAGCTAGAAACTCCCAATCACCCTAATATGAGGGATAATACCACGTCGGTTGTTGTACTAGGTGGGCATGTTGGAGAAGTACCCTTGGTGGTTGAAGATATGTGTTCTTTTTTGTGCTTTTTTCGTTTTTTTTTGAGTGAATTCCAAAGTTGAGCTTGGGGGGTTAAGGAATTCGGTTTGTAGGGTATTTGGGAAATTTGGTGGGTTTTGTGTGTGTGGGTTTGGAAAGTAGGGTGAGGAGAAAAAGAAAAGACATTTTGTTTTGGAGGTTTTGGGGTTGGAGAGGATGATATGGATAAGAAGAATGTGGGGTTAATTTGGATGTTTTGGTTGAGATTGGAGTGGTTTGAAGTTTGGGTGATTAGGGAAGAGAATGGGTGTTTTGTGGGCTGATTTGGGACCAAATCGGACTGAAATCCCGATTACCCGGCCGGGTTTTAGTAATACCCGAATGAGTATGCTGTTTTTCGCTTGGTAGTGGCTGTTTTGGCCAAAAACCCGGCCGGATTTTTGTAGTACCCGGTCGGGTATTAGGCTATGTTATTGATTTTTTCAGTTTTTTACCCGGTGACTGTGTTGCCCGGGTATTCCAATTTTTGTACTGTTACCCGACCGGGTGTGGGATATATCCGGGCGAGTTTTCCTCCCAGATTTTTTTTTTGAAAATAATAAAAAAAAAACAAATTCTTAATTTAACACACAACTGAAAATGGGAATAATTAAAATAAAAATTTGGGTTGCCTCCCAAGAAGCGCTTGATTTAATGTCGCGGCACGACGTTATTTTTATTTTGTTTTCTGTTTTAAGTGGGATCGTGAGCATCCCTCGTTTCATTTTTTGTGGCCTTATTTATCCATTTTTCAAATTTATTTTTCGGCCTTTTCCAGTAAGGCCGGGGTTTCTTTCTCACTACCACCTCCATCATAGGTGGATTTAGTCCACATTTTAACATGTCCCTTTCTATCAAAGATGGCTTCTCATGTTTATTTTTCCCTTCTTGAAAAAATCTGATTTTATCCGCTTATTTGAAAAATACCGGTTCTTGTGGTTCAACAACATTTAAAGAACAAAGAGTTAGATTTTGCTTTTGTTTTTTCGTAGAGTCCAAGATGTTGAATTTCACTTTTTGGTCATCGAACTCCAAAGTTAAGGAACCACTATAAACGTCAATTTTTGTTTTTGCGGTCTTCATGAAGGGTCTACCCAAAAGGATGGGTGTTATTTGATCATCAGTTCCCATTTCAAGGACATAGAAGTCAACAGGAAAAACCATATTTTCTACTTCTACTAGCACATCTTCTATTACACCCTTCGGGTAAGTACTAGAATGATCCGCCAGTTGAATCACTACACCGGTTTGATGTAATGGGCCAAGTTGTAGAGATTTATAAACAGAATAGGGGATGACATTTATTGATGCCCCTAAATCCAACAAGGCCTTAGGAAATGTGGTGTCTCCTATTTTGCAAGGGATAGTGAACATGCCTGGGTCGTTACATTTTTCGGGGAGTTTTCTTTGAAAAATGGCCGAGACGCGTTCACTAACTCTAACCTCTTGTTTCCCCTTCAATTTATCTTTTCTTTTTGTTTTGCATAATTCTTTTAAAAATTTAGCAAAACGAGGGACATTTTTCATTAAGTTAAGAAGCGGAATGTTTACCTCACACTTTGCAAAGGTTTCATAGATGTCGGCATCTTTCTCTAGCTTCTTTGTCTCCCTCAGCGCCTCAGGAAACGGGATCACTGGTTCATATGATGAGGATGGGGGGAGCTTGGTTTCTGTGATCTCCTCCTCCGGTGGGACTACTTTTTCAGGGTCCACCCCCTCAATCTCTTTATCGTTCTTTTGTACCTCTTTCAACGTCGCCCCACTTCTCAACATGATAGCATTCACATGTTGTCTCGGGTTTTGCTCCGTTTGAGATGGGAGTTTACCCGAGTCCTTTGTTTCAAGTCGGTTTACGGCATTTGCAATTTGACTCACTTGGCTTTCCAAATTCTGAATGCTGAACTTGGTCTCATGCTGAAATCGAACCATGTTTTGTTGCATGGTTGAGACATTTGAGGTGAGTGCTCGGATCATGTCTTCGGTGGACATACTTGAGCTTGACGTTTGGCCTTGGTGATTTGGGAAAGTTGGTTGCAAGGGCTGACTTTGAGGGTTCCCATATCTCAAATTCGGGTGATCTCTCCACCCAGGATTGTAGGAGTTAGAGTGTGGATCATACCTCTTTTGGCCTTGAAATCCCAAAGCATTGACTTGCTCGGAATTCTCTTTTTGTAGTGTTGGGCAGGAATCGGTGGGGTGCCCCTGTGTTGAGCATATGCCGCAGACCTTGACTTCTTGGTGTTTTAGATTTAAAAGGAAATCTTTTACCAAAGAAGTCAAACCGGCCACTTGACTTTCCAACGAGATGTTGGATTCTCGCTGCCATGACTCATTTTGATGATGACCTCTCATTGTAGTGTCTAGAATTCTCGGCCAACTCCGAGATGAGATTCCTAGCTTGGGAAGGGGTTTTGTTGACAATTCCCCCTCCAGATGCTGCGTTCACCAGACGTCTATCTTGCTCCGCAAGACCGTCATAGAAGTAGAGGATGAGGTCTTGCTCTGTGTAACCATGGTATTGGCAACTAGCACACAATTTTTTAAAACGCTCCCAATATTCATATAATGTCTCATCATCTTTTTGCTCGATGTTGCTTATTTGTTTTTTCAAAGATGATGAGACGGATGCAGGGTAGTACCTTTCTAGGAAGCATTTTTTCATTGACGCCCATGTATCTATACTCCCTGAAGGGAGATAGAATAGCCAATCCTTAGCCGTGTCTTTGAGGGAGAATGGAAAAGCCCTCAACTTGATTTGTTCCTCGGTAACTCCATTTGGGCACATGCTTGTGCAAACAATATGGAATTCCGAGAGATGTTTGTTTGGGTCCTCGCCCCGTAGACCATGGAATGAAGGAAGCAAATGGATGAACCCCGATTTGAGCTCAAATGTAGCACCTTCATCAAGAGTAGGGAAGGTGATACATAGCGGTTGTGGGTTGAGGTCTGGAGCTGTGAGCTCCCTCAATGTTCTCATTTCGAGAGCCATGTGAAAAGACTCTTCGGATTCGCTAGAGCTAGAGCTAGCGGTGTATGAGTCTCTGGTAGATGATTCTTCCGAGTCGGTATTAGAAAATTTACTTTTCAACCGCTCGAAAGTTTGTTCTATTTCTGAGTTTTTGTGATATGTGATTTCGTTTATGGAACGATGTTTAACCATAAACTCCACTAAGCTCAGAAAATAGAAAAATAAACACTCTTTATATTTTTGTTTAATATATATTTTTTTTGATTTTTTTTTCTTTTTTTTTTTGAAATGAAATAAAAGAAAAATTAATTGCCTTTCCCCGGCAACGGCGCCAAATTTGACGTGCACTTTGTCGTGAGGTGCACTCAAAATAATTACAATACAACACTAATACGTAGTATAGTGAAGTAAGGTTCGTATCCACAGGGAAAGGAACACTTTTCTTCTATGTAAATAGTAACAAGGGGGGTTTTCAGTTTGATTTGATTTAATTCAATTAACACTAAGATAAATAACCTATATGAGTTTAATTAATAGATGTGGAGGCTTGGTTTTGCTTTTATCCACTTAATGAAATGTTCGTCGATCCCGGTTATATCTTTAACTATCTTCCTCTCGAATACTCAATCGAGGAGTATATCCAGTTCATCGAGGGTAGTTATTAATAACGAGATGCGTTCATTAATAAAACTTACTATCGAGTCAATATAGAACAAGCGCCGTATATTAACTTGATAGTAGCAATAAACTTAAGATGAAAACGATTGAGATTGATAACCTCAACACAAGCGGTTTATTGGTTTAATCAATATAATTAATTCCCCTTGGCATATTAACCATGAGATGCATGCATTAATATTCCAAGTTTACTACCGTTGAAAGAACCGGATTAATAACAAGCGTATTAATCGATCGATTCTAGTAATAATTAATATGAGAAACAATACTAGTTGATACTTTAAGTAATGTTTAAGATATTAACATGAAATATGAATAGGAATTAATTAATACTCAAGGAAGAATATTAAAGAATATGAATCCTACTATGATTAATATCAAGATGTTGACTAATTGTCATCTTAGTAACACTCCCCAATATTAACATAGAGGAAGAAATAGCTATTACTATAACCAATGTCAAGATGTTAACTAATTGTCATCTTAGTAACACTCCCCAACTTTGATATAGAAATAGTATTTTAAAGGAAGAATTAATATTCAAGGAAGAAGATTAAAGAAAATAACTCACAACTTACAAATTCATTAAGCTTCAAAGTAGCAAAACCAAGATGGAAGAGTTTAGCTCCTCATTTGGAGACTAAACATGATGAAAAATATAAAGAAAGAACTATTCTATACTGAGCTTAGAAGTATGGAAGAAGGGATGATGAAAAGTGAAGGAAAATGGGGTTATTTATAGGTGTTTTCAACACCTAATGCCGGATACCCGGCCGGGTATTTTGACATATCCGACCGGGTATTTACCAAATCAAATATTTTCCCATGTTTTTGTGTCTTCTGCACGTTCTTTGGTCCGAAATCACTTCATACCCGACCGGGTATATGGAATACCCGACCGGGTATTTGCTAGTTTTGCAGCAGTTTCCTTTGTCACTTCATACCCGGCCGGGTGAAGTCCATACCCGACCGGGTTTTGCACAAAACTCAGGTTTCTTCATCCTTTTTGCTTTCAAATATATCCTAAACTTATAGCCAAACTAACTACAACTTACAACAAACAATAAAATGCTAAAAATACGATTACAATCAAATGCAAACTAACAACTATAAACTTGCACAAAACTAGTAAATAAACATTACAAACAATAATAAAAATGTATACTTAGGCACTAACAACTAGTATCTATCAATGAGATATGGGGAATTAGAGGGCTGATTAGTAAGGGTAATGTTAAACCCATCTGCTTTAGAGGAAGCCATAAAATCTGGATCAGAATCTAGAATGTGTGGCCTTGCATTATCCTGTTGGATAATGATGTCCTTGCTTAATTGTTCTGGCCATTTGGACTTGATTGCAGGTAGCACTGTGTGTATTATCATCTCTTTAAACACTGGTTTATTAATGCTCAGTATAGATTTGGTTTCCATGACCCCTGCATTTCTGTTTTTGCCTTTTCTTTTAGCTGCCACTTTCTCAACAAATGGGAAAATACCAACTTTCCCATCCCAAATTATATCACCATTATCTGCAAATAGAGGCCTACCAACTGCTCCAAGTGACATAACTGTAGTTATGAATCTTTTGGATTTGCATACTCTATGTGGATTCTGCTCTTGTAGCCCCATGTAGTATCTTTGTGATTTTTGGACAGGAAAAACCATTTTTCACCTATGTGTATGACATTTTGAAATTTTTTAAAAAGTGGTTTTGATGGAATTGATGTGTCTACCTGCCTATAACAGAAATTCAGCCTTGACATCCTGTTTGTGTCACTTAGCAAAGGCTTTATAGCTTTAGTGTGACTTCTGAGAATACCTCTGTGAATCAGCCTGTGAATGGTTGACCTTGACTTTGGTGAGGCAGAGGCAAGTGCCCTTATGTTGGTCCTTTTATGGAGAGGGATTTCTGGAATATGACTAAGGATGTTTTTACTTGGATTGTAATTTGCTGGTCTGGTCTGGTCTGTTTTGGTCTGGTCTGGTCTGGTCTGGTCTGTTTTGGTCTGATCTAGTCTGGTCTGGAATTTTATTTTTTATATTTTTTGCATAAAGATTTTATTTTTAATATATATTATAATCCATAAATAATTATATTTTATTCATTTATAATTACAAATAACAATAACAATAACAATAACAATAATTATAACAACAACAACAATAACAACAATAACAACAACAACAACAACAATAATAATAATAATAATAATAATAATTAGGGGTGTGCACTATCCGGTTTAAACCAGAAAACCGGACCGAACCGGACCGGAAAAACCGGAACCGGATGGAACCGGAATAATATCCGGTCCGGTTCGGTCCGGTTATGGACTGGTGCACACTCCTAATAATAATAATAATAGTAATAATAATAATAATAATAATAATAATAATATCAATAATAATAATAATAATAATTAGGGGTGTGCACTAGCCGGTTTAAACCGGAAAACCGGACAGAACCGGACTAGAAAAACCGGAACCGGATCGAATCGGAATGATATCCGGTCCGGTTCGGTACGGTCCGGTCCGGTTTTGAAACGGTGCACACCCCTAATAATAATAATAATAATAATAATAATAATAATAATAATAATAGAATATGGTCTGGTCTGTTCTGGTCTGGTCTGGTCTGGTCTGGTCTGTTTTAGTCTGGTCTGGTCTGGTCTTGTCTGGTCTGGTCTGGGACGAATTACAGTCCAAGTAAAAACAACCTAACATCAAACATGACTCTTTATCTGCCTGAGTTTCCCACCCACTTTGGACGTACATCTACAGTTTCCCCTTTTTCAAGTTGGTCTTTGGTTGTGTTCCAAATGTTGAAAATAGTTCTTCTAGTCACTGAGTATTTAGTGGCTAGCTTAGAAAACACACCTCTCTGAGCTAGTAATGCCCCAGAAATATCTCTTTTAGTAGTGATTAGCATTTCATCTATTATGCTCCCTCTTTCATTGTTTGCTAATCTTTTTGCTTTGATATTTGAGCTTGGGTCTTGTGTTGTTTGCAGATCTGCAGCAGAGCCTAATGAAGATGGGGGCATGTCTTCATTTATGGATGGTGAAGAAACGGTTAATGGAGATGAAGCCAAATCTTCATATATGGAAGGTGCAGGAGGGGATGAAGAAGATTGGGCAGCATTTATGTTGGCTTGCATAAATGTAGTCCGTATGTAGCCTAGTGTGTTGTGTGTGCTGTGTGTATTAAATTCTTCTTTTAGAACGTGTATTTATAGATGGAAAAAGGGAGGGAAAACTTGGAGGGAAGTTTTTTTGTAAGTGGGGTTTCCAAAACAACCTGGATTGTATCCTATGCGCAGGAAAATATCTCTAGATTGCAGCTATCACATCAAATATTGCTTTTTGTACTTGCAGTAAATGTTATTACCCCCTTCCATTTCGGCCGCCTCTTTCTTTAGTATAGGGGTATACATGGAAAGTCAATGCCATTTATCACTTGCATTAAACTCCGATCCAAGTCAAAGTGGGAAGAATTTTCCGGGACGGAGGGAGTATATAATAAATTTGACTCTAGATGTTTTTCTTTTTCAATTTTCGGTGCTTGTGAAAAATAAGAGTATATTTCAACATTTAGTAATTAGTACTACATCAAAATACTTAGTCAAATTGAAAATTTGACCAATCATATATATATTTATTGGAAATTATGTACGTAGTATGATACTCCCTCCGTCCCGAAAAGGTTTGCCAAATTGATTTTTCTTGGTCAATGACAATCAACTTTGACCAATGATATTTTTTAATACAAAATTAATTTGAATATGGAAATTATATCAAATTGTTCCTTATTCAAAATATTTTCATAAAAGTATAAAATTTATAAATTATATACAAATAAAATAATTAAAATCATTGTCTAAAGTTTGTCATGATTGACCAAGAAAAGTCAATCTGGCGAACCTTTTCGAGACGGATGTAGTATAAAAATGACATGAAAATGTTCTTTGATAAAAGTACTTTCATAAAAGTATAGAATTTATAATTTTTATAATTTTATACTAATCAAAATCATGATCCAAATTTTGAGATTTGGCTAAGTATTTTGGGAAGGAGGTAGTATCATGTTAAAACTATACATAAATGAACGGTAATTTATTTTAAAAAGTATTTAGGTGTTGGGCAGCCAGCTATCGACTCTTAGCTAATACTCCATCCGTCTCTTAAGATTCTTCCAACTTACTATTTTTGAAAAAAATTGTGTGGTTATCATTCATTTGCCTTTTTCTTACTCAAAGATAATCATACGTTTCCACCTTATTCTCATTTTCTTAATAGGCGTGCAAAGTCAAAATGGAAAGTATTTTTTGGGATGAAGAGAGTATAAAATAAACATTTGTGAACAGTGAAAAGACAAACTTGCAATCCTAACATTATAGCCTGTTTTCAAAAAGCATTCTCGAAAATCAAAATGCTCTTTTATAGTCAATCTAAACTTATTAGGTGTCGGTGGACGTAGCTCAACTGGTAGCGAGGGAGTGTCACAAGGGTTAGGTCCCGGGTTCGAATCCCGGCAACTGCGATGAGAGGTTACTATGCTAAAAAATGCATAAGACATCTGCAAGTACCGGGGACAGAGTCCCACTCTTTATCTGTCAGATTGTGATTATAATCCAACTTACATCCTCCCAACCAGAGGCGGACCCACTACGGGTCCCACGGGGTCCCGGGGTCCCGTGCACCTCGAAAAAAATACCTATATATATTTTATACTCCCTCCGGTCCTTAATGAAGTTTACACTTTGACTTCACACATATTAAAGAAATAAATTTAACTTTACTGTAGAGTACACTGTTTGACATTGTTTTGCACTGTTTGGTGTAGATTTGTTTGCCAAATAAGGCAAATAAGGAAGTGTAAAGTTTAATATGGGACGGCCCAAAAAGGAAAATGTAATGTTAATTAAGGACCGGAGGGAGTATATATTATATAAAATTAATTATTCAATACTCCCTTCGGTCCTTAATTAACTTTACACTTTCATTTTTGGACCGTCCCATATTAAACTTACACTTCTTTATTTGGCAAACTATTCTACACCAAACAGTGCAAAAAAATGACAAACAGTGTCAAACAGTGTACTCTACAGTAAAGTCAAATTTATTTTCTTAATTCTATCATCCGTATCTCATTAATTGCAACATTGGAATACATACACTATTCATGTACTTTACTTTGACTACATTTTATTTATGAATGTATGTGAATTTTTTTTTTGAAAAATGTTGTTAAATTCGTCTCATTACTAAGTTTTATAATCTGATTTTTATTTTATTTTTACTAATACAGAATTAAATATAATGACGGTCAAAATTGTGCGTTGGCAAACGTGAAATGTTGACTGTTGCAACTAAAAAGAGACGGATGAAGTATGTGTGAAGTCAAAGTGTAAAGTTTAATAAGGACTGGAGGAAGTATATATTTACACAAAAAACAACAATTAACCTTGAACCAAAAGAACGGAGCAATGTAGCGGTGATGGGTGCTTATTCCAAATATGAGGTCGCGGGTTCGAAACCTGGTCTCTTCCTTTTATTCCTTTTTCCAGTGCTGGACTTAAACAATGTATACGAATTTCCAACAAAAACTTCAACTTGGTTCATTTAGCTCATTGGTGAGTATGTCCTTTGTCCAAATGATGACTAGTGCCCGAATCCCAGCTTCATCTTTCTTAATTTTTGCTACTTTTCTCCAATTTACTCCTTGTTTTCTTTGAAGGAAATTTCACTTTTGTTATCCTCCAACTTGAACTTTTATTTTCTTCATTTCTTCACGCTAAATGTATCCAATTGAAAATAACATTTATAAATATATGAATTTATTAATTTTGATGTTGTACCCAAATTTAAAGAAACCTAGAGTACTGGGAGTAGTTCAAGTGTTAATTCAAATGATTCACCATTACTAAATGAAAAATTGGATCAATTTTTTTATTGGTTTTATACTTGTATTAATTAGAGATTAGAGATATAAAACGGTAGGGATCCCGTGGCTCTGACTTTCTGGGTCCGCCATTGCTCCCAACATATCCTCCGGTCGGGGTTGGGGGGCCCTCAGGGATGGGTGTCATTTTTTTCTAAACTTATTAGGTATTACGGTTTGTAACTAATAGATAAGCAAAAAAGAATGAGGAAAATTGCTTATGGAGTTCAGCTTTTCCTAGCATGGGATCAAATTTTTACTTTTCAGTTCCCGATCAAATCAAACCAGACCAGACATACACAAATACATGTGTCATTTTTTAGTGTATGCTCAAAGTATACTATGTTACTCATAATAAATCAATATAAGCTGATCACCGATGATAGCTTAATTTTATCATTACATTGTTTTAATTTATATTAACAATTAAATTTAAGTAAATGGCTCATAACGACAATATATGATGTATTGAAGTGTACGTAAAAAACGAAATGGAGTGAACTAAAAAGTTGATCCTCAAAATTAGAGAACAAATAATTGTGGTGAAGAACGAAAATATTTAGTGTTGATTAAAGAGGAGTAAATATTACATTTTACTCATCATTTAATTAATCAATTAATATTAATTTATTAAATCGGTTAATTGCTTTCCTAGTTCCCTTGCTTAACTAAGCTCTCCTAATTCCCTTCCACCGTGGAGGCAGATTACCTTGGGGGCGATGAACTCTGGCATATCTGCAACGACACTGTGGAAAAAAATTGTGCCAACCGGCGGCGGTCTAGCGGCCTTGAAGCAACAATCCTTCGATCCTTTGAGAGTATTTTTGTCTAATCACAAATAATAAAATCTTACTTACTACGGAGTATATCTTATTTTGAGGAAATGACATTATTTTAGTCAAATTTATGTAAATAGAATGGATAATAAGCAAAAATGAAATAGGTCCTGCCTAGACCTGCACAAACACGGGCTCGGGCCGAGCTTATTCTAAAAAATCTGCCCACTTGTAGTGGGCGGGCTCGGCCCAGCCCGGTAAAACGGGCCTCCTCATATGTCCAAGCCCGCCCATGAGAGCGGGTCGGGCTGCCCACCGGGCTTTTGGGCCCGGAAAATATCCTTTTGTCAACTCTGTTAAAAAAATGAAAACATTTATGAAATAACATCACAACATTTTAAATGCAATTAAATAATTAATGTACTCACAACACATTTTGAACACAAGAATACGTTTAAATGCAATACACAAAACGATTCTGGAAAACAAAAAGCATCCAAATTCCAAATAAGCATCCATATTCCATAATTAAAAGCACAATCACAGATTCACAATGTGCAGCGCAAATAGTCAAGAGTATCTCCAAAAAGACTTAACAAATGTGTATCATTACAGTTCAAACCTTAATACTTCTAAGTATTTTAAGTTTTATACATATAGTCATATACTGTATAATTATATATAGAATAATATATATAATATGTTTACGGACCGAGCTTTTAGGTCCGACCGGGCCTATATTACAACCCAAGCCCGCCCATATTTTAAATGGGCCGGACCGGGCCCGGGCCGGTGGGCTAAAGCATGTGTCACTCCTGCCTGCCCCATGCATCCATGCTTTCAAATTTGGTAAGAAAGATAATGATTTGAAGCGAATTAATTCTAATACCATAATAGTTACGGACTATAATGGTTTTAATTTGCTCACAAACAGAAAAGTACTCCTTATATATGATCTTAAAATCCAAAATATATGGCGGGCTCTTTAGTTTTTCACCACCAAAAATGGCGAGATTGAGCAACCAGTTGCTAAGAGGGCTTAATATAATGACTTTCTTGATCTCGATTACGATCTTAATCTGCGGCATATGGTTGTCGCGGCATCAGTCCACGCCGGCGGCGTGCGACCGGCTGATAAACAAATTACTGATAGTCGCCGGAGCTTTCATACTTGTACTTTCCGTCATGGGTTTCTTGGGGTCTACGTGCTTCTCGTGCCTGCTCTGGACATATGTTATCCTCACATCTGTAATCGCCGTGCTTTTCTTTTGCTTCGCCGTCTTCGCCTTCGCGGTGACTAACGACGGCGCCGCTGAGGCCGTTTCCGGCAAAGGGTTCATGGAGTTCAGGCTCGGGAACTACTCGGGGTGGCTCCAAAAGAGGGTCGAGAAGCACTGGTATATCTTCCGGAGTTGCATTCAACAAAGTCTGGTGTGCCGGAGATTGATGAATTCTTCTTCTGCGCCTCTCGTTGACGTTAATAATCACCTCAAGGTAATTCAAGAAAATACAAGTATGTTTTCTTTTGGACTGAAATTTGTTGTTCTGGACATAATTAGTCTTGTCCGATCTGGTAAATGTCTAGTCTCTGTGTATTTTATAACTATAAAATCTATAAAATCTAATTTAATCTGGTCTGGTATGTATGAGACTAAAATAGTTCAAAAGAAAACATCCAAAGTCATTACCTAAGTACCTCGTAGGCTAGTACTCCGTATTATTCTACTCCCTCCGTCCCAATTTAATGGTCTCTTTGCAGTGTACAATACTTGAGTGACGGAAAAGCAAACAGGTCCCTATCCGTAATCAAATTATTTTTAGAAAAAGAAACTACATAATTATACAAAGTCGCAAACACCAGAATCAAATTTGATACGGAGTAAAAATTTGATATACAAAGAGATTAAGAGTGATTTGTATTTTCCAGTGAATAAGAATTGAGACCATCAAATTAGGATGGAGGTAGTACTAACTTTGTCTCACTTACCAAGTTGATGTTAGATGTGAAATTAGTATAGTAATATCATTGTGGTTGAGATTTGTATAAATGAGAAAGAAATTACAGTCGACAGAAACACAAATTCATTACTTTAAAAGAAAAATAACTAAGTTTTTTGGAACAAACAAAAAAGAAAAGTTGATAGAGTCACTGGGATGGAGTGAGTACCTAAAAATAGGTAATTCTAGTAATACAAAACATGATTAAAAGACAAAAATATGAGTAGTTGTTTAAAATTGCCTAAATTAGAGTTATTTATGTTTAAAGAATTAGGGACAATTAATTATATTAATTAGATTAGGAGGATTAAGCATAGAAAATAAATGTTTATGTTTACTTTTACTACACGAAATTAATTTCATACACTTCATTGCAATATAAATTATTCAAATGTTAATTTATTATATATTTTATAAAGTATAGAATGTTACTAGTATATATTTAGGGTCAAAGCTTTCAATAAGAAGACAATAAAATTCAATAATTGTTCGAGGAAGATAGTAGGGGTGTTTTTTATAATTAGTAATTTTTATATAGAAAATTGTCCAAAGTAAGACCAAAACATATTACCTACTTCCTGTTTAAAAGTTCTCATTGCAAAACAACACGGTTATTTAGACAATAATTAAATAAGATAATTTTAGTATATTTTGAGAAATAATTTTGATAGTTATATACTCCGTAATATGATGGGGTTAGTAGTGATAATTCTATGTAATAGATGTATTATTTTTAATATTTATTGATTAAATTGTCATTCAAGAGTATTAATTATTTCTTAAAATATAAATGAGAACATATATATAAGACGTCCAAAAAAGGAAACTGATAATCTTTATATGAGACAGATGAAGTAGCTTTCTTCCAAAAATAGAATCATGTTTGGTTTTATTAAATAGGCTAATCATTTCGTTTATACCTCATTAATTAATTTAATTACTTGCGCCCCTAATTCCAGGGGCGGACCGTAGTAGAGATCCAGGGGGGTTACCACCCCCCAATAGAATTTTTTTAGTGTATATATATACGAAAAATAAATTTTCCTCTCCCAAAAAGTATTTTGAACCCTCCAAAAATATTTTCGCCCCCAACTTGACTTTCCTGGGTCCGCCGCTGCCTAATTCGCTTGCATAACCAAATCAGTGACGTGACAAAATCCATCGACGACGACAGTTTTATTGCAGATTGGCGGAAGACCCCTGAAAATAGAGATTTATAATTTTAATCCTGTAATTTTGATTGATCAAGTAACCAATAATTTTTTGCAATTTTTGTTACTCTTATTATATACAGTCTGGTTGCTGCAACCCGCCTAGCGGCTGCCACATCATTAAGTACCAAAACCCCACAAATTCTTCAGTCGATATCACAGAATGCAGAATTTGGAGCAACGACCAAAACATATTGTGCTATGACTGCCAGTCTTGCAAGGCTGGGTTGATCAAAGAGGTCAAAAGAAACTGGAACAGGGTGGCCATCGCTAACATGAGCTTCATCGCCTTCCTCGTTGTCGTACTGGTAGTAGGATGTTGCGCTATAACGAACCACCTCACGGAGAATTCCAGGCTGCGTTACCGCCCGATCACCGCCCATATTGTATTTGCTTAATTAAGGTGACTTTGGGTAAGATTCCAGCTATGTTTTTATCAAAGTTGGAAAAACGCTATGGTCAAATTGCTCACATGTACCATATATCAAAGTTGTCCAAGAATGTCACAACTTGCAATTCTATTTCTGCTATTTCAAATGAAAGCATACCATTGTCATAAAGCTCTTAAATATTATTGCCACATCTTTGTGGCATAAGCGCGCAACGCAATTATACTTCATTTGTCCCGGAATAAATCTTTATAGATTGTAACGGCGGGAATGTAACCTTGTCATAGGTTAATTACCAAGAGTCCAACTTAACATCAATTTATTCAATCAGAAACAAACCTCGAAAGAACAATAGACCTTGTCATAATAACATTAGGATCCCAAAATAACAACAGATTAAATTATATGTTGAAATTAGAGGGGATCAAACAAAATTCAAATTACACGAAATGAGCACGAATAATAAGATGAAATAAAAGGATTACTTGGAATTCTTGATACAGAACACCAAGCGGAATGATGGTTGCCTTTTTGGCTCAAGATGAAATAACTGTGGACAATGAATAGATAAGCTATTCAGGGAAGAATGAAGATAGCAGCAAACATACAAAGCTATTACTTGCAACATTTTCCTTTCTAGCAATTCTTTAGCAAGTTGTTTATTTACCTTTTTAGTATGTAATCATCTAATTTATACTTTTTACGCGTTTTCTATAATATTCACACATTTAATATTTCACTGTTCTCCGTGATAATCATATGATTCCAAGTAAATAAATAGTGTATTTCTGTTTCCTAATTTCATCACCAAACAAATGCTAGAAAATGACAGGCATGTCTTAGATTATGTTTATCACACAATTTAGCCTAAAATGGGATGAAGTTCAAGAAATCCGTCAATGTAACTAATTTAGGACAATCTTGTTTTGAGTTTTGGATGAAGGATTAGAGTGTTGTATAAAGTGGGAAAACAATAATAAGATTCTCAATTCTCTAACACGCCTACAAGTTTGCACAAGAAGAACTAGATCCATCCCAAAATTACAGGATTAAAATTATAAATCTCTATTTTCGCAGAAAATCGTAGGATTGTATAAGTACGCCAACGTGCTCATTACGGAGCACGTTGGCATTTTGAATGGTCATGATTTATTCATTTAAAAAAATTAGATAATCTTGGTCATTACAACATGCTCACATAAATAGGGGAGGGAGTAGAAAAAATTCTAGAAATGTTTAGTTAAACTAAATGATTTCTAAATTTAAGTACCATATACTCCGTTATATCATGTCACAAATATATTAAAAAAAAAAACTAAAAACTATACTTTCGTGGGTCGTGGCCCACGGGGGATACAAAGAAAATTTTAGAGCTATATATGCAACATATATATAGATCTAGTATGTGTATCTGAATAAAATTGAAGGTAGACTAAAGTGTGATATGCAAACTTGGGATTTCTATAGTTAGTCGCAAACCTCAGCTCCCACGACTCTTTCATGGTCCAAAGAACACTCTTCTGTCAGAATAAAACATTATTTCAGCAACAAATTAAGCATAATGAGTTCACTTTTAAACAAGTTCAACATGCCAAACAGATAAAGCTGGATTAAAATCACCTCATGTTAGCCTGCTTGGGGAAATGTGATCAAGCTTTGATGTAGAACCTGTTTGGTAACCACTATATCCGAATCTTATTAGGTGAGGATTTTTACCAAACTTTTTATTTCGAGTGTTAAATTACGTAATAGTCAAAATAAGTAAGGTTGAGTTACTTTTCTTGTTGAAATTGCTGAAAATGAGTACTTTAGCTATATTTTCATATAATGTTTTCTTTAGTTTGTTAAAAAGATGAATTTCATCAATATATCAACAAATTCAGTCAATTTTCAGTGTTACCAAACAGGCTCATAATCTTTTAAAAAGTAGGACAATGATAAATGTAGGGACATAGTTAGGGAAGCAGCGACCAGATTTACCCCGTCTAAATAAGATGATTTTGGGTCAACTTTGCAATACGACAACTATTCGATGAATCATTCTTTAACACTGCCCTTCTGGTAGCAGCTGTTCTTTAATCAAATTAAACAAATGCAAAAGGCCCAACAACAACATCTAATAGCTCTATGTAAATAAAAGTTAAAATATTGCATTTAAACTATTTGTATCTTGATATGGATGAAAAATAACTTCCTCATTTAGGAATTACCATTACTAAATAGTACTTCGAATTATCATTCTGTTAAAAAATTCTGGCCATGCAACGCAGGGGTGAGATTCTAGTAAAAGTTGCAAAATAAAGTCCTACTCTCGTATAGTAGGCGAAAATTGGATAAATTGTCCAATGTATGATACTTCAACTTAATTCAACACTTTATGTACCTGCAGAATTGAATAATGATATGACACAAAGGAATAACCTGTCACGGGGTTAACGGACGGGAGTGTTGGAATATCACGTGCTTAACTGTTTCTTGCCGTAAGCTGGTACTTTTGATGCGAGTGCGGCTTAAATCAAAAGGATGACAGCTATCGGTGTTCTGGTCCTTGTTAAAAACACCAATACTAATCTTCTCAACAGGATGATCAGTTTGATCGCCTTCTTTTAACAACTCCCCGGTTTCGGCCATGTCTTTCTTTTCAAGGATATGATGCAACTCTGAAATACAGAAGTAAATTCTTTTCAAGCTCCCAGAGATTTTAAGGGCAATTTTGCTTGCCTATCTAGTAAATGACCAATGCATATTAAGATCTAGACTAATAATATACACATGCATATACGTAATATACATAATGGCCAAGGTATAAAGTATGCAGTATTAAGTTAACACTCCGTATATAAGATCTAGACTATGTTACTCCTCACGTTATTAGGTTAACCTTTTAAGATAACCGAAGGCTTACTAATGTACTCAACATCATCCCGCAGTGCATATTAAGGATTAGATCAAATGCAGGACTAGTCATAGGTTATTAGGTTATATGCATCTTAGGATTGAGCCTTAGACAGAGAGGACAGGGGAACACCAATAAGCAAACCTGTTTTTGTAGCTGGGGGTTGACATTGAACAGATGATGCAAGCCAAGGTTGAGTGATGACCATTGGAGAGTATAAGTAGCAATCTGATCTCATATAATCACCAACTTTCTCCACAAAATCCTCCTCTTCTTTTTCCATTGCAAGTGGTTCCTCAATTCCTGCTAATGAACCATTGAACTGAATGATAAAACTAACCCCTAACGAAATATGACTTAAGAAAGATGAACAAAAACATAAATTCAAATTATAGTAACCCTGTTCACTTTGATGGTAATGGCTCATATGGAGAGACAACATTGTGATAGTGACAATATACTATAAGCTATTATCCATGAATTTTGACACGGATTGACAGCTTGATGGATGATTTTGCGTCAAAATAGCTCGTGACAAAATGCTATTGGCATGAATTTGGGGTGTCCGTGTCAAATCCTCCACGAAATTTAGAGAATTCCTTCCAAAAAACTTTGTCAATCCTATTATTTTTGGTAGTGTTATTATAGAATTGCACTTTCAATTAATTAGCCAAATGAAATATTTTTAATTAATATTATACGATAGGAGCATTCAAATAAAATATATTTAATTAATATTTTACGATAATATTTTGACATTATCAGACATTAATATGCCGGTATCAGACATTACCTTCTGAGTTACTCCGATTTGAATGTTAAAATGGCAGTATTGAAGTAATAATTGATACTAGTAGTATTTTTCAAGTTACTAGATAGGAAAGCTATGAGATAGGAAAGCTCATTAAATTGGTATTAATGAAAATGATACTAATCTAACTTCTTTCAAGTGGTACAAGAAAAACATAACACCCTTATTTTGATATAATTAACTAAATTTTAATTTCCAATTTAAAAACTAACTTCTTTAAAAAAAAAACTAACTAAAGATATTATAAGTAAAATTAAAACCAATTCATCCATTTCCTGTGAAATCCGTACCGGATGAAGATGAGGAGACTATTGAGGATTGCAAGGAAAGCAAGGGCGCAAACATATAGTCATCGGAGAAGAGATAATCAAACACTTTCTTCTTAAAAGAGCGGCGGCGCTCCGGCGCCGACCGCCTCTTCTTCTTGGTGTAATGAACGGCTAAAGCGGATCCACCTGCGGCTGTCTTTACCATTTTTTGTGGGGCTTTCTTGTTCGGTGTCCACGAAGAAGTGTTTGTTTGTTTCTTGTTCGGCCGACGCGTGTGGAGTCTTGCGGGCGGTGCTCCCACGACACCCCGACACGTGCACCTTTTGGTCATAATATAAAATAAATAAAAAGTAGGGAAAAGGGGCAATTAAGTCATCCAATTAACCAAAAAAGTGCAAATCATTTAATGTAAGGGATGAATTTCATGCGTGTGCAATTTTTTGATTAATTTTTTTGAACATCTTCTTTCTTAAGTCTAGTTTACTCATACCAAATTTCAACTAAAAAAGCAATCGGATAGGCAGTTAAATAAATGTTTCAAGATAACTGCGCAGTTAAACAACGCAATATATTTCAGAAAATCATTTGACTGCCTTCCCGGTTGAATTTTAGCTGAAATTTGGTATGGGTAAACTAGACTTAACGAATAAGATGCTCAAAAAATACATCAAAATGGCGATGGCTGGACAGAGTGTACTATAAAAAGGGTGATTTACACTTTTTCGGTTAGTTCGAGGGCTTATTGGCACCTTTTCCCTAAAAAGAAAGTTTCCGAAATACGTATAAGTAAATAAATTTTAAAATTCGAAAATAAAATTCTTATTTTTCTTCCTGCGATAGAAGTAACATTAGAGTATTTACTATGGAGTTCTACATATCATTTTGAAGTAATTATTGTTGAAAAAATGTGTTAACAATTGCATTAAATGGTCAATTTAAGAAAATATTTTGAGTGGATTCCACTTCCGATTTGGGTTGGATCAAAGTGGTTTCGGATTCCCCTTGTTAAGGGCTACAATTCGATATGTGGTACACACAAAACGGATAACGGGTGAATGAGAAATTGATTCTCGAAATTCACTCGTTGAAACGGAAAAACTAGGAAAATGATGGGTTTCTAGTGTGATATTTCCACACTGGACAACCCAATGACATCTTCTTTCAAGTGCCTAGAACATCTCAATCAAGAGTTCTAGATATAGTTTTTTCCTTATGTTGTAATGGGATTTTGAGGATTAACAGTTGATCGCTTCCTCTAGGTTAGTAAGTATGTGTGTTGTGAGAAGCTTCGTTGCAAAGCTGAGAGACTCTCTACCCGCAAGCAGGGACGGAACCAGGGCACTGGGCCAGTACAAAGAATATTATTGGAAAAAAATTTACACGAAATTTTTTACACTAAAAATATTGGTATTTTTTAAATTTGGGGTGGGCCAGGGTCTAGTCTGGGCACCCCCTAGCTCCGCCCCTACCCGCAAGGTAGAAAAGCATAACTTTTCCTAGAGATGATAGATTTGGGGTGGCTCCAGGGTAGACTATGAGAGTTTATCTTGTAACCATTTCAGGGCTTTAGTAAAGTTGTTTAAAATTAAGGGAGGTCCAGATTTTTAATCCCTTTTGAGTCAATGGATTTTTTCTCATTAAATCCTTTCGTACTTATTTATTTTATTTCACCCTTCACCCCACACTATAACTTGACGAAAAACTGCCACGATTCTGCACCCCCCCCCCCCCCCCCCCCGTGTTACTAACTGTTTCATCACAGGGGGATAACGGTGGAGGAGGAGAGGAAGGGTTGGGACAAGGGTAGGGGGCAGGGGTTGTTACGATTTAGGTTAATAAAACGATAAATTAAAGAGCAAGAACACAAGAATTTTACGTGGTTCACACAATCGGGGTGATTGTGCTAGTCCACGGCGAACGAGAGAGAGCTGTTTTATTATTAGGTTTGCGTCAAGAGGTCTTACAACATACAAGATATGCTTAAATAGGTTTAAGAAAACCTAAACAAAGATTAGAGTCGCAGGCCCAAAAATTAAGCCTGTAATTAAAATTAACCCTTAGACCCGGTCGGGTCTCCTATTTGACCCGGTCGGGTAACTCCTCAGCAAGCATGCCCGGGTTGATACCAGGGCGGGTAACCAAAGCAGAAAGGTAGAAACTCCACTGGCCCGGTCGGGTCCCCTTCTTGACCCGGTCGGGTGTCGCCTCAAAAAGCATACCCGGGTAGACACCAGGTCGGGTATCCTAAACAGAAGACAAAACCTTCCACGGACCCGGTCGGGTAAACCTCCTTACCCGATCGGGTTTCCCAATCCAGAGAGTTGCCCGGCCAAATTCACATCATACCCGGTCGGGTGACTGACCCCACCCGGTCGGGTATCTACTACTGCTGCACAAACAAGGCTCCATCTTCAACAATCTCCCACTTGGAGGCTTGTTCAACAATCATCTGCCATCCAAGAACTTGTATCCTCTATAAAACCCCTGATCTCTCTCTCTCGTTCACGCCTTCTCATCAAGTATCTGGAAGGCCAGTTGAAGCCATGCTAAGCTTTAACTTCTCCGTTGTCACCGCCTTGGTTAGCATGTCTGCTGGATTCTTCGTACCAAGGATCTTCTGCAAATTTATAGTACCATCTTCAATCAACTCTCGGATGAAATGATACCGCATCTTGATGTGTTTCGTTCTGCTGTGAAACACCGGATTCTTTGCAAGATGAATAGCACTCTGGTTGTCACAATATAGAGCGCAATCTCCCTGCTTCATGCCCAACTCAGAAAGGAAGTTCTTCAACCAGATCAACTCCTTGGCCGCTTCAGCAATGGCCACATACTCTGCTTCTGTGGTTGAAAGAGCCACACTCTTCTGTAGTCTGGACATCCAACTGATTGTCGTACCTCCAATAGTGAATCCATACCCCGTTGTGCTCTTCCCGAAATCATAGCAACCCCCCAAATCAACATCGGCAAATCCTTCAAGGATCACACCATTCCTTCTGAAACATAGGGCAGTTTCAGAAGAGTCTTTCAAGTAGCGCAACAGCCACTTAACTTCTTCCCAATGCTCCTTTCCTGGATTTGACATGAACCTGCTAACAACTCCCACTGCATGAGCAATGTCTGGCCTTGTTGACACCATCGCGTACATCAAGCTGCCAACGGCTGATGCATATGAACCTTTAGTCATTTCTTCTTTGTCTTCATTGGTCTTTGGAGACTGATGCTTGGAGAGTTTCAGTTGACTCCCTAACGGTGTACTCCTTGGTTTGGCATCCGTCATTCTGAACTTCTCAAGGACCTTCTGAATGTACTTTTGCTGTGAGAGCTGTAAAGTACCTTCTAACCTGTTTCTCACTATGCTCATCCCAAGAATCTGTCTTGCTTCCCCCAAATCCTTCATCTCGAATTCTTCTGACAACTTCTTCTTAAGTTTGTTGATCTCCTGCATATTTGCTCCAGCCACCAACATGTCATCAACATACAAAAGAAGAATGATGTATGATGACTTGAATTTCTTCAAGTAGCAGCAATGGTCCATCTTGCATCTAGTGTATCCATTCCGCTGCATAAAACTGTCAAACTTCAAGTACCACTGTCTAGGAGCTTGCTTTAGCCCGTATAGACTCTTATTGAGTTTGCACACCAACTTCTCCTTACCACTCACTGGGAACCCTACTGGGTGAGCCATGTAAATAATGTCTTCTTCAAGGTTGCCATGAAGAAAGGCAGTCTTTACATCCAGCTGCTCCAATTGCAAATTTTCAGCAGCAACAATACCAAGGATCAACCTGATAGTAGTCATCTTCACAACCGGAGAGAAGATTTCATTGTAATCAACCCCCTTCTTCTGTTGGAACCCATTGACAACTAACCTTGCCTTGTATCTTTTGCTCCCATCTGCTTCATCTTTGATTCTGAACACCCACTTGTTCTCCAAAGCTTTCTTTCCCGGCGGTAACTTGACTAAGGACCAAGTTTGGTTCTTATCAAGTGAATCTAACTCATCCTCCATGGCCTTCTTCCACTGTATGGAATCCTTCACGATCAGCGCCTCTGTGTAAGATTCTGGCTCTCCATTCTCGGTCAGCAACAGATAATTTGCTAAGGAGAATATCTGTTAGGAGGTCTTCTGTTTCTAGTGGACTGTCTGATTTGTGGAGTAGCTTCCTCTGAGCTCCCACTATCTTCATCACTCCCACTATCTTCAGAAATTCCTGTATCTCCTGAGCTCCCACTGCTCCCTGAGCCTCCAGCCATGCCATCACAACCAATAGGTTATGCTATGTCGTCTTCAGTCATCCCTTCAAACACCACTTGTTGTTTGTTTTCTGGTTGCTTGCCTTTGCTATTGTCTGCTGCAAGATTATCTTTATACAGGGCATTCTCGTTGAAGGTGACATCTCTACTTCTGATAACCTTCTTGATGTGGTTGTCCCAGAACCTGTAGCCCATGTCATCCAGCCCGTACCCAATAAAGATACATTTCTTTGCCTTTGCCTCGAGATTGTCACTATCTGCATCTCTAACTTTGACATAAGAAATACAACCAAAAACTTTCAAGTGATTAAGAGATACCTCATGACCTTTCCATTCCTCCTCTGGAATTTTGAACCCTATGGGAGATGAGGGTCCTCTGTTGATCAAGTATGCTGTTGTGTTCACCGCATCGGCCCAGAACATCTTTGGAAGTCCTGCATGTAATCTCATGCTCCTAGCCCTCTCATTCAGTGTTCTGTTCATCCTTTCTGCAACACCATTTTGCTGTGGTGTTTCTGGAACCGTCTTCAGCATTCTTATCCCCTGTTCAGCACAATACTCTACAAACTCTGTGCTACTGTACTCACCCCCTGAGGGTTTCTCGTACATGTTGGATAACGCCTTGAGTAGTCCAAACGTTGTTTTCTCGTTGACAATGTTGTAAGCAACGTTTTTCGCCAACGACAACCTCACCACACCAAGAGCCTGTCGATCCAGCAAGTTCCACTCCGCCTCTGCCATTGATTCTGGTTTGTTCTCAGACAAGGGTAGATGAAGCTTCTTCTCGTAGAGATAATCCTCGATTTGTATCTTCCAGAAAGTAAATCTTGACCATCAAATTTATCGATCTTAACCTTTCCTTCGTCAGCCATAGCTCTGATACCACTTGTTACGATTTAGGTTAATAAAACGATAAATTAAAGAGCAAGAACACAAGAATTTTACGTGGTTCACACAATCGGGGTGATTGTGCTAGTCCACGGCGAACGAGAGAGAGCTGTTTTATTATTAGGTCTGCGTCAAGAGGTCTTACAACGTACAAGATATGCTTAAATAGGTTTAAGAAAACCTAAACAAAGATTAGAGCCGCAGGCCCAAAAATTAAGCCTGTAATTAAAATTAACCCTTAAACCCGGTCGGGTCTCCTATTTGACCCGGTCGGGTAACTCCTCAATAAGCATGCCCGGGTTGAGACCAGGGCGGGTAACCAAAGCAGAAAGGTAGAAACTCCACTGGCCCGGTCGGGTCCCCTTCTTGACCCGGTCGGGTGTCACCTCAAAAAGCATACCCGGGTAGACACCAGGTCGGGTATCCTAAACAGAAGCCAAAACCTTCCACGGACCCGGTCGGGTAAACCTCCTTACCCGATCGAGTTTCCCAATCCAGAGAGTTGCCCGACCAAATTCACATTACACCCGGTCGGGTGACTGACCCCACCCGGTCGGGTATCTACTGCTGCTGCACAAACAAGGCTCCATCTTCAACAGGGGTAAGGGGTACGAGTATGGGGGATGGGTGGGGGTGTGGGGTAAGGGCCCAGGGTTGGGTTGTGGGGTAGGGGGTAGGGGGTTTAGGGGTACGGGGAACATGTAGAGGTAGGGGTAGGGGTGGGATAGAATGGATATTGGTACATGTATCAACAGTGATGCCATCAGACCACAAGGTACTCGGCTAAAACATGAACTCTTATTTTATATAAAATAAAAAAGATAGTCTACATCCCGTTTTACTCGGTACATACTCATTTATGGGAAGCGTTTCATTATTTGTGTTATTTTTAGATTTGGAAAGTCTTATCATATTTTTTATTGCATGTATTTCCTACTTTTGCCCTTTTTCTTTTTCTCTTTCGTACTTTTTTCATTTTCATTTTCTTCTTTTATAGTTTTATAAGTTTTCTCCCTCTCTTTTATACTTGCTACAATTCTACTCGATCTAATTATTACTCTCTCATTACTTTTCTTAATTTGTGTTAAATACCTATTGTTACATGTAAAAGAGAATGAGGTATTGCGCACACACTAATGTTATCAAATTAATTGATAAGACTTATAAAATGTATAATATAAATGGGAGATTGGAAGAAGAATGAGCTGATTTAGGGGTAATTTTTTAGTTGGACTGAAATTTTATAGTTTGATATGGTCTGATCTGATTTGGTCCGGTGTGGTCTGATCTGAACTAATTTGGCTTGTTCCTGTAAAGTTTTGGTCTCTGTGTATTTTATAAATGTTCAAGTCAGATCTGTGTATTTTATTAGTTAAAACGCTATCTACTTGTTCAAATTAAATCCTCGTGTCTTTGCATCTGAGATTTGGATTTACTTCTTTGAGTCTTCCTCAACTACTTTAAATCTTTAATATTTTTTATCTTTGTCGAAAGATATCAATATTTTCTTAGAACTTTGCATGCTTCTTGGAATTTAGGTTTAATAATGACGGATATAACAAATCAAGCATTCCAGCCTAGCTGATTGTGAGGTTACCATGTCTAGCGAGAGGTCTCGAGTTCGAAACCCGTTAGACACACAAGGGTCGTTTGAAACCCAATGAAGTGATATATCACCAGACTCGTGATGATGGAAGATCAACTAACTTCGTGCTCTATATTAGGGGCGACCTGTAATAGTGTGTAATCCTTGCCTTTATAGTGTTCCATTGACTTATGAACATACCTATTAATATATTATATCTTACATTATATTAATATTAATTTTATCTTTATAGCAATACTTAGGTTATACTATTAATTTATCTTCTTGATGTGAGTAAATCATACTCCCTCCGTTTCTAAAAGAAACTCACACTTTCCTTTTTGGGATGTTTCAAAAACAAAGTCACACTTCCCTTATTTTCTTATTTGACAAAGAAATCTTCAGCGAAACAGTGCCAAACAATGTCCAAACAGTGTCTAAACAGTATTTTCTACAGTAAAGTCAATTTATTTCCTTAATCCTGAAGTCAAACCGTGACTTTCTTTTGGAAACGGAGGGTGTATTATGTTTGCTACAAAATTTTATTTTTGTATTTGTTGTAGGGTTTGAAAATTCAGTCCATATGTATGGGTACATAGTTGTATAGATATGGAGTGTATGTTTTTAAGTTAAAACATACATAAACATGAAGAGATGGACATTTGTTCAGTTTGACACCACAAGTCACTACATATATAGATCAGAGCCATCCCTGTGTTCTAGCTACTGGTAACCATGTTTTTCTCCATTCCAACCCTTGAGACAGGCTTTAGTCCATGCCTAAGAGCAGCTTCCCAAACTACATCAATTCTGTCCACATCAAGAGCTCCAACTTCATTATGAGTCCACCCTTCAAGCAAATGAACCACCCCCCCAGCATGGCATGCATGGACCACCCCTCTTTCCATTGAATACTACATGTCATCATAATAATAAATACATACAAAAAAAATCATTAGTCAAAGCATTATCATTTCCTATTAGTTAGTTAGCTAAGTGCCCACATCAAATACTATTTATAATAAGTTACGGAGTGGATTGGATGAGCCAAATTGGTCTAAGGTAGAGTAGGCAGGCAAACATAATAACGTACTCCTAGATCTTAATATAGCCTCGCTGGCCACCCTATTTGTTGGGGAAAGTCAACTGATCATTTTGAAACTGTGTGCTCCTTATTGAAGCTTATAGGTCTATACTTTTTGTTACTCCTTATTTTTTATAGGCATCACTCCAAAAAAAAGCACAAGATTAACGAGGATTCGCCAAAATGCATAGAGGATTTGGCAGGGTTATGCGCCAAATCCATGCAAAAAACACATTGGCATGAGCTAACCCGATACTTCGTGCCAAATCCACGCAATCCCGTAAATCTTTTGTTGTGCGTTGAAATCGGATAATCCATTTAAAAGATTAGATAGCGAGTAACCCGATGTTTATCTAGTACTTAGTTTATTAGTTCATATTTTACTAATGTCTGAAATACTTTCACATTCCCTCGCGATAGAGAACGTGTGTGATGCCATCATTCATTTATTTTTCATCGATTCGTCACGATCATCATTTACGGAGTAATATGTATATGGCTCACCTCACACGATCCAAGACCTTGCACATCATCAGGGAGTTTCATGGCGGCAAGATCGCCATAGGTGCAGTCTCTTCTGAAGGGCAAAACTGGAGGAACCACAAACTGGTGGAAATGAGTTCCCTTGGGTGCAAAGTTTTGCTCTCTTGCTGTGATCCACTTCCCAACTATCCATGTCTATAATCAAAAACATCTTACTTAGTAAAGAGAATAGTTTAAGTAATTAAAAAAGAAAATTTTGAGTTTTAATCAAATTCTTGCATTCAATATATACGTTTATTGGTTTATAATTATTTATGTATTATAATCTATAGGAATAAGGTATTTATTCCCTTCTAGATTAGGCGTATATTTGTTCCTTCTTTAATTCTTAGATCTATATACAATTAAGTTGCATTATCACCTTGCAGTGTTTGGCAGCCTGGTATTTTGTGACCTGTACTAGGTACTTCTGGTATTCAGCTGGGGCCTCCTTTTGGATATTCTGAAACCTCTCAGTTGCCTGAGTCAACATCTGCACAATTTTTTAAAATACAATCAATTATGTTTCCGGTCAATTATATACTCCCCTAACATTTATATGTTCCCACTTTCATTTTTTCCGTAACATTTATATCTTTCCATTTCGAAATCTTCCAGTCATACCCTCATCTCAATAATTTGAAAATAATATTTTCTCCGTTCCATAAAAGTTGCAACATTGGAATTTCTGCATTATTCACACACCTTACTTTGACTACAGTTTTCTAATAATATACTCTCTCCGTCCCAAAATGATAGTCCTGTATTTCCTTTTAGGGATGTCCCAAAATGATGGTCATGTTTCTCTTTTTGGAAAGAAAGATGTGGTCCATATCATTTCACTTTAATTTATTATACTCAAATCTCAACCACAACTTTTACCTTTTCAAGCACTTTATTAAAACTTGTGCCCAAAAGAAACGAGACTATCAAATTGGGACGGAGGGAGTATATAATAAAAATATTATGTATAGAATACAACAACAACAACATCCAAGTCTTAGTCCCAAAAGATATTGGGGTCGGCTAACATGAATCGATACATGATATCACAACCAAAAGGAAAAGAAGGAATAAAGATAAAAAGATAAGCTATTATGAAAAGATAATATAAAAAAGATGAATATATATAGAAATGATAAAATAAAAAGGCTGCAAATAATGCATATATATAAGGATAAAAAAACTAGGAAAAAAAGATGAGGGAAAAATATTATCAAGATCACTCCTTCACGTGAAATATTATGTATAGAATATTAATAAATTTTTATTAATGTAAATTTCCAGTATATTAACTTTTTTAATGTTTACTAATACGTAAATACATATAATTACACTCAAAGTTGCGCGTTAGCAAACGTGAAAGTCAAGCTGTTGCAACTTCTATGGAACGGAGGATAGTACACTATTACAATAATTTAGTTGAATTTATTCTTCATTCTACCACACTATATCATTATGTCACCATTATACCCTCAACAATTTATATCTTATTTCACTATTTTTAATCTCACTTACTTTTAAATGGGAAAATATCAATGTTACATATATACTATACAACATTCACAAACTTAGTGTATTATCTAATTGGAAAAATCATATATAGTTAGGTATATGGACAATAATGTAAAGTACCAATGCATCTGACCTATGAGTCCATCTTGGCACATTGAAAAAATGTTAGGATGACTAGTACAAAAAAAAAGTTGATAATTTTTTATATAATTGTGTTGGGCCTAATAAGGTAAATGGGAAATTTGCAATATTCATCCCATAATTTTAGACCGTTATCATTATTAATCCCGTAACTTTAGTCACTGACAAATTCGATCCTCTAACTTTTCTCCTGAAAAGTACACTTTCCGGCAATAGCATACCGGAAAAGATGTCGCCGGTGTTGGATTTTTCCGCCGGAAAGTGTACTTTCCGGTGGGGAAGTCCTTAAATTACAAAGATTTATTAGTTACAGGACCAAATTTGCAAGTTCTTAAAGTTACAGGACCAAAAACAATAACGGCCGAAAGTTACATACTAAAACTGCAAATCTCCCAAGGTAAATTTCTATCAACACTCTTGACATTTTCAATTTGTGATGGGTTGGGCCTAATAAGGTGACTTCTAACTCCTGTATATACTTGTGTGTGTGTGCTTCTAAAGTCTGATCTTATGTTGTCAAAAAGATCCAACTAACTACATGTCGGCATAATAATAAATGCATAATAAACCAATTGCACACATAAACATAGACGTGATTTAATTTAATTACTTAGTACCCAAACATTGCCAGCAATCATGTTTTATATACATTTTCAACAACATAACTATCATCGTCAACTCTCAATTAATTCTAGGAAACAGCACATCAAATAAATTTAAGATATACAACATTCACCAACTTAGTATACAAAAATAAGAATATTACGTATTACTCCTTAATAAAAAGGTTCTTAAATAAAAAATATATATTGCACATCTGGATACATTGTGCACATAGTGCATGCAACGTAACATAATGACTTAATTACGTTTTTTAGACACAAAACGTGTTTTATTTATATTCAAATGAACCGTTATGTTTATGGAGAAAATTAAAGAACATTATGCAGATACAAAATGCGTATAGATTAGATAATTACTCCATGTGTCCCGTAGAAAGTCCAAAGTGCATAATCCAATTATGAATTAAATGAAAAATAAGTGATTATTTTAAAATAATTTAGATAAAGGAAAAGTAATGTGAAATATATAGTACACTACTTCGTATTTTCCGAATAAGGAAATGAAGATAAGGATATGCATGAATTATTTAGGAATACAGAGTAAATAATGAACATCTGAATATAAAGTATTTTATTATTACATACAATCCAGTTGCGTACGATATAATCAGTACATCCATTTTTTTTATTTACCTGTGATCCATAATTTTAACTAATATATTTATATAAAATTTAATAAATTCGTACTTTTATAATAATCCGTAGTGTTTTCAAGAAATAACATTTTCATACTCCTATCATTTTCATATACTCGTCAAAGTTTAACATCATTGATTTGAAATTCAAATTCGACAGCAGGAACGAAAGTAGTACTCCGTAGTAAATAAAGTAAAAATAATTGAAAACTTACCAAAACCCTAACTCTTCGTCGACAAAGGTAAAGAGCAATGGCGCGGCCAAGCTTGGAGGTGGCTCCGGTCAAGAAAACCTCCTCAACGTCCTTGGGAATATCATTTAATATTACTGCCGCTGTTAAGGTATTCCCATGAACCACTCTAACCCTTAGGTTTGGATGTTTGTTCACAAACAATGTCCCCCCTCCATTCAGTGCTTCATTCTACACATATTAATTAATATTAATTCTCTAATTATACGACAAATTAAATAAATTGATAAAAAAGGATGACACCCCATCCATGAGAGCCCCGACACCGATTGGTTAGTTAGATGAGAGGATGTAAATTGAACTTTAATCGCAATCTACAGATAGAGAGTAGATTCGAACCCGCACTACAAAATAACCACGGGATTGGCAGGGATTTGGCAAAGATTTTGGCAGAGAAATGCCAAATTCGTGCCAAAAACACTTTGACACGAGCTATTTGGCACGAAAAATCGGTAAGTCCGTGCCAAATTCCGTGCCAATCCCGTAATTTTTTTGTAGTGCCGAGACTTACCCCTTGTGACACCTCTGTCTGCCAGTTGAGTACGTCCCGATATTAAATAAATTGATAAAATTCTAAACGTTAATTGGTAACAATTAACGTGCTAATGAATTTCTTGATCCAATATTTTCTTTGATTATTGTATATTGAACTAACCTTATTCAAGGCTGCAAGGCTGATAACCTTCACCCCTATCCTGTCAGCTCTAAGAATAGCTTCTTCTATGAGCCCATTGATTCCTTTTGCCGCATATGGTATGAAGTACTGCAATAACATAAATTACACCAAGAGAAAAATCTATTACTCCGTATTTGGTAAGCATTGTTTTCTACTTATCACTCAATTTTACATTGAAGGGTTGATACTATCGTACGAAATACTTGGCTTAGCTAACTGAAATTTGTATTAGGTATGTTTCGCACAAGTACATGAAAAATATATTTTTATGAGTTTTTTTAGTATTCGTTGACTTTTATTGACTGAAAAGATTTTAAAGGAAAAAGTAGTATGTAGTAATTGTTTGATAAAAAATTGACTGTTTGAATTATTTTGTTTGGTATACACCCACCGTGGACACATGCATTGGGGGTTAATGGGAGCCGTCGCCGCCCCCACCCAATTTTTTGTCTTCTAGGTGTATTTACTCCAAAAAAAATTAATAAATATGTATTTGTATGTATTTTTTTACACTGTCACCCCTCCTATCGCAAATTCATGTGTCCATCGCTGGAATACAAGCTTTTGGGACGAATTAATGTTAGAAACTACTGACGTAACGTAAATGCTACTCACTGTTACATATCTTTTATTTTTAAAAAAAAACTCTTGAAAATTGGCATGTCAAACATACAATTTGTAGCTTCTAAAAACTTTTTAAATAGGACAACAACTACATGATAAAGACTTATGCCTGCGAAACATGCTGTTAATCAAAATACACAATGCTAGAGTTTTTTCTGGCTGAAATTGCGGGACAGGACAATTTTATCATCATTGCATATAATTTTTCTCATTTTATTAGTAAAAATATTTTATTTTAGTTTTTCCAAATCCGACTATTTCAATCATAATTTCAGATGAATTAATGATGGGGAGCAAGGCCTTATTATACTTTATTTACAACAAATTAAAAACGACATCAAAGGCCTTATTATACTTTACAATATACTATTTGAAATTCCTGAATTCGGAAACTTAAAAATTGAGTAATTGAAGGATTTTGAAAAACTACAAAAGTAATTAAAAATTATCTCTTCGGTTTTTTAGACTCCCAATTTCCAAACATACCCTAATTAAATGGTAAAGAAAGTAGTTGACTGACCTGAAAACCGAAACGGGGTACGGTCCAAGTTTGTTGGAGATGACCCTTGAGGATGTAGGAAGAGACCAAGAATGTCTTCGAGTAAATCCACATTAAGGGCATTAACATGAAGCTTATAGGAATGAAGGGGATCACGAAGAGCCTCGTCCTGAAGGGGGTTGACGAGAATGACCTCCACACGAAGGGGACGTGAACGGCCGCTGAGAAGTCCACTATATGGGCCAAGAACACAAAGTCCGGTACCCTCCCATTTTTTCCTGCATGCATTACATTTAGTTATTTTGATTAGATTGTTGATACGTGTGAATTTATGATTATACGGACTACAGAGTAATCACTACTAAAAAAAATTACGGAATTGACACGGATTTACCAATAATTTCATGTCAAATAGTTTGTGCCAAATTGTTTTTAAACGGATTTCGCATATCCATGCCAAATTCTCTGTCAGTTTTCGGGAATCTCTGCCAATTTTTTCTGTCAATCTAGTATTTTTTGTAGTCAATAAAGTAATTTATTTTGACAAATTATTTTGATAAAGATAGTCCTTTACCACTAATGTTCACCTCAACTTTTGACTACATTTTCGGGTTTTATTATCATTTTTACATTGCATCTTAGCAGTGACGGAGCTCATTGTAGTGTGTTCAAAACTATGCATGTGAACACCCAAAAGTTTGGATTAGAAGTGTAAAATTACATATATATAAAATTAATTTAATAATTCATTGTACTTTACTTGTATAATACTTCTTAATTTCTTAAGATTTATGTGTAGAATTGTGCCATCAAATAATATTATTGCTCATAATTTTAATTGTAAAATAACTTTGAACACCCAAAATTAAGATGTTAGATCCGCCACTGAGTGGATAGTAAAATATACTTCTTCCATTCTTAAATGAATGCGATAGTCAACTTTCCATATTTATCGATGCATAAGTTTGAACATTAATATATACCAAGTATGATTTTCTATTAGTTTCAAAAATATCATGGCAATAATTTTATCTATTGCTGAATGATTTAATTGGCTACATATAAGCTTTTCCATTTTTCCTAAAGTCAAGTTGATCTATCAGAATTGAAATCAAGTCTTAATAACATACTCAGTATATTTGTAGCTTTGATGTGGTTACCTATATTGGAAAATGGAAATACACCAATAAAACGCTGCCCTTTCTAAAGAGAAAATGTATCACAAAAGAAAAAACATCAGGTGTCCGGTAGCGAGGAGTTGTCAAATAAATGAATGATTCATCCCGTATCCAAAAATGGACAACAATTATATTTTTACATCTATTGTACAAATGTTTACATGCGTGAAAGTATTGAGGGACGTTTTGACCTAGAAAACTTGTCTGTGAGGGATAAAGAAAACCCTTCACAAACACGTTTAAAAGTGTCTATGACACGGACAAAGAAAACTCTTCACAAACATGTTTAAAAGTGTGTGAAACAGTAATTTGTGTACAAAAGATGTTTTTAAAAATGAAACAATAAACTACTCTCTTTGTCCTTCAATACTATGTCATGTTTAACCGGCATGGAAAATAATAAAGTAAAAATCGTGTGATTGATATATGTGCAGAAGAGAGAGAAATATCAGGAACCAGAAACTCAACTATTTAACGAGAAATTGACAAAAATTTTAGAACATCCAAAAAATGAAAGTTATAAGGGACAAAAAGAGTAAGACTTTGTGACCGGTGTTGCCATCAGGCAAGGTTGGCAAAATTAGTTGACATATTTTCCAAAATTTAATATTTTTGTTGAGAGGGTGCAAACTAATTAAAGTTGCTGACTAATTAAATTAATCACCTGCTAGCAAACTAATTTCCCTGTGCTTATCCCATGATTTTTTGTTGAGGGTGTTGCCCAAAGCATCAAATAGAGGCATAAAGAGGCAATAATTGGTGTCCATCTCTGTATGATGTATACTGTGATATCTGCATTTAAAAAAAGAGTCAAATCATACACCAATCCCATGAATTGAAGTATGGGCAAAATGAAAAGATAGTTTGGGTAACCATTTGATTTTGCTTTCGCGCGTTAGAATTGTGTAATAAGAAAGAAAAAGTAAGGTCGGAGTTAACTTTGTGCTGTATTGGCTGAAGTTATCGTAGATGATCATTTTAGTTATTTTTACATATAATTTTTTCTTTATTTTATTAATAAAATATATTTTAAAATTATTTTTTTCTTAAATCAGCAGAATCAGTCAATGCAGCCACTTCAGCCGGAATTTAATAAATTTCAGCAGAATCAACCAAATCAACCGATTTTCATGCTACCAAACGGGCTTCTGATGAAACCGATGGTGAGGTAAGGGTGTGAAAAGAGAGGAATTCACTTACGTGGGGGTGTAAATGAGATATCTCAAAAATGGAAGGGCTTCAAACAGCTGATGTGGAACAATTTCGATGTTGCAATGCCCCAAACATCTCAAGAAATCAAAAGCCAGAATGTAACCATAAATCATGGCCGTCGATCCATATCCCATCATGCATGCCCCAAGGATGGGTATCCCCATTATTGTGCCTAAAAATAGGTGCTCTAAAGGTGTAGCATGTGCAGCTGCATGACCCAAAATGTAACATTACATAAAAACTTTGTCACTATATAGTTTCAATAAAATATCTAACACTGATTTCAAGATTTTAAATTCAACTTTAAGAAAGTCAGAGAACTGTTCAAAAATGTTATTTTGTACTACTACTTTTATATTTAATCTCGATTACATGACTTAACAACTAATTTAGATCTTAAAAGAGGGGCTTTAATTGCTCTACTACATATCTAAAATTTCCGCTTAGAATTTCAAATTTTAAAATTTCTTAACTTCCACCATTTGCAATTGCAGGCAAACACTCACTATTTTTTGGTTTAGGAATATGATAGAATAAAACAAAATGACTTACTAAACTAGTGAAGCAATATTCAGCTAATCCGTGCAATTTTCGACGCAATTTTCACTATGAATCATCTAGAAACAGTCTTTTTGTGTTTGAATACAAGGGTAAGACTGTGTACATCCGACCTCTAACCCTAGCGAAGGTGAGAGTCTTTGCGTCACTGGAATAATGATGATGAACTTTCATTCTTAATTATTTTGAAATAGTATAAATTATAAAATAAAACAGTTTCCAACAATTTGTATTAGCGTGCATGTGTTTTTAACTGATATACTTATTACTATAAGGAATGTCTTTTTATAAATATCCATAATATAATATTGTAAGTGAAGATACACTCATTAGTCTCATAAAAATTGATCAATTTTAATGTACACATATACAATGTGTATGATTGAAATTTGTGCGTAGAAAGAAATAATATAAATTACAATTTTTTTACTTTAAAGCTAAATATCAACCTTTTTGGGAGGACATGTACTTTAATAGTTGGCTTTACGGCTTTGTCTTTAAGCTATGCTATATATACGTGCACTTTCGTTTTCGGTTTATCTTAAAAGTAGTTCCATATTTTATTTCAAGTCAATTGGCTGTTTACGACTAAATAGAGGAAGTAATTGTAAGTAATAGTGATAAATAATATTCCCTCTTTTTCATTATTGATTCTGAATATAAAGTTTGAAACTTTACACTTCCTCCGTTCCCTTTTAATTGAAACGGTAAATATTTCACGTTTGCCAACATACAAGTTTGATCAATAATATCTTTCTTTCCCTATTAATAAAAAATTTAAAAAAAATCATATTTTGAAAATTTAGAATGAGAAGAATTTAACAATATTTTAAAAAAAATTAATTTATAATACAATAATTAATAAAATATAGTCAAAGTAGAATAAATGAATAGTGCAAAAGTTCCAATGTTGCAATTAAATGAGAACGGAGGTAGTAAGATAGAAAACTCATATCGAACTTTATAGGACACGTTTGTTAGTAACCCTATTTTTAAGCTTATCAGGCTTATTAGTGATCTTTTTCTTCAAACACATAAGTTTTTATTTCGCGCGCTGAATTGTCTAATGATAAAAAATGTAAGATTGAAGTTACATTTCTGAATGTATTGACTGAAGTTATTGTGGAAGTCTATTTTAGCTATTTTACATATGATTTTTTCTTTATTTTATTAATAAATATATTTTAAATTTAATTTTTTCAGAAATCCTCAAAATTGTCAATTTAAGCACCTCAGACAGAACTTCATAAATTTCAACGGTCTCTTAATTATATTCCCTCCATGTCTTCGTTCCCAGGGCCGGCCATAGGGGGAGTTACCCTAGACAAGTGTCTAGGGCCTCCAAATTTTAGGGGCCTCTAATTTATAAAATAAGCTTATTAATATTATTTAGGAAACTTTGTCTGGCCGTCAACATTTGGGATAGTATCCTTTGGAATTTTTTGATGATTTTTTTTTTTGAATCTTATTCATTATGTCTAGTTTACTCATACCAAATTTCACCTAAAAATTCAATCGGGAAGACATGCATTCAAATGAATTCTTGAAGATAACTGCGCAGTTAAAAGCGCAGTTATCTTCAAGAATTTATTTGAATGCCTTCCCCGTTTAATTGTTAGCTGAAATTTGGTATGAGTAAACAAGACTTAATGAATAAGATTCTCAAAAAACTTCATCAAAACATTCCACCGGGAACTTCCCCAAATGGCGACGGCCGGACAAATTCTCTTATAAAAGGACTTATTTGACCTTTTTGGTTAGTATGTGGGATTATTTGCCCCGTTTTCCTTTTTTTCTTTGTTGGCTAGGGCAGTAGGGCTAGGGATTTAGGATAATGAGTATTCTAAATATATTTGAATGCTTATTGAATAATTGAAATTGCAATTTGTTGTTTTGATTCATCGAAATATTGAACATACTTATAATTTTTATATTTGATTAAATTTAGTGAATTAAATTTATATCTATGAACCATTAACTTATATTTAGTGATAGTATTATTTTGAATGAAATTTTATGTTTTGTGATGATGGGAAAACAAAATATGAATCAAGATGTACAAAGACAAAGAAAAAAATTAAGAAATGATTGGTCATGAAATCACTTTCCGGCTCTATCGATCGGTATGTTGTACGTAAGCACAAAATCTTCTCCCTCTAGGGCTCTTTGTATTTTTTCATCAACTTTGATCTTCTGATTTCGAAGAATATTCTCACTGTGTTAATAGTATATGATGTATTTTATATGTAATTTACTTATATTTAATTGCTATTTTTTATATCATTGAGTTAAATAAAACATATTTAAAACAAAATTTCTACATGATCATCTAGGGCCTCATAATTGCTCTAGCCGGCCCTGTTCGTTCCCAATAATAGTCCTACTTTTCTTTTATGATTGTTCGAGAATAATTGTATGACTTCCTTTTTAAAAAAATAATTTATGTAACAGTACCGGAAGAGATATAAAAATAAAACATTAAAATTTGCAAGTCCAAACAGAAACTTTGAATGTGGAAACAGTATAGTTTAGCATACGTACATGTGTATGGGTGTGGTACGGCCGAGGAATGGTGCAGTGAATGATAATTGTTAAAGAGAAATGTGCTGCCATGAAAGCATTTATGGAGGTAATAGTAAAGGGGCTCAGAAACCGTAACGTGGAGCAAAATTGCAGCCATTACTCCTCTCGTGTCCCAAGCTGGGAGACTGGCAATTGTCTCTGGGAACATGAGGAACCCTAAACTTGCCATCAAAGCTTCAAGTATCAAGAAATTGTCCCTGAAACATTTTACAAAAACTATTTACTTTACATATAGCTAGACAGGAATTTCATTCTAAAAATTTAATCCGGAAGTAGTTGAAGATTTTATATGTTAATGGGAAATTGTCTAAATAGGAGTAAACGGATTTTGAAATTCCAAAATTGGACAACTTTGTTTTTCTTCTCGTTATTACTGTTATGATTGAAAAATATTATCATTAATGGCAGTAAGTACTTTCATGTTAATACCTAATACTACAACTATTTAGACGGTAGCTATCCCAAGATTGCGTTAATGGCACTAAATATTGCTATGTTAATGCTTAGTACTACAACGATTTTGACAGTAATGACTCCAACATGACAGTAAATACTGTCATGCATGTTACATCCACTTCAACAAGAAAAACCTAATAGTCTTATTCTAGAATTCTAAAATCTGTTTACTCCTATTTCAGAAACTTTTCCTATGTTAATTTGCACTTTCGTAAGATGTCAGTGTCGGATAGCTTAATCAATACTACCCGTGTCACATATTATGTGTCTTGTTTTGGTTTGACACAATTATTAATAAAGTGGTTGAAAAAAGTTTTAATTGAGATTTGAGTATAACAATGTGAAATGATGTGAACCATATACTATCTATATTTTTCCAAAAAGATATATGACACTTACTTTGTGACAACCAAAAAAAGAAAATAAAACCAATGAAAATGAGACAAAAAAGAAATATGACACTTGACAAACAAAAAAGAGAAATATGTCTCCCTCTATAAGAGAGACTCTTCAATGGGAAGAATGAACAACATATAAATGCACGTACCAGTCCCATTCTTTGTCAATCTGCTGGAAATCGGTCCCTTGTTGAACGATTAGGCGATTTCGAACGAAGAACAGCATGCTATTGAATGAAGACCATATTTGGTGCACCGCCATTCTAAGTACACACAAAATAAGTATGCTTAAGCACCAAGTTGTTGTGCTATTGCTTTCTTCTTCATAGTATCTTGAATGCAAAACCTTTGCAAGAAATGGTCCATATAGCAAATACTGTTCCAACCATAACCAATAAAGGCGTTTAATATCATACTTCAAATTTTTCAATAAATTTGCACGGAAACGTGAAAATCATGAGAAATTGGAAAACGGGAAACATAGACTTTTACTCGAAAAACAACTGTTCGGATCGGAGAGTTTCTCAAGAATTCTTGTAGAGTTTTCGAAACGAAAACGTACTCTGTCTTGAGAGTTTCCGTGTTGCATAGGTAATATTTAAGACTAAGATAAGTAATTGAATATATACCTTGTATACGCCCAAGTTTTCCCATGGCCATGTGGACAAAGGTGCGGCCATGCTTGAGTTTATTGATCTTATTCACTCTTGGTCTCTTGGAAGTTTTTTGAAGGCTTTAAACGTAAGCTAAATTTGATATGTTTTTTTCTTCTTCTTCCTCTGTATTTTTTTCTTGGCTTGGGAATGTTTTGATGATGTGAAGAGGGCACTGACAAGGCTATTTATACATAGGAGTGGGCATAAGTGGGAAAACAAAATGGAAATTTCGTTTGGAGCTGGTCTACCCTCCTCCACTTCTTTCTATTTCTCTCATTAAGGCAAGTTGACTTGGCAATGCTAGCTTTTTTAGAATTATGATGATCAACTATCCTGTGATTTTAATGCACTTTTTAAGAAAAATGACTTATGTGGATCATTGTTTTACTCTGCACTTTTTGAGAATTTATGTTACTTTTAGACGAACGACTCTGTATCATTCGTACGGTCATTTATACCCATATGTACTAAAACAAAGATTAAGTTCATAAATAAGATTATTTTTGTTTTATTTTCCAAATATGACTCATTTATTCATATTTCTGGTAATTTATTTTTTTAATAGGACTAAACAAGTCATATTTGGCGAATAAAATAAACTTAGTCCTGTTTTTTATATTTGTGAATATTTTTTATCTATATTGAGCAATTTCTATTTTTTTACCTTTTATTCCCTCCGTTCTAATTTATCCGTCTTACTTTCCTTTTAGGGTTGTTCTGAAATAATAAGTGTCACATTTCCCTTTTGAAAAAAATATGTGGTTTACAACATTTCATTTTATTATATTCAAATCTGAACAACCACTTGTACATTTTCAATCACTTCACTAATAATTATGTCAAATCAAGGTAAGACACACAAAGACATCTCGTTTACTTAGAGCTGCTAAAATCAATCAAACGTTATTGAGTGGATGTAAATTAAACTTTAATCACAAACTGATGAAAAAAGATAGGTTTAAATATGATTTTAGTCGTTGTAAATATGACACACTTTATTTTACGTCCGTGCATAATATTTTCTTTGTTTTTCATCCATGTAATATGCTCTCATCTATTTTGATTTTAGTCCGAAACAACTCTAATTAGAAAACTTTTTATTGCCGGTTGCATAAATCTACTATAACCGTTTAATTTTTTTCATTTTTAAATTCTTTGAGCCTAATATGAGGATTAAAACAATATAAAACATATTATTACCATTTTAAAAATATGTATTAAAAACCTTCTAAAATGAAACTAAATACTAATTGAATGACATGACAAAGAAATATAGGAAACGTACCGGTCAGGGTTGTTTTGTTGTCAAACAAAGGTTGCTATTATTAGAGTCATGAACTACAAAGAAAAGCAGCATAAATTTCTGGGATGAAAAACAAAAAATATTGTACATCAACCTAAAACAAAGTGTGTCATATTTGCAAAGATTAAAAACATATTTAAACCAAAAAGAATATAGTTCAATTATAAATCTTTACTTAGAGATTTCTTAGATCATCTCCAATGCTACAATGTGCACGGTACACATCTGGCATGAGAGATATAGACACAAAAAATTAAATTTTTGACATTTCTCTCTCCTTCTTTCCACGGTTTTGTGTGTTTTTTGGTAAGTTTTTCTCAACAATGTCCACCACAATGTCTACATCTAGACATTGTGTTTGACATTGTAGAGAAAAACTTACCAAAAACGTATAACATTGTTCAAACAATAGAGAGAGATATTCTATTCGTTATTTTTTAATTGGCTATCTCTAATACCACGTATGCATTATTCACGTTTTTGCACTGGAGATGTGATTATGATTCATAATGCGCTGTGGTTAATGTTAGGCTTACAATGGAATTAACTCAATCATTTATATGTACGGTTTTTTTTTATCCTTCTACCGTGCATTCCAAAATGGTGACTTTTTTGGTGCAATACTTTTTCTAATCAATGGGATTATATGGTAGATGCCACGTTATATGTTTGTCACATGCCCATTGCCCAATACTTTATGATTTGCAATTAAATTAAGGTGACAACTCCACTAACTATTTAAAATATGGGGTACCGTACTTACCACTCACTTGATTGGTTCAAATCATTACATCATTTTTAATCTAGATTTAAATAATTCAACTACATCATTTTGATTGGTCCATGTAGACAAATGTACGGTACCTTAAGGGTACTATAGAATCTACCTTAAATTGACCCCTCCCATGGAATCGGTACAAAAGAAGAAGAACTATCACCACACATATGTTAGTTGACGCAAAATCAGAAAAATATACTACCTCCGTCCTGGTAGGCTTTGTCAAGTGCAAAGTAGGTGAGAAATAAGAATAGTAAAAACTGTGTGGTTGAGATTTGTGCAGATGAGAAGGAAATATGTGTTGGGTGTGTTTCGGAAAATAAAGAAAATTAATTTAAATAAATTAATTAAATAAAATGCCTAGAGAAAAACAAGAAAGGAGATGAAGCAGAATTAGTCAAAGCTCGTGCTACGCACGATTTCCTTAAAACGTATTTGTTGCCTCCCACGGTACTAGGAGCGTTGCAACAATCGTTTCCCAGGATACGATGACTACGAACTAATGTTTGAGCACACAAACAAGAGTTCCAGCGAACGAGAACCAAGTATGAACACAGAAGGAAATTTTGCAGAGTAGCTGTATGTGTTTTTAGCTCAAGAAATTCGTGAGGAAAGTATTGTGTGTTGTGTCAAACCGTGTGTTTGTTGCAAAGCACCTGCCAGCTATTTATAGGAGGATTTGTTGTGTGTTAAATGAGGTGTTAATGGACTTGAACGTTGGACATCAATGATCAGTCCGTTGGGCATTGAATCGTCCATAAACTGTCCATTTAACGCAGCATTAAAAGAGAAGAACGTTGGACATTCATTGTTGTAACGGAAGAAATGCGTGACAGAAGACCCCAACAGAACACCCCCTTTGAGAGATAGATTTTTGGACGGCATTCGTGTCCGCAGGTCGCCCGCGCACACGAGTCACGGTTTTTCTTCTCCGTTTCTTCTCCCTTTAGGAATTTTAACTCCTTAACAGAAGCTTCCCTTTATAAGGAGGTGAAAATCCCTTGAGTTTTTCGGTGTGGGATAAAACACACTAGAAACTCATCATTTTCCCAGTTTTTCCATTTCAACGAGTGAACTTCGAGAATCAATTTCTCATTCACCCGTTATCCGTTTTGAGTGTACCACATATCGAATTGTAGCCCTTAACAAGGACAATCCGAAACCACTTTGACCCGACCCAAATCGGAAGTGGATCCCACTCAAATAATTGCCCCAAAATGAAAATTTAATGCAATTTTTAACACATTTTTCCAACAATATGCACAACCACAAATTAGTTGTTTTAATAGGATAGTGACAAAGTTTTTTGGGACAACAAAAAAGAGAAAGTTGGCAAAGTCCAATGGGATGAAGGGAGTAGAAGAGAACTGCCGCATGCGGTCTTTGCTGCTAATACTATTCCACCGAACTTTCATGCTTCACTATCATCTGAGTATTTTTCCCACCACTACAAAAAAACATCACTTTGTCACGGATTTGGTTCGTGACAGGTTTGTCACGAATTTTGTCACGTACTTATCACACATGTCACCAAATATCTTTGTCACGGACCAAATCCGTGACAAAACTTTGTCACAGACGCTTTCCGTGACAAAGGTCGTGATAACACAGCTCCGAAGAGCAGGAACTTATGCTGACGTAATTTTTTTTATTTCGGTGTTTTGTCATGGACAAAATGTAACACCCCGACCCCGTAGGACCCGAGGGAGTTACTCCAGGCCTCTAGTACTCTCCCCACAAGCCTTTACCGCACACTTTGTTCTCACTCATGCACGCCCTGAGAAACTTCTCAGGGGGTCACCCATACCAAGACTACTCCCGTGCAAGCACGCTTAACTTTGGAGTTCTTGGTTGATGAGCTCACTTAAAAGGAGATGCACCTCTGTTGGTATGAGTAGTACTATTAATCCTCTTAAATTAATCTCGGGTATTACAATCACCCCCACTTAGGATCGCAACGTCCTCGTTGCGCCCTTAACAATCTCAATCGAACCCCAGAATCTTGCCCCGCTAAGTGCCCTGCCCGATATCCAACGGGTCAACACACAGTCCCAGGGTTGCTCTGATACCACCTGTAACACCCCGGCCCCGCAGGACCCAAGGGAGTTACTCCAGGCCTCTAGTACTGTCCCCACAAACCACCACGAGCCTTTACCGCGTACTTTGTCCTCACTCATGCGCGCCCTGAGAAACTTTATGAACTCCCTTAAAAGAAGATGCATCTCTGTTGGTGTGAGTAGTACTATTAATCCTCTTAAATTAATCTCGGGTATTACACAAAATCTGCGACAAAATTATTAATTTTCTTTTTTGTTTATCACGGACGGATCCGTGACAAATTTCGTGACAAAACTCAATAATTGTTATTTCCAACGGTCACCGAATTAATGTTGTACGGAGAGAGGTTGTCACGGAACAATCCGTGACAAAATCCGTGACTCGGTGTTTTATATATGCAAGAACAGTTTCATTCGACTCATACTAATTGAAATTCAATCAGAGTATAATACGGTATCTGTTGAAAGATTGAAGGATGTAATCTTATGTCATTTTCTCTGCCTATGCAAATAAGGTATGTCATTCGAATTATGTATCTTATTTAATGCTAAATATTACTCCCATCGTCCCTAAATTTACTTCCATAATACAACTGGCACGGGGATTAAGATAGTGGGTATTGTGTGGTGGAAAGTTGTGCAGAGGATAGAGAAATGTGTAAGATTTGCTGTAAACCACAAATTCTTTGCCAAAAAGGGAAAGTGGAAGTTTATTTTGGTACACCCAAAAAGGAAAGTTGAAATATTTTTAGGGACAGAGGGAGTATTTTGTTTTTCGTTTTAGATGATTAAAATTGTTAGTGAGGTTGTTAATTAATTAACAATATATTTAACTTCAAATGCATGTGAATGATGTTATAATTTATCGCGCATATATTTGAAATTCGTTTGAAAATGTATATTAATTTTTCAATTATTGGTAATACCGTTAATTTCGGATTTCAATTAATAATATTAGTTATATTTAAATATTAATTAATTAAAATGGGTTTATAAAAATATTAGGTTTGTTTATGTCTTTTAGTCAAAACCCTTTTAGAGTTTTAAGTAATAATAATAGTAATTCAATTAAAATGACTTTCACATTTTTAGTTAATTAAAATGTTTATTTGAAATTCATTTATGAATATATACTACTTTTTAGTAATTATTGTTAATGCCTTTAATTTAGAATTTATAATGATTTAAGTTAGGATTTAAACATTGCTTTAGTGTGAATTTTTAGGTGGTCAGTGAATTATTATTGTGAATTATTTGAATTTCATTTAATTTAAATGTTAGTTAATTTATTGTGTATTATTAGATATTAAAATATTAGTATTGTGCATTAATGCCATTAACGTACTTATTTAGTGTATTTAGTTAACTAATAATATTAAGAGATATTATCCAAAATAGGACTAAAATAGTTTGAAAATTCCAAAATAGGACTACCATGTTTTTATTCTTAAAATAGGACTAATTACTGTCATGTTTTAGCAGTACCAGACTTCAAACATGGCAGTATTTTCAAAACATGACAGTAAGTAGTCCTATTTTGGGAATAAAAAACATGATTGAAGGGGTCATGGGACTAGGCCCAAAGCCTAATCGGCCCAGGCCCCGAACTTGGACCAGTAGGCCTAAGCCCAGCAACCCAGAGCTCGAGTCAGCCCAACCGATCAGGCCAATCAAGGAGCGGAAGCCTGAGAGAGCCTGTCGTCCAGCCCAGCGGGGAGCCTGCCTTCCAGCTCGGCCAGGAGCCTGCCTTCCAGCCCGGCCAGTGGCCTGCCTTCCAGCCCAGTCAGAAGCCTGCCTTCCAGCCCGGCCAGCGGCCTGCCTTCCAGCCCAGCCAGGAGCCTACCTTCCAGCCCGGCCGGCGGGGAGCCTGCATTCCAGCCCAGTGGAGAGCCTGCCTACCGACCCAACCGGGAGCCTGCCTTTCGGACTAGCAAGGAGCCTGTTCTCCAGCCTAGCGGAGAGCCTGCCGGCCGGCCCAACCGAAAGCCTGCCGATCGAGGAGCTCAAGCGTTCTGCCTGCTAGCCAGGCCAACCTGCCAGGCCAACCTGCCAGCCAGCCAGGAAGAGTAACGGCCAACAATCAATGCACTATTAATTATGTGTTTAATTCTGTATTAATGTTGTAGTTAATTAGCCATTAGTATCTTTGACAGTTACTATATGTAAATCGCCTATAAAAGGCAAGTCCGAATTTCAAATGAGATATGCTATTTCTGGCTACCAAATCCCCTTTGCAACTAAATGATGACATCATACCGGTCATTTGGCCGTCTCTCCTGGTCATCTTTATTCGATGGCTTGGACTTCTTATAGGACTCTCGGACACATGTCTCTGTCATTTTATTTGATGACCTGGACATCATATTATGGATGGTCACTCGACCTATCTCTTAGTCATCTTTATTTGATGACTAGGACTACATATCATTCTGAGCTACGCACATACGAGGACCGATCATGGTCATCCCTTTAGCAGATGCCGATGGTTGCAGTTCCACACCTAGGCCGAAGGGCTCACCCATTTTCCTTCGTTTTGGGGGCATCCGGTGTACTATTTTTCCCTCATTAGGATTTTTTCCCACCGGGTTTTTTCTTAATGAGGTTTTTAACGAGGCATCTCCCCAACGTGGACAAAAGGTGTCGACCCTCGGTCCCTATTGAAGACATCATGAGACATGCACTACTCTACTCCTCTTCACCTCACTACATTCACCTCAAGGAGTGGGGGACTGGAAGAGCGGGGGACTTGGCGCCTCAAATTTTTTCACGAAGTTTACTCACCAGACGATGACAGATCAACACACAGTTCTACTCCCTTTTGCCTTGAGTACTCTCGACTCAGGGAGTGGGGAACTCCTGATAGAGTATATAGACTCGGACCCTAGCGAAGAGTATATAGAGCCTGTTCTCCAGCCTAGCGGAGAGCCTGCCTTCCAGCCCAACGGGGAGCCTGCCTGCCGGCCCAACCGGAAGCCTGCCGATCGAGGAGCTCAAGCGTACTGCCTGCTAGCCAGGCCAACCTGCCAGCCAGCCAGGAAGAGTAACGGCCAACAATCAATGCGCTATTAATTATGTGTTTAATTCTGTATTAATGTTGTAGTTAATTAGCCATTAGTATCTTTGACAGTTACTATATGTAAATCGACTATAAAAGGCAAGTCCGAATTTCAAATGAGATATGCTATTTCTGGCTACCAAATCCCCTTTGCAACTTTCCTTATTCATATTACTTTCTTGATTCCCGCTTGAGTGTCGTACGTAGTTTTCTTAAAAGCCTACGAGCGTCCTATTTTGGACCAACATTAGTGCTTTCATTGAGAGGACGTGAAGCCACTTATCCCTCATATGCGCCCGACCTAAGCCTCATGCTGATACCCGCTTATTGGTACTCCTACCTGCAAAAAAAAGTCGTTGTTAGAAGGGCGCCGATCTGGAGGATCGCCCACCTGTGAAGAATAAGAATGTGGCCCTCACCCGCCAGTCCTATAGCACGAACGTCCGGTAGGAGGGGCACCAAGTAGTAGGGATTCGTTCTAATACGACCTAAAGGTTGAGGCGCCAAGACGTTTGGGACTCATACAAAACAAGGAGACCACCGTCATCGTGGCCGCTGTGCCCTTCGCGGTCTCCCTCCTAGAAGCTGTTGTTGGGTGATGGAGGTCAGCAAACCGACCCGCGGCTGGGCATCGTCGTCAACTCACAGAATGCCGGCCAACCAGGGGTATGGGACCTGCGCCACAGGCTGCCGGCAGTTGACCAAGGCTGCCAGCAGTTGACCAAGTTGAAAGGCGCCAAAGTTCCCTATGCCCACAAGATTAACATTTAACAGTGGACGCACATGGGATTCCTATGCTTGCAGGGTTTTTAGGCGGACTGTTGGGGCATCTATGCACGCATGTTTCCGTCTCTCTCAAGGTAAAAGGAAGAAGATGGAAGCAGCCACCTTGCCGCTAGGGAGAAGAACCGCGTCGGGGCAACCGCTGGCCAACGCGGACGCTCGACGGACTGGGATGCCGCCGCATCCGCCGCATGATGGAGGGCATCCAAGTTTAGACCCGCCACCTAGGAATCCATCGCCGTCTTGGATCCGCTGCCGCTGACTCCGTCCGGAGTTATCACCACCTGGAGCCGCCGCCTAAATCCTGGAAGCAACAGTGCCGACCAAGCAAGCGACGTCCGACCTGGGGCACTGGGCAATTTTCCGCTCGAGTTTGTCCGTCGTCGTGAAGTTCCGTCCGGTGAAGCCCTGCTGCGGACGAGGGTTCGACCCGGCGACACCTTGCCGCTGAACGACCGTCAGCCTGGAGGTTCACCCGGCGACGCCCTGCTGCTGACTTTGTCCGAGGGCCTGAAGAATTGGTCTCCGATTTGGGGGGTGAGGCATGCTGGATTTCCGACTGCGGTGCTGCGCTGGGGAGACGCGTGGAAGCAGAAGCGCAGGGTTCCCAGGAGAGAGAAAAAAGAAAGGAAAGGAAAGCAAACAAAAGAAAAGAAAAGAAAAGAAAGGAAAGAAAAGGAAAGGAAAGAAAGGAAAAGGAAAGAGAAAAAAAGGAAAGATAAAATAAATTCCGAAAATAATTTATAAAATTATGAATTTCAAGAATTTTTGGGAGTTGATCTGGATTTTAAATCTGCGAGAAAGCTGACTACTGGAATACTAGGATGCTGAAGGAATTAATTTGGAAATCTTCATAAATTATGGGATTGACAGAATCCACAATTATGGCTCCCTGGTATGTGAATATCTTTTAATTGGCAGCTGACTTGAACTACTCCCTCTTAGCCGAGTCTACTACTCGACTAAGGGAGTGTGGGACTCGTGATGGGGTCATGGGACTAGGCCCAGAGCCTAATCGGCCCAGGCCCCGAACTTGGACCAGCAGGCCTAAGCCCAGCAACCCAGAGCTCGAGTCGGCCCAACCGATCAGGCCAATCAAGGAGCGGAAGCCCGAGAGAGCCTGTCGTCCAGCCCAGCGGGGAGCCTGCCTTCCAGCTCGACCAGGAGTCTGTCTTCCAGCCCGGTCAGTGGCTTGCCTTCCAGCCCAGTCAGAAGCCTGCCTTCCAGCCCGGCCAGCGGCCTGCCTTCCAGCCTAGCCAGGAGCCTACCTTCCAGCCCGGCCAGCGGCCTGCCTTCCAGTCCGGCCGACGGGGAGCCTGCATTCCAGCCCAGTGGAGAGCCTACCTACCGGCCCAACCGGGAGCCTGCCTTTCGGACTAGCGAGGAGCCTGTTCTCACGCCTAGCGGAGAGCCTGCCTTCCAGCCCAACGGGGAGCCTGTCTGCCGGCCCAACCGGAAGCCTGCCGATCGAGGAGCTCAAGCGTTCTGCCTGCTAGCCATGCCAACATGCTAGCCAGCCAGGAAGAGTAAAGGCCAACAATCAATGCGCTATTAATTATGTGTTTAATTCTGTATTAATGTTGTAGTTAATTAGCCATTAGTATCTTTGACAGTTACTATATGTAAATCGCCTATAAAAGGCAAGTCCGAATTTCAAATGAGATATGCTATTTCTGGCTACCAAATCCCCTTTGTAACTTTCCTTATTCATATTAATTTCTTGATTCCCGCTTGTGTGTCGTACGTAGCTTTCCTAAAAGCCTACGAGCGTCCTATTTTGGACCAACAATGATAGTCCTATTTTGGAATTTTGAAATTGTTTTAGTCCTATTTCGGGAATTTTCTCTAATATTAATTGAACGTTAGTTAATTTTAGTAAACTTTAGTGAAATTTAATATATTAATGTTGCAACATATTAATTAGTGAAATATATTAAACGTAATTAATTATTGTTAATGTTTACAATTCATAGTTTTTAACCAATATAATATTTTGATTATAATATTCAGGCATAATGTATAGACAAAATAGAAGTTGGATGTATGATAAACATGATGAAAAGAGAGGAATGTGAGACGAATTTCTTAATGGAACTCAAGAGTTTATTAAATTTGCACTTGAACAAAAAAATTATATGGATGGTGATAAAATCATATGTCCATGTACAAAGTATAAAAATCTCAAATTTAAAGACATCGATGAAGTTGTGTGTCATTTGTACGACATAGGTTTCGTTGACAATTATTATAATTGGACTTCTCGATGCGAACCTTTCGATCCAACACTTTTATCGCAAACAATAGGTTCGTCTCGTAACGTCCCTATACCATGATGTGTGGGTGGGGAGACTATGATGAAATAGTGTAGGATCAAAGAATGTTACATGATGTATACGGTGCCTCAACGTCATAGTTTAACCCCCCCCCCCCCCCCCCCCCCCCCCACAACCATTTAACAATCCTCCTGAAGCCTCGACCTCGTATCAAGCAGATGCAGATGAAGATCCGATCTTTTATCAACCTGGTGCGGATGAAGATCCGAACTCTCATATTCCTCATATTGAAGGTTTAGCAGATAGATTACAAGATGCTTTAAAAGCTTCGGATCAACCTTTGTATGCTGATTGTGAGGGATACTCTCAGCTATTCGTCATTTCAGAGTTGATGAACATTAAAGCTGAATAGAGTCTCCCTGAAACTTGCATGTCTAGGTTGTTGCAGTCAATAGGAGGAATGCTACCGCGTGACCATAATCTTCCTGATTCAGATTACAACAGGAAGCAATTAATATCTCGGTTAGGGCTTCCTTATATAGAAATTGATGCATGCAGTTTAGGATGTATGTTGTTCGATCTAGAAGGATGATGAGACACTTGAGAGCTACAAGTTCTGTGGTCGAGATAGATAAAAATATTTTTTTACAAAGATGAAAAAAACACGAAAAAGGTCTGCATTATCTAAATTGTTATACCTTACACTAGCTCAACGACTGAAGATGATATATGCATTAAATGCTACTGCGAAACACTTGAGATGGCCTGTTGAGCACGAAACTAAAGAGGACTTGATGTCTCACCCTTCGGACTGTGAAGCTTGGAGACACTTTGAGCCTTATCATCCTGAGTTTGCAATGGAGTCACATAATGTACGATTGAGATTGTGTTCAGACGGATTTGCTCCTATAGAAAAGTTGGGGAGCAAATTTTCATGTTGACCAATCATGTTAACTTCCTATAATCTCTCCTCCTAACATGTGCATGAAAGTGATTTCATCCTTTTAACTTTAATTTATTCAAGCCTCAAGGATCCTAAAAAAGGATAGACATTTATCTTCAAGCCCTTATCAAGCAAATGAAAGAACTTTGAAACATTGAGACATCAACTTATGACGTTTCTCGAAATCAAATATTTATCATGAAATATTTTACATTTTTTTATTTCTGTGTTCTAGTTTGCTTGCATTTTCATGTAATATGTTTGATTTCTTCCCCTTTTGTATCATTTAAAATCAAATTGCAATGCTCATTAGTGAAAAACAGAAATCGAATTGAACAATTCAATCTAACCAAACCGGTTTCAAATTTTAAAATACAAAATCGAACTGAATTGAAACAATATCGGGTGCCTAAAAGCTGCAGATAATGAAGACCCATTAAGGAGAAATCAGCCGTCCGGGAGGCGTTCAATTGATCAAAATGGAACCAGAGTAGTCCCTTGATATCCGGCGAAAGTGGAGCCAGTAAACTGCAATGGATCCTTTGTAACCAATTTCAGGCCGGGCAGAATAGGCTAGGAGGCAGGGGCAGAAGTAGAAGCAATCGGAGACGGGGCAGGGGACATCGATATATAATCGGAAGCAGCCGGGACTGGCTTCCCCGCCCACCATTGCTGCTGCTGGCAGCGACGGGACCGACACCCCACTCTGCAATGCCCTACTCCCTCCATCAAGTCCCCCAGCAGGCCACCAGCTGCCTCTGCACTCTACTGCCCCCACCTCGAAGTTAGGTCGTCTGCTACCTCGCTGCACCAGCAGGGATGGAGCCAGGAAGTAATTCAGAGCATTATAATCCAATTGAATTCAAAATTGGCTTATGTGACCAAGATTCCAAACCCGCAGCGGTGAGAAAATTGGACCAAGTGACCAAGGTTTGAAACCCGTAGTGACCGTGTGGAGGTTACAGAACTTGAAATAAGGCTGGACCTCTGGTACGCACGTGTGAAGTTTATTTAGGATCGAAGTAGTAACTTTTGATCAAATTTTTATAAATAAGCTTTATTTAAATAACATTTAGAAAAAAAAAACTATTTTAATGAAGTTATCTATTAGCAATATAATGTGTCTTTTAAAAATGAACCCTCCTCTAAAAACAAAGAAAATATCTTTCGAGCCTGTTTGGTAACATGATAATAGGCTGATTTGGCTTATTCTGCTAAAATTTATGAAGTAAATTAATAAAATAAAGAAAAATTATATGTAAAAATAGCTAAAATGGTCACCTACAGTAACTTCAGTCAATACAGCCAGAAAAGTAACTCAAAACTTACTTTTTCTTATTATTACACAATTCAACGCGCGAAAACAAAACTTTCATGTTTTGTGAAAAACTTGACTGATAAACCTGATAAGCCGAAAACAGTGTTACCAAACGGCCTCTTCATCTGGGGCTTGTACAGTTGGACATACATTGTCAAAGAAACCATTTAAGTTTGGAGAGCTACGAAATTGCAAATGAGCTACTCGTTGAAAATGAGGAACATCTTGGTACGTATTGTGGATATCCGTTGCTGTTATTGAGTAAGCAACACAATCTTGAAAAGCTACGGTTTAATTAATTTTCCTTGACATCAAATCTTAATTGGGATTAAAGTCACTAACATAAGATCTAGCAATTGAAAAGCTCCTGAGCAAGTTTAGGATGTTTTTATTTGGAGTGTATTCAATCTCAAATCATATCAAACTTGCGAAGTTATAAAATACACAAAGACCAAACATTTATCAGACCATACCAGTTTTAAACAAACTTGATCAGACTACCAAATTTCGATTCTAAATGAAATCATTCTGATTAGAACGCCATTGATCGACAATAATACACGTACTATAAAGGTTTTGAGATATGGGGCCAAATAATACTGACGCGGCTCAACTCCACCAAGACAAGTGTGGTAGAAGGAGTAGAAAAGGAACGATTTCACAACCTCGAAATGTGAAATAAAAACGTGTAGTATCATTAAGTCCATAATCTCGAATGTGAATGGTTTCTATCTTTCGTACTAAATTTTTTAATGCAACAAACTTTCTTATCTATAAAGTTGGTGCATTAGTTGCGTGATTTTAAAAATGTGTCAAACTTTCAATTTTTATACTAGTAGTTATTTACCGCAAATATTCTCCTTTGAACCAATTTAATTATCAAATAATCGAAAAATGATTAATATATTCAATTATATTATTAAGATAAATGGTTTTAAATTTTTAAAATTTGTTCTTCAAGGGTTCTACGCATAAATAATTATAATAACATTTTTTAAATCACAAAGGTTAATGCATCGAATTAATATATCATAAGAGGGTTCGGTGCTTTAAACTCTTCATATTGTTATTATTTTTCAATGAAAGAACTCTTTTCATTGAACCCAAGCTATAGTGTGTGTGTGTGCATGTGATGTTAGGGGTGCAAATGAGCCGAGCCCAGTCCGAGTTTATGTAGTCTCGAGCTCAAGTTCGAAATATATTGTATTGATTCGAGCTCGGCTCGAACGAGCTTAAAAAATCCCGGTTCGAGCTCGACTCGCAAATATTGACATGGCTCGATTCGGCTCGACTCGGCACGATAATTTTGGCCGGTTCATCAACTCAAATGTTACAAGTTCGATAAGCTCGAAAGTTCGGGTTCAAACTCGAGATCAAGTATGAAACAATCTTTGAAAATTTGTGCTTAATATTTGCAAATTGAAATTTACATGCCCAACAACTAAAAGTAGAGTAATGTTGTCCAAAATAAATAAAAAATTATCAAACCATAATGATTTAATTGAAACTACAATTACGGGAACGGAAAATATAATATCTCCCCGATCCTCATATACATTTACCAATCGGTATTATATATATTAATTTATATTATATATACTAATATACTTCGTATATTATACAATAATTTATATTAATATTATATATATATATTAAGTATATAAATATACACACATATAAAACTAGGCTCGCGAGCCGGCTCGCGAGCTAGCGAGCCTAAAATAAGTAGGCTCGTTTATGGCTCGACTGCTTAACGAGCTGCCTCGAGTTTGACCGAACTCGAGTTCAGCTTTGACCGAGCAGCTCACGAGCGGCTCACGAGTGGCTCGGCTCATTTGCACCCCTATGTGATGTGAGTTTTCTCGCACTAAAAATATGTAGCAGTATAGGGTATAAGTACGAGTATCGTCTCCACATGGACGAAAAAAGGGAATCAAACATTAAATAAATTCAGCGATAAGAGAATTTGAGAATAAGAGAATTTGAGAAGATGAATATGAAGATAATAATTAGAGAGTAGAGTGTAGGATTTAGGAAAAAAGATGAAAAAACGTACGGCTCCCTGATCGTTACTAATGTCTTAGCGAACGATTAAGTGTGTGTGAAAGTGTCATAGAATAAATTAGAACTCTCTTAATTTATTATATGTGCAATTATATTCTTAGTTGTGGTTCTATGTTACAAGAGATATCAATTACGAAGTAAATCATTCAAACACAAATTAAATAAAGATCATGCAATTAATCCATCAAGAAATTAACCCTAGATCATGATTAACTCATTCGTCAATCTGAAATCTCTAATTAAAACTACTCACAATTTATAATTGAATTAACAATAGAATTAGTAAAAAAAGAATTAATTGTCATTAATAAAAAAGATGGAATTTACAAAGAATCCCAAAATCTTAATAAACAAGGCTAAAAAGCTCTCAAAATTTCGTAGTAGGGTTAATGTGTTTAAGCTCAGTTATAAAAAATAGGCAAACTCCTTCTTCTTCCCAAATAATAACCTTGTGCGCAATTTTCCTCTTTCGATTTATCGAGTCGCCCTCGATAATCTCTCTCATTCCCCTTTTCATTTACTCATGATTACCTTTCTTCCTAAAGATTCACAAATGTAAGAAGATCTTTATGTGTGGTGGAAGAGTCTAGATTTATTTGAGATAATTTCCTTTGGAAAGATGTGGAAACTTTACTTTGAAGATTCAATTGCTCCGTTCTATCTTATTTTTATCAATTTTATTCTCTTCGGTACTATCGTGTTAAAAAAACACACTTACGAAGCATTTCCATGAAAAAGTTCAGATTCAATTAAAAATTCTTCCTAATGAAAAAGAGTTTTTTCCGGATTAATGCTAATTGATTAAATAATTACGCAATTAATGTTGGGTTAAAACTAGTTACCAATATACTACTGGGCTTAACTCTGTTCGGGGAAAGTCGCCAAACCGGATGGCGACTTATAAGTCACCAAACCGTTTGACGACTTTTCCCTTCCCAAATATCGTCGGTCTGGGCCCAACCGGGGCCAATGGGGGGTGCCCGGTGGCGAAAAAATGTGTTTTTCAGCCTAAATTGATCCCGATTATCGCAATTCACCGTTTGACAACTTATTATTTGTGCTAATTAATATATGTGATTTGTATTTAAGAATAGGTAATTTAGTACAAGAATATATGTCATATAATATGACGCTTACTCATTTGAACCTTAATTGATCATACACAAACCCAGTTCAAACCTAGCATTTCAAAAACCTCACTCGAGCCGTATATATTGGACTTGTTTGGCAAACGGTTGTTAGTTGTTGCTGTCAGCTGGTTGTGTCAGTTGTTTTCTAACAGCTGGTTGTGTTAGCTGTTTTGACCAACTGGTTATGTTAGCTGACTATAAATAATTGTTTGGTAAAATTGGTTGTTTCAACAGTTACGTGTGTGATGAAAAAGTTGGCTGATAAGCTTGATAAGCCGAAAACAATGTTACCAAACGGTCTTTCAGTCTTGCAGAAACGATTGATAAGGCCGACAAATAAAACACCCAATTGTTTGGTGATCTATTTTTCGAATTATAAACCTTGTTAACCAATTTATTTCATCAAACATGTAATTTTTGATTGTGCACAATGAGTTGTATACTAATCAAAATAATTAAGATTGAAGTTACTTTCTAATTAGATTGACAAAAGTTACTATAGAGGATCAATTTAATTATTTTCATATAATTCTTTTTTATTCTAATAATATAATAAATTTTAAATATTTTTACGTAATTCAGCAAAATAAACCAATTGGATCACTTCAGTAAAAATTTCATAAAATAAAATTTATATAGATTTATCCCCTAAGTGGGGTGCTGCAATCGTTCTTTGCCAGAGCTCTTTTGTTGGCTTCAATCGTTACTTTTTAATGTATTTTCACATGCAAACAAATGGATATTGTGTTATTAATACTTTTTAACTTGTTTCTGATGTGTTGATGTGTTTGGTTATGCATATCGGATGTTTATACGCTGTTTTTATAGTGTGTTTCTAAGCAGCTGTATCGCTTTGTATCATTTTAACCAAATTGTATTTTGTATGTGTTCTGTAAGTCGTCAAACGGTGAATTGCGATAATCGGGATTGATTTAGGCTGAAAACACAATTTTTTGCCATCGGGGTGCCCCTGACCAGCCCTGGTTGGGCCCAGACCGACGATATTTGGGAAGGGGAAAGTCGTCAAACGGTTTGGCGACTAATAAGTCGCCATCCGGTTTAGCGACTTATAAGTCACCATCCGGTTTGGCGACTTATAAGTTGTCAAACGGTTTGGCGACTTTCCCTGACCAGAGTTAAGCCCAACAGTATATTGGTAAATAATTTTAACCCAACATTAATTCCGTAATTATTTAATTAATTAGGATTAATCCGGAAAAAAACTCATTGAAAAAACCTAAACGTGATAAAGAAATCTTAACCCGGTACAAATTTCAATTAGGACATATAACTTGTTTGGAGGCAGTCACATGGACATCAATGTCTAGGTAGAAATCAAGATTCTAGTAGTATAGGAGGCAGAGCGAGACGACAAAAAACTTAGGCAGGGCGGGGTGGACCCGTCCCATTTGCAAGACGGGGCGGGCCAGATCCGCCCCAAATGTCTCGGGCCAGGGTGGGTCATTGCGGGTCGGTTTTTTTGACATCCCTACAACGGGTAACTTAAACGGTAATTAATTAAATAAAAATATAATTGCATAAATAGTACTAAAACCTAAATCTTTCATAAATAGGACCAAAAAATAATTTTCTACCATTAATACCCCTAATCTAAATAATTAGTTACCCCCTAATCCATTTGGGCAACCGGTAATCCGGTATAGTCCGTTGGTAGCAAGACAGTCCGGTGGCAACGGAGCTCCGGCGAGTCTTGACGGAGTAAAACTAGATAAAACTTCATTCTGTAAATTTCATTCTGTAAATTTTTGTCGAATCTGATGGTGGTGGTGGTGGTGGCGGTGGGCGACGGTGACAGGAGGGGCCGCTGGTCCAGCGGAGGTGGCCAAAGGCCGACGATGGTGACTGAACAGGGCAGTCCAAACACACGTGATTAATTCTTTATCGGGATTTTTGTACCGAAACAATCTTCTTCACTCTCGTGGGATTCAATTGATTTCGAGCAGGATCATAGAAGATTGTCTAGTATACTATAATAAACAATTACAATTGAAGCATAGAGATGTAAGAGCATACTAAAGATTAAGCAAACCTCTATAATGGCAGCAACCGGCGATGCAGCTACATGCGAACGTGACAGCTCTAAATCCTCTAATGCCTTTCTTTAATCTACTTCTTGACTCTGGAGCCTCAAATCCCTGGGTAATTTATATTCATTTTTTAAACTTAAGTTACTGTGACACTACATTGTAGTAACTAATAATCATATTTTTGTGAATATGTTTTTTAATACTACCTCCATCCCAATTTGATGGTATCGGTTCATATTCACTTGATCAACACAAATCACGCATAATCTATTACTTTATAATCTATTACTTTATATATCAAGTTTTTATCAAATTTAATTCTTATTTTTGCAGCTTTGTAGGACTTTTAATTAGGGGTGGACATATTGGTTTGGTTTAACCAAACCGAATCGTACCAAAACAAACTAAATCGAACCGAAACCAAAACCGAACCGTATGCAATTTGATTTGAGTTCGGTAGAATTTCTTCCAAACCATATTAAACTGAATCGAATCGAAATTGATAGAAACCAAACAAAACCAAACCATACTAAAGAAATTCAATAAAACCTTCATATATTATTAAAAAACAAATCCAACCCGAACAACCCGAACCAAAAATAGTACTCCCTCCGTCCCTTATAACTATGTCAACTTTCCTTTTTTGGACGTCCCACTAACGTTGCCACTTTCCCTTTTAAGTAAAGAATTTGTGGTTCTAGTTAATTCTCCCTCGTCTGCACAAACCTCAACCACACAGTTTTTACTTTATTAATCTACGTGCCGGTCAAACATAGCAAAATTATTAGGGACGGAGGGAGTATGATTTTTGTTTGGTAATAATTCTCCCAACCCATTCCGAACCGAACCGAAATGGATAAAATCAAACCGAAAACTGATATGCTCACCCCTACAATTTTAATGTAGTTTATGAATATGTAAAAAAAAATTCTACAAATAGATTGGTTGCGTACAAAGATCTGTTTGCTAGGTCAAGCATCGTAAATCGCAACATAACCATCAAATTGAGACGAAAGGAGTACTACCTCCGTTCCTATTATACCTCCAAATCAGTTTGGCACATAATTTAAGATAGTGAGTATTGTGTTGTGGAGAGTTGTGCAGAGGAGAGAAATGTGTAAGATTTTGTTGTGAACCACAAATTCTTTACCAAAAAGGGAAAGTGAAAGTTTTAATTGGAACATGCGAAAAAAGGAAAGTTGGAAGTTATAATAGGAACGGAAGGAGTAATATTTTTTAAAAACCGTTTTTATTTCTATTGAAGAGCATATTCAATGCTACAATGTGCACAGTGCATATGTGGCACGAGAGATAGTCACATAAATATTAGCAAATAAATTATTTCTCTCATTATTTAAATCATTTTATATAATTTTTGTAAGTTTTTCTCCACAATGTCAAGAAAACCGTCTGGATATTGATATTATGGTTGACATTGGAGAAAAAAACTTACCAAAATTGTATAAAATCATTTAAATAACGCGAGAAATAATTTATTTTGAAGATGCTCTAACTTGAAAGCTAATTAATGGATAAAAAATGCTAAAGGCATCTCAATTTGTACCCCACCCTATTTCCGTAGCTCACAAAAATGGCTCATTAAAGTGAAGCAATTCATTTAATGAAGTGGACTTCTTGTGAACCACAAATATAGTAGAGCTACAAATTGGGATACAAAATGGAGGGTTGTTAATGGATTTGGATCGATGGGCATAGCTCAACTGGCAGCAAGGGAGTGCCACAAGAATTAGGTCACGGGTTCGAATTCCGGCAACTGCGATGAGAAGTTACTATGCCAAAAATGCACATGACTTCTGCAAGTATCGGGGACAGAGTCTCACTCTCTATCAACGCATTGTCTGATCAGAGTAGGGGACCCTCGCGGATGGAGTGTCATCTTTTTTTGTTAATGGATTTGGTACGAATGGATTTCGTTTTTGTCAGACCCTTCAGGCCTACTCATACGGCCTATCTTCCCGACACTGTGTACGCCCATCTTCTTCGGTTTTTCGTAGTACCCTGATTTCCTCCTACTCATTACGGAATTTCTATAATTCTTTAATATTAAGCGTTAATATAAAAAACGAGCACAGGAAAATATCTTGAACACCGCCATATTCTCTTATCCCTTCGAAAAGCTCCGTTCCTCTCCTCCCCTTGACCCACATCGCCGTTCAATCTTGATCCGCCGCCGCCGCCACCCACATGTCAATCGTTCCTTACAGCGATCCAGATCCGCCGCATCGCCGCCACCGCGGAATTCCCATCAACCCAGATGACCCGTCACAAGAGCGGCCGCCTAAGCCAAACGCAATCTCCACCCCAAGAAAGATCCTTTTCGTGTTCTTGAAATGCGCCGTCATGGCTTTTATTCTCTCCCTCTTTCTCATCTTCCTCGGATTCGCCGCCGTCATCCTCATCCACTTTCTCCTCACCACGACCGCCTTCCGGCGCCGGCGCCGCCGTCGAGAGCGCCATCCCGGGAGAGCCGCTGAAGCGTCTCCGCCTCATTCCGCGCCGGATCTGATGGACCGCCTGCCCTGCCTCAGCTACTCCTCCTCCTCTGGTCTAATGGCCAAGGATTGTGCGATTTGTTTGGACAGCTTCAAGGAAGATGAACGGTGTAGAAAGTTGCCAGCTTGCAATCACTTGTTTCATATGAAATGCGTGGATTCTTGGATCGGGAAAGTTCCCAATTGCCCAATTTGTCGGACCCGGGTCGAGTTAGATTCCAGTGGATCCAATTTGAGCAATGAAGATTGGAAGACATGGTGGGTAGTTGGTGTTTGAAAAGGGTGGAAACCTAGAATTTTGGCCTATAGTTCTTTTTGTGTGTGTTTTTTAGCTTTAGTAAGATATCCTTGAAATAGCTTCTGGTTCTCTTCTCCCTTTTCAGCTTTCTTTTTATGTCATGTAAAATATATGCTGGTTTGTTTTTATGTCAACTAACAAAGCTTCAAAGAAGTTCAGCATTGACTCTGTTTGATTGCCTTTTCATGGTTATCGGGTGAAGTATTTGGCAGTACATATTCCATGTAGAGTGTACAGAAAGTTTCCTCAGGTTAAGCAGTTAAGGTGAAAAGTGCAATCCTTTTGTTCCTTTTGTTCATTAAGTATAGATTATGTTCATACAATTTCGTTTCAAAATTCAATCTAAAAATCAATTAAAAAAATAATTAAAAAAATATTGCACCAAAATATATACTCCCTCTGTCTCTCAATAATTTGCCAAGTTTAATCAGCACGAGAAATAATACAATAAAAATTGTGTGGTTGAGATATGTGCAGAGTAGAAATAAATAATAGGAATCATAAATTCATTGATTACAAAGGAAAGTGACAAAGCTTTTGGAACAACTAAAAAAAGAAAGATGACAAATTTATAAGAGATAATGATTACCGTAGTGTTTTTCAATACTTTATTGGGGAAAGAGCCCTTAGTAGGACTAAAATAAGTCCAAAATTCAAAAATAAGAGTATGATCCCTTTATTCCCAAAATAGGACCAATATATGTTTCTTCTTCCCATTCTACCCCTTCCTATAATTTTCAATAGATTTATTTTATTAATAAGAAAATCATAGTTTTATTTATAATAAAAATATAAAAAATAATAAAATATTTATAAAACAATAATGAAAACGTGAAAAAATAAAAAAAAATAAATAAATAAATCATTTTTTTAAGGTCCAAAAAATAAAATAAAATACCTAAAAACATCTAAAAAATATGTAGGTCACTGCCAACGCGTCCTTTACCTTCCAGCATCACCGGCTCCGGTCACCGGAAAAAATGTCATATCGTGTAAAAAATATCATATTTCTCTAAAAATTTCATAAAGATAACATTTTTACTCTTTGAAAATATCCAGCTTTCTCTTGCTTTCTTTTCAAAATTGCCATCATGATGACATTTTTCCCCAACTTGGCAATCTTTTCCGGGTATTAACCCTTAGTAGGAGTTTAATAAGCTCAAAATTCAACAATAGGAGTACAATCCTTTTATTCGCAAAATAGGACTAGTATATGCCTCTTCTTCCCATTTTACCCACTTCCTATAATTTCCACTAGATTTATTTTATTAATAAGAAAATCATAGTTTTATTTATAATAAAAATATAAAAATACTAAAATATTTATAAAATAATAATAAAAACGTGAAAAAATAAAATAAAAATTAAAAAATTAAAACTAATAAATTGTTTAAATTTTTTTAAAAAAGTCTAAAAATAAAATAAAATACCTAAAAATTAAAAAATATGTAGCTCACTGCCAACGCGTCCTCTTCCTCCCATCACTACCGACTCGGGTCGTCGGAAAAAATGTCATCTTGTGTAAAAAAATGTCACATTTCTTTGAAAATGCCATAAAGATGACATTTTTACTCTTTGAAAATATCTAGCTTTCTCTTCAAAATTGCCATCATGATGACATTTTTTCCTCCAATTTAGCAATCTTTTCCGGAGTCCGGAGGTGGCGGTGCTGGAAGGTGGCTGAGGTGGTGGTTGGCGTCTATATATTTTTTAATTGTTTTTTACAATTTTTATTTTTTATTTTGATTTTTTTATATTTTATAATGATTGGTTAAAAATCATATTATCAAGGATAAAGAAAAGGGTAGAATCGGAAGAGTTAGTCCTATTTTTAGAATTTAAACTTTAAACTCCTATTGTTGTAATTATCCTTTTATTTACTCCTATTTTGTTAAATCTCCCTGCTGTATTTAGTTTTATTAGGACATGAGGACGATATAAACAAACATACAACCCTTTAAAAACGGGTGGAGCCAAAACACACGGACAGGTTACGGATAAGACTGTGAAATGGCGCCTCCCTCATATTCGTCGCCCCTTCTTGGTGGAGGAACCCTTAAGCTATCAGAAAACTGTTTTTCGGCCTTCGATTTTCACTCCAATGCAGTTAGCAAGTAAGTTTCCCAACGCCCTGAACTTCTCCGCCTTCAATTTGAGAATAGTTTTAGGATCTCTCTCTTCGCCAAAAAGTGAAATCTTGAATTGATTACCTATTGTTTGAGCAATGGATGAGTGATGGAAAGATGGAGAATTGATTGCCTAAAGTTTTCTTCTTCCTCTATTTCTGATGTCTTTTTTCGCTTTTTTTTTGGAATGGTGAACATGAAATGGACCAAACTAAATCCCTCTTTGGGTTTGTTTTTCCAATCCATATTAGTCATGTTTTCCCCTAATCAATATGGTAGAACATGAAAATGCCCACGGAACTTAGCATGTTTGGATCACCATGAGTTACCCTACCGTGGGACTGCTCTATAATTGTACATTAGAATGATGGATAACTCATTTTGCTGGATGCTCTAAGGTCTGTTTGGATCCTGCAAAGTACTAGGGAAAGAAAATAGGGAGAAATTTTTAGAAGAAAGAATATTTGGTACTATCTAATAGATTTTCAGATGCTTGGGGGTTGTTTATATTGTGGTAAACAACCCCTTGTTCATAGATATATTTATTTCTACAATATAAACACCAAGAAATCTTTAAGAATATTACAACATTAATAGTATTTCAATTTCTGTGGTACAACCAAACATCAACCCCGTATTCATAGATATATTTATTACTATAATATAAACATCAAGAAATGTGCGTGAATATTAAAAACTCAAGAGTATTTTAATTCCCTGTTACAACCAAACATGAGAAAAGACTTGGCATATGTTTGCTTTACTCTAGCACTTTCCAGGATCTAAGCATATCCCTATTGTTAATGTAGCGGATCACCTGCTGAAGAAATACAAATACATTATTATTAGTATTATTATTATTATTATCTGCAGTCTTGTTCATGTTACTTATATCCTATAGACAGGAGTTTGGAAGTCGCAGACAAACATGGTTCACATCGCAAATCACCAAGAGTAGGGTGACTCATCTCCGAGCCAATCCTAATGTACGCAACTTACTATCATCTCACCCTTTGATTTTGTTAATAATCTAATTAAAGGCCGGCGACGAGTATGGCATAAGCATTTAGGCATTGGCTTTATAACAAAGCATTTAGGCATTCACTTAGTGTTTTAATATTTCACTATATGTGTACACAGAAGTGTGTATTTTTAGTTTCTTGTTGAATTTTATTTAACCATAACTCTTAGTTTTATTGAAGTATATAAAAAGATTGAATATTCACAGGCAACTCGCAGCAACAGAAGTTCAAAGAAAGTAGTGATCATGGTTGATCCATTGGAAGCCAAGCGGTTAGCTGCAATAGAAATGGAGGAAATTAAAACCAAACAAAGATTACAAGTAAGTTCCATAATTGCACAATTTCATATGTAACTCGTGATATTTAATTAAGAGATGATGAACAAGTATACACACATCAATTTTCTTTTGGAACAATTAAACGCCAAACATGTAAAATTGGAATACATATGTCCTGTTGTCCATACAGTTGAGGGTATATGTGTTACATGTAATTCAATGGTGTATTCGTTCTATGTATTTTTTCTGTTTAATTGTTATAAAAAAGTTGAGGTTAATATGTTTTCCGATGTAGTTTAAAGGGTATATTTCTTCTTTCTCTTTAATTAATGACCTACTCTTGCATGCTTATAATGCAATAGAAGCGGCGCCAAATAGAAGCTATAAACGGTGCGTGGGCTATGATTGGTCTAACTGCAGCGCTTGTTATTGAAGGGCATACAGGAAAGAGCATTCTTGATCAGGTTGAATTCATCTTATTGTATTAAATCAAAATACATTAGTTTCCCTTGCAATGCAAGATATACAATGGGAAGAGGTGGTTCTAACTTTGCATCACTTGTTTCATTTTGCAGCTAGCTGGATACTTAGATGCAGCTGTTGGTTTTGTAATGACATCGAAAGAATCATTTTTGTAGCAAACTAATCGTTTCTTATATGTTATTCATTCTCTTTAATACCGTAAATTAATGATCAATTAAATGAAAGAAATGTATATCATCAATTAAATGCTTCTATACCTCGAGAGACTTGCACTCTTGTCAAAAGGATTAAAGGAGAACTTAATAAGTACTAATTGTTTGTTGAGAACTTGAGATAACTGCTGAAGCCCGAAATTGGAACCTAAGAGATGGGTCTGGACCATCGGGCCTACCCCCACAACTGAAAACAACATTTTTTTGTTCTGGAATTGTTTTTTGTTTTCATAATGAAATATAGAAAGCAAAAAAATATTGAACTAGGTGTGCTGTGAGGCATTTAGTTTAACTTTGTGAGGTCTTAAGTGATAATTTCCTGGTCCTCTTTCAGGTGTCTCATAGGCGTCCGTTCAAAATATTACAAAAAAACTATCTAATGATTCGAATTTCAAATCCCATATTGTATGTATGTCAAAAATGCTCTATTTACGTTGTACACGTCAAATCACAGAGTTCTGCCGTTCAGACTTTGAATTTGTGACATTCATTTCTTGTTGTATGTTCTTTCGTTTCAAGCATATTATATCTCGTTAGAAAATCATTTTGAGTTCTAAAACTATTGTTTTGACTCAATTTACAATTCATTAAGTATAATGCACAAATTAATCTGAAATTTACAAACATTTCTTATTTCACTCCGAACACGTGTACAAATTGATTAGATCATATCTTGTTGTATTTAGTTTCGTTTAAAGTATTTTCTATCTCGTTGTAAAGATCTTATCAAGTTCTAAAATTCGTTTTGGTTTTAAAATATTATGGGAAGACTACCTAATTAACCGAATTTCAAATCCCAAACACTTGTACCACAGAAACTTTGAAATTCTACTTCACACTATTTAATGGGAATGGTCATTTATTGTATGATAATGCCTTCTCAAAAAATTACAATTTACAACCCCCTTATCATATAAATCCATTGATTCAATTAGTAAAAGTTGACGTCTTCATATAATACAATTGATGTGAACAGCGGGCCAGAGTACTTAGTGATGGGAATAGAACCCGCGAATCCATTAGACCCAAACTATATAACCCGATTCAATTCGGATCCAATAAATTAATTATTACTCCGTACGTAGTAGTTGTGAACGAGTCGGTTCTTAATTTTTGTGAATGGTTTAGTTCTTAGTCGTCCTTAATGGTTCTTAAGTGTTCACTCAGTCAAATTTGAGCTTTTATAAAAGTTTTGACATGTTCTAATTGAACTTCATATCAAATTTTATTCATTGTGTTTTGATTATTAGATGTATTTATATTGTAGGAAGTGAACTATGAGTAAGAATTTTGAAAAAGATTTCATAAAATAGGACCATTTAATTTTGGTTCAGTTACATAACAATTCTTGATTTTATAAGAATTGCTGATTTCATTAGTCATATTTTCTATAATGGTTCCTTTAATTATGAATAACAACCCAACTGATCCCAAGCTAATATTAATTTAGGCGACTAAACAAAATTATTTGAGAAAAACTTTTGTTTCTTTAAAAAAAAATAGTCCATTTTTTTTTAAAAAAAGTACTTCATATTACAGAATTTTTTAATGAAATTTTGAAACAATGTATACAGTAAAATGTAATATTCCACTAGTTGTTCACACTATTATGTAATACAGTAAGAGTAGACCCAATCCGGCGGCGAACCAGGGCGATCTGAAACCAAGTCCGACATTATGTACTCGATTGGATCCGTTTTCCTGATTCCGGATCTAGACCGACTGACCGAGTAATCGACTGACCTAATCCCGGTTTTGGAATTTGGGGATCAGAAGAGGCAATCCCGGACCTCGTTCCAGTCCAGTAGTGGACCCGATCGTGATCCAATTCAGGCCATATTTTTGCCTTGAAAACGAAAAATAAAATATAACTGGACCGGATCCGGCCCAAGACCAGCACCAGAACCTGAAAGCTCAAGACTGACCCAGAGCCGAATTAAACCGGATCAAACCCGGTTTCGCCTAGCATTGACCAGGACATGACCATGTCCACCCCTATTCATGTGCGTAATCCAAACTTGTGCTTCCCGCCTTTGGACTTTGGAGTATTCATTTTCTCTTCTTTTTGGTCTAATGAAAAAATGCAACACCACTACAACTTATTAGTTTATTTTAACAATAGCAACAAGCCAACAATCAGCCTAGTAGAATGAATATAAAAGAATTATAGTCACAACAATAATACTAGGTTGAAGGGTCAACTAGACCTTGTATTGTTGGTATTACTGACATTTAACGATTGAGGGGTGAACTAAACAACTCAGTCGGGTTCAAGGCTTATTTGATCCCTTAAATTATCACGAAAAAATGCATCGCTGGCAACTTAACATGTGAAATGGGGTCACGTGACTATGACTGAAGCGTTGCTAAAATAAGTGAAATTTGAACACATGGATCTATTTGACCCTTTAGCCATTATAATTAGGGCTGACATTATAAACAGAAAAAACAAAAAAACAAACAAAACCCGAACCCAAAAAACCCGAACCGAGCAATAAAAAATTTGAACAGAAACCGAACCGACTAGAACAGGACCCGAAAGTCAGGATTTGAACGTCGGGACCCGAAAATTAATTGGTTCGAAGTCCGTGTTTGAAGGTTTAAAATCAGTTCAAACCGAACCGATTTTTATTAAGGGATATTTATTTATATATTCTGCAGCTATATGCCTATATACATAATAAATTCATTACAAGTCCATTTATTAACAACTTGATGTAACAGCCCAGCGGTTTAGAGAAGAGACCTCCCACCCCATGTTCGATCCCGTGCCTCTACGCCTTACATTTAATTTTTCTAAGCCTTTGAAACTAACGAGCACTTTGTCACGGTGCGTCAAAATAATATTAAATAGTAACACTTATACGTAGTTTAGCGTAGTAGAGTTCGTATCCACAGGGAAAGGAATACTTTTCTTTTTATGAAACTAGTAAATAAAAGGGGGTTTTGGGATTGAATGATTTAATTTAAAAACTAAGATAAACAACTTATATGTGTTTTAATTCAAAGATAAAAGAACTTGACATTGCTACTTTCTGCTTGTTGATATATTTTAGTCGACCATTGTTATATCTATAACTTATCCCCTCTCGAATACTCAATCGAGGAGTATATCCAATTCATCGAAGTAGTTATTAACAACAACCGTTCATTAATAACCCTTACTATTAGTCAAGTATAGAACATTGTCATATACCGACTTGATAGTAGCATTTAATCTCTTAACTCCTTGATGAAATCAATTGAGATTGATAACCTCAACAACAACGGTTTCGGTTTAATCAATAAAATTAATCCCTCTTAAGTTTATCAACCACGACCGTGCATTAATAAATCGAAGTTACTTACTTGTGAAACCATCAACGATTAACCATCGGTTCGTCGACCTTTTTTAGTAATAATTAATATATGAAACAAAACTAGTTGATCCTTTAAGTAATGTTCAAAATATTAATATGCAATATGAATAGGAATTAATTAATATTCAAGGAAGAATATTATTAAAGGAGATGAATCCTACTATAATTAATATCAATATGTTAACTAATTTTTATCTTAGAAACACTCCTCAACATTAATATAGAGGAAGAAAATACTACTCTAATTAATGTCAAAATGTTAACTAATTGTCATCTTAGCAACACTCCCCAACATTAATATAGAGATAGTATTAAGGAAAGAACTAATAATTAATATTCAAGGGAAGAAGTTAACAAAATAACTCACAACTTTAATAATCAACAAGCTTCAAGAGCAACACCAAGAAATGGAAGTTTAGCTCCTCATTTGGAAACTAAACATGCTAGAAAAAAATAAAGAAATGCTATTCTAAACTGAGCTTAAGAGTATGGAAGAAGGGATGATTTTTAGAGAAGAAAAAGTGTGCTATTTATAGGTGTTTTTCAACATCTTTGGCCAGGTACCCGACCGGGTCAAGTACTTACCCGACCGGGTCCGGTCAAAATCAAATAATCCTCCATGTTCTCATGAATCTGCACGTCGATTTGTCCCGGGTCATGTCTGACCCGATCGGGTGGCATATGAGACCCGACCGGGTCTGGCAATTTCCTTGCTTCTTCGGTTGTTAAATCTTACCAAATCGGGTGGGGATTTCTATCCGGTCGGGTTTTGCTCATGGGCAGTCAAATTTTTTGTTTTCTTCTCTTCAGAGTCCTCTTTTCCAACACCATAAATCCTAAATCTACTTTACAACTTATAAATAAAGATTAAAATACAATTACAACTAAAATCATACAAATGTTTACAAACTAAATAAAATGATAAACAATACACAGAAATCCAACATAAAAACATACACTTATGCACTACTAATTATTGCATATCAAGCACCCTCACACTTAAACCTTTACTCGTCCCAAGTAAATCAAATCCAGTCCAAGAAGTCCTTAAAATGACAAGAGTATCAACACAAACATCCAAGAGTGTTTTTAGAAACACATAAAGTATATCCCCAAAAATATAACAGTAAAAAGGGGTCTTCAACTCCATATTTCTTATCAACCTCAACTTTTTTTTTCATTACCCTTAGGATCCTGCAGAAATAAAAGAAAATACTTTCTCTCATTCTCTCATTTTGCCTAGGTGACCTTTCGGGTTTTCATCCCAGCTTCCCACATTTTTCTATTTTAATCCTCACAGCTCACTCTTATTTTTGCTTTATTTTTGCTTAAGTTGCCCTTTCAGGTTTACAACTTAACAAGCTTTTATTAATTGTTTTTAATTTTTTTAACAAGAATAAAGAGTATGAATGTGAGTATTCCATAAAACTCTCCCCCCAAGCTAACCAAAGCATTGTCCCTAGTACTTGTGTCCGAGACGTCCAATAGAATGAACCCCTTTCCCCTTTTTGGTGTCATTTGTTTCCTTTTTGGTTGAGCAAAAATTCTGACTTGGTGTAGGTGGAGTTAGGGAATTCGGATTTCTTTTGAGGATGGATTTGGGTGGGATTTTTGGGTAGAAAATGGAAGAGGGTGTTGAGGAGGAGAAGAAAATGTGTTTAAGTGATGGATTTGGTGAAGAAATAGGGGGACATTGAAGGTTTGAGGTGGGAGAATGGAGGTTTTGAGAGGTGTGATTCATATGAGGAAGAAAGAGGATTGCCCGACCCTTTTGCTGTCAAAACCCGATGACCCGGCCGGGTGGGGTACGTGACCCGGCCGGGTGGGGTACGTGACCCGGTCGGGTGTTTTTCATTTTTATAAAATTTTTGACTTTTACCAGGACGGGTTCTCGTTCGAGAGGGTTCAGAGGCAAAACGCCCGACCGGGTGGTGCAGCAGACCCGGTCGCGTGTTTCAATCTTTCCTCTTCCACAACGCCTCGCCCAGGTGATTAGGTCGGGTGATGTGTTTTATGAAGGGACCCGACCGGGTTGGGTTTCATACCCGACCAGGTTCAATCCCTAGGTCATTTTTTTAAATGTGCAAAAATAAAACAAGTAAACGTACCTTGCATGGGTTGCCTCCCAAGAAGCGCCTCATTTAACGTCGCGGCACGACGCTATCATTGTGTTCATCATTCAAACTTGGATCATGATAGTTTATCTTCTTCACACTTTCACTCTTAGGACTTCCATAGGAATGCTCAATTTCTCGACTCTTCACTTTGAAAATCCCTCCAAGATCAAATATCTAGATTTTCATTGATTCATGTGGTGGGAGTGAGGGAAATAAATTATTTAACATGGTCAATGGAAAATGTTTGGATCCCTCAATTTTGCTGAGAATTTCAAAAATGTCACTCTCCTTTACAATTTTATGAGTTTCCCTCAAAGTTTTTAGAACTGATGGGGGTACCTCAAAGAATGATAAGGATAGTTATTTGACCTTGAAACGCGAATCATCCTGTTCTTTGACCAGCTGGAGCTCCGTGTCTTTTTCTTCGTCTACTTCTTCTAGATTCTGGATCTCCTTTTGCATTTCCTTTTCATTTGTCAATGTGATTGTAAAAGTTTGCTGTTTAGGATCACATTTTATTTGAGAAGGAAGTTTTTCTGAATCCCTTGCTTCAAGCCTACTCACAGCTCCGGCTATTTGACTCATTTGAGTTTCCAAATTTAAAATGCTAGACTTGGTCTCATTTTGGAGTTGCACCATGTTGTTTTGCATGGTGGTCATGTTGGTAGCAATAGCCCGGACCATATCCTCCGTAGACATGTTAGAGTTGGAGAACGGATCATACCTCATGTGAGGTACATCCCTCTCGTAACCAACATCATCAATTTGTTCAAGGTATTCATTTTGGAGAACGGATCATACCTCATGTGAGGTATATCCCTCTCGTAACCAACATCATCAATTTGTTCAAGGTATTCATCTTGGAACTTTGGGCAGAAATCCGTAAGATGCCTGTGAGAGATGCAAATGTTGCGCGTCTTGGCAACTTGAGCTTTTGAGCTTAAGGTAAATTCCTTTATTAGAGAAGTAAAGAAGAAAATTTGACTCTCTAAAGATGAAGTGTTGGTATCCATATACTCATAACTCATGTAAACTCAGAAAATAGAAGAGTAAGTTTTTTTTATATTTTTTTTTTTATTTTGATTTTTATGAGATAAAATAAAACGAAAAATAATTGTCTTTCCCCGGCAACGGCGCCAAATTTGACGAACACTTTGTCACGGTGCGTCAAAATCATATTCAATATTAACACTTATATGTAGTATAGCGTACTAGAGTTAATATCCACAGGGAAAAGAATACTTTTCTTTTTATGAAACTAGTAAATAAAAGGGGGTTTGGGGATTGAATGATTTAATTTAAAAACTAAGATGAACAGCTTATATGTGTTTTAATTCAAAGATAAAAGAATTTGACATTACTACTTTCCACTTGTTAATATATTTTAGTCGATCATTGTTATATCTATAACTTATTCCCTCACAAATACTTAATCGAGGAGTATATCCAATTCATCGAAGTAGTTATTAACAACAACCGTTCATTAATAACCCTTACTATTAGTCAAGTATAGAACATTGTCATATACCGACTTGATAGTAGCATTTAATCTCTTAACTCGATGAAATCAATTGAGATTGATAACCTCAACAACAACGGTTTCGGTTTAACCAATAAAATTAATCCCTCTTAAGTTTATCAACCACGACCGTGCATTAATAAATCGAAGTTACTTACTTGTGAAACCATCAACGATTAACCATCGGTTCGTCGACCTTTTTTAGTAATAATTAATATATGAAACAAAACTAGTTGATCCTTTAAGTAATGTTCAAAATATTAATATGCAATATGAATAGGAATTAATTAATATTCAAGGAAGAATATTATTAAAGGAGATGAATCCTAATATAATTAATATCAATATGTTAACTAATTTTTATCTTAGAAACACTCCTCAACATTAATATAGAGGAAGAAAATACTACTCTAATTAATGTCAAAATGTTAACTAATTGTCATCTTAGCAACACTCTCCAACATTAATATAGAGATAGTATTAAGGAAAGAACTAATAATTAATATTCAAGGGAAGAAGTTAAGAAAATAACTCACAACTTTAATAATCAACAAGCTTCAAGAGCAACACCAAGAAATGGAAGTTTAGCTCCTCATTTGGAAACTAAACATGCTAGAAAAAAATAAAGAAATGCTATTCTAAACTGAGCTTAAGAGTATGGAAGAAGGGATGATTAGTGCTTAAGAGCTTAAGACTAATTAGTGCATATCAAACACCCCACACTTAAACCTTTACTCGTCCCGAGTAAATCAAATCCAGTCCAAGAAGTCCTTAAAATGACAAGAGTATCAACACAAACATCCAAGAGTGTTTTTAGAAACACATAAAGTATATCCCCAAAAATATAACCGTAAAAAGGGGTCTTCAACTCCATATTTCTTATCAACCTCAACTTTTTTTTCATTACCCTTAGGATCCTGCAGAAATAAAAGAAAATACTTTCTCTCATTATCTCATTTTGCCTAGGTGCCCTTTCGGGTTTTCATCCCAGCTTCCCATATTTTTCTATTTTAATCCTCACAACTCATTCTTATTTTTGCTTTATTTTTGCTTAAGTTGCCTTTCAGGTTTTCAACTTAACAAGCTTTTATTAATTTTTTTAATTTTTTTAACAAGAATAAAGAGTATGAATGTGAGTATTCCATAAAACTCTCCCCCCAAGCTAACCAAAGCATTGTCCCTAGTGCTTGTGTCCGAGACGTCCAATAGAATGAACCCCTTTGCCCTTTTTGTTGTCGTTTATTTTCTTTTTGGTTGAGCAAAAATTCTGACTTGGTATAGGTGGAGTTAGGGAATTCGGATTTCTTTTGGGGATGGATTTGGGTGGGATTTTTGGGTAGAAAATGGAAGAGGGTGTTGAGGAGAAGAAGAAAATGTGTTTAAGTGGTGGATTTGGTGGAGAAATAGGGGGAATTGAAGGTTTGAGATGCGAAAATGGAGGTTTTGAGAGGTGTGATTCGTATGAGGAAGAAAGAGGATTGCCCGACCCTTTTGCTGTCAAAACCCGATGACCCGGCCGAGTGGGGTACGTGACCCGGTCGGGTGTTTTTCATTTTTAAAAAAATTTTGACTTTTGCCCGGATGGGTTCTCGTTCCAGAGGGTTCAGAGGCAAAACGCCCGGCCAGGTGGTGTAGTAGACCCGGTCGGGTGTTTCAATTTTTCCTCTTCCACAACAGCTTCGCCCGGGTGATTAGGTCGGGTGATGTGTTTTATGAAGGGACCCGACCGGGTTGGGTTTCATACCCGACCGGGTTCAATCCCCAAGTCATTTTTTTTAAATGTGTACAAATAAAACAAGTAAACGTACCTTTAATGGGTTGCCTCCAAGAAACGCCTCATTTAACGTCGCGGCACGACGTTATCATTGTGTTCAATCATTCAAACTTGGATCATGATATTTATCTTCTTCACACTTTCACTCCTAGGACTTCCATAGGAATGCTCAATTTCCCGACTCTTCACTTTGAAAATCCCTCCAGGATCAAATATCCAGATTTTCATTGATTCATGTGGTGGGAACAACAACAACAACAACATCCAAGCCTTAATCTCAAAAGATATTGGGGTCGGCTAACATGAATCGATACATGATATCACAACCAAAAGGAAAAGAAGGAATAAAGATAAAAAGATAAGCTATTATGAAAAGATAATATAAAAAAGATGAATATATATAGAAATGATAAAATAAAAAGGCTGCAAATAATGCATATATATATATATATAAGGATAAAAAAACTAGGAAAAAAAGATGAGGGAAAAAGATTATCAAGATCACTCCTTCACGAGAATACCCGCCCTCCACTTAGTTCTCTCCAAAGTCATACCCTCATCCAACCCCAGAAGAAGCATATCACTTCGAACTCCCCTAACCCACGTCTGTTTGGGTCTTCCTCTCCCTCTCTTCCCTGCCTCTTCTCCACACATCTCAACTCACCTAACAGGTGCATCACTCGGTCTTCTACGCACATGACCAAACCACCGTAGGCACGACTCCCGCATCTTGTCTTCAATAGGTGCTACTCCCACCCTTTGTCTGATTGTTTCATTCCTCACGCGATCCTTCCTAGATTCATGTGGTGGGAGTGAGGGAAATAAATTATCATTTAACATGGTCAATGGAAAATGTTTGGATCCCTCAATTTTGCTGAGAATTTCAAAAATGTCACTCTCCTTTTCAATTTCATGAGTTTCCCTCAAAGTTTTTAGAACTAATGGGGATTGGGGATACCTCAAAGAATGATAAGGATAGGTATTTGACCTTGAAACTCGGTTCATCCTCTTCTTTGACCAGCTGGAGCTCCGTGTCTTTTTCTTCGTCTACTTCTTCAGAATTCTGGATCTCCTTTTGCATTTCCTTTTCATTTGTAAATGTGATTGCAAAAAGTTTACTGTTTAGGATCACATTTTATTTGAGAGGAAGTTTTTCTGAATCTCTTGCTTCAATTTTATGAGTTTCCCTCAAAGTTTTTAGAACTGATGGGGGTACCTCAAAGAATGATAAGGATAGGTATAATTTTTTGGTCCAGGTCCACACAGTAGCAAGCCGGTCCGGTTCAGTCCGATTCAATCCACCCCTAAAACAGGTGGTCAAGCTTTGCTTCATTGCCACTCTTTAGTCAAAATTTCGAAATTCATTTCGATTTTTAATCAAACCGAAAAACCAACCCGAAAAATCGGTATCTGAAAAATTGGGTTTCAATTATTATCAGTTCGGTTACGGGTTGGACAATTTGAGAAACCGAATTTTCGGTTCAGTTCGGGATTTTCCTATTTCGGTTCAGGTACCGAACCGAATCCACCCTCTAATTATAATATTGTTATTGTTAATCTCAGTGTTACACACGCAGGTTATGCAGCAACCTATGATGTCAAGCTTCATTATCATTGTTCGCCATTTGTTTTTATAAATTAATAAAAATGTGTACAAACTACAAGAAGTAGCGGGGTAAGTTAAAAGTTTTGAACACCTAAAAGTCATGGAAGAGCATGATAGCATCATCAAGGTTCATAAAGGCAGACTCTAGTAGAAGCCTAACATTTGCAGATCTCCCGTCTCCTCTGCCCAGCTCCCCTACAAGCTGTGATTTTTCAAGTAGTAAATAGTGATAGCATTAGTTAAAGGTAGGGATACAATCAAAGTTAGAGCTGTGTAGGGTCGAGTTTGAGCTCAAGCTCCAACAAGCTTAATAATCATGGCTCGAGTTCGCCTCTTCAGTTTTTGATGTGTTCGAGCTTGAATTCAAATTGATATTCATACTCGAGCTCGAGCTAGATTTCGAGCCAAGAATAATTGTAATGTTTATAAATATTAGAATCGTATGTGTGTAAGGTCTGATTCTGTCAAGAATGACTTCGCGTGAGAAATGAGAATTATGAAAAATAGTGCACATTTTATTCATGCCGGTGCACTTAGTGATGGGATAAAAGTTGAGTTCATTTATTAATGACAGTTCTCATTTGATCACATTCCAATGTGATCATATATATGAAAAGATTGAAAATTATAATCCTAATTATTGTCGATCCACTATTAATAATCTCAACTATCGATTATTCCTGAGTGATCCCAACTATAAAGGTCATGTGTCAATAATATTCCCTTGTACCCGGTCACCTGTTGTCCCGTTCAAAAAAGGATATTTAGGGCCTGTTGTCCCGTTCTAGTAATCCGAACTATGGTTCATCTATTGTTAGTAGTCCCAACATAATAAATCGAAAATAGATGAAAAATAGTACTATATCCTTGTCTATTAACTTGCCATATATTTCCTCTGTTGTTTAATTCTTGCAACATTGTGATTTTTGCACTATTCACAGACCTTACTTTGACCACGATTTTCTACTAATATACATATCAAATTATTACGTATAAAATGTTATTAAATTCCTATCTATGTGAATTTCCAAAATATCAAATTTTTATAATGCTTACTAATACATAATTAAATATAATTACGGTCAAAGTTGTGCGTTGGCAAACGTAAAAGTCAAACTGTTGCAAGAATTAAAGAACGGAGGATAGTATATTTTTTCTTGAAATATTTTATTACATGCACAACTTTTCTATTTTGATAAATTTTTATTTATTTATATATACATACATTTTCTTACTTTTCTACCTTTTTATCCTCTATTCATGCATTTTCATCTTTTTTTTGAAACAATTTACACTTTCACTACATTATTTACAATTTTTATTATATCATTTAAAATTATAATCTTAACTCCTTTCATTAAAATTACCCAAAACTTTCAAGACATATACCCTAAATCTTAAAATTTAATCTCCAGACTACATCATACTTATAATGTACTACCTTTGTTCCTATTTTATCTTCCAACCCACTTTGGCACACAATTTAAGAAAAGTGGGTATTGTGTGGTGGAGAGTTGTGCAGAGGAGAGAGAAATGTGTAAGAAATGTTGTGAACCACAAATTCTTTACCAAAAAAAGAAAGTGGAAATTTAATTGGAACGGATGAAAAAGAAAAGTTGGAAGTTTATTTAGGAACGGAGGGAGTAATTTATAAAATATAACAATATAAAATAAAGTAGAAAGAAATTAAAAATACTACAAATGGAAGAAAGCGAAATTTCAATTTTTAGAATTAAGATAACACAACAAAACTAAATAAAATAATTTTTCTTAAAACAATTGGAAAATCCCTAAATCCTTCAATTTTGAATCACCGTATACTTTTTGAAAACAAAAAATGTAAATTTGGACAAAGGAAAATACTATAAATAAAAAATTGGTAACACAACTGGGTAAAAAAGGATTTGGAAAAGAAAGAAAATATGAAATATTACGGAAAATAAAGTAAGAAAGGACTAAAAACATTTGTAGAATTTCATAATTATTTTTGCGTATTCTAAAAATATTGAAATTGGAAATTTATACAAACATTTCTACTTCAAAAGAATATTGAGTGTTGATAATTGGGATTAATAAAAAGAGAACGATTGTAGTTGAGTTTATTTATAGCTTATGCTTAGTTTTCATTTAAAAGTTACCTGCTATATCATGTTGTAGCAAGTGAGGGAGTATTTTTGGCTAATGGTCCCTATAGCTCGGATCACCAAAAAATAATCGATAGTTGAGATTACTAACAAGCTAACAGCAAACCGGCAACAGTTGCAATTATTATTTTTCAATTTTTCCTATATATATACGAAATTACCCTGAAAAGGAGTAAAAATAATGTGATATTCCAACAAATGAGTAATATGATTTTCCTAATTGGAGTAAGTACTGCCATGTTGAGAATATACTATCAATTATTATGATAATAATATTATCATATTAATGTCTCATAATTCCAAAATATGGCAGCATGATTTCAAGACGAAAGTAATTTACTCCTATTAGGGTGGGAAATATATAGTACTAGTATTTTAATATATCATAATGTTTTTATTCCTACTTTCAAAAAAAAATGTTTTACTCCTATTTGGGAAAATTCCTATATATATACTCCGAGTATATATGTATATCAATTTTTCCTATATATATACGAAATTACCATGAAAAGGAGTAAAAATAATGTGATATTCCAAGAAATTAGTAATATGATTTTCCTAATTGGAGTAAGTACTGCCATGTTGAGAAAATACTATCAATTATTATGATAATAATATTATCATATAAATGTCTCATAATTCCAAAATATGGCAGCATGTTTTCAAGACGAAAGTAATTTACTCCTATTAGGGTGGGAAAATATATAGTACTACTATTTTGATACGGAGTATATCATAATGTTTTTATTCCTACTTTCAAAAATAATTGTTTCAACTCCTATTTGGAAAAATTTCCTATATATATACTCTGAGCATATATGTATATCAATGTTGTGAATCATGGATAGCAGAGCGTAACATCTAGCTTTTAAAATGCTATAGCGACGAAATACAGGTAGCGTGGGATTTGGCAGAGCACATATTTATATGCAACAGAGAAAGGCAAAAGAAAATAACCTTTTTGACTTGCTCTTGTTCGTGTGTAATTCGCAGTCTCAAATTCAATGCAGCGTGGTACATTTCATCCAGAACACGCTTCCAGAGAAACTGTTTACTAATATTCCACAACATTTGTTCTGTTTGATTACTTCCGCGCACAATTATTTTCTGCAACAGAACAAAAGAACCAATTATAGGGCAGGAACTGCTGCATTTCTTTCTTTGAACAAATTAAAAGCATATAGATCCCCCTTGTTTCATGGGGGATTGCAACTATATTACCTTCATCTGCAAGTAGTCATCCTGCCAAAGTCCAAGAAGAATCCTGAGTGCATCTTTCTTTTCAACAAACGTGGCATCTGAAATCTGTCATTGAAAGTACCGTACCAGGCAAAGTCAGCAGGCAAGTAAGATGAGCGTTTTTACATAGAATATACAAGTTCATTATATAAACTTCTTTACAACAACAACAACATTACCGCAATGCCACAAAGGCTCCAACTTACGGTGGGTAAGGGGGGTAAGGGCGGGTCAGTTGTACACAGCCTTACCCCTATACTAAAGCACAAAGAGGTTGTTTCCGGATGAGCCAAATTAATTCATTTGATAAGGGTTACATATGTAAGTTATTTTGTAGCAATAAATACAGTTTCTCAAGAAATGTTTAGAAAAGGGAATGTTTACAACTTAATACCTCTTCAGTTAACATGAGTCGGCCAGTTTTTGAGACTAGCCTAAACATCCTATAGGCCTCCCTTCCATACCGTTTTAACACAATGGGCTCCACCTGCATAGCATTAGTGAATATAACAATAAAAAGAGGGCGATCTTCTCCAATACTCATAGCACAAAACGATAAATAATTATAATGTACTACCTCTGTCCCAAAAAATAGAAGTCATGTTTGATTAATGTACAACTTTGAAATTTTGGCATGGTACAAATGTTGTAAGTCGCAACTCACAAATTCTATCTTTAAGACTTATGTATTTGTTACTAAATTTATCATATGCATCTTGTTTGTGACTCTCTTGGTACGTTATTCTACAAATTACATAAAGAGCTAGATTTGATTAATCATAGGTGGTCTCTTTTTTTGAGAAAAAGTGTTTGAAGCAAGACCTTTTTTTGGGACGGAAGCTATATGAAAAATAAGAACCTCTTCAGTCCTTGCTACTTCAATTATATTCTTTAGATCTGCAAAAAAGATTAACCCATATCATTTTTAAAGAAAGTAAAAACTGTGATTTACTTTAAAATCACACCTTCTGCAGTTTAAACAAGCTTCTCTCTGAAGGGAAAATCAACAAGGCATTAATAATGGCATGTACCAATACTATATGACTCATCAATCGGGATCAGAGGAACTTCACAACCCAGTTGGACAAGTGAGCCTCTGATGCGTTCCAAATCCATACCAAGACCACCTTCTTTTGTTATCACAGCATCATAAATTGAACTTATAGACAATGATGCTACAAAAGAAGAATTTTACTAATCAAGGCAGAGCATGATAACGAACAATATTGAGAAAGAAAGTAATGCAATTGTCAAAACTCAGTTAATTGACTTAATTCCAAATTGCATTTAACGCTATCTGTAGCCTTATGACGCTTCTGGAAACAATACTTGTGATTCGAGCAGCTAGTTTACACTGCAAGACAGATATATGGCCTAAACGTAAACCTATAATGCATAATGGAATACAAATAAACTGGGGTGAACAAATTCAATAAAATAAAGAAAATCATAAATAGTTGGAGGTTACACTCAAGTGTGTACAAGACTCGTGTCGACTTATAAGTCTTACATGGTGACTTCAAAACTGAAAACCATCTTTTTTAAACAGCGATGCATGTTGATGGAACCTTGAGCACTTGACAAGATCGAACCTTTATAAGGTACAATTTTTTTATCATGTCTCAAAGCAAACATGGTCAAATTTATGTAGTTCATGAGATGCAAATTATGATCACCTGAATTATCAGCTTTTACTTGGGTTCCAGAGCTTCTACTCAGTTCCAGGATGGCATCAAGAACAATTGCAGCTTCTTCATTAAGTCGTGCTTTCACATTTGCAACACAAGCCTAAAAATATGTGATGGTATGAAATAGAAGATACTACAATAATATAAGCCATTAGATGAACTTATTTTCAGCTTATGTACTATTAATCTCTTAATCTCTTATACAAGGTTGTTAAAATTGTATTTTTAAATTGAACCAGTATAAGGATTTGAAAACTGAATCTGAGATTAGAATCATAAATCGTAAGATTTTATAAAAACATTAGGTAATACGGAGTAATTATTAAAAATATTATTTAAAAGAAAACTCAAAATTTTACACTAACAAATTGAATCATAAATTTAAATCTTAAGATGATGTCTTAATCAAAGTGCACACTATAATTACAAATTAATACTGTTAGATATTCAAGGATTTCAACAAGTAAATATGATGTTTTAATATCAAATTTCATAATATATATGAGTGGTGAGAGTACATGTAAACATTAGTTCAAAATTCAAAAGAGAACAATAGTTAGCATAGCTAAGCTGGGATGACACTGCCATTGTTAGGTGAAAGTTGCATGGTTCGAGTCCTAGCCAAGAAGACACTTCTTCAAAAAAAAAGTATTTTTTGTTATATATTGCAGCTTTCCCACCACCAAAAAGAGAGGGTGATTTCCCTTCTCTGTTGCCATATATAATGCCGAGCCTCGACGGCAACGAGAAGGCAACAATTTCGTTGAATTGTTCCTGGCCTGATGAAAATGGTCAGTGGTTGGTGTGGGCAAAACCTTAGTCTGGTCCATGTAATTTGAAATTGTGAAATCGATGGAAATCGCGATTTCAATCGATTTTTTCTGATTTTAGAATGATTATGAGCGATTTTTATGTAGTCCGACTTTATACATGATTCGAATTGAATTGATTCTTAATCGTAGAATCGTACGATCCTACGATTCAAATCACGATTTTGACAACCTTGCTCTTATAAGAACCTATGGTTACGATTCCAAAGTTTTTAGTTTATTGACATAATCCATTTCAAAGAGCCTTTCAAAATGTGAACAAGTATCGTTATATTTCATATATTTGATATCAAATGCTATACAAGAAGCTATATTTATAGCTATATTTAGAGCACTAGGGTTCCATATACAAGGATATACAAAATGGGCTAAGCCCAACTCTACTAGGGTTTCTACACTCCCCCTCAAGCTGGAGCATATAAATCATATGTACCAAGCTTGTTACAAATATATCCCACTCTAGGACCTCTAAGAGACTTAGTTAGAATATCTGCAAGTTGTTCGGTTGTGTTGACATAATTTGTGATGATATGTCCGCTCGCGATCTTCTCTCTGATAAAATGGCAATCAACTTCAATATGCTTAGTCCTCTCATGATATACCGGATTTGATGCAATGTGCATTGCGGCTTGGTTGTCACACATGAGTTGGACCGGTTTTGTGTTTCCATATTTTAACTCTCGGAGAAGATGCTTCAACCATAAGATTTCACATGTCGCAAGGGCCATTGCACGATATTCTGCTTTAGCACTAGATCTGACAACCACATCCTGTTTCTTACTTTTCCATGAGATTAAGTTTCCACCAATCAAGATGCAATATCCCGACGTGGAACTTCTATCCATCGGACATCCGGCCCAGTCTGCATCACAGTATCCTACAATATCATGATGGTCTCGGTCTACGAACACCAATCCTTGCCCAGGTGTTTTCTTGATGTATCTTAAAACTCGAATAGCCGCATCCCAATGTCCATTACATGGTTTATCAAGAAACTGACTAAGGACACTTACCTCAAATGAAATATCTGGCCTCGTGATGGTAAGATAATTCAATTTGCCAATGAGTCTTCTATATTTTTCGCTGTTGGGCAAAAGATCTCCCTGTTCTGACAAGAGTTTGACGTTTGGATCCATAGGTGTATCCACTGGCCTGCAATCTAGCATACCTGTTTCCTCAAGAATATCCCATGCATATTTTCTTTGTGAAATGGCAATTCCATTTTGGGACTGTGCAACCTCAATGCCAAGAAAGTATTTCAACTTTCCCAAGTCTTTTGTTTGGAATTTGCTAAATAGATATTGCTTCAGGAGTGCAATTCCTTGTTCATCGCTACCTGTAATGACAATGTCATCAACATATACAACAAGATAAATACATTTGTTGCCTGCAGAATGTCTATAAAATATAGAATGGTCGACATCACTGCGAATCATGCCAAAATCGCAGATAACAACACTAAACCTCCCAAACCATGCACGTGGTGATTGCTTCAAGCCATATAAAGCACGACGTAATCTGCATACCAAACCAGACTCCCCATGAGCAACGAAACCAGGTGGTTGCTCCATATAAACCTCCTCGTGCAGATTACCATGAAGAAATGCATTTTTAAAATCCAATTGGAATAATGACCAGTGGCTCATTGCTGCCATGGATAAAATCAAACGAATCGATGCAATCTTCGCTACAGAGAAAAAGTGTCAGTGTAATCCAAACCATAAATCTGAGTATACCCTTTTGCCACAAGGCGTGCTTTAAAACGATCAACTTGCCCATCAGGACCAACTTTAACGGTGTAGATCCACCGACACCCAACCACCGATTTGTCAGGGGAATGGGGAACTAATTCCCACGTCCCACTAGAATGAAGAGCCTCCATCTCAGCCAACATGGCTTTACGCCATTCCGGATGTGCCAATGCCTCATGTGTTGTTTTAGGGATGGGTATATGAGACAAGTGTGAGATGAAAGCAAAGTAAGGGGTAGAGAGGCGGTGGTAACTCAAAAAGTTATATATGGGATGTGGATTCAAAGTAGAACGCGTACCTTTTCGGAGGACAATGGGCAAATCATCCGGAGTGTTTCCGGGTGGTGCGGTAGGTGATGGTGATGATGCAGGAACCGTCATAGGGGAAGGGGAATCAACTGGCGTGTCCACGATAGGCTCAATGGGAGGAGGTCGAGGGCGACGATGGTAAACTTGTAATGGAGGAGGGTCTACCACAGGAGAGAAGTGGGAGTGCTCATCAGATGGAGGGGAACTAACAGTTTCTGGATGGATGGGCCGGAGATATGAGATGAAGTCCAAACATGATGGAGTGTCAGCAGCAGATAATGGGTAATAAAAGGAGGACTCGATAAAAGTGACATCAACCGAAATAAAATGCTTCTTAAGTAATGGAGAATAACAATGATAACCCTTTTGGATTCGTGAATATCCAAGAAAAATGCATTTTATTGACCTAGCTGACATTTTAGATAATCCAGGTGTAAAATCATGGACAAAACACACACACCCAAACACATGAGGTGGTAATGGAAATAACTCATGAGTAGGAAACCAGACAGAATAAGGAATTTCATTATGAATAACTGAGGAAGGCATTCTATTTATTAAATAACACGCAGTGAGTACAGCGTCTGCCCAATACTGAGGTAGTGTATGTGAATGTAATAACTGAGTGCGGGCAGTATCAACTAAGTGTCTGTTCTTGTGTTCAGCTACCCCATTTTGTTGAGGCGTGTGCACACAAGAAGACTGGTGAAGCATACCCCGTGATGTCATGAAGTGATTAAAGGGTGCCGCAAAAAATTCTTTAGCATTATCACTGCGTAGAATTTTGATAGAATGACCAAACTGAGTGTGGATTTCGGCACAAAAAGTTTGAAAAATATGGAATAATTCAACACGTTCTTTCATTAAAAACAACCATGTGTAACGGGAAAAGTCGTCCACAAAAATAACAAAATAGCGAAATCCTAAAGTAGAAGTGACTCGATACGGACCCCATATATCTGTATGAACTAAATCAAAAGGGGACGCAGCCCGTTTATTAACACGCCTTGGAAAGGATTGACGAGGTTGCTTTCCAAGGTGACATGACTAACAATCTAAAGACGAAAGACTTGAGAAACCTGGAACCATACGTCGAAACTTAGAGAGGCTAGGATGACCCAAACGGTTGTGTACCGTTAATGCAGGTTCAGCGGAGACACAAGCGATTGGATCAACAGGAGGAAGATGATACAAGCCTTGAGATTCATGCCCGACGCCAATCGTCTTCCCCGTACGACGGTCCTGCACAATTACAGAATCGGCAAAAAAGGTTATAGAACAATCAAGAGCACGCGTAATTTTACTAACAGAGACAAGGTTAAAGGGGCTATTGGGAACATATAAGACTGAATGTAATGGTAAGGATGAAAGTGGAAGTGCTTGCCCGATACCTGTGGCTGAAGTTTGATGGCCATTAGCCAGAGTAATTAAAGGAAGGTGTTGGTGCTTAGTAATATGGGACAAAAGATGGGGATTACCAGAAATATGGTCGGAAGCACCTGAGTCAATGATCCATGAGCCTGCGGTGTTTGAAACACAAGCGGTAGATGTACCAGGTGCAGACAAAGGCACATTAGCCGACTTAAATTTCTGATATGCGGCATATTCGGATGGAGATAGAATAACCGGAGATGGCGGGATCTGAGCAACAGTGGCTGAGCTAGGAGGTCTCCCGTGTAACTTCCAACATCTATCTTTAGTACGACCAATCTTATGACAGTAGTCACACTTAGGTCGGCTTCGACGCAGATATCCTTTGTTGTTTCTTCCGTCGGGCCCCACACCATGAGATGCAAGAATGGTAGCATCAGTAGAACCCAATTCAGCAGATATCGGGAGCGCACGAAGAATTCGAGAAAAAGCCTCTGTCATAGTTGGAACAGTAGAACTAGAGAGAATTTGTTCACGTATAGATAACAGCTCTGGGCGAAGACCCGCCAAAGCTAAAACCATAACAAGTTGTTGTCGTTGCTCTAGTTGTTTCTCTCTATCTTCCGTGATGGGTTGAATGGTATTATACTCGAAGAGTAAAGCCTCAGCCCGACCTAGAAAATCCTGGATGTCCAATTCTTGTTGCTTGAGCATGGCATTTTGGATCCAAAAGAAAACAGACTTTGAATATCATTAGTGTAATTAGACTAGGCTTTCTCCCAAATCTGTTTACACGTTCGATATGATTGATATGTAAGATGAAGCTTGGAGTCCATGGATTGCCACAAAACATTGCATAACAATGCATCCATATTCTCCCATTCCATTTTCTTATCCTTGACTGAATTGGCATCCTTAAGCAAGTGATCAATTTGTCCTTGACCTTTGAGAGCAGAAGCAGCGGAAGAACTGTCCGATGAAACGGCTGGAGCAGCGGTGAAACGGCCGGAGCAGCAGTGAACGGCCAGAGCAGCGGTGAGCGGACAGAGAAACGGCGACGACGATGACCGATCTGGGCGGCACGAGGGTTCGGCGGCGGCGCGTGTGATCGGCGGCGCCGCGTGAGTTGTCCGATGAGTGGCTGGTTTATGTTGTTTTGGTCGCCAGGAGTCACAGATCTTCAGTGTGTCTTCTGTGTGATCTCCGGATAACTAGAACGAAGTAGATCTGCAAATATGTAAGTAAGCTGCAGGAAGGGGCGATGGCGCGTGAGGGCGCGTGGTAGCCTCCGTGCCGGTACTGTTCCGGGCGGGTTGTTGCGATGGTATGTTGAGCAAGGCGGTAGGTGTAGATCGGATATTCACTACCGGAAGTGTGCTCCAACACCAATCGCAGCTACCGTTCACGCCAGAAATTATGCCGGAAACCAGCTCCCTAAATTGTTTGTCATATAGGCTTTGATACCATGTGAACAAGTATCGTTATATTTTATATATTTGATATCAAATGCTATACAAGAAGCTATATTTATAGCTATATTTAGAGCACTAGGGTTCCATATACAAGGATTTACAAAATGGGCTAAGCCCAACTCTACTAGGGTTTCTACACAAAATAAGCGGAACACAGATCTTCCGCTAGCATACACCCCAATTCAAGCTGTTTAATGTATGAGATTTGCATGAAAAGCAATTGTGACCACAATCCTGAATTTGTAGGATATTAAATATTAAATATAATTGGAGCAATTGAGATGAATGCCAACCTTATGTCTTAAGCGGCGCACAAACTCTTCACAATTAACACGCCAAAGCACTTTCTTTTCATCTTTCACCAACAACTCAGTCTCATCTTTCTTGCGCTAAGCAATGAGAACAAAAATAGGACACCTTTATAAGATAGCTCCATATATAAAGACTGCACATATCCAATATATGTATCACAGAAATACACTGCAAAAAGACAAACCTTCCCTCCAACTGCCACACTTATTTCCTTTTTGGTGTTTTTGCTGCACCCAGGAACGTCATTCCAGGAGTCCATTTCAACTGAAAACCTTAATGATTCCATGGGAGATGCTTCTTCTAAAGCCTGGGTCTCTATACTCTTTTCGGCGAACTGTTTTCACACGTCAATAGCAAACTCTTAAAATACAACCACATAATAACTTCTTAAAAGCCATTAATGCATGTAAAAACATTGAGATATGAACCATGAATTTGAAATTAAGAAGCAAATCAACTTTCGCACCTCTCCCTTTGATCTTTTATAACAAGTTATATTCATCGTTGTCTACATTTTTACAAATGGCACTGGGGCATGCAATTTGGGTTGTTTGCATTAGAAGTTAGCACAAACAAACCTCAAAAATATCAAACAGAAAAACAGCAAAACCAAAGAAGTTCTGGAAACAAGCAAACGAAAAAACCTTGCCAGCTTTTTTGGCTTTTTTCTTTGCTGCGGATTCATCTTTAGAAGACGGTTCAAGAAATGGTAGTGGGTCTGGACAGTGTTCTACAAATCGAGCTTGAACAAGGCGTTGGAATCTATCGAACACATCATCTTCACCAGAAACTTCTGGAATGGTATAGGATTTAGTCAAGGAAACGATTTACTAATAATTGTAAATGAATGTGTTTATAATTATAATAAGGGTTCTTTTTACTTTTTATAGAGGAGCTATTGAGATTATTATTTTTTGTGTATCCTTCCTTATTTTCTGATGATTGTTGTCAATCATTAAACTTTGGAGATAGATACACAAAGCATTTATGGGGAAACTAAGCTAAATAAAATTGTCACACATTACGTATGAGCATTACATAGAGGATGTGCCCTTAACCTTGTTTTGCCGTTTCCTTGTGCCTATCAAGTATTTGGCTGAAAGAAAGCCTGCCATGCTGAAGCAACCCTTCAAACATCTCTCCGCACTGAACAAGATGCCAATAAGCTAAATATAATCCAATGTGTTCATCTTGAAAAGAATTAAAATCACAATGCGGAGTAATAATTAAAGCAGGAAAATTAAGAGTGCAAACACAAACTCACTTTTTTATCAAGCTCCTGGGACACAATCTCTAGAAACTTAGGAAACCTCATCCTATGGATTATATTATCAAATAATGCCATGTAATTAGTCACAATTTTTGGTTGAGTCCCAAATGCACCTATGTTCACAAACCACAGCATGACCATCAATGTCACATGGAGTTAAAAAAATAGTATAATTGGCAAAGTCATGTTGGCAATAGGGAATTAAATATAATACCATCTTGTTTAATGGCAAAGGCTTGAACACAGTTATGATGAATTAACACGAGTAGACACTTCCTTACATTATCTGCGCTAAGCTCTGTGAACTGAATAATCTGCTGTAATGTTAGGGTTCCTCTTCTCAACAGACACTCACATACTTTCTGAAATTCCGAAAAATCAGACAAATAATCAACACTGGACTAAAAACGTTTTCCCCCAAACAAAATAAGGAATTTAGTGTTCAGTGATTTACGGCGTTTTGATCGCCGAGTAAGGAGGAGACGAGATAAACGGCGAGTTTGATGCCGTGCTGTGACGCCATTCCGGCGTCTCTGCTTCCCTTCAACGGCAATCGGCGACACCCACCGTCAACAGATAAGGATGGTATTAATACGTAGGAATTTTCAAGCCAGGGTTTATGAGTGGACTACCATACAAAAACGGGATCAGGTTGGCTCGGATGAGCCTTTTGTCCATTAGTATGGTCACGGCTGGGTCGACCCGACTAGTAACAAACAAACCTTCAGGCTGGGATTGGGCGCGACCGGGGTTTTAGGACGAAGGTCCGGTACGGCCCGGGTTTGAATCCGGGTGGGGTCTGGTCAGGTCAATTTTTTGAATTAGCCTTTTCGAATTTATTTCTACACCACCCTCAAACCCAGCAAAACACCTAGCTCAACCCACCTAGCATCACCCTAATGCCAAAAAATAAAAAATAAAAAATTTGATCCGGCTCAGCCGGGCCACTAAAATCATGGCTCGTAGCCCTGTAGCCCGCCCCATAAACAACCAGTTCGGGCCCCCAATTCTGGTACTGCCCGGTTGGGCCTGCACAATACCCGGTCGAGTCCCGGATCGGGCTGACTCGTCTCAGTTCATCCATAATGGGCTCCATAAATTTACTCATTTATAAGAGAAGGTGGATCTACCTCAAGCCGTCAAGCTCGGGAACATTTTGATTTTCTAAAATTATCAAAACAATTTAGATCATTTTTAAAATAATATTGTATGTTTATACAAAAATAATCATGAAAAATATTGATGGATAGTGTACCCGAGGGGTAGCTTATCCGAGGGGTTATTGCGGAGAATAACTATAGAGAAGTCAGAGCAAATAAGTAAGAGAGAGAGTGTATATTCGATATGTATTAAGCGTTCTCCGCGTGGTTTACAACGGGGAAATGGGGTGCTATTTATAGTAGCAATAAATGCCAGACAGGGACACGTCTCAAGCGTCCATCGGCCGAGGGGTCACCTCAACTGGTTGGCGCTGGCAATCGCATGTGGCCGCATTTAATGCGGCTGTTGGATGTGACGTCGTACTTGGTACGGTGATCCATACGCATGTGGAACGGATATCATGTCGGAAAAGGTGCCCTCGGCTGTAGATGACTAACCGAGGGCTCTGAGTACCGGGGACCCCCTTAGTGCCGAGGGCTCTAGGTGCCGAGGGCTACTGATTTTCGCCGTTTTCTCCCGGTAACCTTGTTTTCCTGATTTGGCCATCCTGTGAGAATTGGAGCCTTCGGCCAGGGGGGCGAAGGCACTCCTGGTGTGCACTGTGGGCCGCTTGGTACTCTGGACGCTGTGATTTGGGCCTGTTGTGCTTCCTGGGCCTATTGGGCCTTTATTGGAGTAGTAGGAGTCTGTGGACCGGGGGTTCCCGGGACATATACTCCATCAGGAGTCCCTCACACCTTTTGCCGAAAGGTACTTGAGGGAAAAGGAGTAATTGTGTTTATCCTCTGTCGTTGTTCCGTTGTAGTTTGTAGTGTTGTGGGTAGTTTGCTGTTTGTTTATTCTGTCGAGGGCAGTCCCTCAGTTACCCACATGTCGGGACTTGAAGGGGCATGTTTGCTGTTTGCGGGAGTTTTTAGCATTTTGCACTTTTTGTGATTTTCCCCGAGGGGGTTCTCCAGTCCCCCACTCCTTGAGGCACTTGCAAAGTGGTGAAAAGGAGTAGAGTATTTATGTTGTTGTATTGGGCCGAAAATTGACGATTTTCGTTTCATTTGGGGGGGGGTGTCTCGTTAAAAACCTCATTAGAAAAAACCTTGTGGGAAAAAATCCTAATGAGGGAAAAAGAGTGCACCGAATTCCCCCAATGATGAATAGAAAATGTGAAGCCCTGGTTTGAAATGGAGTACAATGCTTATGCCGAAGGCTATCCTTATTTTGAGGGCGCGTGTGTTGATTAGCCGGAGGCTTGCTGTTGATATCCTGGGAGGTGCCGAAGGGGAGTCCCTCAATCTGGGGATCGAGGGCGTGATGAATGTAGTTGAAGTGTTACCGGGGAGGTCCCCTGTTAGGTGATCAGTTGGTGAGGAGGGTGTCTGAGGGCTCCCGTTATCTGTGTGTCGTAGGCTATCTGTCCATGAGGTGTACTCCCCGGGGGCTACCCTGGTCCTCAAAGTGTTGAGGGGGGAATCTCCGAGGGTTCCGCTAGTTATGAAGTCGTGGGCTTCTGAATGAGTGAGCCCGAAGGCCTCTGTGATGTAGTATGAGGGGCATAATCCGGGAGCGTCTCTGGGTAAGTGCACTCGGGGGCTCTTCTGGATGAAGTGGAGTGAAGTAAAAAGCCCGGGAGCTAGCTTCTTGGTTGACGGAGGAGTGGTCTACTGAATGTAGCTGGGAGCTCCCAGAATATAGTCGTTGGAGATATAGCCGTTGGAATATCTAACGTCAAAATATAGCCGTTGGGGGGGGCTTCCACGTGGTGCGTGCTCGTTGGCCGCCCGTGGGCGGGTGTCACCGATTGGGCAACACGTCGGTTGGCAATGATGATTTTGTACCGGAGGCCCGGTTTTCAGGCCCAAGCCCGGATTAATGTGCCTATAAATACCCCATGGCTAGGCAACACTTCTCTTGTGCGATCATTTGTTAGCGAAGCTCTGCCGGATTTTTCCTAGAGAGAGAAACACTTGCCCTCGATATAACTCCCGTTCCAAGGTCAGTTCCCACCTGCTCTTCTCCTCTCTTAGTTAGCTGTGCTTAGCGGTCTTAGGAGTTGTACTTAGGTATCGCAACTTGGGCACTTAGTATCCCTGAACCCCTGAGCTAGCACAGACAATGTCTTCACAGAGCGACTCTCAAGATATCTCGGGGGCGCCCTCGATGGAGGAGGAAATTGTCTCGGACGTGGAGTCCACAAGTGAACAGCCCTCAGTGGGACAAGATGTCGTTGTAGCGATGGAGCTGCAGAGAGCCCTCGTAGCTGAGGTGGTAGCCGAGGGCTTCGAACAAGAATGCGAGGACGAAGAGCTGGCCCTCGCCTGACAAGTAGCTAAGGAAGAGGCGCTGAGAGAGGGCGCGAGGGTCACCGTCGTTGTTCTCCCCCCTCGCGGCACTGTTGAGGCCAGCACCTCTCGGCCGTTGAACGCGGTTCCCCTCCGGGTGGCCCCCGGGAAAAAGAAGACGAAGGGTGCTGCTTCCAAGAAGAAAGGCAGCGTCGCAGACCAAGGGAAGCCCCTCGATATGCCCGAGGGGTATTCCTACCTGAATACCGTCGCCCTAGAGATAAGGTCGAAGGCTGATGAGGCGGATCTCTACGTCACCCAGTTACATGTGGGGCCCTCGGCCGTAGTAGTGGCGCCGGGTCCTGATGATGTCCTCTCCCGGGCTCCCGAGGGCTGCAACGCTGTGCACATCCTGTCCGTATCGATGGGGCTCCGGTTCCCCCTACACCCCTTCCTTCGGGAATACCTTCGGTTCGTGGGTTTGGTCCCTTGCCAATTGACGCCGAACAGCCACTCATACATCACGGGCTTCCTCCATCTCTGCAAATCCCGGGGGGTAACGCCTAGCCTGGACCTGTCCTTTCAAAGTTTCAATTTGTGCCGGGGGGGGGGGGGGGGCATACGAATGTCGAGGGCTTCGCGAACTTGCAGCAGGTGGCCTTGTTCAAGCTGTTTACCGAGGCGCCCTCCTCAAACAAAGGGTGGAAAGACCGGTGGTGCTTCATAAAGTTAGCCGAGAGCCCCTTCCCGAGGGAACTGCGTGACCGGTTCAGGAGGCACGAGAAAGTGAGGAGCGCCGCCCTCGAGAAGGATGGAAGGATCCTGGCCAAGATCCCGGAGGGCCAAGATAAAAACATAGCCATCAAAGGAGTGCACTCAAGAGGAGGACCTCTATACCATCGGGTTCCGGTGGTATCGCTTCCTGGGGGAAAGGGATGAAAAGTACCCGGCATTTGATGGAGCCTCCGGGGGGTTTAGGAGGTAGCAGCTGAGAGCACCTAAATTTTCGTACTTAGCACATAGTTTGTATTTTTTTTTGTACTTTCATGCCATCTGTTACTGACCCGTCGGCCTAACCCCATATTGTGTTACAGGTATCCCGGTCTCCAAGATGAACGTCAGAGGGCTCGCTAACCTGAAGAAGAAGAAGTACTCCAAGGTCCCGAAGGGGACGGATGCTGGCATCCCTAAACCCGCCGGTGACTTCTTTAAGAAGCCCGAGGGGTCGTCGACGGTCCCAAGTGCCGACGCCGCCGACGCTGCGAAGAGAAAGGCCGCGGGCAAGGCTCCCGAGGGCAAAAGGCCAAAAAACGGAGATGTCGGGGAGAAGGATCCTCCCGTGGTCATCGTAGAGGAGTGCCCCGCCTCCGGGACGCATGTGGAGATGCCAGTGGCGGAAGTGCCGAGGGGTGTTCGGGAGCCACCCTCCGAGGTTCTGATGGTTTCCCTCCCGATGGGAACAACCGTCATGAACTGCACGGTGGACCCGAGGGTACTTCTGAGGGGCATGACCCCCGAGATTGACAGAGCTGCCCTCGGGGCTGATGATGACCTGGCCCTCGAGGACAAGATCCTCCGGTCTTCCCTCACTGTAAGTTTTTCCCTGATTTCCGTTGTACTTTGCGCTAGGATTTGTACGGCTTTCCTAACTTCTTTATAACTTGCAGGCTTGCATTGCCCTCGGTGAACAGGCCCGGAGGCTGGAGGAGTGGCGCCTGCACAAGGCTGAGCAGGACGCGAAGATGCGGGAGCTCATCTGCCAGAACTCTTGACGCCATCCGGCAGATGGCTATGCTGGAGGAGAGCCTTCGGCAGATGACGCTGTGGGCGGAGGCCGCAGACCGGGGCAAGGCCGATGCTGAGAGGTCCGCAGCCAAAGCCCTCGAGAGAGCCGCCAAGGAGGCCGAGGCCGCCAAGGCGGATGCCGTCGCGAAGGCCCGAAAGGACGCCGTCTCCGGATTTTTAGCGGGGGGGGGGGGGGTGGAAAGCCGGGGAGCACAAACAGTGGCTGTCCTCGGTCGTGGAGTCCTCCGTCGATGAATGGTGCGACGGGCCTGGTGTGGAGTGGGTTTCCCGAAAGGGTAAACAGTACTACGATGGGGGTGAGTTTTTTACTCAAGCCCTCATCTACCGGAGGATGGCCCGCCACTTGAAGATCGATCCAAAAGACTTCGACCCGGCGGCATACGGCCTTCCTCCCCTGCAGCCCGATGTCCGCGTTCCTCTTCCCCCGGATGTCGAGAGGCCAGACCTGGAAGACACAGAGCTAATGAAGGAGGCCGAGGGGGACGAAGCAGAGGCTGGCATAGAGGTCACTTCAAAGCCTGCGGAAGAGACTGCCTCTGGGGCTAATAATAGTTGATTTGTAGTTAGCTCATTTTGATCAATTATGCTGTAACGAATACTTGTATGCTCCCGGCCTCGGCCATTTTGTACAACACACTTTAACTTCTCCTTCTTTTTGATGAATGAATACCTGCCTTCGGGCTTCTGCATATAACTTGTTTCCTTTGATTATTTCTCCTTGAATGTATGCCCTTGTCTTTTTTTGAATGTGTGCCTTCGCCTTTCCTGAATGTATGTTAGGACTTAGTATATATTCCTCTGAGCATAGTGCCTTTTGTAGCCCTCGGCTACTAGGCCTATTTAGTCATCTGAACATTTTGCCGAGGGCCCAACGTTCAGGACTTAGAAATTTTTCTAAGTGTTGTTCATCTATTGGCCCCCGGCTAATTCCTTCCCTCTGGTTCTGTGTAGCCTTCATGAGATAACCGGAGGCAAGGTGCTTAGGACTTAGAACATTTTTCTAAGTGTTTGGATACCGTCTAGCCTTCGGTACCTGGGTACCCTTCGTTGCGTGGGTATGTAACCGGGGGTTCAAAAATGTTTAGGACTTAGAAAATTTTTCTAAGTATAGCTTTACCAAGTCTTCAACCGTATAGCCCCTCTGGCTGTATGGAGATTTGACCGAGGTTCAAAAACATTTGGGACTTAGAAAATTTTCTAAGTGTAGTTTGTATGAGGGAGGAGCCTTCGGGTAAGTGTGAGGACCTTGTCTCAGATGTGCCTTCGGTTGGCTAGTGGCTCCACAGAGGGCGAAGTATTTAAGACTTAGATTATTTTCTCTAAGTATTTCCTGTTGCTGGCCTTCGGGGGGGCCCTTCGGCTGTATACTTTGTGGGCCTAGAATCGTTTGTTTTGTCTTGCTAGGTTGGCCTGCGGTAACAAAAGCCTTCGACTGTTTATTATGTCCCCCCAATGTTGATATAGGAGAGTTTGTAATCCAAGTCTAGCATAAAAAGGCAGACTCCCTCGGGAATTGTCTGGTTGTATCCCCTCGGCATGTAGTGAGGCGCCGGAGGTGATTCTTGCTTTGATTTGGCCAACATCTGATAGTTTTGTTATATAGTAGCCTTCGGGGACGTTTTGAGTTGTTGTCGGCTGAGCCTGTCATGTTTTGTAGGATTTGAGCCTTCGGTTTAGATGTAGCCGGAGGAAATCATGGAGTGGACTTGGCCCTTTGTTGATGATGTCTGTTGTGAATGATATCCTTGGTACTTATGAGCTTCCAGGTACCGAAGGCGTTCCCATGGGGAGCCCTCGGTATGTCCTCGCGAATTTGTTGGAGTGGTGTACTCATTGATTTCTCGCTGAGTCTACTCCCCTTCACCCCCCCCTTTTGGTAGTGAAGGGAAGGCTTCAAGAAACTTGGTTTCTTGGTAAGGCTTGGCCTATCGGGAGGTAACAAAATACACCATTAGCTCCCCCCTCGGGTTAACCTTCCGAGTTCCGAGGGGATCGAGGGTCGTTTCCTGGGCACAAGATATGGTGGTCTGTAGCCTGCCTCCCCTTGGGGGATGGCACGGAAAGCGCCTCAGTTTTGAAAGTCGTCCCCTCGGCGCTAGACATAGTCTGTGGCCTTCCACACCCTTGGGGTGGTGGCGCGGGGAGCGTTTCGATTTGGAAGTCGAATCCTGGGCATTTTAGATGCCTGCCAATCCCTTGGGGAAATGGCGCGGAAAGCGTTCCGTTTTTGAAAGTCGAATCCTGGGCATATTTCTTGCTTGTCATACCCTTGGGGTAATGACGCGGAAAGCGTTTCAGGGAAGGGTTTTCATTTGCACACTGGTTGCAAATGGCCGGGGCACTACGTGCTGCCAGCACTGAGAGGTGGCACCTTCGGTATAGGCGTCCTCGAGGGGCACGACTTTAGAAACAACATTTGGTGTTTGTTCCGATGTACGGCCCCCGGTACTTGGTACCGAGGGGTCTTCCGTGGAAACACTTGGTGTTTTCCCTTTATTTGTCGTAGGTGATTGTGTTGTCTACCCTCGGTACTTGGTACCGAGGGGTCTTCTGTGAAAACACTTGGTGTTTCTTCCCATTTTTTGAAAGGTGTTAGTGGTGTGTCCCCCCGGCACTGGGTGCTGAGGGAGGGGTCTCCATTTGAGGGTAGTTGGTACTTTCTTGCTGCTGTAGGTGATAGTATTGTCTACCCTCGGTACTTGGTACCGAGGGGTCTTCCTTGTGATAAGGCCTTGGGCCAGGGGGTGGTATGAGGGCTTGGCCAATCATAAGAGCCTTGCTCCATGTTCTTGGTGTCTTCAGTATGCCTTCATTCTTCAAAATTTCCAGGCCTTGGGCCGCAAAATAATACATTCACTAGTTACGAGGGCTTGGCCGCTCTGATGTTATTGATAAAATTTAACTAAGTGATGTACATTCCAATGTCTAGGGACTTCAGTCCCATTGGGGCGCTTTAGTTTATAAGTTCCTGGTTTGATGATGGCTGCCACGATGTAAGGGCCCTCGAACTTTGGTGTCATCTTCCCGCCCTCAGTTGGTTGGCTAGCTTCCCTTTTCGGAGGACATAGTCCCCCACTTGGAATTCCCGGGAGCGGACCTTGGCGTCAATGTAACTCTTCACTTGTCTTCGGTAGTTTTCTGCGCGCATGAAGGCTTGCTCTCGGCGTTCTGAGATAAGGTGGAGGTCGAGGGCCATATTGGTGTCGTTGGCCTCTAGATCATACTGTGTTACCCTTCGGGTTGGAAGAGATACCTCAGTGGGGGCCTTAGCTTCAAATCCGTAGCAAAGGGAGAAAGGTGTCTCGCCAGTTGCCCGCCGAGGGGTGGTACGGTAGGCCCATAAGATGTTGTGGAGCTCTTCTAACCAGCCACCCCCTTCGCCCTCCAGTTTCTTCTTTAGGCCCTCGAGCAAGGTCCTGTTGGCGTTCTCCACCTGACCGTTGCCCTGAGGGTAGGCAACGGATGAGAAGGTGTGTTTGATGCCCCATGCCTCCAGGAGGGCACAGAAGGGGGCTGCCTCGAACTGAGTCCCGTTGTCGGAGATGATTTGCTGGGGGACGCCAAACCTTGTGAGAATGTTTTTGAGAACAAAATGACGGCACCTGGCCTCAGTAATGCTGGCGAGGGGCTCAGCTTCCACCCATTTGGTGAAGTAATCGATGGCGACGATGATGTACCTGTTGTGGGAGGTACCCCTCGGCAGAGGGCCCACAAGGTCTATGCCCCATCGGGCGAAGGGTATGGATGTGCTGATGGGGGCATAGTTGACCGTTGGCTTGCCGGGGGCTTTCTAGAAGTGTTGGCATGCGGAACACCTTCGGGCAAGGTCTGCACAATCTCGGGCCATCGTAGGCCAGAAGTAGCCCTGGATTATTAGCCTTTGAGACATGGAGAAGGGTCCCTGGTGAGCTGAGCAAGTGTCACTGTGCACTTCCTCCATCGCCACTTCGGCTTCATCTTGATGAAGGCACCGAAGTAATGTCCCGTTGTAGGACCTTTTGTAAAGCCTTCCGTCCTCGATAGTGTAGCTGGGAGCCCTCAGCTTTGCCAGCTTGGCGCGGGCCTCATCCTCGGGCAGTTGCCTTGTGGTGATGAAGGCGATAATGTTTGAGATCCAGTCATCTGGTCTTTGTTGGATGTTCATGACGGGGCTAGCATGTATGCTAGAGAGGCTGAGCTCTTCTACTTTGGCAATCTTTGAGATGTGCTCAGGGGATTCGGCCGAGAGCTTGGATAAAATGTCGGCCTCGGAGTTCTGAGCCCTCGGTATTTGAGTAAGAGAGTGTGCCTCAAATACCTTAAGCAACTCCTTGGTCGCCTCCTTGTATTGTTTCATTCTCCCTTCCTTGGCTTCGTACTCCCCGGAGATTTGGCCGACGACTAACTTGGAGTCGCACTTGACGTGAATTTGTCGGGCCTTCATGTTAGCTGCCAGCCGAAGGCCACAGAGGAGGGCCTCGTATTCGGCTTCATTGTTAGAGATTTTGAAGGAGAAGTGGACTGCATAATAGGCCCGGAAGCCTTCGGGTGAGATGAGAACCACCCCTCCTCCACATGCTTTGGCGGCGGAGGAGCCATCTGTGTAGAGGGTCCACCAATCATCCGAAGGAGTCGAGGGCTCCTCGTCCATGGCTGATCTTGCCGTACATTCCGTCACGAAGTCCGCTAGGGCTTGGCCTTTGATGGCGGGCCTAGGACGGATGTCGATGTTGTATTGGCTCAAGAAGACATCCCATTTTACCATTCGGGAGGAGCTGGTGGGGCTCCTCATCAAGGCGCCGAGGGGTTGGTGAGTGAGAACCTAGACCGGGTGAGCTTGGAAGTAATGGCCCAACTTCTTGACGGTCCACACGATAGCCAACACCGTTTTTTCCACGGGGGAGTACCGGAGTTCTGCTTCCCTGAGGGTCTTGCTAACATAGAAGATGGCATGTTGGATGCCATCCTCCTCCCGGATGAGTACTGAGCTGATGGCTGCCGGGCTAACGCCCAGGTAAAGGTATAGGATCTCCCCCACCTTGGGTTTAGAGAGCACAGGGGGTGAAGATAAGTACCGTTTCAGTTCCTCGAAGGCCCCCTGACATTCTGAAGTCCATTGGAAACCGGCGGTTTTTCTCATGATCTGGAAGAAGGGTAAGGACTTCTCCGCCGATTTTGATAAGAGGCGATTGAGGGCTGCCAGGCGGCCCGTCAATCGTTGGACCTCCTTTACGTTGCGTGGGGGCTCCATGTTGATGATGGCCTGGATCTTCTCGGGGTTGGCCTCGATCCCCCTTCGGCTCACTATGTAGCCCAAGAATTTGCCCCTTTGAACGCCGAAGGTACACTTCTTTGGGTTCAGCCGAAGGCTAAACTTCTGCATGATGGCGAAGATCTCCCTCAGGTCGTCAGCATACACTTCTTTGGGAGAAGTGTTTTCTTGTGCGGCGCCTTCCCGCAAATTGCGTCAAGAATCGTTGGGCAAGTTCTTGCCATGAGTCAATGCAGCCCTCGGGCAATCGATTGAACCATTCGTAAGCCGGCCCCTCTAAGGTGGAGAAGAACCAGCGGCACAAATATTCATCCGATGCCCCCACCATCATCATGCTGTTTTGGTACCTCCTGTAAGTGCTCTTGGGGGTCAGTCTTCCCGTCGTAGGGCTTGATGAGCTGCCCTCGGTATTTTTCCGGGATCCGGGCTGCCAATACCCTTGGGGTAAATGGCGTCCGGGTCCGGAGCTGTATGGTGGGTTCCCCGGAGCCCTCGGCTATCTTCTTCTGCATTTCCTCCATCTTGGCCAACATCGCCTCATACTTGAGGTCTGTATGAGGGGCAGAAGTGGCGACGTGTGCTTTTGGTGGCCTCCATCTCGTCGAGCCGACGCTGGAGGGCCGCAATGATTTCGTCCCGGGGGTCCTTCGGGAGGGCCTCCGCCCCCTGCGAATGGACGCGGGCCGAGTGGGCCTGGTTGATTTGGTGGCGGGCGTCGTTGACATGGAGAGGTGCATTGCCTTTGTCCTGAGGGGGACGCCTTTCATTGGCCCTGGAGACGGACCCGCCACTTTCCCGAGGCCTCTGGAACGTCTTTCCCCCGAGGCGGTCTTGGACCCCTCAGCGGTCTTGCGCCCCTCCGAGTCTCTCGAGGGCAGAGGTCCGGAGTTGTTCCTTGTTTACGTTGTAGCGGTCCCGGGACTGGACTTCCTGGGAGGCCGTATCTTGGGCCACGACCCCCTCGGAGTTCCCAATCCGGAGGACCGGGTTCCCGAGGGGGTGTGGATGAGGGGGAGGCATAATATTCTCCCTGACCTGAGGTTGGAGGGGAACCAAAGTGCTGAAGGCACCCGGGTTCTGGGTGAGCGTCTGGATGAAGGCGGAGAGCGCCGATTGTACGTCGATTGTGATGACCGGAGGGCTAATTTGATTCTCGCTCCGGTCCTTCTTCTTGGCCTCGATGCCGAGGCGGGCATCGGGGGCATTCTGTTGAATCTGCTGGTGTAGGTCGACAGCCGTCTGGTCCAACCCGGCGATGACGCTGCCCCGGGAGCCCTGTTAGAGGCTTCGGGGACGTCGACCTCGCCGAGGGCCAGGTTCCTGTCCTCAACATTCTTGGAGTTGGCACGAGTTGTTCTCACCATTTTAGCTAGGCGTTTTGTGTTTGGTCGAGGGGGATGGTTTCTTACTTGATTGTTCGACCTCTCAACGAGAGCATCAAATGATGGATAGTGTACCCGAGGGGTAGCTTATCCGAGGGGTTATTGCGGAGAATAACTAGAGAGAAGTCAGAGCAAATAAGTAAGAGAGAGTGTGTATATTCGATATGTATTAAGCGTTCTCCGCGTGGTTTACAACGGGGAAATGGGGTGCTATTTATAGTAGCAATAAATGCCAGACAGGGACACGTGTCAAGCGTCCATTGGCCGAGGGATCACCTCAACTAGTTGGCGCTGGCAATCGCATGTGGCCGTATTTAATGCGGCTGTTGGATGTGACGTCGTACTTGGTACGGTGATCCATACGCATGTGGAGCGGATATCATGTCGGAAAAGGTGCCCTCGGCTGTAGATGACTAGCCGAGGGCTCTGAGTACCGGGGACCCCCTTAGTGCCGAGGGCTCTAGGTGGCCGAGGGCTACCGATTTTCGCCGTTTTCTCCCGGTAACCTTGTTTTCCTGATTTGGCCATCCTGTGAGAATTGGAGCCTTCGGCCAGGGGGCCGAAGGCACTCCTGGTGTGCACTGTGGACCGCTTGGTACTCTGGACGCTGTGATTTGGGCCTGTTGTGCTTCCTGGGCCTTCCTGGGACTCTGTACATACAAATAATATATGAACTCTACAATATACAAATGATGTAAATGACATTTGGCAGTCGTGTGTGGGCCGCTGTACAGGCCCAATAGTCATGAGACCGGGGGTCCGAGTGCATATACTCTATCAAACGTAATATTAGAAAATCGTAATCAAAGTAAGATATGTGAACAGTGCAAAAATCTCATTATTGAAACTTTTAAAAACGGATGAAGTATAATGGATCATAAATCCGTATAGAGACAGTGAGCCACATAAACGTTTACATTTAAGTAAGTAAGTAAACGAATGAATAAATGAATAAGTAAATAAGAAAATAAACAAATTATGTAAAGTAATGAATTAATAATATTATTAATTACTACTTCAGTCCCGTTGAAAGGCTCACAATACAAAACGACAGGGTTATTTACACAATAATTACATATGACAATACAAGTATATTTTGAAAAATAAATTTGGTAGGTTTACAATACAATAGGATTAATCATTAATGATGATAACTGTGACGTTATAGATATTTTATTTTTAATATTTGATAATTAAATTATCATTTAAAAATTTTAATTGTTTCTAATCATAAAAATGAGAATCTTTGTACCAGAGGTTCAAAAAAAGAAAATCAAAACATTTGTATGGAACCAAATGCAAGAAGTAATATACTACTCTTTTTGTCCGTTATAACTTTGTCAACTTTCTTTTTTGGATTGTCTAAAAAACTTTGTCATTTTCTCTTTTATTCAATCAATTTGTGACTCCTGTTATTTCTCTCTCCTCTGCATTAATTTCTACCACATAGTTTGTACTTTATTATTCTGCGTAACAATCAAACTTGTCCATTCAAACTTTTCATACACAATTTTTAAAAGTCAACTAACAATCAAACTTTTCATAGGGAGTATGTTATACACCTCTACAGTGCTACTTACTGCAATGATCATTTGTGACTAATATACAATCCTGGCCTACAAATCACATTCTCTGCATTCTTCCCGGCTTCCCGCAAATCCGAGAAAAGGTTGCCTTGCACAACATACGTAGCCAAGAACGATAACGTTTTGGCTTCTTGTATTGTTATGATTAAAGGGCACTTTTGGTATTTTACGTTTTGTCAGTTTCTCTTGAGTTTCTTCCATTCATACTCTTCCCCAACCCATTTCACACTGAGGTGAACATGAAGAAGGAGAAGTTTGTCAGGTATGTTTATGCGTTCTACTGAGAGTTGCTACTAATTTTAGTTTAAAAGTCATGATTTTCTCTTTGATTTATGTATATTGGGGAAATTTGGGGAAAAAGAGTTGAACTTGGAATCATAAAAGATCTATTATTGTCTTGCCTTGGCTTAAAAGGGGGGAAATCAATAAGCTTATTAGAGTTATGTGTTCTGTTCCGTACCCTCAAATTTAAATTTGCCCATCTTTCCTGTTGGAAATTTTAATTCAACTTTAAAACCCTGTTTTGCTTCCAGTTGTTGATGACTTCTAATAGAGTCATACTAGTTTTACTTTTTATTCGTCTGTGATGAGAAAAATTGGGTGTGTGATGAGAAAAACTGGGCCTGTGACTTGAATGTAGAAAATAATTGAACTTGTTTTTCCTTGGCTTAAAAAGGAAGAAATGTATAAGCTTATTAGAGATATATATTCTTCTTCCACACAGTCAAATTTTGGTGTCGCTGTTTTTTTCCTGTTGGAATCTTTATTCTACATATTATAAAAACCTTGTTTGCTTCTATTCTCTAAGCCTGTTATAGTTAAATGTTCTCACACCCTACATTCAAATTAGGTTTTTCCTTGTTGCTGTAAATTTATTTGTATTTTTAAAACCATGTTCTGCTTCTATTAGGTTCTGCTCTAATGAAAAAAAGCAAAAATGGGGAGGAGAAGTTGAACCTTCAAGCTTAGAGAAATTGTCTTCTGAGTATAAGTTTTCATCATCATTGCTGAACTCTAGTAGAAACCATAATAAAAACAATGAAACCCATAAGTTTGGGAGGTCAAAGGTGTACCCAGAGAACCAAGAACCGTTGAGAAAGTGGGTTCTTGATCCAGGCAGTGACATTGTGCTGAACTGGAACAGGGGTTTCATAATATCTTGCTTGTTGGCCTTGTTCATTGACCCCTTATATTTTTATTTGCCTATTATCGGTGGAACTAAAGGTCTGAGCTGTGTGAGGACTGACTTGAAACTTAGAATCGTGGTCACCATTTTCCGTACCATTGCTGATTTTTTCTATCTGCTGCATGTGGTCATTAAGTTTAGAACTGCTTATGTTGCTCCCGATACTCGGGTGTTTGGTAAAGGTGAGCTTGTCATGGATCCTAAGCTCATTGCCCGGAGATATTTAAGATCTGGTTTCTTCTTTGATCTTATTGCAACCTTACCTCTCCCGCAGGTACTTTAATCACATGTTGATAACTTTTTAACTCATGTCTTATTGCATACTTGTGTTTTCTCATGTTTGGTAATATTTGTATGGTTCAAACTCATCCTTACTTTGCAAAATCACTAAGATTGTCCGTTTATCCCTTTATCCCTTCTTACTTTGAAAAACCAATCTTACTTTGCAAAATCACCACGAATAAGCTCCGTCCAATTACCGTTGTCCCCTCTTTCCTCTTTCATCCATCAGACTAAGATTTTGTCCTATTTCATATTTGGTAGTATTTGCATGGTTCAAACTCATTTTTACTTTGCAAAATTATTATCAATCTCATAATGTCATTCTATTCAATATGCATGTCACTTTCTCATGTTCCAGAGATAGTGGAGTGGAGGTAGTATAAGTTTTTCAAGGTGGTGCTTTTACAGTCCATCAATAAAAGACCTCACACGTAGTTTTTGTTTAGCTGAAAATATCTAATTTTGCTGTTGTCACATGTTAGTAAATACTCCCTCCGTCCCACTATTATTGTCCCAGTTCCTATTCACTTGGTCAACACAAATTACTCTTAATCTTTTACTTTATATATCAAATTTTTATCAAATTTGATTCTGGGTTTTGCGACTTTGTAAAGCTTTTAATGTAGTTTCTGAATATATATTTTTTTTCTAAAAATGATTTGAGTGCGGACGGGGAGCCTTTTGCTTTATCGTCAGTCAATCATCGTAAACCGCAACAAGACAGAATAGTGGGACGGAGGGAGTACTAAATAGTAGTATAGTATGACCTTCCTTTGAGAAAAAGGTCTTATATGACCTTTTTAGTGTTGGTATGTTATACTAGATATAAATCATTATTCTAACTTTGGCTTAAAAAGGTCTTATATGACCTTATATGACCTTTTTAGTAGATTACCTGAAAAGTAGTTTTGTTTGATCAAATACGCCTATTCATTTGGGACAAAAAAATAAATTAAAAATACTCCTTTTGCATGCCGTATGTCGTATACTAAAATATTGGGTATATCTTGCAGATTGTCATCTGGTTCATTATACCAGCAACAAGAAGTCAACATGCAAATCATAATAACAATGCCCTTGCACTGATTGTCCTAATCCAGTATATTCCCAGGCTATATCTTATTTTCCCGCTAAGTTCGCAGATCGTCAAAGCCACAGGAGTTGTCACGAAAACTGCTTGGGCCGGGGCTGCATATAATCTCCTTCTCTACATGCTGGCTAGCCATGTACAACTCAATTTTTTAATCTGAAACGATTGATTCTTTTTCCTGCATGACGATAATATGATTTTTTATTCAGGTGTTAGGGGCATCATGGTATTTGTTGTCAGTTGATCGGTATACATCTTGCTGGAGATCGACTTGCAGACATGAAAGGAATGTTACAAGATGTATGTCCAGGTACTTGGACTGTGACACTATTAACCATGATTCACGCAAGATATGGGCAAATATCACTAGTGTGTTCAAAAAATGTGATCCGAGTGGAAATGCTACCACTTTCAAGTATGGGATATTTGAATATGCCGTCACTAAAAACGTTGTCTCCTCAAATTTTCTTCATAAATACTTCTACTGCCTGTGGTGGGGGTTACAGAACCTCAGGTAATTTTTCGTTTTCCATTGACTATGGCACTATGCTAATTAGTGCTAATAATAATAGTTTCTCTGCTACTAAGCTTTGCTATGGATATGTTTTAGCTTCTCTAAAGAACAGTGTTTTATGAAAGCTAGAATATGGAGATGTTTCGTGCACATGATATAGAGTAGGAGTAGGACTTGTTTTAATGCTGCAACCAATGGAAAAGGTCTTAAATTCCTTTCTCGAATCATTCATTAACCGGCTTGTTTTAGATGACATGAGGTTATGGGATTTTTTCACATGCCACTACTTGCTGTTTCAGCTCTTACGGGCAGAATTTGTCCACAAGCACCTTTATTGGAGAGACAACCTTTGCCATACTCATTGCCATTTTTGGTCTTGTTTTGTTCGCACATCTTATCGGGAATATGCAGGTAAATGTTTCTTTTATATTATCCTGTAAAGAATTCAAAGTTCCTTCTTTCTCCTTTCTAATTATGATGTAATGCATAATCCATATTTGTGTAACTATTACTACCTCAATCCCTAAATAAAGTTCTTGTTCACTATTCCTTTGAGGAAAGTGGCAAAATGGTACTTGGATTTGACTTGGCGGAGTTAAGAGTACATCAACTTACATCGGAGCTCATAAAGTACTCCAATTTGTCTCTGACGCAGTCATAAAAAGTACATTAACTTAGATCAGAGCTTATAAAGTACTGTAACTTGTTTTTATTGCCATTATAGTAGCAAGTCATTAAACTAAAATCTAACAAATCATTAAATCATTTTTCCTAAGTTATCCCTCTATATGTGACTGTGGTAGGTGCGTGACGGCCAATAGTATCACCTAGTCACATCACATGACATGAATCGAAATATGAATATCGCTACTCTGCTATCATGGATCGATTCATGTTAGCCGACCCCAAAATCTTTTGGGAATAAGGCTTGGATGTTGTTGTTGTATCCCTCTATATGTGAAAGATTTATCATAATGCCACAATGAAAACAAGTTGAAGTACTTCCTGAGCTCTAATGTAAGTTAGTCCACTCTTTGCTCTGCTGAATACAAATATGTTCAGGGGAGAGTTAACTGTAGAATCAGACCTAACATCTTAAACCAAAACAGAAACTTTAACTAAGGACAGTGGAGGGGCGGTGGGAGTATTATCTATTATCTACTAAAGGGAGGGCCCTTCCATCATTGTAACAATGAAACATGGGGAATCCCACTGATATATAATTCTCTTATTTAAATGTATGTAGACATACCTGCAATCTATGACGGTGAGGCTGGAGGAGTGGAGACTTAAGAGAAGAGACACAGAAGAGTGGATGCAACATCGCCAGCTCCCAGACGACTTGAGAAAACGTGTTTGGCGTTTTGTTCAGTATAAATGGGCTGCAACTCGGGGAGTGGATGAAGAAACCATTTTGCACGGCCTCCCTGCCGATCTTAGACGTGACATTCAACGACATCTATGCCTCGACCTTGTTCGACGTGTATGAACTTCACTTCACTCAATTTCTTTCTTCACAAATCATGCTGCGAATCACAAGAGTGGGGACTGGGGAGGGGGCTGCCGACAAAGGTCTAGCACATAGGCAGAGCATAGGCTTGCTCAATTTGGCATAGATTATCTCTTTAAGCCCTAGTATTTTCTTACTACTGTTTCTATTATACTGGGACCAATTCATCCCATAAGAATCCTCATAAAGTGAGCACTCATATTAGATCTAGATGTGACAAACTATTTGAGTGGTAAATAAAATGACCAAACTGGTACCTAAGGGATTACCGTAAATCATTGGTCCCCTAATAAACATATAAACAAACCCAAGTGATTGGATCACACTCTGCCTCACCGTATTTGGCGATACCATATTACCTGTAGAGGTGAGGTTTACCTTACGCTTTTACACTAAATATAGATATGGTAATTTGATGTAAGACACTTAAATATTTCCTTTTTTCAAAAGAAAAAATATCGCATGACAAGAAGTGGAGAGCTTCTAAGCGTTCCCTTTTTGTTTCTCACTGTTTTGCATACTTGATCTTGAAAATCTATCCCTCATGGAACAAGTATAAAATACAGACCAACATACTTCCTCCGTCCCTATTTAATCTTCCCACTTTCCTTTTTTGGGCGTTCCTTAAAAAAGTCCCCTTTCCTGATTTGGTTAACAAAACAGTGCAAAACAGTATCAAACAGTGACAAACAGTTTCATTTTCTTAATATGTGTGCATTTTGGAGTGGGAAGATCAAATAGGGACGGAGGGAGTATAAATGATCTCTTGCTACTTCTTGTGTCGTACCTTGTTTATCTTTGATGATAGAACTTTAACCATTGATAGATCTTCTGTGTGTCCTAATTATAAATATATTAATGCTGCACGAATTCAAGCGATATGCAACCGTCTCTCTCCTTTATTGTCCTAATAATATGAATTTTCTCTTTTCTCATCCCCATCACAACCGGCAGGTACCGTTCTTCTCTCAGATGGACGACCAACTACTGGATGCAATATGTGAACGTGTAGTCTCATGCTTGAGCACAGAGGGGACTTACATCGTGCGGGAAGGTGACCCAGTCACGGAGATGCTTTTCATCATAAGAGGGAGGCTGGAGAGCTCCACCACCAATGGAGGCCGGACCGGTTTTTTCAATTCCATCACGTTAAGGCCTGGAGACTTCTGTGGGGAAGAGCTCCTTGCCTGGGCTCTGCTCCCAAAATCCACTCTCAACTTGCCCTCCTCCACCAGGACAGTGAGAGCTCTTGTCGAAGTGGAAGCCTTTGCATTGAGGGCCGAAGATCTAAAATTTGTTGCCAATCAGTTCAGACGGCTACACAGCAAGAAGCTGCAGCACACCTTCAGGTTCTACTCTCACCATTGGAGAACATGGGCTGCCTGCTTCATACAGGCAGCCTGGAGGCGGCACAAGCGCCGGATGACCGCGAAGGATCTCGCCACAATGGAATCTTTTGCTTTGAGTGAGGCAAGGACGGAAGATGAAGAATATGAGGAGGAGAGCAGTCAAAGTCAAACGACCAGTTCTTCCCTCAACTCATCAGACCACCAGCAGTCCACACTGGGAAAGTCAAACCTCGGGGTGATGATATTGGCTTCCAGGTTTGCTGCTAACACAAGGAGAGGAGCTCAGAAGGTCAAAGATGTCCGTCTGCCTAAACTGCAGAAACCTGAAGAGCCCGACTTTTCAGAAGAGGCTGATGATTAGTGTTCTGTAAATAGGAGGGTGGGAAATTTACAGCACCTTGTGATTTTGGTTATATTTATACTGCTGCTACAATGTTGAAGTGGACTTGTATGTGCTATAAAAGTATATAACAGCAACTCTGTTAATTTAGTTATCTGCACTGCGTTCAAACAAGTTCTGATGTTTCTGTTATGCATTGTTGGTGGGTAAACTTCCAAGAGCATTGACTGTGATCGATTATCAGGTAATACAACTCAACATTCATTGGAATGAACCAAATAACAAAGTGAAGTCTACCAGCATAATTAGAATAACTTGGTTCTGCATCTGATTCTTTTTAAAAGCATATTAGAATCAAAATCAGTTCTCTTGTTGCCCACAATATCACTTGGCTTTTTCAAAACTGTTTTTTAACCTTAGAGAACACCCTCCACCATACCCAACCACCAGCACTCTAAACCAAACCCTGGAGGTAACATGTCTAGCAAACTTAAGTAATGCAAAGTAAAAAGACTTTAGTTTCAATTGGAACTCACTATGCTACCATTTTCAGACAAAGAATCTTAAGGTTTGAACTCGAAACCTGTTTTTAACCAAAAACACCTAAGATGAATTGAAAGTTGCAATATTGGCCATTAACCAAGTTATTTTCTCATCTTTGCAAAACATTATGCGATCATTAGATGAGAATTATGGTATAATGTTTTACAAAGATAAGAAAATAACTTGGAATAACATGTCATAAACCAGTCAGGGTCAGTGAATGAAGATGGGGTGCAAAGGTTGGATTATTCATGAATAATCAAAATGTGGGACTATTGTAAGAAGACCGCTAAAAAGTTGGATTATTAGTTTCCATTTTCCCTTTTAGTTTTATTACTTTTATATACTTTGAAAGAGGGAATACCGAATTGACATACATGAATACACAGTATTTTAGCAAAGACTAAACTGCAATAACATTCTTACCTTGATTTGTTTTTGGACATATGTCAAAATAATCTTTTTTATGAAATTGGTGCAATACCAATATTGCATATAAAAATGAAAAATATAAATAAAAATGGTTTTAAGGAATGAATGTTAACCAAGTGGCAACTATGCTTTATTTTTAACAAAATTACATTCATTCTAAAATTATATAGGGCATAATAATATTAAAAAAAATAATTAGACATAACAATTTTCAATGACACCAATATTACATATAGGGCATAACAATATTACATATTACATATATACAGTTTCAGGCTACACTAGTAGCATGATATACAAATCTGATATGTTACGGTAATGATCTAACAAAAAAATCAGAATGGAATCTTGTGTCACACTTCATGGGGGTTTAATGCACCAAATACCCCTGTGATATGGAAATTCAGCGTATTAGCCCCATGTGATTTAAAAAATGCGTCAAACTCCCTTGTGTTTTATATAATTATGCGCAAAATCCCTTCTATGAACAAATTCAGTTGTCAAATATAAGAAAAATGATTAACATTTTTGTATGATTTAGAGATTTTGACATATTTACTAGCATATTCAATCAGAATATTAGGAAAAGTGATCTCAAAATCATTAAATTTAGTCATAAAAGGGGTTCTAGACATGATTAATTAAAACACGGGGGGTTGATGCATTTTTCAAATTACAGGAAGCTAAAGCGCTGAATTTATATATCACGAGGGGGTCTGGTGCATTAAACCCCACTTCATGGTACAAAGAAAAAACCGATCGCCAACCAAGGACCATCCCAAAATTTGTTATTACGATTGATTTATGGTACATGCTTGTCAACGTCATAAAATTCAATGTTCTTGTATTTCTGGGATATGATCTCAGCCTGCACTTTCCTCGCCGTGTCGGTTGCACAGCCAACAAGAATAAGAACAGATGTGCCTGCAAACCCCCGAAAAGCAGTAAGGTGTGTCCCTTGCTCAATCACAACAGGTCCAGCAGCCAGAAGAGCCAAAAACACAGAACCAAGCACTGATATTCGACTTAAAACCTGCGTAAACGGATTAATTAAGGTGAGCCTGCCCTTAAATAGCTAAGGTAGTTACTATTCATTAATTAGCTAAAAACTAAGATGTTACTGTTCTGATGAAAGCGGCAGTGCTTTTTCCAGGGCGGACAAGTGGGATGGAAGCACCTTGTCGCTTCAGTTGTTCGCTCACGTCATCAGGGTCCAGTTGCAGGAAGGTGTAGTAGTAATTGAAGAAGGCAATCAAAAGCACATTTGTTGGGAGATACAGGGAACCTAAGTGAGAAAACATACTTGGCTTATTTCTACACGCTGATGGTGTGTTCAGATGAGAAGATAAATTGACATGAGGGAAAGTGAGATGATGTTTGTGTACTCTAGAAAGACAAAAAAGAACCTTATATTAAAATTTTGATAAACATTAACAAATAGACTCATGCACTGAGTAAAGAATTGTAAACTACGCTTCTTCTTCCCTGGGATGAAATGAATCCTACTTTTGGCAAAAAAAATAATAAATAAGGTCATATTTCTGCAAATGACTTGTGTTTTACTCCTGTTTGAAGTATACTTATTTAGGAAAAAAATATACAACGAGAGGGGTAGAGATTGGGGTGTGAGGCTTCTCTCTTCTCAAAAGAGAGGAATACATAAATTTTATGGGCTGCACTTTATTTTCTTGCTTCACTGTATTTTTCTAGCCAAGTAATTACCAAACAAACAAGCATCACTGTTTCTTTACTCATTCACTCTGCACTAGTGTTTAATGCTCGAATTCCCCATGTAAAACACAAATTCTTCTCATTGGCCGTGTGATTCAAAATATGTTGTTATGATTAATCAAGCACCTAATACCCTATAAGAACAAATTTAATTTTCGAATGAAACACGCTTCTTTAGTATTTTTCATAATTTAGATAGTTTGACAAATTTACGCGTATGTTTAATCATAACAATAACATACGTGTGTGATAGATTGTTGTTCCAGGATGTTACATGCTTGCAAAATTTATGTAAATGATTAAATATTTTATTCCAGGGTATTTCAAGCATAGAAAGTTAAAGGAAATTATTTTTTGGTATTTACTAGGGGTTACGTCTTGAAACTGGTTCCTAGTTTTGCCTTTTCTGCTAAGTGTAGCAATACCATAACACTCACCAGCTGGAGTTAAAGCGGCTGCTGTATTTTTTAGCACTTCCACACCAGTGAATCGTGCGAGAGTGCCCGGAAGAGCCATAGATGATGTAGAGAAGATAATTGGCATAACTCCTGAACCATTTACCTGCTCAAAATTAACACCTCATGCAATCAATTACTGCACAATATATGAACTGAGAAGATTTGATACTCAGGACTAAAACATATGACAAACAAAATTTTAAAGTTACACTGTGAACAAACAAAACTCTTTTTGGTTGGGGGAATGTATTACTAAATCAACAATCAGTGACAGGAGAAATGCAAATAATAGCAAGCTAGTTCCAAAAGTGCATAGCACATACACCGTGGTAAAAAAATTGTGATAATGGTAAGTAAATGCACTCATTACCAAATAAAATGATTAAGGATATACCAATGTGACATCGAAGCGCATGGTATAAGGAATACTAACTTTAAAGGGCAGGTACGCAGATTTCTGCGTGCCTCCAGTCCTGCTAGTATATCTTGAGGCATAGTTAAGTGGAATTTTTCTCTCTGCTTCCTAAGAAAACTTGATAGCATTAGTCCGTTGCTGTGTTTTTGATAATTTAAAGAACAGCAAATATTTAAACATATACCTGTACATAAACTATGCTGAGGACTAAAAGGATGAAGGAAATAACAATTCCAGCAAGCCCAACATAGTTACCGTCTTGATATGCCTCTGCAACTGTCCTACCAAAGGATGCTGGCAAGTAGGAGATGATATTTGTGAATATTAAAAGAGATGTGCCATTTCCTAGTTTTAAGTCGGATATTCTTTCTCCGATGTATGTTGTAAATATTGAACCAAGAGTCAATAGAGCAACAGTAGAAAGAACCCACTGAGTATTGAAGTCATCCACATAAGGCCGAAGGTACAATGCTTGCCCAATTGCCTGCCACAGCAAAACAAAAATGGCATTGAATGTGTGCAAGGAAAAATGGAATTTACTATCATACTTCTATATTTCTAATTTATATACATTTAACCCTGGTTTGGTTGAGGACATTTGAGGGGGGGTGGGGGGGTGGGAGGAAAGTGGTACGGTGGTTTGTGTTTGGTTGGGTGAGTTGGAGGGGGCAAGCTGTGTGCTCCTCCAAACTCATCACATCTCACTCCCTTTGGAGGGAGGGATGGGGGAGGGGGTTGCAGGGGTGTTTTATATAGATTATGGTTTGTATAGATAGGCTAAAATATAACTTTAAATACAAAACATATAACATTTTTGCACATTTTTCTAAAATATCAATTCCTCACAACACCTCCCGCTTAACCATACATAACATTTTTTCCATATCTTTCATTTTCCCATCCCCTTTCCTCATTTCTCCCCCCCCCCCCCCCCCCCCCCCCCCTATTTAAGTACACAGCCTTAAGGAACACAAGTTTAATAGATTTCCTCATTTAGCCACTTCAGTGCTTCACAGGGAGTTGACATATAGGATCCCTATTGGGAAGAAACCCAAACCAGCAGGAAGCATCATTATGCATAAAAAAATGGTAGATTTATATACAGAAGGTTATGTGGTATTGTCTCTTCAAGTAAACCATTTTTAATACTCCCTCCGTATTTAAAACTTTGCTACACTTTTCTATTTGAGATGTATATAAAAGTTTGCTACACTCTCCCTTTTTGGCAAGCTTTTCTTCAAAAATACTAAATTACCCTTACTTTTTCTACTTTTTATCTTCTCTTTCCTACTTTTTCACCTTCTCTCCTATTTTTTCTACACTATTCATTACCCCTACTATTTATCCCTTAAACATTGTGCCAATACCTAATATAGTGATCTTTTAAATACGGAGGGAGTCCATCGGAAACCCTATAAAGAAACATAAAATGTCATTACCTGTACTATGGCAAACCCTACAGATGCATAGCGGGTATACTGAAGCACTTTCTTCCTTCCAGCCTCACCTTCTCTTTTCTGAAGTTCTTGCAGCTTGGGATTGATTTGACCAAGAAGCTGAAAGACAATCTGTGCATTGATGAAAGGAACAATACCGAGGGAGCATATTCCAAGTCTACCAATCCCGCCTCCAGAAAATGAATCCAAAGTGCTCAATATACTATTCTGATCTAAATTGCCAGCAAATGCGTCCCTATTAACCCCACCAAGTGGTACATATATACCAAATCTTGACAATGCCAAAAAACCCAAAAGTTTGAGAAATTTCCCTGGTAAAGGGCCTTTGAAGAAGTCCCCAAAATCAATACTAGTATCCTCAATTGCAGCTGGAAAAGTAAAACAAAATCCTGATAAAGGCCATATGTTGTGGATGTACTACATGGCATAGAAATATAAAATGCTAGATGCTTTAAAATTTTCACACACAACAAGTATGGGTACTCAAACTCTCAACCTTAAAACATAGAGAATAATAAGGTTGGACGTTCATCTCTTATATGGAGGTGGCATGCGGGTAAGTGATACTTTAACAAATAAAAAGCTAAAAACATACCGGCAACTCTTCTTGCAGAGGAAGTTCTCTCTTTTCTGGTATCTGAGGTACTTTTAAATGCTTCCAGTACAAACTCTATTGCACTTTCCCAAGCAGTGCTTACCTGATCACATCTGGAGGAAAAAAGAAGCAACAAAAATCACCACAATTGATTTAACTAGAGAAGAAGGGACTCCAGGAGAATTCTGAAATTTCAAGATTGAGTTTTTTATTTTAAAAAGTCCCATTATTTAATGTTTTATACTATATATAACCTTGATGAGGATCGTGGGTTATTCAAAATGCTTACAATCATATCTGTGGTAGTGAGCATTGGTAATTGTGAGTTGGGACATCCTAAATTAGATTCTTTTGGTTCTAATTTCTCAAGGTTAAAATCCCAGTGAGGGGCGAACTAAATCGGAAATAAAAAGACTAAAACTTTGTAAGATTAACAGCAGAAAAGCAATTCCTGGTTCCAACCCAGTGTAGCTAACTAGTAACTAGTTAATCATAAACCCCTAGCCTATAAAACAAACAAATCAGCTGGCACGCAAAACCGTATAGTTACTGTTAGCAATAATTAATAAACAACGTGATGAATATAGGTTAAATTTGGGATGCCCAAAGAGGAACTCTGTTTAAAACTGCATTACCTGCTTTTGGGATTAAGGAGAGCAAGATTCCGCTTTCCATGGACACGGAGGCCGCTCGCTCGACAGATGAGTCGGCTGTTTTGGTTTCTCCGGGGAATAAGGGGGCTTGGAGAGTTGAAGATGAAACCTTGAGATAGGGAAGAAACTTCTCTGGCCGTTATCAACATTGCCATCCTACTATTGTTACTCCATATTGATTTTCAGGTGGAGTGTAGTCCTCGCACAAATACACGGCCTTCGGGTTTGGGCAGTTGAGGACTTGAGGGTGGCTGACATTATCTCTCTTTTTAAACACAAAACTGGGGAGCATTTTGTTTATTTAATACCTCTTCCTTTATAAAGTAAAAATAGTATGATTAAAGTTGTATAGAAGTGATACAAATAATAATTTGAAACTGACGTTTCAAGATCAGTTTTAGAATTCGATAAAATCTTTTCAATTATTAGAAGACTACCTAATCAACTGAATTGAAATCACAAATTGTATTTACGCTAAAAATGTGCTAGTCCAATATGTATCACGTAAAGACTTCATGGTGTATAGCAACTCAATTAACAATGCATTACGTAAAAGGTACAGATTAACCTGAAATTTACAAACATTTTTAATTTGAACTCGATAAGATTTTTCAAATGAGATAGAAAACAATATTACGGGAAGACTAGAAACGAATTTCAAATCCCAGAATATATTTACGCTATGTTGTATTTAGTTCCTTTTAAAGCGTTCTCTATCTCGTTGGAAAGATCTTATCAAGTTCTAAAACAATATAAAGTTAGAATGAGTTTTATTTTATTTTTAAATAGTAGTCCAATTTTTTTTCTAATTTTTAAATAATCGAATTAATTAAAAACAGTAATCGTCTAATTTTTTTACATCAAAATGATTACTTTTAAAAACATGTGTTAGTCCTAAATAAGTAAAATCGCTCCAAAATGCGAGTATAGTCTTTTTATTTTAGAAACAGAAGAAATGTGTGCTCCATTTTCATATTATAACATTTCCTAAGTCCCTAACAAGACTTATTTTTTGTTTTTGCTTTATTATTATGAATATAAAATATCTTATCATAGCATCATGACAAAGGTGGGGTAGAGTTGTGTTATAGGTACCTCATTTTTACCTCACACATTGTGTGGTCCAAATGAGGTCACATTTAAATGTATTGCTCCACTTAAAAGTGTTGTCTCATTTGTTGCCACACAATAGGGTGAGGTAAAAATGGGATACCGCAAAATGGGGTATCTTTAGCATTTCACGGTAGCTAGGATATTACTCCTTCTATTCTTGCAATTTGACTTTTATTCACTTCTATTTACGCAGTTTCTCTTAAAAATCATAATTATTTTTAAAAAATCACCAAAATCATAATATATAACAAGATGATTAAGATTTTATTCACGGTACGTAACCAAATGTATAGAGAGCGTAAATATATTTGAGTTGTCAATATATGAATTTACTGAAGGTTGCTTGTAAATGTTGACCGTTTACAGGTAGCCTTAAGGATGCGTATGGAGAATGAAACTGTAAAGTGGGCAAATAATTATGAATGAACAATGGATAGTTTGACTTCACGGTTTTTAAGAAAGTGAAATTTTTTGTTTTGACTTTCTCATTATGCCCCCCAAAAAGTAAATAAAGTGTACTGCGAGAAGGGAAGTGAGTGTAAAGTAGGTGATTTAGAAGTTGTTCTCTTCACCTGATCTGAATGTTTCTGATCTGAATTTTTTAAGTTCTGATCTGATCTGAATTTTTCTGATCTGATCTGAATCTTTCCGAATGACTGTCACACAGCAGAAGGGCCCGCCAGCAGACGGCGGGCGCCCAATCCAGCAGCTTGTGGAGTCGCGGGGACTTTGGGGTGCTGACTGACATGATTCCCCACGAACTCAGAAGGGACCCTAGAGGCCGAGGGCCTAGAGAAGATCTTCACGGCCGAAAAGGGCCTCGAGACGAGCATCTCCACCCTAAAGGCAGAGGGCCTAGAGAAGTGCATCATAGTCGAGGGCCTGCAGACGAATATCTCTACCCTAGAGGCCAGGGGCCCGGAGGAGACCTTCACGGTCGGGGGCCTGGGTACGAGCATCTCTGCCCCAAAAGGCCGAGGGCCTAGAGAAGACCATCACTGCCGAAAAGGGCCTGGAGACGAATATCTCCACCCTAGAGGCCAGGGGCCTAGAGAAGACCTTCACGACCAGGGGACTGGGGACGAGCATCTTCACCCCAAAGGCCAAGGGCCTAGAGAAGACCATCACAGCCGAAAAGGGCCTCTAGACGACCATCTCCACCCTAGAGGCCAGGGGCCTAGAGAAGTGCATCACGATCGAGGGCCTCGAGACGAATATCTCCACCATAGAGGCCAGGGGCCTAGAGAAGTGCATCACGGCCGAGGGCCGTGGGATGATCATCTCCACTTTAGAGGTTCATTCTGAAAACAAGCAACCCCACTTTGGAGGTTCATTCTGAAGATGATAATCTCCACCTCAGACACTGAGGGCCTGGAGATGAGCATCTTCACCTCTAACAACGAGCATCTTGGGAATACTCGGCCTGAATGCCCAGCTCAACTTCCTTCGGACGTTCGATCCCTATAACCTCGGCCTTGATATGTCCAGCTTCATCATGCATGACCCGGGGCGCTCCGATCTCGTCATACTAAGCGTCAATCCTCGGCTCGAGTTCCTAGAGATGTTTGGCCTCCGGAATTTTCCTTCTGGATGCTCGGCATGACATGCTTAGGAGGATCGGTTCCTAAAGTCCCAACTAGGCTTCCTTTGGATGTTCGACCCCTTGAACCTCGGCCTAGGATTGTCCAGCCTCGTCATGCACGACCCGGGGGTGCCCTGACCTCGTCACGCTAAGCGTCAATCCTCGGCCCGATTTCCTAGGGACGTTCGGCCTCCGGATTCGGGGACGTTATGATTTCGATACACTCAAACTTGGCAGGCTCAGTCTCTGGATATGCTGCGCATCTCACGGCCCTCAACCATGAGGCTCATCTTATGGCCATCGGCCTCTGAAGTAGAGGTGCTCGTCTCCAGGCCCTTGGCTTCTGAAGTGGAGATGCTCGTCTCACGGCCCTCAGCCCCTAGATGATGAATGATCACCTCATGACCCTCGGTCTCAGGGGTGACGAATGATCACCTCATGACCCTCGGTCTCAGAGGTGATGAATGATCACCTCATGACCCTCGGTCTCAGCGTATCTGAACTGGAGATGCTCATCTCCACTATGATATTTCTCCTTAAGATTCATTTTGAGCATACTTCGTTATCCGTCGTCCCGATCATGACATTTATTCTACACAGTGAGCTTGATCGTAAACTAGACACGATGGCGCTGAGGGGCCGATCGTGCTGCATAAAACGGTGATCGCCATCCTGGGAGGCATGGACGAGCCGACCGTGAACTGGACACGATGACGCTGAGGGGCCGATCGTGCTGCATAATACGGTGGTCGCCATCCTAGGAGGCATGGATGAGCTGACCGTGAATTGGACACGATGGCATTGAGGGGTCGATCGTGCTGCATAGAGTGTGATGGTCGTCTCACGGCCCTTGGCCGTGCTGGTAGTCTACAAGCCTTCGGCCATGCGGGTAGTCTAAAGGCCCTCGACCCTCTACCTTGGCCTCTCGCCGGTCTTTGGCGACGAACGGGTTTCCTGCTTTTGGGTTTCCCTTGTTCCGTTCAACTATCTTCTCATCGTACCGCACGGATTAAACCCTGGGGTTGTACCGCGCTAAGTCGATGTCTTTGATAGGTTGTTAAACGTCATTTTGGCGACGAGTGGATTATCCTTTTGTTGAATGCCTTCTCGCCGGATCGGTGGTACTCCTGGTCTTACATTCTTTTTTGTTGAATGCATTCCCGTCGGATCAATGGTACTCCTGGTCTTACTTTCTTTTTCGTTGAATGCCTTCCCGCCGGATCGGCGGTACTCCTGGTCTTTTTGTTGAATGTCTTCTTGCCGGATCGGCGGTACTCCTGGTCTTACTTTCTTTTTGTTGAATGCCTTCCCGCCGGATCGGCGGTACTCCTGGTCTTACTTTCTTTTTTGTTGAATGCCTTCATGTCGGATCGACGATACTCCTGGTCTTACTTTCTTCTTTGTTGAATGCCTTCCCGCGGGATCAGCGGTACTCCTGGTCTTACTTTCTTTTTTGTCCAATGCCTTCCCGCCGGATCGGCGGTACTCCTGGTCTTTTTGTTGAATGTCTTCTTGCCGGATCGGCGGTATTCCTGGTCTTACTTTCTTTTTGTTGAATGCCTTCCCGTCGGATCGGCGGTACTCCTGGTCTTACTTTCTTTTTTGTTGAATGCCTTCCTGCCGGATCGACGATACTCCTGGTCTTACTTTCTTCTTTGTTGAATGCCTTCCCGCGGGATCAGTGGTACTCCTGGTCTTACTTTCTTTTTTGTCCAATGCCTTCCCACCGGATCGGCGGTACTCCTGGTCTTTTTGTTGAATGTCTTCTTGCCGGATCGGCGGTACTCCTGGTCTTACTTTCTTTTTGTTGAATGCCTTCCCGTCGGATCGGCGGTACTCCTGGTCTTACTTTCTTTTTTGTTGAATGCCTTCCTGTCGGATCGACGATACTCCTGGTCTTACTTTCTTCTTTGTTGAATGCCTTCCCGCGGGATCAGCGGTACTCCTGGTCTTACTTTCTTTTTTGTCGAATGCCTTCCTGCCGGATCAGCGGTACTCCTGCATTTTAAATGTCTATGCCGCACTTCGCAAACTGTTTTCTTTGCTACCTTTGTATACTCACTTTATACAGTCTTGAGGCGCAAGGCATTATGGGAATACTTGGCTCTTCTTGGGGATCAAATCAAAGACCCGTGGATTATAGCCGGTGATTTTAATTGTGTTTGTTCTCCTAGTGAGAGGGTGGGTTCGAATCCACCCTCGAACTATTTTTTAAGAGATTTGATTGAGTTTAAAATCCGTGCTAGCCTCCAAGATGCCCCCTCCACGGGAGAATTCTATACTTGGAATAAGGGATCTTTGTGGGCTAAGCTTGATCGGGTTTTGCTCAATAATACATGGGATCACCTAGGGATCAAGTGTAAGGCCCATTTCGATGAAATGGAGGTTGAGTTTGATCACACGGCTACCGTGATATCTATACTCAATAATACCTCTCTTAGGCCCAAATCTTTTAAATTTTTTAACATGTGGATTCAACACGATGCTTTCACTAACATACTTATGCAGAGTTGGAATGTGAATATCAATGGAACGACTCAATTTCAAATTGCTAAGAAACTTAAGTTGCTAAAACAGCCGCTTAAGAATCTTAACAAATTGGAATTTGGCCACATCTCTATGAAGACAAAGAGTGCAAAAGATGAATTCAAAAGGCTAAACAAGTTGATGCTTGACTCACCCGATGATGCCGAGCTTAAAGAGCAAGTAAAGGTGGCGAGAAAGAGAGCTACTTTCCTTGGTGAGGCCGAGTGTAGCTTCTTCCAACAACGAGCTAAAGCTAAGCATATCCTTGAGGCCGATAAGGGAACAAAATACTTCCACGCAATCGTCAAGAGGAACATGGCTAGGAATACCATAACCTCCATTACGATGGATGATGGTAACCTCACTACGTCCATTGATCATGTTGGAAATGAATTTGTAAAATTTTTTGTTGATCTTTTTGGCACCGAGATGGAAACCTTTTCCATTGACCAAACGGTACTAGGAACCGGCCCCTTGTTTGAACCAAGTGTTCATGATAGCCTATTATCTCCGATAACTAGCAAAGAAATTAAAGATGCTTTGTTTGATATCGGGGATGACAAGGCACCGGGGCCGGACGGTTATTCCTCGGCATTTTTTAAGAAAAATTGGAATATTGTGGGGGAGGATGTGATCCGGTCGACTAAGGAGTTCTTTAACTCGGGATAGTTGCTTAAACAGTTGAATCATACTGTTATAGCACTGATTCCTAAAACTAGTCACTCCCCTAAGGTCTCGGATTATAGGCCTATTTCATGTACTAATGTGCTTTACAAGATTATTACAAAAATTATTGCGTCAAGAATGATCCCGACCCTTGCGGGTTTGATTAACAAGGCACAAGGTGCATTTGTGGATGGCCGCCTAATGTTTGATAACATTTTCCTTGCCCAGGAACTTGTTAGAGGATACAATAGGAAGCGAATTTCACCTCGTTGTATGATAATGGTGGATTTGCGAAAGGCCTATGATACTATCTCGTGGGACTTTCTTGCCAATGTACTTAGGGGTTTGGGCTACCCCGATAGATTTGTGGGATGGATTATGGAATGTGTTTCTACCGCTTCTTTTTCTGTCTCTTTGAATGGTACATTACATGGTTTCTTTAATGGTAAGCGTGGCATTAGGCAAGGGGATCCAATGTCCCCTTTGCTCTTCGTTGTATGCCTTGAATATTTCTCACGCCTCCTTACCATCAAAAGCATGGATTCGAGGTTTAATCACCACCCGCTATGTGGCTCATTGGGAATAACCCACCTGGCCTATGCGGATGATCTCATGCTCTTCTCGAGAGGAGACAAATATTCCATTGGAATATTGGTCGATGCTCTTAAAGAATTTGGGGACGTCTCAGGCCTTAGGGTTAACCATAATAAATCCAATATTTTCGTGGGGGGGGGGGGGGGGGGGGGGGGTTAATGGGCTGGATTTGCAAAACATATTGGACCTCGTTAACTATGGTCGTGGTGTATTCCCGGTGAGATACCTTGGAATCCCACTAGCACCGCTAAAAATCTCCGTGGCACAATATGCTCCCCTTCTTGATACGATAAACAATTTTCTAAACGCATGGAACACAAAGACGATCTCCTATGCCGGTAAACTAGAGCTAATACGATCTGTGATCCAAGGGGTCCAGTCCTTTTGGCTCCAAGTTTTCCCAGTTCCCCAAACTATTTTGGATAGGATTGTATCGATATGTCGAATATTCTTATGGGGTGGTAAGTTTTCGAAAGTTGCTTGGGAAGACATTTGTCTCCCAAAAGAAGAAGGAGGACTTGGCATTCATAATGCTAAGGTATGGAATCACGCCCTCCTCTCTCGTACTTTATGGGATGTCCATATGAAGAAGGACACCCTTTGGGTCAAATGGGTGAACGGTGTATACCTTCAAGGTAGAACCGTGTGGGATTTCATCCCACACACCCGAGACTCACAGCTCATGAAGCGGTTGAGTCTCATCCGTGATAAAATCCGAGGGTGCTTCAATAATCTCAATGACACTATCATGGGCCTTGCCTCTAGAGCCTCTAATGGTAAATTAGCCTCCGCAAAAGTTTACAATCTCCTAAGGGTCAAGGGAGAAGCTAGGACTCCTATGAGTTTCATATGGAAATCCTACATTCCCCCCAAACTCTCATTTAATGCATGGATGGCCCTAAGAAACCAACTACCTACATAGGATAGCCTCGGGTATCTTTATATCGTGAACCGGTGTGATCTATGTAAGGGTGGTTTGGAAACAATACCACACCTTTTCTTTCTTTGCCCCTTTACTTGTAGGGTGTGGCATCACGTAAGGAGCTGGATGGGACTAAGACATGAGATGTCTACATTGCTGAGTTCAATCAAATGGATCAAGAAGATCCATAAAGGATCAACGTTGAAGGCCAAAGCAGCCCGCATTGCTTTCTGTGCAACGGTGTACTACATTTGGCACGCTAGGAATGAGTGCAGATTTGATGAAAAAATTAAGAAGGAGGAAAAGGTTATTACTAAGGTCAAACATGCGGTGTATAAGGTACTCTACAACATATACCCACATGAGTTGATCACATTTTGATATGAACGATGTAAGCCGTTTGTATAGCCTCGGTGTTATTAGGTTGTGTGCGTGCACCAAGGCGTAGTTCTATATTGTTTCCTTTTTGATTTTCTATGCCGCGGCATAGGTGAGCCTTGTGGCTATCTTTGGTGATGTCCGTTTTGAAGTGAAAGCTCCTTCCAACCCTCTCCTATCACAGAACTTGGCCCACGTACAAAAAAGAAAGTAAGACCACGAGTACCGCCGATCTGACGGGAAGGCATTCAACAAAAAGAAAGTAAGACCAGGAGTACCGTTGATCCGGCGAGAAGGCATTCAACAAAAAAGAAAGTAAGACCAGGAGTACCGCCGAACCAGCGGGAAGGCGTTCAACAAAAAAGAAAGTAAGACCAGGAGTACCGTCGATCCGACGGGAAGGCATTCAACAAAAAAGAAAGTAAGACCAAGAGTACCGCCAATCCGACGGGAAGGCATTCAGCAAACAAAAAGAAAGTAAGACCAGGAGTATCGCCGATCCGGCGGGAAGGCATTCAACAAAAAAGGAAGTAAGACCAGGAGTACCGCCGATCCGGCGAGAAGGCATTCAACAAAAAATAAAGTAAGACCAGGAGTACCACCGATCCGGCGGGAAAGCATTCAACAAAAAAAGAAAGTAAGACCAGGAGTACCGCCGATCCGGCAGGAAGGCATTCAACAAAAAAGAAAGTAAGATCAGGAGTACCGTCGATCCGGCGGGAAGGCATTCAACAAAATTGAAAGTAAGACCAGAAGTACCGTCGATCCGGCGCGAAGGCATTCAACAAAAAAGAATGTAAGACCAGGAGTACTGCTGATCCGAAGGAAAGGCATTCAACAAAAAAAGTAAGTAAGACCAGGAGTACCGCCGATCCGGTGGAAAGGCATTCAACAAAAAAAGAAAGTAAGACCAGGAGTACCGCCGATCCGGCGGGAAAGCATTCAACAAAAAAGAAAGTAAGACCAGGAGTACCGCTGATCCGGCGGGAAGGCATTCGACAAAAAAGAAAGTAAGACCAGGAGTACCGCTGATCCCGCGGGAAGGCATTCAACAAAGAAGAAAGTAAGACCAGGAGTATCGTCGATCCGGCAGGAAGGCATTCAACAAAAAAGAAAGTAAGACCAGGAGTACCGCCGATCCGACGGGAAGGCATTCAACAAAAAGAAAGTAAGACCAGGAGTACCGCCGATCCGGCAAGAAGACATTCAACAAAAAGAACAGGAGTACCGCCGATCCGGCGGGAAGGCATTCAACGAAAAAGAAAGTAAGACCAGGAGTACCATTGATCCGACGGGAATGCATTCAACAAAAAAGAATGTAAGACCAGGAGTACCACCGATCCGGCGAGAAGGCATTCAACAAAAGGATAATCCACTCGTCACCAAAATGACATTTAACAACCTATCAAAGACATCGGCTTAGCGCGGTACGACCCCAGGGTTTAATCCGTGCGGTACGATGAGAAGATAGTTGAACGGAACAAGGGAAACCCAAAAGCAGGAAACCTGTTCGTCGCCAAAGACCGGCGAGAGGCCAAGGTAGAGGGCCGAGGGCCTTTAGACTACCCGCATGGCCGAAGGCTTGTAGACTACCAGCACGGCCAAGGGCCGTGAGACGACCATCACACTCTATGCAGCACGATCGACCCCTCAATGCCATCGTGTCCAATTCACGGTCAGCTCATCCATGCCTCCTAGGATGGCGACCACCGTCTTATGCAGCATGATCGGCCCCTCAGCGTCATCGTGTCCAGTTCACGGTCGGCTCGTCCATGCCTCTCAGGATGGCGATCACCGTTTTATACAGCACGATCGGCCCCTCAGCGCCATCGTGTCTAGTTTACGATCAAGCTCACTGTGTAGAATAAATGTCATGATCGGGACGACGGATAACGAAGTATGCTCAAAATGAATCTTAAGGAGAAATATCATAGTGGAGATGAGCATCTCCAGTTCAGATACGCTGAGACCGAGGGTCATGAGGTGATCATTCATCACCTCTGAGACCGAGGGTCATGAGGTGATTATTCGTCACCCTTGAGACCGAGGGTCATGAGGTGATCATTCATCATCTAGGGGCTGAGGGCCGTGAGACGAGCATCTCCACTTCAGAAGCCAAGGGCCTGGAGACGAGCACCTCTACTTCAGAGGCCGATGGCCATAAGATGAGCCTCACGGTCGAAGGCCGTGAGATGCGCAGCATATCCAGAGACTGAGCCTGCCAAGTTTGAGTGTATCGAAATCATAACGTCCCCGAATCCGGAGGCCGAACGTCCCTAGGAAATCGGGTCGAGGATTGACGCTTAGCGTGACGAGGTCAGGGCACCCCCCGGGTCGTGCATGACGAGGCTGGACAATCCTAGGCCGAGGTTCAAGGGGTCGAACATCCAAAGGAAGCCTAGTTGGGACTTTAGGAACCGATCCTCCTAAGCATGTCATGCCGAGCATCCAGAAGGAAAATTCCGGAGGCCAAACATCTCCAGGAACTCGAGCCGAGGATTGACGCTTAGTATGACGAGATCGGAGCGCCCCGGGTCATGCATGATGAAGCTGGACATATCAAGGCTGAGGTTCTAGGGACCGAACGTCCGAAGGAAGTTGAGCTGGGCATTCAGGGACCGAACGGCCCAAGCCCTCACACGTATGCCAACAGACAGAGGAAGAGCGCGGGCGAGAGTATACTTTCTCCAACAGATTCTCATGCTCACTACTCAAGGATCGGGGGGACTTGTGTTGGGTTAATCATCCTACAAATGTCCCCAGAGACACAACAGAGAATACCATCCCTCTACACGGGAAGACGTACGTCCCCAACGGTCCGCCAAGACCCGTTCACATAGACGACCGGGAACGGAGATCCAGTGAATAAGGCAAGACATTCGAAGATCCTGAATACGGCAAGCAACGGTCACATCCTGACTGGTGATATGAGCAGCATGGCGGATGCAATCTCTACTTCCTTATGTCCCGCGCACGCTCGAAACATCAGAAGTGGGGGACTTGGAATTGTGTTGGGTAAATGGCCCAAATAGGATCGGCCCATTAACACTCGAGGCTCACCGGACGACCATCCCCAAAGCCCTGTGTTGGGTAAATGGCCCAAATAAGATCAGCCCATTACCCCTGAGGCTCACCAGACGACCGTCCCCAAAGCCCAACAGTCTGGGGTAAAATACTCTCAGAGTGGCAAACAGCGTTGATGACGTTCGGTAGCTGCACCAAAATGGCAGTAAGCGGTGACGACGTACGGCCTCCTCTCATGGGGTACCTAAGCATGCAAACAGCGCATGAGGAGACGTACGTCAGGAGACACAGAGTGGCTCAACAACTTGGAAGGCACCACGGGGCACCAGGCAGCCAATGCCTGGGGATGATCGTCTTCACCCGTTGGCGGGAAACCATGCCAAGGAAGCAAATGTCACGTCAGGAGCGTCGGCTAACGGAAATACGAACGTCTCCAAGGACTTGGGGCAACTGGAGATGCTTTCCCCCTACTTCAGGGGATGTACGTCCCCAACGGGTCGCCAAGGCCCAATTGAAAGACGTACGTTCGGAACCTTGACCTTGGGGACAGGCAAGACACAGGAGATAAGATTGTGGGGACGCTCGTCCCCACCACTTGGCGGGAAGCGCATTTAATGCAAAGATATGGTGGTTGGGAAGCCATTTAATGCAGAGATTTGGTGGTTGGGATCCAAGCCAACCACAGCCCGCCACATCAGCATGCTCAACGACCATCGTGCAGTATAAATAGAAGCATTTATTTCATTGTAAGGGGGTTGGTCTCTTCTTCCCCATTTCCTCCTCCTCTCTAGACTAGCTAAAAGGCTCCATTAATGGGAGCTCAAGTGTACAATGTAATGGTGAGGAGAGCCTAATAAAATGAGAGGGCTTGGACATTAGCCTAAACAGTCCCGTGGTTTTCTCGCCTTCCATGTTTCCACATAAATAGGGGTGGACCGGTTCCGGTTCGGACCCGGTTCGGGCCTGGGCCCGGCCGGGCCTCGATTCATGAAAGGGGAGGCCCGGAACCGGCCCGGGTAACCCCGGGTCCGGGCCGGGCCTCGGTTCATTTTTTTTTTGTTTTTCCTAATTAACCCCCAACCCTCCCCCCTCACCCCCAAACCACCCCAAACCACCTCAAATGGCCCATCATACCCAGCCCAACCCAAAAACTTAAAACAAATTCAAAAATAAATAAATAAATAAATTGGCCCGGACCGGGCCAGAACCGGACGGGCCGGTTCACTATTTAGCAGGCCCGGGCCCGAACCGCCTACCTCACCGGGCCGGGTGGCCCGAACCGGGCACCAACCGGTTCACCGGGCCGGTCCCGGCGCGCACAGTAGCGGGCCGGTCCGGTTCCAGACCGGTTGGCCTGGCCTGAGTCCACTCCTACACGTAAAAACTGCGTGTTTCTACATCTACTTCGATACTTTTTCCATTCGAAACCCTTGGATCGTGTGTTGGGCCTACGGGTTGATGGAATAAACCTAAACATTTATATTAAAAAGTTGTCACAAATAGAAGTGTGAAGTTTATTTTGGACCTACCCAAAAATAAAGTGTGAAGTTGTTTTGGGACCGGAGGGAGTAGTTAACAAGCTAAAACTAATTCATAAAAGAAAGCAGTAATCATCACTACATGACGATGTGGTTGCAGTTCTGTTACATTAGGGGCCGGGAACACTTTCACTCACATTACCCTCTAGGCTCTAGCTGCTAAAATAAAAGGCTAAGCTATATTGTGACTGGTGACAATAGGAGACACTGAACAATGTGACCAGACAAAACTCATGATAAAGAAAAAAAAAACTGAAATGTTGATCCATCCATCCAAACAGGCGATTATCTCCGGCGGTTCTTTTCTCATTATACTTCATCAAGGGATCTTCAACACTACATGCTGGAAGAGAATGATATTGTCATTGCTAAGTTTGTACAAAAGCTAATCAATAGAAATTATCTCATTCACCAAATCACCATGTTACCTTAATCTGAGTTCGGTTGTATGTGTAGGTGATATGGACTGATCCTCCACCACTGGCCTGGATGACAGCTGGATAAGAGAACTCCATCCCCGTGGTAGCCTCTAGTGTTGCAACCTCATGCCATGAGTCTCCCTCATCTTCAGAGAGCCCAACTTTGAGGATGCTTCTGGAGATTGTGTTGTAAGCTAAAACGAGCCGACCATCATTTAGTCTAACGCCGTCGATTCCTGATAACGACAGTACAAGGTTGATAACTTTGTTCGAATTTAGTAAGCAATTTCAAGTCATTTTCCTATGGAAAGGAAAAGTCAGACAGAGTTCCCCCGTGACGGGATTCAGTGTCAATTGCAGCAACTCAATCTTTTAATTCATATATGCCTGAGCTAACCCAACCTTAAGATGCTCTTTTATGTTAAAAAACTTGTTGGGCATGTCAACCCAAAAGTCCCACATCATAAATGAATGAAGAATTCCCTAAATATAAGAGCCTGCCTAACTTCCCCTACATTCATATGAGGCTTCTTTTAAGGTGCCCTCATACTGATGAGAGAGTGGAGTCACATTTAGGGTCCTAACACAAATCTTTACACGTACACTCTTGCAAATATGTATATATCCTGATAGTTGCCGTAAAAAACCCTCTCTTACGCACTAGTCTCTCATTAGATGCGTAAATTCTTTTCCTCTACTGAAACCCCATCCTAAATCCATTATGAATTTATGATCCTGGTGCTATATGGCTTCTCCTTTTTTATTCGAACTAATGATGTGGGCCCTTGTGGTGTCAGACCATGAAGGTATCTACCCTTGTGGAAAAGCTGCACAATCCAGAAGAGCTGACACGCTGCCAGGGGTGTGTCATGTGTGCCCCTCATGAATTGAGCACCATAACAATTTACTACAGAGAAGAAAATTATTAATGAATACAGACATTACACTAATATGCTCGATCATTTTACTCTTGACATTGGCGAAAATTATTAATACAGTGTCATGGTCAATCATATTACACTGTTATGGTGTCATAGGTCATCAGTTAATGTTATACTGAAAAGAGTAAAATACATTCAAACTGCACAATCCAACCTCGTCTAGTCATGATAGGTGTTGAATTTGTTCCGCATTCCCTAAATATGAAATAACAAATCAACATATAAGATATTGAATCAGCCACTCCTAACCGATTTAACCTTTTTAGTGTGGCGAACCCAAATTTTAATACGAAGCTAGGCACTAGTGCTTTTGACCGCATTGATTCCACTTATAACAACAGGTGTACAAGATGCGTCATCATTCAATACCGTGCTTTGAGGCACTAAAACATCCACTTGTCAATACAGTTTGAATAAAAGTATAAATTGCTAACCTGAATTAGGGTTCGGCAAATCGATAGGCTTTGCATAGCTCCAGTTATAACCTCCATCATGGGACTCTGACATGAAAATTTTGTCAAGACCGCTAAATGATCGCAGTAAAACTCGCAAAGTACCATTTGCAGTCTGGTATGGAACAGGTTGGATCACACAGAGAGTTTTTTCCTGAATGTATATAGGTCCATACTTTCTCCATGTTCTGCCAGCATCAATAGTCATCTGAAACTCACAAGAATTCGAGTCAAAAGGGTCCAAGTCTTTGCCATGTTGGATATGTAACATGTTGGTAAAACAGTTGACTCCGTTGTGATGAGATTCATACCTCCATCCACGCTCCCCAAGAATTCCAGCTCTCAACTGAAGATCCACATAGCAATGTTCCGTTTTCTAGCAACAAAGGCTGGACAAAAAGCACATGCAGCTTATAATATAAAGAGCTTCATTTGTTAAGTCATCTTACATTGAAAAAATAAGGCTTGGATATATTTTTAGTCCCTTCAACTCTGCAAGTATCGTGTTCTTTGTTTTAGGTCCGCCACTCCACCTGCATTTTTTTGTTTTTTCATCCATGTAATTTACACTATTTTCTTTTTTAGTCCAACGCTAACTAACCTCCGACATGACTTTTATGTTTTGTACTGAAATATGTTTAAACTTTATATAGAGAAACCCATTGAGACCAATATCACAAATGTGGATGATTAGTTTCATTTAGCTTTAACTCCTCTAATAGTTTGCCAAAACTTAAACAAGTTAAGGTAGAAAGTTTAAAATGAAGTCATGCAAATAACATTAATACCTTTTCTAAATGGAGATTGTTCGAGAGTTAGAGAGATTAAAAAGAAAATAACGTAAATAGTAATTATGAAAGCTAAAAAAAGATTGCAGGTTCTAAAACAAAAATGCAATACTTGCAGGGACTACTCCTATCAAAATTACTCTGTCTGACCAAACCTCAAATCTTAATATGAAACGAATTAGTCATACCTTGTTCTTAATTGGTCCTAATATACCAGGAGGAAGTTGTTCTCTTTCCTTCCATGTCATACCACCATCGTAAGATCTCTTCATGCAACCGCTCCAGCTGTATTCATCATTCACATAACTAACTCAAGACAATATCGAAATCAATTAAGCTCTCGTTTGAAAGAGATCCCCACCTAAATTTATTCACCTTTGAACGGTTGGCCCAATTTTATAAAACAAAAGTAATTCACTGGAAGGAAGCATGAAAAGTACAGGATTCCACATTGGGACACCCAGTTCTTCATCGGCTACAACAGGGGCATGCCATTTCCCATCCTGCTCAAGTAAATGAAGTAATAAAGAATACACCAGTTAAGATTTTTTATATGGTCTAATTTGGCCACATTCTACAGGAAACGAGCAGGTCTAAATTATCTAGCTCTATTTCTAAAACTGTCACTTTTGTAGGAAATGTGTATGCCATATATACATGTTCCACAATACTCAAGATGTAGAAGGATGCTTGCGAAAATGTGCAATTGATGCACTTCAGATATATCTACATGACATTGGTAAGGAGAATTCTAGTCCTAATGTAGTTTTTTATCTTTAAATAAAGAGCAGCTCGGTGCAAATTGGTTGGAGTCCCCTCAAAGTGAGGGCCCGGAAAAGAGCCCCACCACAAGGGTGTATAATGGTCAAGCTTTCCCTTGTAATTTATTCTTTATTTTAGAAAATTTTATTGATTCCTTAACCAGTATTTAAACCTTGTCAGAAAGTACAAAAGAATATTCATTGAAGAAAGCAAGTTTCATAGTAAAAGATCACCTTGTAAGTTTGCATCCAAATCTTGACATCGGTGTCCCCCTCAGCTGTGCCTCCAAAATAAGCCAGCAAGAATTGATCTTTACTGACCTAAAAGCATTTTAAATATCACTCACAACCTTTTTTAGCAACTGATAACGAATGCAGAGCTGCAAAAAGCCACTTAACCAAATTATTTTTGAAAAAAAGTAAATAAATAAATATGTGGGTTTGATCACAATACATGTGCAATTTTGCAACCCTAGCGCTGTGGAACTGGGGCTCATTTTATTTTTGATTTTTCTCTTTGTATTTAAAATGATAATACAAACCACACACACATAAGTGACACAACTAAAATTGTAATGATCTAGACAAATTTAAAAAGATAATCACACAATTATTGATATGTCAATTTGAAAGTATGGAAGGACTTGCAGGGGGTGCCATTTACCTCAACAATAGTGGAAGCATGACAGTTTGTGAAGGGAGCTGAATTGGCCTCAAAGGTGAACTCTTCAACTAAGAGCGGCCAAATGCTATTACCACCAATGTTCTTCATTTCAAAAGGGTGTTCGATCTTCGTCTCTCTACTTCCCTGGATCACAAAAACACTATAAATATAAAATCGTTATTTCAAAAACAAAGGATTACATAACTAGACAACCAGTTCGTACAAGTTGAATATGCAACTTAAAGCTGGAAATTTGGAACTGAACAATTTCTGCTTGCCATCAAACTCAAAAGGGAATATTCGAAATGAAAGAATATGAAGCATGAAACCATGAAATCCAGCAGAAAAGCCCATAGAAGTCTGAAAGCATTTTTGTCTTAGCCATGAAAAGCCAACAGTTGTTTTTCAGAATTAACAATTTTGGGTTATATGTTCTTGATCTGATTTCTACATCCCATGGTAAACGAAATTTTGTAAATAGATAAAAGGAATTGAGAAAATGAACTGCAAGTCTGCATCCAGTTCTCTAGTCTTAAACTAATAATAAATACTGATAAATCAGTAAAATAAAAATAATTTTTAGCTGTTCTTCCATTTGAATAGATCATCCATGTACACGCAATTTTTACACAATCTCAGGAAAATTGGAGAAATTTACAATAAACGGCTGCAGTTTTGCTTTCTTTTACTCTGCTTTCTGCCTCCACCGAGTAAAATATCGATGGTATAAATTGAAAAAAAAAATCACTTTTAAAATGAAAAAGTACCCAAATGTGAAGACTCAAACAGATGACGTGAGAAAGCAGATTGTGGAATTTCTTTCTCTCTCCAAACATCCTAATAATCCCATGCAGTCTGGCCACAGATTCGCAGAAATCTATACTTCCTATTTAGCTCAAACCATAATCAATGTAATTTGTTAGAGAAAAAAAAAAAGATGACTCGTCCCTGAGGCCCCAAACTCGATAGGACTATAATCCAATCTGACAGATAGAGAGCCTAACCCGGGACCTAACCCTTGTAGCACTCCCTTGGTACCAGTTGAGCCACGCCCACCGGTAAAACTAAGGTATGGATAAACTTTTCATAGTGACTAGCTACACCGCTTTCACGACCCCTTACCCTAGAAACCCGATTTTGGCTTGGCCCTACGTGTTTGTGTACACCGTTTGGCCCTACCACTTGAAGGGTTTTTTGGGGGAGGGTTCCACTGGTGCTAGTGGGACTCGAACATGAGACCTCTCCTATGCAGGGGTAACCTTACAAACAGCTAGACTGGAATTTCTAGTTAAAACTAAGGTATGGGTAAACTTTTTATAGTGACTAGTTCCACTGCTTTCACGGTTCCTTACCCCAGAAACCCAACTTTGGTTTGGCCCTACGGGTTAGTATACACTGCTTGGCCCTACCACTTGAAGGGTTTTTTGGGAGATCATAGTTCCACTGGTGCTAGTGGGACTCGAACACGAGACCTCTCCTATGCAGGGGTAATCGCTCAACCAACTAGGCTGGAAGTGCTTGTTAGAGAAATCTATAGATGCCCACCATGGAATATGGATTATGATGGGTTGTTTTTAATCTTAGACTTCAAAAAAGGTGATTGGGTTTTTAAAATCATAAATTTTATTATGAATGAATTTGATTGACTTTTAAATATATGAAAAAATTAGACTTTCAAAATGTCTATAGACTTTTAAGTTCAGTCCGTCACCGTTGGGTTGTCAGAATTTTCAACTAGATCGCTCATATCGATCTGCATGTCCGCCTCCGTCACCCAAGTTATCAGACTCATTCGCCACCAATAAAATGACTTTGGTTATGCAAAGGATCTAGGAGCAATTAATCATATTAATTACTCCCTCCGTCCCGCAATTAGGTTACCACTTTCCTTTTTGGGCAGTCTCTAAGTTAAGTTCACATTTCATTACTTTTCTTATTTGGCAAATTATGTACATCAAAACAGTGTCAAACAGTGCAAAACAGTGTCTAAACAGTGCAAAATAGTGTCAAACAATGTCAAAACAGTAAAATTTACCCCCCCCAGTAATTTTATTTCCTTAATATGTGTGAAATTCATCCCATAACTTAATTGGGGGACGGAGTGAGTAATTAAATCATGGGTAGAAATGTAATATTTAGTCCTATTTAAGGAAAATCCAACATATGATCGTACTTTGGTGAAAATACTATGTTTTAGTCTTACCGTGATTAATTTCCTCTATATAATAGGATAAGAATTAAGAAATAAATGAAGTATAAGAATCTAAATTTGTTTTTATAAAAAAGAAAACTCAAAGTTTCAAGAATGTTCAACAATCTGGATCTCTTTATGATCATATGTTATATGTATTACACAACTCAATGAGTAAGAACATTATTCATTACACAAGCGTTATACTCATTGCTACATGTGTATGAGCGTATGTGAAATCGAGCTTTTCTTGTTAATAATTGTTTTCCTTTCACTTTTAGCTTGTTAAATTTGTTTGTTTATTTATGGTTAAATATTTATTAATTTAAAATTTTATTTTTACGTGTTAGCTGTTTAACGATGAAACGCAATAATGGTTAAAATATTTTTTTCTTTATGGTTAACTGACAACGTACCGAAATTGCACTGATGTAATATTATCGATTATTATATCGATTCTTCTAAAAACTTCTAGAACTGAATCAATATGAGATTAACGGTTCTTCAAATGGTTCCTAATTTTCTTTCAAGAACTGAACCAATCTCACACCTACATTTTTCTTCTTAAGACGACATATAAAATATATTTTTATTTTTATTTTTTTAAGTTTATCTTGTGTATCATTGTTAATGTAGAATCTTCTTGTTCAACTTTATTTATCGTAAAATGATAAAAAAATCAAAATTTAATGTTCAAATCTTGCATATTGAGATCATCCTGGAATCTACCTCCCGATCTGGTCGATACTAGTCCAGGACTTGTTGGCCGTTTTGTGATCTCGAGTAAATAATTAGCCAAATCTGCAACGAGAATTATGCGAACTTGTGATGCGTAGAAGACAATAGCAAAGTCCATGTAAATCTTTGATGAGGAGAAAAAACAATTGCAGAGAATTAAAAAACTAAGAATGAGTTAAAAATCCATTAGAATCCATAATTTTAGAATTCAATAAGAATAAACAGAAAAGACTTTTAAAAATCTACATTGAATGCACCCACACTTTTATATATTTTTAAAAACCCACATTGAATACACTTGGACACGTCGTTTTGGTTTTTACTTCAGTTTATATTAATTTATTTTTCTCCCTCATTTTTTCCTTTTATGATTCAGGTATATAAGACTATTACTCTATGAGAGTACCTCAAGTGAAAAGCATATTTAGAACCCCCATTTGATGATTCTGTTTTTCAGCTTATCAAATTTATCAATCAATTTTATAACCAAATATGTAATTTTTTATTCAACTCGATGAACTGTGTATAAAAAAAGTAAGGATAGGGTTACTTCTCAGGTTGTATTGGTTGAAGTTATTGTAGATGACCAATTTTGCTATTTTTCATATAAGTTTTTCTTTGATTTATTAATGAAAAAAATTTAAATATTTTTTTCCATATATGAGCAAAATCAACCAACACAGTCACTTCAGACAGAACTTTGTAAATTTCAGCAGAATCAGACGATTCAGTCGATTTTAGTGTTTCCAAAAGAGTTCTAAATGAGTGTTCTTCCTGTTTTTGCATTACAAAGCTAATTTTTAATGGACGATAATAATTAAATTTAAATACATTGAAATTAAAAAGAGTATGTAGGGAATTGGTGGTTTTCACTCTGCTTTAAAAATTTAACTTGAAAATATAATGATAAAAAACTTGAAAATATATTAAAACTAAGCTTTACTAAACACTTTTATTGGTCCAACAATGAGCGCTCTTGACTTTTCGGAAAAGCTACGATAGAATACTCGAAAAGGAAATAGAAATATACAAAAACGGAAATTGCTTGCTAGAAATAGCGAGACTGTCATTTGAATTATATTTACCTTTTATAGTCGTTTACTACATTAACTACAAAATTAGTGACCACATTGATTGTCCCCCCACGGTTGCTCTTCCGATTGGCAGGGACAATTGGTTGTCATGTTAGACACTAGAACTCCTCCCTCCCCATTGGGCTGGTGAGCGGCTCCCTGCTAGACTCATACCCCGACTTCATGCAGGGCTAGTACTCGGACTCCTGGTTGGGGTGACAGGCAGACTCTCAACTATCAGTAAACAGGCTCCTGACCAGGCCGGTAGGGAGGCTCCCGTTCAAACTACTAGCATACTCCTATACTGTCATGCCTCGGACCTACCCGGACACGTCAACAATCCGCCATACAGTACGAATAGTCAACCGCAGTTCAACACATCCATACTATACAAAGCGTCTGGAATATCATTCACACATAATACATCCATAAACAAACATAATGTAAAATCATTCATTAACGCGGCGGAAACATTTATACAAGCGTTAAGCCACAATTGGCAAACTTAGGCATACAAGCCTCCAAATAATTATCCAAAATAATATCCATGAACATTCTTTAAATTGTTTTCAAAACAAAAACGCAAGAAGCACGAACCAAGTCTTCTTCCTTCAATCTCCTCGAAGCAACGGGCGGTGGTAGCAACCTTCAAGTTCTACCTGAAATTGTGAGGTGGCCTCCCCCGTGAAGGGGAGGTCAGTACTTTGAAGCATTTTAAAAGTACAATGACAACTACACTGTATATAATCAATGTTTCAATTTCTAAGACCCTTAATCTAGGGTGATACTATATTATAGGCCGTAACCCTCGGCTACCCTATTAAAAACCTACTTACCTTATCACGTCTTTTCACTATAGTGGAGTCACACTCACCGATATCATTCCGTCGTGCTAGAGGCTGACTCTGATCACTCAATTTCATGCTAGAGACTTCCTCTAGTCACTTTACATTATGCTAGAGGCTTCCTCTAGTCATTTCCCGTCGTGCTAGAGGCTCCCTCTAGTCATTTCCCGTCGTGCTAGAGGCTCCCTCTAGTCACACTCCGTTATGCTAGAGGCTTCCTCTAGTCATCTTACGTTATGCTAGAGGCTTCCTCTAGTCGGCATTCAATATGCTAGAGGCTCCCCCTAGTCATAACATCAAATTCCTAAGCAACTTCTATGCTTAGGATCACTTCATATTGAGTAGCCTTTAAGGCCCACCCCTAGCTTAAATTAGCATTTACACACTCCTACCTTAAAGTATCTCATAAGACTACTTAAGATATATCTTCCACAATCCAAGCCCTGAGGATTTATTCTATCAATTTTCATGCTAACATTTCGGCTAGTATTTCAATACTAACCAATTAATCTTTGAACAGCCACGTTCAAATTCATAATCATATCGTTCCTCTCAATCGATCTTTCAATTCAAATATGATTAACTCTTAATATCAAAAATATCACTTTATCCATTCATGAGTTCTCTACATGAAGTAAAAACATATTTTATCACAATCTTTCACAATTTATTTCATTATCATGTCATCATATTCATAATACACAATCATACACAATTTCTTCCAAATTCATATATCATGCTTCATTTACTCATATACAATGGTATTTTCATTTGGGCATTATTAATCATTAATAATCCGTGAAAATCACATTTAATACTTTAGGTAATCTTATGAAATTAACTCACTAATTATAAGCAATATAGTCGTTCATCCTCACCTCGAATGAGCTTTAAGAAGTTCTACCCTTCTCGGTTGAACTCCGACGAAACTCCGGCGAAACTCCGGCGACAATTAGGAACACCTTAGTGAAGCTCCTAACAAGGTTTTATCATCATAAAACCCATATCAACACAAATAACCTCTAAAAGGTTATTTTCCGACGAATCGGTCGTTTTGGCTTCTAAGTCCGTTCTTGGACTTAGAATTACCTTCCAACCCCTTGTTGTACACTTCTAAACATGTAGAACAATACTAGGGTTCCTCCATATTGTATACAAGTCATATGGTAAATAAAAAGTAGAGGAAAAGTTATTATAAGGTTATTACCTTAATCCTTCACACTTTTCTTAACTTTTCCCTTCTTAAATCTTCTTCCTTGGACTCCTAATGCTTGAGCTCGAATTCTGCAGCTATGGAGGATGGTTTGAGAGTTCTCCTTCTCTTTCTTGGTGGTGTGGGTCGAGCTAGAGGATGGATGTGAGATAGGATGTTTACTTTTGTCTCAAATGAACAATAAGAGAGGGTGAGGGGCCCTCTTTGATATTTTAGATTCGAAATGGCTACCCGCACGGGTAGCTCAGTTGGTCGAGTGGTGGGAGATTTGGATCAATTGACCAAGGTTTGAATCCCCACAGCGACCGGGTGAAGGTCACAGAACCTGAAATAAGACTGGGCCTCTGGTGCGCACGGGTGTATGGGCCTACTGTCATTCTGCTGACTGAGTCACCGTGACTAATCTCCCCACCATCCTGTCAGGTCGGGGGGGGGGGCTTCTACGGTGGGAGATCCCACCTTTTTTGGATCAATTAGATTCCAAATGGCTTTCCTCCACTCATCCTTTTGTCATTCCAGCCCCCATAAGTCACATTGCACACACAAAAATGTGGGGTGCCCCCCACTCATGTGGGAGGTCATCCCTTTGTGTTCCAATCTGTACAATCGGTCCCGAAAGTTTTATTTCTTGGACTGTTTTAATTATGTTTTATTTTATCGGGCCAAATAAAATATATCACACGTTCCTAATAATTATAGACCTTTAGAATAGATGTACATTCTCCAACATTAATTTAGGAGTCTCCGAAATTCATTTCGGGTTGTTATCCGATAAATTACCAATACCGGTAATTGGGCCTCGTTTGACCAACGAGTCAACTCTATGCCCTTTCTATGGACCAACTAAAATATCCACCAGCATATACATATTATCTAGATCAAGATGAAGATAATATGTGGTTCTGGAATTATCAGGCAGTCCCCATTCCCGGTGTGGGTCCCACGTGCAATTTACGATTCACGCAAAAGAAATAATAAAAATTTACAACTTCGCAATTTCATAAATCAATCTTCAAGGTTTATTACATAACTTACTAAAAAGTAAATATGCTTAGGGACGGTGTTACATATACGGGCCGCTAGGCTGGCGCTCGACAGGACTGATTGACAAGCCCTGACTAAACAGACATGCTGGTTGTCTTAGACTTGTGCCTTGCTGGATTTCCTTTTTTATGGTCTCTCTCGGTTGGGACGGGCCGAGCTCCTTGATCATTGGATCCATTGGTCGGCTTTCCTAGTGAGACAATGAATTTGGGCTTGAGCGTGCTGGTCTAGGTCGTGGGCCAGAACTTGCGAGTCTAAGTTTGAGATTATGAACCTCTAAACTTGGTCCCATAAACCTCATCAGGGGGTGTTTGAAATTAATTATGCTTATGTTTCTTTTTTTATAAGTAGAAGTAGAATCAAAATCAATTTTTCATAAGCTGTTTTTCACATCTTCTAAAAAACTGCTTCTAGAAGCAATTTTTATATAAAATGTTATATAGGAGTATTTTTTTCAAAATGTGACTTGTTTAGTCATGTTAAATAATAATAAAGAATACACATTTCTTGAAATAAGAGAGTAAAGGTCATATTTTTGTGAAAATGATTGTACTTCTATTTTAGGAAATTTCTCTTTTAAAAGTTTACACACTTGAAAAAAACGGTATAAAAAGCAAAGCACTTTTTGTTTGGCTTAAAAGAAAAACAGTTAGAACTTTAAAATACTTTATTTAAACGTAAACAATATTTTAACAAAAAAAAAAGTTAAAACCGGATAACTTTTTTTTACAAGCAAAATCATTACTCACTAGGTTTCAAGCCCGTGCATCATATATAATGTGATGCAAAAGTAAAATAAACTCGGTCTGAATATAGAATTCGTTTGATAATACTCAAATTGGTGGAATCAACTTATTTTACTGAAATTGATTAAATTCTGGCCGATTGGGCTAAATAGGAGGAATCTCCTAAATCATGAAAAAAACCATTTGTAAAATAAAGAAACGATTATATGAAAAAATTTAAAATGTTCTTCTACACAAGCATATCAACTAAACATAATTGTTGTGAACCCGATTTTAAAGAATTCACAAAGAAGTTTCTTAATTAATCTCACATCCTCTAAATTATTTCTTATGAAATATGGAATACATTGATGGATATTCATATACATATCAACAAGGCTCCATATGCAATATGTATATAAATATATAATAGCTAAATCCATATAAATCCATGAAATCAAATATGTATGAAATAAGATTAGAACAATACCTTGAGAATTCATTTGCATTAACACTTTAGGAAGACTTAGGAATCCAACACGATTGATCGGCCTAACCTTCCAATGCTATGTAGCTTATGAGATAAAGCTTAATCCTATAATTGATGGGTATTTATAGGACTAATTTGAGAATAGTAACGGTTAACCTTTCTAATTCCTACATTATTGCTACAATAAGTAGAATAATTTATTAGGCTATTTTCCGTTACTATGTCGTTACAATTATCTCGTTATTTACATGCATCGGGGGTCATAACCGTTGTATCACTTTAGTATAATATATTTAATTTGACCCGTCACCAAAAGAAATATATTATCCCAGTATCTACACTTTTATTATTTCATGAATAGCCACTGTATTATTTATCTGATGGTAAACACATTTTAATTAATTACATATTAGGCCCCTTTTTATTGTTTTCCAACAATCTCCCACTGGGCCTTATATGTAATTCTTAATAAAATGTGTTATCTTTATGAGCTCAAAAATACCATCATATAAAACATCCTTAAACAATCTGGTCCATCAGTCACACTAATATAGAACCATTGCAGCATTTTGTTATGTTAAACATAACTATACCAGCAATGATTACTAGTATTAATATAACATAATGACATAGATCAATCATGAAATGTGTAGCATGAAAATTACATGAAATGTGGCATGTGTACATGTCAATTTTCAACTGACCCTTCTTTAATAAACTTTAATAACTTAATTGTTCAGAACACACCAAATGTCTAACTTTATTCTGATCAGAAAACAAATACATCAAACATAACTTATGAACTCCCACTAAACTCGATGTTCCTTAAAATCAATGACTCCCAAGTGAGCAATGTGCTCATGAAAAACTTTTGGTGGGAGACCCTTGGTTAAAGGATCCGCTAGCATGGAGTTTGTACTTATATGTTCAATAGTGACCCTTTTATTCTGAACCCTCTCTTTAATAGCTCGGTATTTCACTTCAATATGTTTTGTCTTACTCGAGCTCTTGTTGTTGTTAGAGTAAAGCACCGTAGAATTGTTGTCACAAAATATCTTGATAGGCTTTGGAACTTCATTTAATATTTTAATCCCATCAATAAAATTGCGCATCCATATTCCATGGTTCGAAGCTTCAAAACAGGCCAACAACTCTGCCTCCATAGTTGAGGTAGCTATCATATCTTGCTTAACACTTTTCCAAGATATAGCACCACACGCTAGCAGAAAAACATAACCTGAAGTAGATCTACTAGTGTCTTTGCAGCCGGCAAAATCAGAGTCGGAGTATCCAACGACCTCCAAATGATCTGATTTTCTATATGTAAGCATATAGTCCCTTGTTCTCTTCAAGTATCTCATTACTCTTTTGGCCGCCACCCAATGAGCCATTCCTGGATTACTGAGATATCTGCCTAGCATCCCAACAATGTACGCAATATCCGGACGCGTACAAACTTGGGCATACATAAGACTTCCTACAACAGATGCGTAGGGAATCTTTTTCATTTCTTGAATTTCCAGATTTGTTTTAGGGCACTGATCGAGACTAAACTTGTCTCCTTTAGAGATAGGGGTATCACCCGGTCTACAATCTTCCATGCCAAATCTTTTAAGAACTTTATCGATATAGTTCCTTTGTGATAACCTTAAGATTCCTTGTGATCTCTCACGAAGGATTTCAATTCCTAATACAAAGGAGGCTTCACCAAGATCTTTCATTTCAAAATGTTTTGATAGAAATCTCTTGGTTTCATGCAACATGCCTATGTCGTTAGTGGCAAGAATAATGTCATCAACATATAAGACCAGGAAAAAGATTTTACTCCCATTGAATTTATGATATACACAATCATCTACATCATTCATCTTAAAACCAAAGGATAAAATGACTTGATGAAATTTGTGATACCATTGACGAGAAGCCTGTTTCAGCCCATAGATGGATTTTGTTAATTTGCAAACCATTTGTTTTGGATCTCCTATCACAAAATTTTCTGGTTGCACCATATAAATAGTTTCATCAATGTCGCCATTGAGAAACGCTGTCTTAACATCCATCTGATGAAGCTCTAAATTAAAATGTGCAACTAAAGACATAATGATTCTAAAAGAGTCCTTTGATGAAACTGGAGAAAAGGTCTCTTTATAATCAATTCCTTCCTTTTGAGTGTAACCTTTAGCTACAAGACGAGCTTTATATCTCTCCACATTACCCCTTGAATCCCTTTTGGTTTTAAATATCCATTTACAACCAACGGGTTTACAACCTTCAGGTAATGGGACGAGTTCCCAAACTTTATTGTCTTGCATAGATTTATATTCTTCATTCATTGCCACAATCCACTTTTGAGAATTTGAACTTTTCATGGCTTGATGAAAGTTGATTGGATCATCTTCCATAACACCATTTTCTTCCTCATGTTCTTGAATAAACACAAGGACATCATTCACTGTATCCATGCTTGACACATGTTCTTGGAGATATACAACATAATCACTTGGAATTGCATATCTCCTTTCTCTAGCGGATCGCCGCAATGGCACATTTTCTTGTTGCACTTGTTCTAGAGGAAGTTGAGTTTGTTCATTTTGAATAATTTGTTCAGTTTGGATAGGAGAAGATGAAATAATGCCTTGTTGAGGTTCTTCATTAGTTTCAAAAGAAACATCCATATGAATTGGTTCAGGTATTGAAATCAATTCTTCCTCAAAGACAATATCCCTAACTTTATTCTTCCCCCCAAACTCAACATCCTCGAAAAATATGGCAGTTCCCGTTTCAAAAATATTTTTATCCTCAGGATTATAAAATTTATATCCCCTAGATCGTTCCGAGTAACCAATAAAGTAACTACTAACTGTTTTGGGTTCCAGTTTCTTTTCATGCGGTCTATACGGCTTTGCCTCGGCTGGACAACCCCAAATATGAAAATGCTTTAAACTAGGCTTTTTACCCGTCCAAAGCTCATAAGGTGTTTTAGTAGTTGCTTTAGTTGGCACTCGATTAAGAATGTAAGCTGCAGTCTTTAATGCCTCACCCCAGAGGGATTCAGGTAAGATAGAATGAGAAATCATACTTCTTACCATTTCCTTAAGGGTTCTATTACGTCTCTCAGCTACGCCATTCATGCTAGGTGAACCCGGCATGGTGTATTGAGGGACAATCCCACATTCCTCTAGAAATTTGGCAAAAGGCCCTGGACGTTGTTCACCTGAGCCGTCACACCTCCCATAGTATTCACCACCACGGTCGGATTTGACTTTCTTTATGCGTTTGTTGAGTTGATTCTCAACTTCTGATTTGTAAGATTTAAACACGTCCAAGACTTGAGATTTTTCATGTATAAGAAATAAGTATGCATATCTAGAGTAATCGTCTATGAATGACACAAAATATTGTTGACCATTCCATGAAGGAGTAGGAAATGGCCCACAAATATCCGTGTGTATTAATTCTAAGACATCCATAGCTCTATATGCACCTTTTTTCTTAATTTTGGTTTGTTTTCCTTTAATGCACTCAATACAAGTATTGAAATCAGAAAAATCAATGGAATTAAGTGTTCCATCAGACACAAGACGTTCAACTCTATTTTTAGAGATGTGACCTAATCGTTTGTGCCATAAAAAACCAGATTGTGCATTATCAACCTTTCGCTTAGTGCCTCGGGTGTCAATATTCAAAACATTATTATATGAAGTTATTGTTTCAAGCATGTAAAGATTGTCATATGACATAAAAGAACCAGTCCCTACTATACTTGAATTTAAAGACAAATGAAACCGAAAGTTTCCAAATGAACAATGATAACCCAATTTGTCCAAATAAGAAACAGAAACCAAATTCCGCCTAAATGACGGAACAACAAAAGTGTCTTTTAAATCCAAATAGAAACCAGTAGACAATAACAATCTAAAATGCCCAATAGCCTCCACATGCACCGCTTTGCCATCTCCCACATAGACACATCTTTCAGCATCATTTGGCTTGCGGTGGCTCAGACAACCCTGCATAGAAATACTGATGTTAGATGTTGAACCGGAGTCTAACCACCAAGTATTTCTAGGCACTGAAGCTAAATTGTTTTCAGTACAAACCAAGGTAAGGACCGTACCTTTCTTCACTTTCCAAGCGTGATACTTGGTACAATCCTTCTTCATGTGTCCAGACTTCTTACAGAAGAAACAAGTTGTTTCACCTTCCTTATGTTTCTTCTGTACTGGACCTTTAGCAGCTTCATTCTTAATGGGAGTTCTATTCCTCTTTTTACCCTTATCCTTAGAGGTACTAGCCAAGTGAGCACTTTCTGTCTTATTTTGTTTCATCCTCTCTTCCTCTTGCACGCAATATGAAATGAGCTCGTTAAGAGACCACTTCTCCTTCTGGCAGTTATAACTAACTTTAAAAGGATCAAATGCAATAGGAAGAGAGTTCAAGACTATGTGTACGAGAACATCTTCCGATATCTCAATCTTAAGTGTCTTGAGCCTAGAAACAATATAAGACATTTCCATAATATACTCCCTTATATTTCCTTTTCCTGAATACCTTTTGGAAGTAAAGTCTTTTAACAACATGCTTATTTCCGCCTTATCGCTTTTAACAAAACGTTTCTCAATTTCAGAAAGGAAATCCTTGGCATTAGTAACCTCATCGGATACAGCTCCCCTAAAGGATTCTGGAATGCCACGCTTTATGATCATAAGACTTAAGCGATTCGAGCGATCCCACTTCTCATAGTACCTTTTTTCATCTTGGGTACTAGCATCCGTAAGAGAAGCGGGTTGCTCTACCCTTAATGCTAAGTCAAGATCCATGCAGCCCAAAGTTATTAGAATATTTTCTTTCCATTCCTTAAAATTAGTACCATTTAGGACAGGGATGGAGTTGAGATTGGCAGATATGCTCGCAAAATTAACTGTGGAAAGAACAAGGATAACAAACATATGTTTTAGTGAAATTGTAAAATGATTTTAACCCATCACAAGATACCAAATGCACCATTAGTATTTCATCTTTGGACAATAATACTAATTGCTAGTGGTACTCTTGTTGTAACAATAAAATATAACAATAATACATATAAAAGAAAAATCCACCTTTGGGTTGATTTTTTTTTTCTTTTAAAGTGAAGCCTTATAATTGTTATATATTTATTATTACCAAAATGTATATATATAACTTGATAAAATATTAATCTTCCTTTGGGCCGATTAATATTTACTTGAACTATATATACTATGTTTACTATTTTATATGAGCAACTTACACAATAGGATCACTTTGGTGACATATTGTTTCTATATACTCATTTTAAATATTAAACTTCCTTTTATTTTACAATTTCCCTTCAAAAATATACGTAGTGTATAACTTCGAAAATAAGTGCGGCAAATAACTTCGAAAAGATTTGCACATGAACAACGACAATTGATATTTCATTGAATTGACTTGATTCAAAAAAAAAATCTTTAATGAAAGCAAATTTGAAAAAAAAACAAAAATTCACCCAGACACAATTCAATGCAAACATACTTGTTACATCCGAGCATTAAAGAAATACAAAAAAAACGCTTGCCAATCTTGACATAGCTAGTGCTAGACAAATTCCACTTGTGAATAAAATATTCAATTACTCCGTAACAGTTTAGCAGTATTAATGCAGAGGCCAAAAAAATTCATGCCAAAATGAAGCATTAAAGATTGAGACATGCAACGGGAAGTAAAAAAAAATTAACAAATCATTAATCAATCAATAATTATACATACATGAAACGGTTCTTTCTTAATAAACATACTTAATACGGAGTACTTTCAAACATCAACTTGATTCAAAATCCAATAACCAATGAACTCACAACTCAATACAGTCGTACTATATCATTAAAGGTCTAAAAAGATGACTTAATTCATAATATAGCAGCATTATATATACTAATACGAGTATATGTGTAAGCATGTATGTTCATAGGATTAGACTGCACCCTTGCAAATAAAGGGCATAAACCATTTCATATAGCTTAAAAAAAAAAATTATCCACTACGAGTAAGAATGGAGTACAATTACTATTCAATAGTACCATATATGCCTATACACTCAATTATTGATATGATACCACAATTTTATATCAGTAGTATATTATATCAATACTAAAGTAAAGTTTTATAGACAAAATTTAAAATACTTGACTGGTAACAATTAAACATGCAGCGGAAAAGTTCCGGTCGGTAAAAAAAAAAACTCACAAATCATCACTGCACTTATCCAACGATCACGGGCACATACATGATCAAAACGGTTCATACAAAAAAACTTCGGATATCACCAGTTCAAATGAAATTCCAAATATATCGATGAATACATATGCTGATTAAGGATGAATTCCATGAATTTATAATGGTAGGCTCTGATACCAATTGATGGATATTCATATACATATCAACAAGGCTCCATATGCAATATATATATAAATATATAATAGCTAAATCCATATAAATCCATGAAATCAAATATGTATGAAATAAGATTAGAACAATACCTTGAGAATTCATTTGCATTAACACTTTAGGAAGACTTAGGAATCCAACACGATTGATCGGCCTAACCTTCCAATGCTATGTAGCTTATGAGATAAAGCTTAATCCTATAATTGATGGGTATTTATAGGACTAATTTGAGAATAGTAACGGTTAACCTTTCTAATTCCTACATTATTGCTACAATAAGTAGAATAATTTATTAGGCTATTTTCCGTTACTATGTCGTTACAATTATCTCGTTATTTACATGCATCGGGGGTCATAACCGTTGTATCACTTTAGTATAATATATTTAATTTGACCCATCACCAAAAGAAATATATTATCCCAGTATCTACACTTTTATTATTTCATGAATAGCCACTGTATTATTTATCTGATGGTAAACACATTTTAATTAATTACATATTAGGCCCCTTTTTATTGTTTTCCAACATACATACTTTTAACTTTTAATATTAAGATCTTACATTTTACTCATTATTTCGTCACATTGAAAATGTTAAAAAATGATTTTTTTTTTATATTTTACTCATTATTTTGTCACATTGAAAACTATTATCAATTGTTTTTACGTTTGTTTTACATTTTATGTGTCCTATTATTATTAAACTTTGATCTGATCTAATCTAGATTTAGAATGAAATCAATCTAATTAAAAACATTCTAAGAGTATAACTAAATCAGGAATTTGTAAATATACAAAGATTTCCTAATTTGGATTAGGAATCTGTTTCTAAAGTGATAGCATATTGAAATTGTAGTTGTAAAATAAAGAAACAAAACAACCAAACATATTTACTTTTTGGCGAGGCTAAATGTATTTACTTGTGAGCGCACACACACACACATGCATGTACGATATCAATGTTCATCCTTATTAAATAAACTAGTTACGTGACGTACATTGCGTGATCGGGAAAATGCCCAATAACAACTTCAATCATATAACTCAAAGCTACAATGAGATAAGACATATAAACAGACGATTCAAATTAAAAAAGCCGAATCGCTAATCTCATAAAGAAATAGACTCTAAATTCATGTCGATGGCTCCTGCTACGATCACAATATATAATTCTCAAACAAACTACTTCGTATTAAACATCCCTATTTGTCCAGCCACCGGCAAGGAGCCAAGTGTAAAATTTATTCCGCTTCTGCCAGCCACCGGAAAGAAACCAGTCCATGTGATCTCAACTTCTTGGAACAACGGTGGTTCAGGAGGGGGTGATTCGTTACAATATCATCGCAGATAAAAATCATATTCTCGATTGATGAAGATATCAATGCAAACCTCTTATTAGCACACATGAACGTCCGACCGAAGATGACGGTGAATATAAATTTGGCAGACGACACTACGCCATCGAAAATAATATCTCTAAACAACGTTATAAAAGAAACATATAGACAAAATTGAAAACACTGATCAAGTATACATTTTTTCATTGTTATCTATAATGCTAATATGTGAATTTGTTTCTTAATTATAAACTTGTGCATAGAAGTAATGCCAGCTATTTTCAAAAAAAAAAAGAAGAAGTAATGCTAGCCGCTTGAACACTAATAATTAATGAAAGGAATTGCATATATTACGATGGTTGCAATGTAATCAGTTCATGATTGAAAGCACAAAATGATGAGAAGTAATGTTTGAAAATGATTGAAAGCACATAAATTATTTAAATCATGATTTGTACAAAATGATGAAAAAATCTAAAGGTACACACTTTGTGTACACACTCTTACACACTCGTGTCTGTGTAGACGTTTTTTTGTCTGTCCCAGACACAACGTATTTGTCACGGCCAAATAACTGTACCGCATCATCATGTCCCAGTGTTAGTGACACAGAGGTGGTAATAATATTCAGATTAGATAAAAAACATTTAAATCAGACCAAATATTTTAAAAAATTATTATTGTTGTTATTTGTAATATTATTATTACTACTGATGGATAGTGTACCCGGGGGGTAGCTTATCCGAGGGGTTATTACGGGGAATAACAAGAGAGAAGTCAGAGCAAGTAAGAGAGAGAAAGTATATTGAGTTGAGGCGTTAAAACGTCAATGACTTGGTTACAAATGGGGAAATGAGGTGCTATTTATAGTAGCAATAAATGCCGGACAGGGACACGTGTCAAGCACCCATTGGCCGAGAGGTCACCTCAACTGGCTGGCGCTGGCAGCCGCATGTGGCCGCATTTAATGCAGCTGTTGGATGGGACGTTGTACAGGGTACGGTGATCTGTACGCATGTGGCGCGGATATAATGTCGGGAGAGGTGCCATCGGGTGCAGAGGACTAACCGAGGGCTCTGAGTGCCGGGGACCCCCTGGGTGCCGAGGGCTCCAGGTGCCGAGGGCTACCGTTTTCTGCCGTTTTTCTCCCAGTTTCTTAGTTTGCTTGAAAATCCATTCTGTGAGAGTTTTGAGCCTTCGGCCAGGGGGCCGAAGGCTCCCCAGTGTGCGCTGTGGGCTGCTAAGTGCTTGGGGCGCCGTAATTTGGGGCCTGCTGTGTTTCCTGGGCCGGTTGGGCCTTTATTGGTGTAGTAGGAGTCTGTGGGCCGAGGGTTCCCGGGCCATATACTCCATCAGGAGTCCCTCAATCCTTTTGTCGAAAGGTACTTGAGGGAAAAGGAGTAATTGTGCTTGTCCTCTGCCGTTGTTTTCGTCGTAATCTTTGAGGTTGGTGAGGAGTTGTTGCTTTTACGTCCCCGCCGAAGGCAGTCCCTCAGTTACCCACATGTCGGGACTTAAGGGATTGTTTTGCCGTTTGTTGGAATTTTTCTCCATTTTGTAATTTAATTATTTTCCCGAGGGGGTCCTCCAGTCCCCCATTCCTTGAGGCATTTGTAAAGTGGTGAAAAGGAGTAGAGTAGTTGCGCTGCTGTTGTGGGCCGAAGGCTGACGCTTTTCGTTTCATTTTGGGGGGATGCCTCGTTAAAAACCTCATTAGGAAAAACCCTGGGGGAAAAAATCCTAATGAGGGAAAAAGAGTGCACCGAATTCCCCCAACGATGAATCGAAAATGTGAAACCTTGGTTCGAAATGGAGAATAATGCAGATGCCGAAGGCTCTCCTTGTTCTGAGGGCTCATGTATTGAATAGTCGGAGGCTTGTTGTTGATGTCTTGGGTGGTGACGAAGAGGAGCCCCTCAATCTGGGGATCGAGGGCGTGATGGATGAGGGCAGTAGTTGAATTGTTACTGGGGTGTCCCCCGCTTGTTGATTAGTTGGTGATGAGGATATCCGAGGGCTCCCCCTACCCGTGTGCCGTAGGCTATCTGTCAATGAGGCATACTTCCCGGGGGCTACCCGGCCCTTACAGTGCTGAGGGGGAATCCCTGAGGGGTGGCCTGATATGAAGCGTTGGGCTTCTGAAGGAGTGATCCCGAGGGCGACTGTTATGTACTGTGTGAGGCACAACCCGGGGGCGTCTCTGGGTGAGTGTACCCGGAGGTTCTTCTTGATGGAGTGGAGTGAAGTAAGAAAATACGGGGGCTCCCAGAATATAGCCGTTGGAAATATAGCCGTTGGAATATGTAACGTCAGGATATAGCCGTTGGGGGGAGGGTACACGTGGCGCATGATGGTTGGCTGTCCGTGGGCGGCGTCACCGGTTGGGTGAAACGACGGCAAGTAATAATGACTTGTAGCCGGGGGGCGGTTTTCAGGCCCAAGCCCGGATTCCGGGGCCTATAAATACCCCGGAGCCAGAGTCATTTCTTCTTGCGCGATCATCTGTCTTAGCGAAGTTCTGCCGAAAATTTTCTAGAGAGAGAAAATCACCTTCGATCACAGCAACTTCTAGAGGTCCGTTCTTCCTTCGTTCCTCGCCGTTTTTCGTAAGCTTTCGCTCCCTGGCCTTAGATTAGGTGTTAGAGCTTTGTAGAGAACCCTCGGTTTAGGAGTCTTAGCTTAAGTACACCAAGGATGTCGTCCCAAAGTGACTCGCAGAATACCTCAAGGGAGCCCTCGGTTGAGGACGAGGTTGCTTCTGATGTAGAGTCAACTAGCAGTGCGCCCTCGGTTGCCGATGACGAAGCCGTAGCCTTGGAGTTGCAGAAGGCCCTTGTTGCTGAAGTGGAAGCCGAGGGCTTCAAACAGGAGTGTGAAGATGAAGAATTAGCCCTTGCGTTCCAGGTGGCGGAGGACGAAGCTCAAAAGGAAGCGATGACGGTTACCGTTGCTGTGCCACCCCCTCGGAATGATTGTGGTGAGCCTAGTACCTCCAGGCCGTTGGACCCGACGCCTATGAGGATGGCCCCCGACAAGAAGAGGAAGATGAAGTCGAGGAGGGCTGCCCCCAAGAAGAAAGGTGTTGCCGCTGGTGCTGGGGGGCCGGTTGAAATGCCCGAGGGGTATACCTGGCTAAATACCGAGGCCCTCAATATCAAGTCGAAGGCGAACAAGGCGGACTTGTACATTGTAACACCGCCCCCAAGTATTTGTACTTCATCGAATTATGTATTGAACCCTGAGAAATGTATAAAAGCGTTTTTACGTGATTGTAAATTTTTATCATTCCTTTTACGTGAATAGTAAAATTCACGTGGGGCCCACACCGGAGGTGGGGCCGCCCGATAATATCAGGACCACATATTATATTAATCTTGGACTAGATAATATGTATATGGTGGTGGATATCCTAATTGGGCCATGACAATGGCACAAGGTTGACCGGTTGGTCAAACGGGCCAAATTATCGGTATCGGGGAATTTATTAGATAACCGCCCAAAAAAAGGGGTTTCGGAGACTTCTAAATTAAAGTTGGGGAATTCATATTGATTCTAAGGTCCAATAAGGATTGGGAACAAGTGCTATATTTTATTTGACGCGATAAAAATATAACATACTTAAAACAGTCCGGAAAATACAACTTTCGGGACCGGTTGTACACTCGGGTACACAAAGGGTTGACCTCCCACATAAGTGGGGGCCAACCCACATCCTTGATCTGGAAAACATCAAGGGGAGCCGCATGAAAGGCATGGCAATGGGAGGCTGATTGGTAAGGAGACCAATCAAACCAACCAAGGGCCCCTCCTCACATTATTTTGGGCTATTGAGACAAAAGTGAGGGGTTCCCTCCACCCACCTCCAATCAGTTCGTCCATCCCACAAGAGAGGTGAGAGAAGCTTTGCAATACTCCATTCTTTGCAGCCATTTACGCACCAAGAACAAAGGAGGAAGAAGGAGGGGAAAAGAGGAGAAAAGTTGGTTTTGGAGAGGAAAACTTGTGTTTAGCAAGGTAAGGACTCCATTAATCCCATTTCTTGTTCTTCAATACTCTTTTATGATGATTCAATCATATTTCACACCCTAGTAATGTTCTACACGTTGGGATGTGTAGAAAGAGGGGTTGGAAGGTGGTTCTAAGCCCAAGGACGGACTTAGAAGCCAAAGTAACCGGTTCGCCGGAAAATAACCTTTTGGAGGTTGTTTGTATTACTATGGGTTTTATGATGATAAAACCTTGTTAGTAACTTGTCTAAGGTATTCAAGGAACTTTCATGGAGTTGAAAAGGTCGCCGGAGTTGTCGCCGGAGTTCGTTGAAGTTCGCCGGAGTTTCGCCGGAGCTAAATCGGGAAGGCTAGAACTTCATAAGCTTCATTAAGGTGAGAAGACGGCTTTATGATTTATAACTTTTGCGTGAGGCATGAGATTACCTAAAGTAATCAAGGATATGTTTTGTGGAATGATTAAAGATAATCAAGTATTTGCTTATGCCATGATTTTGCATAAAACATAGTTGAAAAGCATGTTATGTAGGTTTGGTGATAAAAAATGTGAAAACTTATTATGTGTGGTGTTCCAGGGATCCAAAATGGTATTTTTGGATCAAGGACGTCGAGAAGTATAAGTGTATAAAATTTCATGTTAATCAGACTTCGTTTGGACGGTCAAACGAGCGTTGACCGCCAAGACAAAGGTGATACCCGATCGGGTATGGGTGCATACCCGACCGGGTTTTGATTAAAATGGCTCCAGAAGCCACTGCCACACTAGACCCGACCGGGTATGGGTGTAGACCCGACCGGGTCTCAAGTAAAGTTGGCTCCAGGGGCTACTGCCTCACCCTACCCGACCGGGTAAGGTTGGATACCCGACCGGGTATTGGTTTACACTCAAAACGGGCAGTTTTGAGTAGGTTAACGTGGGTCGTTCGGGTGGGACCCGCCCACGTTGGATCCTAAGGATTGTTATATGACTATAGGGTTAGGCATTGTTCATAGTTAAAGGGATGAAAGGTTATCCATATCCAGGTTAGGATTTGGTAGAGAATAGACTAGGGATTGAGTGCCCTTGGACGGTAAATGATCCAGAATACTCCAGGTGGGGTCGAGTACCCTTGGACGGTAAATGATCCAGAATACTCCAGGTGGGGTCGAGTACCCTTGGACGGTAAATGATCCAGAATACTCCAGGTGGGGTCGAGTACCCTTGGACGGTAAATGATCCAGAATACTCCAGGTGGGGTCGAGTACCCTTGGACGGTAAATGATCCAGAATACTCCAGGTGGGGTCGAGTACCCTTGGATGGTAAATGATCCAGAATACTCCAGGTGGGGTCGAGTACCCTTGGACGGTAAATGATCCAGAATACTCCAGGTGGGGTCGAGTACCCTTGGACGGTAAATGATCCAGAATACTCCAGGTGGGGCCGAGTACCCTTGGACGGTAAATGATCTTAAATACTCCAGGATGGGTTGAGTGCCTTGGACGGTAAATGATCCTAAAACACTCGGTAGTATGAATCGAAGGTAGACTATAGCTTGTGAGCTAGGTAACCGGGAAAGGAGTGAGAAAAGTCAGGTAAGAACTTTATCTCTAAAAGACTCTTTAAGGTAAATGACCTACGGGTTGAGTATTTTACGAGTATATATACAGTATGTATCATCGGGTGGATGAGAGACATCTATATATATATGTATCACCCTATTTTTGGGTCTCGTGTCTGAAACATTAGTTATTCTTCATATAGTCTGCTTGTCACTAGTACTTCTATGGAGTACTGACCCCTCCGAGGGCCCTCACATTTTTCAGGTTGAAGCTAGAGTCCTTACTACCTGCACCTTTGCCTGGGGTGATCATTCGAGGAGGAAGACGTGGTTCGTGCTTCCATTCGTATTTTTGAAATTTATAAACTGCTCATGGATTTTTGAACAATGTTTCCATTAAAACAGTTGGGGGTCTGCGTGCCCGTGTTTTCCACGTGTGGCTAAGTATCAAACATATTATTATTTCCGCATTTGTTTGATTATGATATTGATGTTGATTGTATGTGTTTACTAATCGGTTTGGAAATAGAATCAATCGGACGCCTTGTACAATCCAATAGGGATGAACCGTTGTTATTCTTATCGGGATGTACGGCGGTTGTCTACGTGGCTCGGATGCGGTCCGGGGCGTGACAATTAAGTGGTATCAGAGCCATCGATTTCTAAACTATATAATTAACCTCTCAATATGGTTATCCTCAAAAAGTTTTGAATAAAACCATGAGCAACAGTTTTTGTACTTAAGGAACCGTTGGAAACCAAGTTATTGACCTCTTATTGTTAAGACGGTACCCTTAACAGTTTGTTGGCCATAATGTTGGACCAAGTGGTGTCTTTTGTACTAATCCGTCAATTGACATTGAAAAGAGTCTAATGACTCATTCCTTATTTCTTTCAGAAATGGAGGGTGGACGCAGGATTACTAGGAGGAACCCGACAGGGCATGTGCCGGGGGCCACCGGGCATGCCACTCGGGCGGAATCACGGACCTCTAGGGGTAGAGGCCGGGGCCAAGGCCGAGGCAGGGGTCGTGGGAGTTCTACCACGCCGACGACAAGTAGCACACGCGTCGGTTCCGTGTACCCGTCATGGGCCACCGAACCGGACGACTTCACCTATGCTCCAAGCACGGAGCAAGAGGAGACCCCGTACAACGGGGAGGACTTTGAGGAAGAAGATGAGGATGATGATCCTCATTATGACCGTATGAGTGAGGTACTAGAGTGGTACCTCGAGAATAAAGCAAAGAGAGAGTAGCGGCGCCAAGCTAGACAGGCTAGGCAAACCATGGGGCAAGGAAGCCGAGGTGCTTCTAGTGCTCCATCGGGGGCATTTGGAGGAGACACGATGGTGCGTATCTCCAAGTACCTCAAGGAGGCCAGGGCCTTGGGGTGCAAATCATTTGATGGCAAGGGCGACATATCTGAGGCCGCCGACTGGATTAAGAAGCTGAATGATGCTTCTAGGGATATGCAAATTGGACTCGACGTGAAGTTGAGGGTTGCCACCAGGCTACTAGAAGGGGTAGCTGCTGTATGGTGGGAAGGCGTGAAAGGAAAGTTCCACGGTGAGGCCACTTGGGAGGAATTCGAAGTGGAGTTCTATAATCAGTACTACTCAACTTTTGAAGTCAATCTCAAAAGAAGAGTGTACCACTTGAGATTTAATTTAAATGATTTAATAGTACTACTCATACCAACAAGATGCATCTCCTTTTAAGGGAGCTCATCACCAAGAACTCCAAAGTTAAGCGTGCTTGCACGGGAGTAGTCTTGGGATGGGTGACCCCCTGAGAAGTTTCTCAGGGCGCGCACGAGTGAGGACAAAGTGCGCGGAAAAGGCTACTGGCGGTTTGTGAGGACAGTACTAGAGGTCAGAAGTAACTACCTCGGGGCCTACGGGACGGGGTGTTACAGGTGGTATCAGAGCAACCCTGCGACAGTGTGCTGATCCGTTGGATATCGGGCGGGCACTTAGCGGGGGGAAAGATTCTGGGATTTGATTGAGATTGGTTTATGGGCGCAACGAGGACGTTGCGTTCCTAAGTGGGGGTGATTGTAACACTTGAGATTTAATTTAAATGATTTAATAGTACTACTCATACCAACAAGATGCATCTCCTTTTAAGGGAGCTCATCACCAAGAACTCCAAAGTTAAGCGTGCTTGCACGGGAGTAGTCTTGGGATGGGTGACCCCCTCGGAAGTTTCTCAGGGCGCGCACGAGTGAGGACAAAGTGCGCGGAAAAGGCTAGTGGCGGTTTGTGAGGACAGTACTAGAGGTCAGAAGTAACTACCTCGGGGCCTACGGGACGGGGTGTTACAAAGAGAGTACACGAACTTAAAACAGGAGGATGGTTGCTCGGTGAGGCAATTGGAACAAAGGTTCCGTGACTTGGCACGATTCATCCCAGAATACTCTTTGGATGAAAATCGTATGGCCAATCACTTTTGGGATGCTCTACAGTTGGACATCCGTGACCGGGCTACTTACCATCACAGCATGACATTTAGCCAAATCGTTGACCAGGGGCTCCTTGGGGAAGCCCAATGGAATGAGAGGAAGTTGAGGGACGCCGAGGAGGCGAAGAAGAGAAGATGGGGAAACTCTGGACCCCAAGACCACTCCCGGAAGCATCACGCTGGGAGTGGCAATTCATTCAGGGCGCCGGCACCACTGGCGAAAAGGAATAAAGGCTCAGGAGGGCAAGGGGCCAAACCAGGGAGTACGTGGTCACCAAGGTGCGCGAATTGCGGCAAGAACCATGCGGGGAAGTGCAATGAACCACCCCGGTGTTACAAATGTGGTAGCATGAGTCACCTGAAATCCTCTTGCCCAATGTTGAATGGAGGCGGTCCATCAAGGGCCATTGAAGGACCTACAGCTAGTAGGGGACGTGCGGGACCGTCTCAGGCCGGTACAGGAAGGGGCGGACCCACGGCTAGCAATGCCGCGTCCGTTAACCAAGGCAGAACCCAGGCACGAGTGTATGCAATGATCGAGGAGGATGCGCGAGCAAACCCGGACTCCGTTGCAGGTAATACACTAAACCTTGTATGTTTCCAGGCTGGTATTAAAGTTATAATCCCTAGGGGTCAGTTACGAGCGGACTTAGAGTCGAATCGGGAAAACTAAACGCAAATAAGCTAATACCCAACCGGGTATGGTAGCTCACCCGACCGGGTATGCTGGGATTTTAGCCTGGTAAACTCACTAGAACAGATACCCGACCGGTTATAGTAGCTCACCCGACCGGGTATGCTGGGATTTTGGCCTGGTAAACTCACTGGATTGGATACCCGACCGGGTCTAGTAGGTTACCCGACCGGGTATGCTAAGTCTTCCTACCCGCCGGTACTACCAGGTCGGGTAAAGGAGAAGAATCGTGTGGATTGTTGCGCTTACCGCTACACTAAAAGCAATCGCTGATAGTGAAGCACGCTCCTCCCCCTTTATAGCACAAGCGAAGCGCCACGCGGTCCGATTGCACCGACAGGCTGGCTGTTGCTGGCACCGCATACCCGCGGCCCAACAATCTCCCCCCCAGCACCTGCCAGCCTACAACTGCGCAGCATGCTGTTGCCGGGGGGTCGAACCCGTGACCTTGGCTCTGATACCACTTGTGGATCGTTGCGCTTACCGCTACACTAAAAGCAATCGCTGATAGTGAAGCACGCTCCTCCCCCTTTATAGCACAAGCGAAGCGCCACGCGGTCCGATTGCACCGGCAGGCTGGCTGTTGCTGGCACCGCATACCCGCGGCCCAACAAATCGCTTCTGGAACAGAGACCCGATCGGGTAGAATGAGTCACCCGACCGGGTATGCCAAATTCTTGTACCCATCAGCCTTACCAGACCGGGTAGAGCAAGATAATTGCTTCTGGATTGGATACCCGACCGGGTATAAAGATGTACCCGACCGGGTATAGGGTATCCCTCGGCTGGTTTTTTTTTCTTCGCTCGGTCCTTTTCAGTCGGGATGTTGAATATGGTGTCTTACATGACTTATATATGTAGGAACACTAAAGATCAACGATAGAGATGCGAGAATTCTCATCGATACCGGGGCACAACGTTCATTCGTGAGCGAAGCGTTTGCCAAGGGATTGAACATGCCTTTGGTAGCAATGATGCAACCGTTGCTGGTCTCTACACCATTGGGAGATGATGTAGAGCGGAAACACTAATATCCCTCGTGTAATGTAGGGATAGGGGAGCATTGTCTAACGGGTGACTTTGTGCCGTTAGATATGCTCGAGTTTGACGCTATACTGGGCATGGATTGGCTCGAAAAGCACCATGCGAGAGTAGATTGCTACACCAAGGTGTTAGAACTAAAAGATGGAGAAGGAAATACTCTATGATTCGAGGGAGATAGAGGGAAATTCAATCCTTGTATCATATCGGCCATAAGAGCAAGGCGTATGATGAGGAGAGGGTGTCAAGCGTACTTGGCCTATGTCATAGGCAAGGAAGGCAAGGGAAAGAGTCTCACTGAGGTGAGAGTGGTGAGTGAGTACCCAGAAGTTTTCCCTGCAGAACTCCCGGGACTCCCACCAGATCGAGAAATTGAGTTCACTATTGAAGTAGAACCCGATACGAAACCCATCTCGATTCCTCCATATCGGATGGCACCGGCTGAACTTCAAGAGTTGAAGGTGCAATTGGAAGAATTACTGGACAGCGGTGTAACACCCCAAAATTTCTCACCCCAAAAAAAATACTTTATTCAAAATAAATATCAACTTTATTTGAAAACATCAGAGTTTTGCAGCGGAAATCAAAAAGGAAATAGGGGTGCTACCGCCACACTCGATTCTCTCTTAATCGAGTGCACATGCTAAAACAACTTAAACTTCAAAATCAAAAGTTCACTGATTAAAGTTATTGAAAGAGAAATTTACAATGATTTACTAATAATGTTTTCTAGCGAAAGCTCTCTCTCGAAATCAACTTCAACATCGATCAACTAAACACATGTACAAAAATCATGTACAGAAAGAAAAAATAAAAGAAACACACATCAGCAATAATGCTAAGTAAGTCTCACCTAACCTTTTAAAATAATAATAATAGTATATATATAAATTCGTACAACCATTAGTATAAAATATTTTCAAAACACTTTATAAATCATAAGTAAACGATATCTGTACAAAATCCCAATCACATAACTTGTGAACCATAATAATTCCAAAATACATGAAACACCAAAATTTCTCCTCTATTGAATTTCTCCAAAAATCACTTTGTAACTAACTTCCTAGTAATTTAGAAGGGCGGTGCTCAACACTTTGGTTGAGCCCGGTGGTCCGTTGTTAGGTACGGCCACCCCGGGACTATCGCCGGTACCACAACTGCTCCTTGGAAACGGAAACAACTACTTTAAGTGTGCACACCCCCTAAAGGTATTCCAAGCCCTCCGGGTTAGTAAGTCGATCCGGGTAGCCGGGATGTTTTCTACCAACTACCCCACCTCAAAACCTGAATGATTAGGAGCTACTACTACCATTACTACTCAAAAGTCGGGATGTTTTCTACCGACCGTCAATTCACCTCAAACCAAAACCACAAAAAATGAGTAATAGTAGACCTAACCATCCTCCACATTTTAAGGGACGTGGAAAACCAACACCACAGATTTCTCCCGTGATGCTCACCTTTTATAAAAATATTTATTTTTCTCTAAATCAATCGAAGTTTATACTTCAAAAATTCCCTTTTTATCAAACTCCCACAAAGATAACAAATTACGTACTATTACAAAATATCCCAAAATCGTATACAATAATTTATCTCAACAAAACAGTACATCAACTAATATCTCAAATACAACCCTTTCATATCATAATATTCACTCAAATTCAGCACACATAAATTCAATTCTCAAATATGCACACAAAAATATGTAAAAGAAATCACGAAGAAAAAGAACTAATATCGGTTGACGTGAAACTTATCTTAAATCCAAATGCTCCTACTTCTCTTCTTCAATTCCAATCTCTAAATGAGCACCTTTTTAATTTAGATGATATAATTAGTCACTTATTCTATTTATAAATTATTTTATTCAATTTTTCCCCTCTTATTTCCTTATTTATTAACTTAATTTATTAGTTATTTGAATTTATTTGATTAATCACTTTTTATTAATCAAATTACCTTATTAATTCAGCCATTAATTACAATATTTGAATTCTAATATTAATTAAAGTATCCGAATATAATTAACCACAACATCCAATTTTTATTCAATAATCACCATTAATTTACTCTACTCATAAATTATTATCTAATTACTTTATTTATATTAACCCATTAATTTATGAATTCAAATATTTTAAATATTTATATGAAGTCCGAATATCTAATAATAAATCATAAAAATTATTAATTGAATTAGTCCACTAATTACATAACTAAGTTATTTATTAAGTCTACATATAGTCAATTATTTATGTTAGCTAATCCAACCTTATTTTATTTTCCTTATTTTATTCCAACATCATTTTTAGTCCAGAATATTATTTTTCAATCTCAGTGATTTATTTATTTCACCAAGAATATTTATATTCCCTTATTTAATTACTTAACTAGTTTTATATGGCCCAATTAAATTAAATAGACTAAGAATCGACTTTATAAATTAAAAACCGTCTATAACTATATTTTGGGTCTATATTTGACCTAGGTTGTCCAGATATCTATTTTATAATTATTTCCATAATTATTCACTTAATTTCATATATCTATTAACCGGTTCAATTACAATTAAATATACTAAATCTTAATATTTATTAGTTATAAATGGTCCATAAGGTCCTAGTTAGTCATATATTTATCCTAGTTTACCCCAATATTTATTTCATAATTATTTTCGTCACTTAGTTGATTATTTACTAAATGTGTATAAATTGGCCCAAATACAATTAAATCCATTAAAAATAGCTAAAAATATTATTTTTCAATTCTGGTTGGTCCGAATATGTATATTTATACTAGGTATTTAATTTATACTTTTCCAGATTTTATTTATTTCATTTACTATTTTATTTTTAATTTTTATTAAAATTGGGCCGAACTGGCCCATTACACCGACCCGGCCCAAGAGTTCTGACCCAGACAACTGGGTCATCTTCTCCAGGTCGATTCCGGCGACTTCGCCGGAAACTAGAAAACTCCGGCGAGCTATAACTTGACTTACAGCTAACGGATTTCGACGATTCAAGTTGCAAAATGATCCTTGCGGCGAGACGAAGCTCCTCCACCCCTATCTACGACAAAATATCTGCTTTTTATAAAGACCCGCTTCCACAACTTGCAACTCCGGCGAATGATATCTCTCTCGTTTCATGACCGTTTTCTACGATTCTTCTACCGTTGGATTCCTCTCACGAAGGAGAAGGTTTTTATGTGAGTTTTGGTTTCGCTTATGGGTTATAACGAAGGGTCGAAAAATAGTGTGTGTGTATATATATATATATATATATACACACACACACATGTGTGTATATATATAGGTCGCAGGTTTTGGGGATGAAGAAAACGCAGATTCGGCCTGCTATTTATAAGGGAAATATGAGGGGTTTAGGATGAGAGTTTGTGTTTAATTTGAACAGCTTCTTCCGCAGCTCCGTTCTTATCTCGTACGTGGTTGTGTTGGAGTTGGAGTTTATCTTCTTTTGGGGCTCTGTATGTGTTCGTGATTACGGCGAAACTCCTTCCGTGAGTTCAGCTTCGTTCGTTGTTATACTAGTACTACGTATTGCTTGGCTTCGTTTGTAGTCCCAGTATTATTATACTATTGTATGAGGAGTATTTCATATTGTTATTACTAGCTAGTACACACATACGTATATTTACTTAATAGGGATCAAGTATTTTACTTCTTATAGTTATTACTAGCTAGTACGTACATACGTATATTTACATAGTACGTGTATTATATACAGTGGAGGAGCTAGGGGGGGGGGGCAAGGGGGGGCAAGCGCCCCCGCTCCGACTAATTTTTTTTACTAGTATTACTTATAATATGTTTCTTGCCCCGGCTTCTTTTTTAATTTTAAAAAAAATAAGTACAACTTAAGGTTATTTTAAGATGAAGTGTTAAAATAAATAAAAAAGTATTTTCAGAAAAAGTAAAAAAAATGAAATATAGAATAAAAGGGGATTAATGTATGTAATACATTTGGCATCCCAATATGTCAATAATCCGGAGTAGCTCAGTGGAGACAGGTAACACGCTCCCTTCGTATCACCTGTGTTCGAATCCCCCCCAGGACGGATTAAGTTAAACTTGTTTTGCTTTTCTTCCGCCCCAATTCTTCCAATTTTATTTTCTTCAGCCTACAACTCGTCCCACACCGGATGAAATAGAGGATTCACTCCTCATTTGAGCCTATATAATCGCTCCTTCATAGTTGATAAAGATTAAGTTGCTAGTAAAGCTTGAGTGCAAGTATTAGCTACAATATAAACAAATATTGAATACCCATTCGGTTTTTGTGAAAAAACCGAATAACCGGACCGAAAATTCGGTGTCCGAAAAATTGGGTCCCAACTTAGATCGGTTCGGTTTCGGGTTATAGAATATACGAAACCGAAAGATCGGTTCGGTTCGGATATTTCCTATTTCGGTTCGGTTCCCGAACCGAATCCAGCCCTAGTTCTCACTTCTCCCCATTTGTTCTCAGATTCTGCAATTTTCAAGTAAGTTTCTCATCTGCCAATTTATGCCCATATTAATTATTTGCTCTCATCCCTAACGAAAAGTCAGAAATTATTTGTGTGAATCCTCAAATCTCAGTTCTAGATGCAATTTAATGCTATTTGTATAAGGAACATTTTTAATTCATACTTATTTTTGTTATATTTAGGAGTATGAGTTTGGATAAATTTGTAATTAAGACTAAGAGGTCTTTGATTGGAGGTGTTAGTTCTTCAATTGTTCCTAATCAGTCTATCTCTAGTGTTGAAAATGCCACTGCGTCAAATGAAAATATTGCTAGAGATGAGATGAATGAGAGGGACAAGAGAGCCCGAACAGAAATTACACATGAATGGGATATTATTAGTGATCCATTTTCACGAAAACCAATTAATGAATATGCGCCGGGGATTATGGATGATGTGATGAGAGCATATGTTGTTAAAGGTGCTTGTCAACCAGCATCTCATAAGTTTCCACGAACTGAATTTGGTAAGACATTAAGGAGCTTTCGAGGAGAGTGGTTTAAAACTTGGGAATGGTTGGAATATAGTATTTCTAAAGATGCCGCTTTCTGTTTTTGGTGTTACCTTTTTCATGGGCATGAAGGAAAGAGATTTGGTGATGATGTGTTTGTGAGGACCGGATTCCGTAATTGGAAGAAAGCTCCTGAAAGGAACAACTCCAAGTTTGGATATATGAGATGAGAGGAAATGAAGCATTTTCCACTTTACAAAGTATTGGTGAAGTGTCTAAGAAGATGGTTGAGCTTACAATTCACAAATCTTTTCACTTGGTCTATCGTCTTATTGAGTTGGCTCTAGTGTTACCAGTTGCAAGAGCCACAGTTGAAAGAGCTTTCTCATCGATGAATATTATCAAGACAGATCTTCGCAATAAGATGAGAGATGACTATCTTACGGATTGCTTAGTATGCTACATCGAAAGAGACATTTTTCAAGCAATTGATAATGAAGCTATTATGCAGCATTTTCAAAATATGAAAACTCGTAGGATTGATTTGCCTAGGTTGCAGAAGTAAATCAAGTAGTATGTAATGAACTATAATTTTTTGTTAAATTATTACGCTATTGTTGTTCTTATTATATTTTGGACATGAACTTTAAAATTTTTAGTCTTTGGTTTGCCCCTCCTTGGACAAACCTCTGGCTCCGCCACTGATTATATATATATATATATATATATATATATATATATATATATATATATATATATATATATATATATATATATTTACTTCTTATGCGATATGTATAACTGGTACTTACGTGTTATAAAATATTACTTTCATTTTTAGGAAAAAAAAACGTTACTTTTATTATCGGACCATTTTTATCAGATTAAACATGTCACAATGATAAATTTTTGTCTGTTTACTTATTTAATAAAATGTTGTCCCTATTACTGAAATATTTTTATCTGGCTAAAACGTCATAAATTATGAAATTTTATCTGATTAGAATGTTACAACTAGCGCCACTTTATCTTATTCACTTAATTATTAAAATCTTACTTTGGTAACCGTTTATTTCAATAGTAAAATTATTTTATTTTTATTTAAATTTTTGAAGTGTCACATTCTACCCTCCTTAAAAGATATTTCGTCCCGAAACATTAACTAAAATCAAATAACCAAGTTTTTAAGTATTACATTCTACCCCCCTTAAAGAGAGGTTACGTCTTCGTAACTAAAATTTTACCTTAATCGAATAACTCTGGGTAGCGTCGTTGTTCTCAATGTTGTTACTCATGGATGTCATTATCTCATTGAAAAGTATAGCGTATAAGAAATCTATCGGTATTCATAAATATTCTATTCTATCCAATAACTTACTAATCACGTAATGTATAAAGTTCTTCTATAAGTCCAACTTTATCCACAAATAAACATATATGGATATGTCACACTTAAAAATATCTCAAGAAAATCAGAACAATCACAACCTCAATCCAAACCAAAATCAAAGTCTCACAACCTCACCACGCCCCTAAAATTTTATTTTAGTCCTTGAAGCTCTCTTACTTATCGCCTAGTATTTTTTTATTTTTTAACCTAATATTTTGGAAAAACATTTTTGAAAAATCCACCTTGAAAACCTTTAAGAATCCTACAAATTGTTAGAAACCTTTTTAGAAAATCAAAGCTAGGAAATTTAAGACCATAAGAAAATTTTAAAAAAAATTATTTAGAAAATCTTTTGGAAAAATGATTTGAAAACTCCCCCCAGAAAAACCTTAGGCTCTGATACCAACTTGTAACACCCCCAAATTTCTCACAAAAAAAAATATACTTTATTCAAAATAAATATCAACTTTATTTGAAAACATCAGAATTTTGCAGCGGAAATCAAAAAGGAAATAGGGGTGCTACCGCCACACTCGATTCTTTCTTAATCGAGTGCACAGGCTAAAACAACTTAAACTTCAAAATCAAAAGTTCACTGATTAAAGTTATTGAAAGAGAAATTTACAATGATTTACTAATAATGTTTTCTAGCGAAAGCTCTCTCTCGAAATCAACTTCAACATCGATCAACTCAACACCTGTACAAAAATCATGTACAGAAAGAAAAAATAAAAGAAACACACATTAGCAATAATGCTAAGTAAGTCTCACCTAACCTTTTAAAATAATAATAATAGTATATATATAAATTCGTACAACCATTAGTATAAAATATTTTCAAAACACTTTATAAATCATAAGTAAACGATATCTGTACAAAATCCAAATCACATAACTCGTGAACCATAATAATTCCAAAATACATGAAACACCAAAATTTCTCCTCTATTGAATTTCTCCAAAAATCACTTTGTAACTAACTTCCTAGTAATTTAGAAGGGCGGTGCTCAACACTTTGGTTGAGCCCGGTGGTCCGTTGTTAGGTACGGCCACCCCGGGACTATCGCCGGTACCACAACTGCTCCTTGGAAACGGAAACAACTACTTTAAGTGTGCACACCCCCTAAAGGTATTCCAAGCCCTCCGGGTTAGTAAGTCGATCCGGGTAGCCGGGATGTTTTCTACCAACTACCCCACCTCAAAACCTGAATGATTAGGAGCTACTACTACCATTACTACTCAAAAGCCGAGATGTTTTCTACCGACCGTCAATTCACCTCAAACCAAAACCACAAAAATTGAGTAGTAGTAGACCTAACCATCCTCCACATTTCAAGGGACGTGGAAAACCAACACCACAGATTTCTCCCGTGATGCTCACCTTTTATAAAAATATTTATTTTTCTCTAAATCAATCGAAGTTTATACTTCAAAAATTCCCTTTTTATCAAACTCCCACAAAGATAACAAATTACGTACTATTACAAAATATCCCAAAATCGTATACAATAATTTATCTCAACAAAACAGTACATCAACTAATATCTCAAATACAACCCTTTCATATAATAATATTCACTCAAATTCAGCACACATAAATTCAATTCTCAAATATGCACACAAAAATATGTAAAAGAAATCACGAAGAAAAAGAACTAATATCGGTTGACGTGAAACTTACCTTAAATCCAAATGCTCCTACTTCTCTTCTTCAATTCCAATCTCTAAATGAGCACCTTTTTAATTTAGATGATATAATTAGTCACTTATTCTATTTATAAATTATTTTATTCAATTTTTCCCCTTTTATTTCCTTATTTATTAACTTAATTTATTAGTTATTTGAATTTATTTGATTAATCACTTTTTATTAATCAAATTACCTTATTAATTCAGCCATTAATTACAATATTTGAATTCTAATATTAATTAAAGTATCCGAATATAATTAACCACAACATCCAATTTTTATTCAATAATCACCATTAATTTACTCTACTCATAAATTATTATCTAATTACTTTATTTATATTAACCCATTAATTTATGAATTCAAATATTTTAAATATTTATATGAAGTCCGAATATCTAATAATAAATCATAAAAATTATTAATTGAATTAGTCCACTAATTACATAACTAAGTTATTTATTAAGTCTACATATAGTCAATTATTTATGTTAGCTAATCCAACCTTATTTTATTTTCCTTATTTTATTCCAACATCATTTTTAGTCCAGAATATTATTTTTCAATCTCAGTGATTTATTTATTTCACCAAGAATATTTATATTCCCTTATTTAATTACTTAACTAGTTTTATATGGCCCAATTAAATTAAATAGACTAAGAATCGACTTTATAAATTAAAAACCGTCTATAACTATATTTTGGGTCTATATTTGACCTAGGTTGTCCAGATATCTATTTTATAATTATTTCCATAATTATTCACTTAATTTCATATATCTATTAACCGGTTCAATTACAATTAAATATACTAAATCTTAATATTTATTAGTTATAAATGGTCCATAAGGTCCTAGTTAGTCATATATTTATCCTAGTTTACCCCAATATTTATTTCATAATTATTTTCGTCACTTAGTTGATTATTTACTAAATGTGTATAAATTGGCCCAAATACAATTAAATCCATTAAAAATAGCTAAAAATATTATTTTTCAATTCTGGTTGGTCCGAATATGTATATTTATACTAGGTATTTAATTTATACTTTTCCAGATTTTATTTATTTCATTTACTATTTTATTTTTAATTTTTATTAAAATTGGGCCGAACTGGCCCATTACACCGACCCGGCCCAAGAGTTCTGACCCAGACAACTGGGTCATCTTCTCCAGGTCGATTCCGGCGACTTCGCCGGAAACTAGAAAACTCCGGCGAGCTATAACTTGACTTACAGCTAACGGATTTCGACGATTCAAGTTGCAAAATGATCCTTGCGGCGAGACGAAGCTCCTCCACCCCTATCTACGACAAAATATCTGCTTTTTATAAAGACCCGCTTCCACAACTTGCAACTCCGGCGAATGATATCTCTCTCGTTTCATGACCGTTTTCTACGATTCTTCTACCGTTGGATTCCTCTCACGAAGGAGAAGGTTTTTATGTGAGTTTTGGTTTCGGTTATGGGTTATAACGAAGGGTCGAAAAATAGAGTGTGTATATATATATATATATATATATATATATATATATATATATATATATATATATATATATATATATATAGGTCGCAGGTTTTGGGGATGAAGAAAACGCAGATTCGGCCTGCTATTTATAAGGGAAATATGAGGGGTTTAGGATGAGAGTTTGTGTTTAATTTGAACAGCTTCTTCCGCAGCTCCGTTCTTATCTCGTACGTGGTTGAGTTGAAGTTGGAGTTTATCTTCTTTTGGGGCTCTGTATGTGTTCGTGATTACGGCGAAACTCCTTCCGTGAGTTCAGCTTCGTTCGTTGTTATACTAGTACTACGTATTGCTTGGCTTCGTTTGTAGTCCCAGTATTATTATACTATTGTATGAGGAGTATTTCATATTGTTATTACTAGCTAGTACACACATACGTATATTTACTTAATAGGGATCAAGTATTTTACTTCTTATAGTTATTACTAGCTAGTACGTACATACGTATATTTACATAGTACGTGTATTATATATATATATATATATATATATACATATATATATATATATATATACTTCTTATGCGATATGTATAACTGGTACTTACGTGTTATAAAATATTACTTTCATTTTTAAGAAAAAAAAAACGTTACTTTTATTATCAGACCATTTTTATCAGATTAAACATGTCACAATGATAATTTTTTGTCTGATTTACTTATTTAATAAAATGTTGTCCCTATTACTGAAATATTTTTATCTGGCTAAAACGTCATAAATTATGAAATTTTATCTGATTAGAATGTTACAACTAGTGCCACTTTATCTATTCACTTAATTATTAAAATCTTACTTCGGTAACCTTTTATTTCAATAGTAAAATTATTTTATTTTTATTTAAATTTTTGAAGTGTCACAAGCGGATTCATCAGGCCGAGTCATTCACCGTGGGGAGCACCGGTACTCTTTGTAAAGAAGAAAGATGGTACACTTAGAATGTGTATCGATTACCGTCAGTTGAACAAGATCACGATAAAGAATAAATACCCTTTGTCGAGGATCGACGACTTGTTTGATCAATTACGGGGGGCAACCGTGTTCTCTAAGATTGACTTGAGGTCAGGCTACCATCAACTGAAGATCAAGGAGAGTGACATACCCAAAAGTGCATTCCGTACTAGGTATGGTCACTATGCGTTTCTAGTGATGTCGTTCGGGCTTACGAACGCCCCCGCGGCATTCATGGACCTCATGAACCGAGTATTTCATCAATACTTAGACCAGTTCGTCATAGTGTTCATTGATGACATTTTGATATACTCCATGAATGAAGAGGAACACGAAAAACATCTAAGGCTTGTGCTTGAAACACTGCGGGAGAAGCAACTCTTTGCCAAATTCTCTAAATGTGAATTTTGGCTTGGGGAGATCGGTTTTCTCGGGCATGTGGTATCAGGCTCGGGCATTTCAGTTGATAACTCAAAGATTGAGGCGGTCACTAATTGGGAGAGGCCCAAGAACGTGAAGGAGATAAGGAGTTTCCTCGGTTTAGCGGGGTACTACCGCAAATTCGTGGAAAAGTTCTCGGTGATAGCATCTCCACTCACGAAGCTCACTAAAAAGGGGGCTAAGTTTGTGTGGGATGACAAGTGTGAGAAGGGGTTTCTTGAGCTAAAGAAACGTTTGACCGAAGCACCAGTGTTTGCCTTGCCCGTGCAAGGGTTAGAGTATGACATCTATAGCGATGCTAGCATTCAGGGACTGGGATGTGTACTGATGCAATCAGGGAAGGTAATTGCTTATGCTTCTCGCCAGTTGAGGAAGCATGAAGTAAACTACCCCACACATGATCTGGAGCTAGGCGCTGTGGTATTTGCATTGAAGATTTGGAGGCACTACCTCTACGGAGAGTTGTGTCACATTTACACCGACCACAAGAGCCTGAAGTATGTGTTCACTCAGAAAGAGTTGAACATGAGACAGAGAAGATGGATGGAGTTGATCAAGGATTACAACTTGGTCATTGACTATCATCCAGGCAAGGCTAATGTAGTAGCCGATGCATTGAGCAGGAAGAGCTCATCATCGGGGGTTTTACTCACATGCTTACGGGCACTGAGGGCACGCGTGGAGGTATCCATGGATGGGGCGCTATTGGCCAGATTTGAGGTGAGACCCACCTTGTTAGATGAAATCAGAACATGTCAAGGCAATGACGGGGAATGTCAGAAAATCCGGGAACGGATGCTTGTGGGGCCCGTCGAGGGTTTCCGTGAGAGAGAAGATGGACTGCTACTATTCAAGGAACGAGTGTGTGTGCCATCGGATAAGGAGCTCCGAAAGTCTATCCTTGAGGAGGCTCACTCATCTGCGTATGCCATGCACCCGGGCGGTACAAAGATGTACCGGGACTTGAAAGAAAGTTACTGGTGGTCGGGGATGAAGAGAGAGATTGCAGAATACGTGAGCCGTTGCCTTACTTGTCAACAGGTTAAGGCAGAGCACCAACACCCAGCAGGGTTACTACAACCACTTACCATTCCAGAATGGAAGTGGGAGCATGTTACCATGGACTTCGTGGTGGGTCTACCACGGACAGTTAGGAACTACGACACAGTATGGGTGGTAGTCGATAGGTTGACCAAGAGCGCTCATTTCCTACCTATCAACACTACCTATACGCTCGTGCGGTTGGCCAAATTGTACACAGATGAGATTGTGAGACTGCATGGGGTTCCGGTTACTATAGTATCGGATAGAGACCCACGGTTCACATCACGGTTTTGGCCTAAGTTCCAGGAATCCATGGGTACGAAATTGAGGTTTAGCACCGCGTTTCATCCTCAAACGGATGGGCAATCTGAACGGGTGATTCAGATCTTGGAGGACATGTTGAGGGCATGTGCCTTGGAGTTCCAGGGGAGCTGGGACAATCAGTTGGCTTTAGTAGAATTCGCCTATAACAACAGTTATCAGGCGAGTATAGGCATGCCTCCATACGAGGCATTGTATGGGAGGAAATGCCGGACACCATTGTGTTGGGACGAGGTCGGCGAGGCTAAGCTCGAGGGCACCGAGCTAGTCGAGATCACTAAAGAGAAGATAAAAGTTATACAAGATAGGCTCAAGGCTACCCAAGACCGGCAGAAGAGCTATGTTGAAAAACGTCGGAGGACGTTGGAGTTTGAGGTCGGTGATGAGGTATTTCTGAGGGTATCACCTTGGAAAGGGATCATCAGGTTCCTCAGCCGGGGTAAGCTTAACCCACGTTACATAGGTCCGTTCAAAAACCTTGAAAGGATTGGGGTTGTAGCTTACCGACTTCAGTTGACTCCAGAGTTAGAAAAGATTCATAATGTATTTCATGTTTCTATGCTCAAGAAGTATGTGCGGGACCCGTCACATATTCTTGAGAAACCACCGGTGGAGATCCGAGAAGACTTACACTATACGGTGCAGCCGGTGAAAATCATGGACCGACAGGTAAAGAAGCTAAGGAGCAAGGAGGTACCGATGGTAAAAGTACTTTGGAAGAGTGATCGTGTCGAGGAGCAAACGTGGGAATTGGAGACCCTAATGAGGGAACAATATCCATTTCTGTTTGATTAGACATGTGGATTTCGGGGACGAAATCCCAAATAAGGGGGGTAGAACTTGTAACACCGCCCCCAAGTATTTGTACATCATCGAATTATGTATTGAACCCTGAGAAATGTATAAAAGCGTTTTTACGTGATTGTAAATTTTTATCATTCCTTATACGTGAATAGTAAAATTCACGTGGGGCCCACACCGGAGGTGGGGCCGCCCGATATTATCAGAATCACATATTATATTAATCTTGGACTAGATAATATGTATATGGTGGTGGATATCCTAATTGGGCCATGACAATGGCACAAGGTTGACCGGTTGGTCAAATGGGCCAAATTATCGGTATCGGAGAATTTATCAGATAACAGCCCAAAAAAAGGGGTTTCGGAGACTTCTAAATTAAAGTTGGGGAATTCATATTGATTCTAAGGTCCAATAAGGATTGGGAACAAGTGTTATATTTTATTTGACCCGATAAAAATATAATATACTTAAAACAGTCCGGAAAATATAACTTTCGGGACCGGTTGTACACTCGGGTACACAAAGGGTTGACCTCCCACATAAGTGGGGGCCAACCCACGTCCTTGGTCTGGAAAACATCAAGGGGAGCCGCATGAAAGGCATGGCAATGGGAGGCTGATTGGTAAGGAGATCAATCAAACCAACCAAGGGCCCCTCCTCACATTATTTTGGGCTATTGAGACAAAAGTGAGGGGTTCCCTCCACCCACCTCCAATCAGTTCGTCCATCCCACAAGAGAGGTGAGAGAAGCTCTGCAATACTCCATTCTTTGCAGCCATTTACGCACCAAGAACAAAGGAGGAAGGAGGAGGGGAAAAGAGAAGAGAAAAGTTGGTTTTGGAGAGGAAAACTTGTGTTTAGCAAGGTAAGGACTCCATTAATCCCATTTCTTGTTCTTCAATACTCTTTTATGATGCTTCAATCATATTTCACACCCTAGTAATGTTCTACACGTTGGGATGTGTAGAAAGAGGGGTTGGAAGGTGGTTCTAAGCCCAAGGACGGACTTAGAAGCCAAAGTAACCGGTTCGCCGGAAAATAACCTTTTGGAGGTTGTTTGTATTACTATGGGTTTTATGATGATAAAACCTTGTTAGTAACTTGTCTAAGGTATTCAAGGAACTTTCATGGAGTTGAAAAGGTCGCCGGAGTTGTCGCCGGAGTTCGTTGAAGTTCGCCGGAGTTTCGCCGGAGCTAAATCGGGAAGGCTAGAACTTCATAAGCTTCATTAAGGTGAGAAGACGGCTTTATGCTTTATAACTTTTGCGTGAGGCATGAGATTACCTAAAGTAATCAAGGATATGTTTTGTGGAATGATTAAAGATAATCAAGTATTTGCTTATGCCATGATTTTGCATAAAACATAGTTGAAAAGCATGTTATGTAGGTTTGGTGATAAACAATGTGATAACTTATTATGTGTGGTGTTCCAGGAATCCAAAATGGTATTTTTGGATCAAGGACGTCGAGAAGTATAAGTGTATAAAATTTCATGTTAATCAGACTTCGTTTGGGCGGTCAAACGAGCGTTGACCGCCAAGACAAAGGTGATACCCGACTGGGTATGGGTGCATACCCGACCGGGTTTTGATTAAAAATGGCTCCAGAAGCCACTGCCACACTAGACCCGACCGAGTATGGGTGTAGACCCGACCTGGTCTCAAGTAAAGTTGGCTCCAGGGGCTACTGCCTCACCCTACCCGACCGGGTAAGGTTGGATACCCGACCGGGTATTGGTTTACACTCAAAACGGGCAGTTTTGAGTAGGTTAACGTGGGCCGTTCGGGTGGGACCCGCCCACATTGGATCCTAAGGATTGTTATATGGCTATAGGGTTAGGCATTGTCCATAGTTAAAGGGATGAAAGGTTAGCCATATCCAGGTTAGGATTTGGTAGAGAATAGACTGGGGATTGAGTGCCCTTGGACGGTAAATGATCCAGAATACTCCAGGTGGGGTCGAGTACCCTTGGACGGTAAATGATCCAGAATACTCCAGGTGGGGTCGAGTACCCTTGGACGGTAAATGATCCAGAATACTCCAGGTGGGGTCGAGTACCCTTGGACGGTAAATGATCCAGAATACTCCAAGTGGGGTCGAGTACCCTTGGACGGTAAATGATCCAGAATACTCCAGGTGTGGTCGAGTACCCTTGGACGGTAAATGATCCAGAATACTCCAGGTGGGGTCGAGTACCCTTGGACGGTAAATGATCCAGAATACTCCAGGTGGGGTCGAGTACCCTTGGACGGTAAATGATCCAGAATACTCCAGGTGGGGCCGAGTACCCTTGGACGGTAAATAATCTTAAATACTCCAAGATGGGTTGAGTGCCTTGGACAGTAAATGATCCTAAAACACTCGGTAGTATGAATCGAAGGTAGACTATAGCTTGTGAGCTAGGTAACCGGGAAAGGAGTGAGAAAAGTCAGGTAAGAACTTTATCTCTAAAAGACTCTTTAAGGTAAATGACCTACGGGTTGAGTATTTTACGAGTATATATACAGTATGTATCATCGGGTGGATGAGAGACATCTATATATATGTATCACCCTATTTTTGGGTCTCGTGTCTGAAACATTAGTTATTCTTCATATAGCCTGCTTGTCACTAGTACTTCTATGGAGTACTGACCCCTCCGGGGGTCCTCACATTTTTCAGGTTGAGGCTAGAGTCCTACTACCTGCACCTTTGCCTAGGGTGATCATTCGAGGAGGAAGACGTGGTTCGTGCTTCCATTCGTATTTTTGAAATTTATAAACTGCTCATGGATTTTTGAACAATGTTTCCATTAAAACAGTTGGGGGTCTGCGTGCCCGTGTTTGCCACGTGTGGCTAAGTATCAAACATATTATTATTTCCGCATTTGTTTGATTATGATATTGATGTTGATTGTATGTGTTTACTAATCGGTTTGGCAATAGAATCAATCGGACGCCTTGTAAAATCCAATAGGGATGAACCGTTGTTATTCTTATCGGGATGTACGGCGGTTATCTACGTGGCTCGGATGCGGTCCGGGGCGTGACATACATCTCGCAGCTGCACGTTGGGCCTTCGGCCGTAGTGGTGGAGCCAGGCGTCGATGATTTGCTGTCCAGGCCACCCGAGGGATGTATTGCCGTCCACATCCTGTCGGTGTCAATGGGCCTCCGGTTCCCCCTGCACCCATTCCTCCGGAAGTACCTCAGGTTCGTTGGACTTGTCCCTTGCCAACTTACCCCCAACAGCCATTCATATATTGCTGGCTTTCTGCACCTGTGCCGGACGAGGGATGTTACTCCAAGCTTGGACCTCTTCTTCCAAAGCTTCAACTTGTGCCGAGGGGGGCACGCGAATGCCGAGGGCTTCGCCAATTTGCAGCAGATAGCGAAGTTCAAATTGTTCACTGAGGCGCCCTCGTCCAACAAGGGCTGGAAAGACAAATGGTGCTATGTCTGGTTGGCCGAGAACCCCTTCCCGAGGGAGCTACGGGACCGCTTTCGGCGCCACGAGAAGGTGGGGAGTATCGCCCTAGAGAAGGATGGCATGAAACTCGCCAAGATCCCGGAGGGCAAGAAGAAGGTCGTGACGATCAAAGAATGTACTCTCGAGGATGGCTTGCATGCCCTCGGGTTCCAACGGTACCGGTACATTGGGGAGGCAGATGAGAAGTACCCCAGGCTGGACAGACCCTTCGAGGGGGCTGGAGGTACTAGCCGAGGGCCCTTAGTTGTTGTACTCAGGCATTTTTATTTTGCGACCCGATAGTTGTCAGTTGTATGGATCCTTCGGGTTAATCTTTTTCTTCATTGTTTTGCAGGTATGGAGGCTCTCTTTGCCATGAAAAAGAAGAAGGAGAGGGCTCAGGTCAAGAAGAAGGAGATAAAGGAGCCCTCGGGCCAAAAGCCCATTGATGAGGTCTTCCTGAAGGAGGTTGTGGAGCCTTCTGCTGATGCTGCCCTTGCTACTGAGGCCGGGGGGCCGGAGGCCGAGGTGGCCGTCAAGAAGAAGAAGGGAGGCAAGGGGTGGAGCCCCGATCAAGAGACAGAAGGTTGCCGGGGGCACCATTGGAATGGTGGCCCCCCTCATAGTAATTGATGATCAGCCCTCCGCTGACTCCCCGGCCGGTGACACTCCGATGGCTCAGACAGATCTTCCCTCGGAGGACTTGCCTCGGGAGATTCTTCAGCTCTCCCTCACCTCGGGGGCATCTGTGCTGCACGGTTCAGCTGAACCGATGTCTTTCCTGAGGGGGATTACCTCGATGATGGATAAGCAAGCCCTCTCCACCTACGACGACGACGCCCTCGAGAGCAAGGCCCTTCGATCATCTCTGGCTGTAAGTATTTTTACTTTGCTTTTATCTTAACACTTAGTACATTCTCAACGCCCGTCTGAACCCATTGTCCGTTGTTTAACAGACGTGTATAGTCCTCGGTGGGCAGGCCCGAAGGCGTGAGGAGTGGCGCCGTCATAAGGCCGAGCTAGAGGAGTCCGTGAAGGAGCTGATCCATGACAAGGACGCTCACCTTCGGGCGGTGTGCAAGCTGGAGGACGCCCTTCGGCAAGCGGAGCTGAAGCTGAAGAAGGCCAGAGATGACGGCAAGGCCGAGGGCAAGGCAGAGGCCGAGAGGGTTGCGGCCGAGGAGAGGAAGCAAGCGGCTGAGGACGCCGAAAATGCCAAGGCCGAAGCTGTTGTCAAAGCCCGAGAAGAGGCCATCGATGGGTTCATCTCCGAGGGTTGGAAGGCCGAGGTCCAGATGGAGTGGGTGGCTTCCGTGGTGAAGGCCACGATCGAGGAGTGGGTGAAAGGCCCCGGGCTCGACTGGATGAACGAGAGGGGCGACACCTATTATCAAGCCGGCGAGTTCTTCACCCAGCATCTGGTTTACTGGAGGCTCGCCTGGCATTTCGGCACTTCCCTGGAGGAGTTTGACCCCTCGGTGTATGGCCTTCCCCCGTTGCAGCCAGATGTGAGAGTCCCCCTCCCCGAGGGCGACGAGCGCCCGGTGATTCATGATTCTATGATGATGAGCGGCGATGATGATGGTGCTACCGTCGGGGACAATGCCGTCGAAGAAGAAATCTCCTCCAAACCTGCCGCAGGGACCGTCGATGAAGTTGCTGATAAATCTTAACTTGTACTTAGCTGATTTTTGAAAAATCTTTGTAATGAACCTTTGTCACCCCTCGGCTTTGGCCCGTATGTAATAGTTACACTGACTTTCCTTTTGATGATTGATGGATGAATGTTAGCCTTCGGGCTTTTATATATGAATGTGTTGTCCTTCTTTTCTTTTGAATGTATGCCTTCGTCTCGTTTTGAATGTATGCCTTTGTTCCTTTGAATGTATGTTTAGGACTTAGAATACTTTCTTCCAAGTACGTTGCCCCTTGTAGCCCTCGGCTACTAGTAACCTTTAGTTACTTTAACGTTTTACCGGGGGCACAGTGTTCAGGACTTAGAAATATTTCCAAGTGTTTGTTCATGTGTTGGCCCCCGGTTGATCTTCCCTACTGGTTCTGTGTAGCCTTCGTGCGATGGCCAGAGGTGAAAGTGCTTAGGACTTAGAGAATTCTTCTAAGTGTTTGAATACAGTCATAGCCTTCGGTTGTTGGGCACCCTTTGCTAGATGTGTGACCGAGGGTCCAGCAAAAGTTAGGGCTTAGAAAATTTTTCTAAGTTTAGTCTCACCAAGCCTTCAAATGTGTGACCCCTCAGGTTGAAGGGAGATTCGGGACTTAGAGACTTGTCACCGAGGGTAAGATATTTTGGGAGTTAGAAATTTTTCTAAGTGTTGCACGTATGCAGTAGGAGCCCTCGGCCAGCATGGAGATTTGACCGAGGGTCAAAGTATGTAGGACTTAGAAAAAATTTCTAAGTATAGCTTCACCAAGTCCTCAACCGCATGTCCCCTCGGGTAGCATGGAGAACCCAATCCTTAGGACTTAGGAAAATTCTAAGTGTAGTTTCCCATTGGAAGCCCTCGGCTGGTAGCCTCCTTCCTGATGTGTGAATATTGGGCCTCCTTCCTTGTGTAGTCTTCGGTTAGTAATAGATGCCTCCGACTGTTGTCATTTTCCAATAGTGTGGACTCATGGAAAATTTGTAGGACATTGATGTTGTAGTAAATGCTGGTGGGATATAGGTGCCCTCGGCATTCATTTGAAGGGTTCTTGAGCTGCCTTAGTCAGTTGCATCCCCTTTTACAGGATAGGACCCCTCGGTAGCAATGGATGATCGATGGTAGGTGCCCTCGGCACTTATTAGAAGTGAACTCATCCCTTTGTATTGTTGAGTAGTAGCCTTCGGGAAATAGGAGCCTTCAGTTACCGGAGGTGTTCCCGCAGGGAGCCCTCGGTATGTTGTGATTTGTTGGAGTGTTGTACTCATTGATTTCTCGATGAGTCTACTCCCCTTCACCCCCTCTGTTTTTTTTTTGTTGGTGGTGAAGGGAAGGCATCAAGAAACTTGGTTTCTTGGTAAGGCTGGGCCTATCAGGAGACCATCAGAATACACCAATGGCTCTCCTCCCTCGGGTTAACCTTCCGAGTTCCGAGGGGATCGAGGGTCGTTTCCTGGGTACAAGATATGATGGTCTGTAACCTGCCTCCCCTTGGGGGATGGCGCGGAAAGCGCCTCATTTTTGAAAGTCGTCCCCTCGGCGCTAGACATAGTCCGTGGCCTGCCACACCCTTGGGGTGGTAGCGCGGGGAGCGTTTCGGTTTGGAAGTCGAATCCTGGGCATTTCTCGTGCCTGTCATACCCTTGGGGTGATGACGCGGAAAGCGTTCCGTTTTTGAAAGTCGAATCCTGGGCATTTCGCATGCCTGTCATACCCTGGGGGTAGTGACGCGGAAAGCGTTTCAAGGAAGGGTTTTCATTTGCACACTAGTTGCAAATGGCTGGGGGCACTACGTGCCGCCGGCACCGATGGTGGCGCCTTCGGTATATGCGTCCTCGTGGGGTACGGCTTTTAGAAACAACACTTGGTGTTAGTTTCGATATGTAGCCCCCCGGTACTTGGTACCGAGGGGTCTTCTGTAGGAACACTTAGTGTTCTTTTGACGTTGATGGGTGAGATGTGTACCCCCGGTACTTGGTACCGAGGGGTCTTCTGTATGAACACTTGGTGTTCTTCTCTTTGATGTTGATGGTGGAGATGTGTACCCCCGACACTGGGTGCCGAAGGGTCTTGAAATGAAACACTTGGTGTTTTCACTGTTGTTGAAGGTGTTGATGGTGTCCGCCCTCGGCACTCGGTGCCGGAGGGGGTTCTTCTCGTGGTGAGGCCTGGGGCCTGTAGTTGGTATGAGGGCTTGGCCGCTCATAAGTGTTTTGCGGTTGTTCTTGGTGTCTTGAATGTGTCTTCATTCCTCAAAATTGGAGGCCTTGGGCCATAGGATAGTACATTCACTAGTTATGAGGGCTTGGCCGCTCTTACATCATTGATAAAATTTAACTAAGTGGTGTACATTCCAGTGCCTAGGGACCTCTTTTCCGTTGGGGCGTTTGAGCTTGTAAGTCCCAGGTTTGATGATGGCTGCTATGATGTAGGAGCCTTTGAACTTTGGTGCCATTTTGCCTCCCTCGGTCAGTTGGCTGGCTTCCCTCCTCCGGAGGACATAGTCCCCCACTTGGAATTCTCGGGTGCGAACCTTGGCGTCGATGTAGCCTTTGACTTGCCTTCGGTAGTTTTCTGCCCGGATGAAGGCTTGCTCCCAGCGTTCTGAAAGGAGGTGGAGGTCGAGGGCCATGTTGCTGTCGTTGACCTCGGGGTCATATTGGATCACCCTCCGGGTGGGAGAGGTGACTTCCGTAGGAGCTTTGGCTTCAAAACCGTAGCAGAGGGAGAAGGGTGTTTCACCCGTTGCTCACCGGGGGGTGGTGCGGTAGGCCCAAAGGATGTTGTGGAGTTCTTCCACCCAGCCACCGCCCTCGGCCTCCAGCTTCTTTTTGAGGCCCTCGAGCAAGGTCTGGTTGGCGTTCTCTGCTTGCACGTTGCCTTGAGGGTAGGCCACGGAGGAGAAGGTGTGTTTGATGCCTCATGCCTCCAGAAGGGCACAGAAGGGGGCTGCCTCAAATTGTGTTCCGTTGTCGGAGATGATCTGCTGGGGGACGCCAAACCTTGTGAGGATGTTCTTGAGGACGAAATGACGGCACTTCGCCTCTGTGATACTGGCGAGGGGCTCAGCCTCCACCCACTTGGTAAAGTAGTCGATGGCCACAATGATGTACCTGTTGTTGGAGGTACCCCTCGGCAGAGGGCCCACAAGGTCTATTCCCCATCGAGAAAAGGGGACGGATGTGCTGATGGGGGCATAGTTGACCGCTGGCCTGCCGGAGGCTTTCTGGAAATGTTGGCATGCGGTGCACCTTCGGGCAAGGTCAGCGCAATCCCTGGCCATGGTTGGCCAGAAGTAGCCCTGGAGAATGAGCCTTCGGGATATGGAGAAGGGTCCCTGGTGAGCTGAGCAAGTGCCACTGTGCACCTCCTCCATTGCGACCTCGGCTTCATCTTGATGAAGGCACCGAAGTAGCGTGCCGTTGTAAGACCGTTTGTAGAGCCTTCCGTCTTCGATGGTGTAGCTAGGAGCCCTCAGCTTTGTTAGTTTAGCGCGGGTCTCATCTTCGGGTAGCTGCCCTGCGGAGATGAAGGTGATGATATCTGAGATCCAGTCCTCTTGGCGTTGTTGTATGTTCATAACGGGGCTTGACTGGATACTTTAGAGACTGAGTTCCTCAATTTTAGCAATCTTGGAGATGTGCTCGGGGGAATCGGCCGAGAGCTTAGATAGTATGTCGGGCTCGGAGTTCTGAGCCCTCGGTATTTGAGTGAGAGAGTGTGCCTCAAATACCTTAAGCAACTCCTTGGCCGCCTCCTTGTACTGTTTCATTCTTCCCTCCTTGGCCTCATACTCCTCGGAGATTTGGCCCACGACCAACTTGGAGTCGCATTTTATATGGACCTGCCGAGCCTTCATGTTGGCAGCCAGCCGAAGGCCACATAGTAGGGCCTCATACTCGGCCTCGTTGTTGGAGACTTTGAAGGAGAAGCGGATTGCATAGTAGGCTTTGAAGCCCCCGGGAGTAACGAGGACTACCCCTCCCCCGCATGCTCTGGTCGCGGAGGAGCCGTCGGTGTAGAGGGTCCACCAGTCGTCCGAGGTAGCCGAGGGCTCCCCGTCCGTGGCTGCCCTTGCGGTACACTCTGTCACAAAGTCCGCCAGGGCTTAGCCCTTGATGGCAGGCCTCGGACGGATGTCAATGTTGTATTGGCTTAGGAAGATAGCCCATTTCACCATGCGGGAGGAGCTGGTGGGGCTCCTCATGAGGGCGTCGAGGGGTTGATGAGTGAGGACCTGAACCGGGTGAGCCTGAAAGTAGTGGCCCAACTTCTTGACGGTCCAAACGATGGCTAACACCGTTTTTTCCACAGGGGAGTACCTGAGCTCGGCCTCCCTTAGGGTCTTGCTTACATAGAAGATGGCATGTTGGATGTCGTCTTCCTCCCGGATGAGCACGGAGCTGATGGCTGCCGGGCTGACCCCAAGGTAGAGATAGAGGGTCTCCCCTACCTTTGGTTTGGATAGCACAGGGGGTGAAGATAGGTATCGTTTGAGCTCGTCGAAAGCCCCCTGGCATTCTGGAGTCCATTGAAAGCCAGCCGTCTTCCTCATGATCTAGAAGAAGGGTAGAGACTTCTCCGCTGATTCAGATAGAAAGCGGTTGAGGGCTGCCAGGCGGCCCGTCAACCGTTGAACTTCATTCACATTGCGTGGGGGCTCCATGTTGATGATGGCCTGGATCTTCTCGGGATTGGCCTCAATACCCCTTCGGCTCACCATGTAGCCTAAGAATTTGCCCCCTTGGACGCCGAAGGTGCACTTCTTCGGGTTTAGCCGAAGGTTGAACTTCTGCATGATGGCGAAGATTTCCCGGAGGTCGTCGGCATGGCTGGAAGATTGCTTGCTTTTGACGATCATGTCGTCAACATAGGCCTCCATGGTGCGCCCTAGGACGGCTTGAAAGACTCGGGCCACCATCCGGGTGTAAGTGGCCCCTGAGTTCTTTAGGCCGAAGGCCATCACTATGTAGCAGAAGATGCCCTCGGGAGTCATGAAGGCTGTCTTTTCGGCGTCTTCCTCATGCATGAAGATCTGATGATACCCGCGGAATGCGTCGAGGAATGACATGATTTCACACCCCGCGGTTTCATCTACAAGTTGATCGATATTGGGCAAAGGAAAAGGGTCCATAGGGCACGCCTTGTTGAGATCGGTGTAGTCCACGCACATGCGGAAGGTAGGAGGCTTCTGTGCGAGGACTACGTTTGCCAGCCATGAGGGATATTTCACCTCCTTGATGTGCTTAATAGAGAGGAGCATGGCGACATCCTTCTTCACAAATTCCCTCCTTTCGGCGGATAGGGGTCTTCTTCGTTGTTGTACTGCTTTTGCCGAGGGGTCCACCGAGAGGCGGTGGGTGATGACCCTTCGGCTTATTCCCGGCATGTCCTCCGGCCCCCATGCAAATACAGTGGAGTAGGCGCGGAGGGCGTCGGTGATACCGGTCTTCAGATCTTCAGGGAGCTGGGCTCCAATCTTCACGACTCTCTTCGGCTAGGCCGGATCGAGCGCAAAGTCTTCTACGTCCTCGGCTGGTTCAGCCCTCGGCATCTTTTCTTCTTCATCGATGATTCCGGTGATGGTGTCAACACGGAACTCCGTCTTACTTACTTTCTTCGTGACTTGAAGATAGCAAGCGCGTGCAATTTTCTGATTCCCCCGGGAGTAGCTAATGCCGCCCTCGGCGGGGAACTTGAGGCAGAGGTGCCTCATGGAGATGACGGCCTCGAGGGCTGGCCGGCCGAGGATGATGTTGTGGGCGCAGTCGATGTTGACGACGACGAACTCCACTTCGAGTTGGGTTCTATGGAGCCCGTCGCAGAAGATCACCGGGAGGGTTATTACTCCCTCGGAATCAATAGTATCGCCGGTGAAACCGGCAAGAGGGGTCATAATGGGCCGAAGGGTCCCCCTCTCCAGATGCAGCTCTCTAAAGGTGCTGAGGTACATTACATTGACGGAGTTGCCCGTGTCAATGTAAGTTCGGTGAATGATGGTGTCGTTTATTTCAGTCCGAATCACCAAGGCATCCATGTGAGGAGAAGAAGTAGGAGGGAGATCTGCGTTGGTGAAGGTGATGGGTTCCTCCCTCAGCCGCTTTACCGGGGGCATATGAGTGACTTCCCCCACGTAAACTGATTGAGCCCACTTTTTCCGCTGGCTGGTGGAATCGCCCCCTGTATTGCCACCGGTGATCATGAGGATGTGGCGTTTCTTCTCCTGGTAGTGGGGGTACTCTTCCTCTTCCTCCTCCAAGTTTCCGATCTCCCTCTTCTTGCCGAGGGGGATGGTGTTCGGGTTCACCCAGGCGTTCACCTTCGTGTGGTGCCCTCGGGGAGGTCCCTGATGAGAAGGTCCCTCCTGCCGAGGGCTCTGGATAAATTGGGACAGGTGCCCCGCTTGTATCAATCTCTCGATGGCCGTCTTTAGCTGATGGCAGTCATCGGTTCTGTGCCCCTGGTGCCGATGGAAGCGACAGTATGGGAACTGAGGGTTGATAGCATGTACCTCCGGGGGTGCGCGAGAATCGCGCTCAACGAGGCCCCTCTCCTCGGCAAAATCAAGGATGACGCTGACGGGGTGCGTCAATGGTGTCCAGGGGCGGTCCAGGAGAATGGGCTGTGCCCAAGTCTTAGGGTTGTTCTTATAACCTCCCCCGGGCTTGGCTTGGCCTTGCCGAGGGCGGTCATCAAAGGATCCTGAAGACTTGGGGTGATTTGGAGGAGCCCCCGGCCCCCGGTTGTTCTTGTTGTCAGCCTTCGGGGGTTGCTGATCTGGATGCTGGTGGTATTTCTCCACCTCCTCGGCCTTGGCATATCGGTCCCCCCGCTGCAGGGCCCTTATGTAGTCGCGGGGGGGTTCAATGATGAGGCTCCTTGAAAAATTGCCGGTGCGGAGGACGGTTTGTAGGAGGGCCAGGAGGGTCCCGTCGTCAGCACCGTCGACTTTGTCGACTTCCGTTCTCCAGCGCTCTAGGAAGTCCCGAAGGGTCTCATCCCTCTTCTGGCGTATGGTCAGGAGGTGGGAGAAGTGCTTCCTCGTGCGACGTCTCCCGGCAAATTGCGTCAAGAATCGCTGGGCGATTTCTTGCCACGAATCAATGCAGCCTTCGGGCAACCGGTTGAACCATTCGTATGCCGGCCCCTCTAAGGTGGAGAGGAACCAACGACACAAATATTCGTCCGACGCTCCTACCATCATCATGCTGTTCTGGTATTTGCTGTAGTGTTCCTGGGGGTCCGTCTTCCCGTTGTAGGGCTGTATGTGTTGCCCTCGGTATTTTTCCGGGATCCGGGCCGCCAATACCCTTGGGGTAAATGGCGTCCGGGTCCGGAGCTGGATGATGGGTTCCACGGAGCCCTCGGCTACCTTCTTCTGTAATTCATCCATTTTGGCCATCATGGCCTCGTATTTGAGGTCTGAATGAGGGGTGGGGGTGGTGGCGTGAGCTTTATTGGCCTCCATTTCATCAAGCCGGCGTTGGAGGGCCGCAATAATTTCGTCTCGGGGGTCCTTCGGGAGGGTCTCCGCCCCCTGCGAACGAACCCGGACCGAGTGGGCCTGGTTGATTTGGTGGTGAGCATCGTCGGCATGAAGGGGTGCCTTGCCTTTGTCCCGAGGGGGACGCTCCTCGTCTGCCCTCGAGACAGACCCTCCGCTTTCCTGGGGCCTTTGGAGTGCTTTTCCTCCGAGGCGGTCTTGGACCCCTCGGCGGTCTTGCCCCCCTCCGAGCCGGTTGAGGGCGGAAGTGCATGGCCTTTCTCTGTTGTCATTGTGGCGGTCCCGGGACTGAACTTCCTGGGAGGCCGTATCTTGGGCCACTACCCCTTCGTCATTCCTAACCCGAGGGATGGGGTTTCCAAAGGGGTGTGGCAGAGGGGGAAGTATGATGTTCTCCCCAGCCTGGGGTTGAGCCGGAGCCAGGGTGCCGAAGGCACCTCGGTTCTGAGTGAGCGTCTGGATGAAGGCGGAGAGCGCCGAATGAACGTCGATGGTGAGAACTGGAGGGATGACTTGGTCATCGCTCCGGTTTTTCTTCTTGGCCTCGATGCCGAGGCGGGCATCGGGGGCATTCAGTTGGATCTGAAGGCGTAGGTCGACAACCACCTGTTCCAGCCTAGCGATGACACCGCCCTCGGGAGCCCTGTGAGAGGCTTCGGGGGCGTTGACGTCGCCGAGGGCCAGGTTCTTGTCTTCCACGTTTTTGGAGTTGGCACGTGTTGTTCTCACCATTTTGGTAGAGGGCTAGTGTTTGGCGAAGGGGGAGGGTTTCTTACTTGATTGTTTGACCTCTCAATGAAAGCACCAAATGATGGATAGTGTACCCGGGAGGTAGCTTATACGAGGGGTTATTACGAGGAATAATGATGTGAGTTTTCTCGCACTTAAAAAGATTGTAGAATAGTGGTGAAAGTACGAGTATCGTCTCCACAGGGACGGACAAAAGGGAATTAAAGATTAACTAAATTCAGCGCTTAAAAAGAAATAAAGTAAAATAAATGCGTCGTGCAAGATGGATTGGTTGAATTAAATTGCGACTAAAGAAATTAAACTAATGGGTTCTTTCTAATTAATGACGAAGGGAATAGGGATTGATTCCGGAGTAATCAGATTTCTGGCAGATCAGGCCTAATTACATGAATTTAATTTAATTGAGCCTAGCTAATCAATACTAAGTTCTTACCGCTCTCGCGGCGTAGAGTACAATAATTTAGGGGACCAGGCAGATCTCTCATGCGACAGGATCCTAAATTATTGCCAAAACGAGCAAGCTTACGGCCCCTTAATCGCTACTAATCTCTTAGCGAACGATTAAGTGTGTGTGAATGTGTCCTAGAACAAATTAGATCTCTCTTAATTTATTCTATGTGCAATTGTAATTCTAGTGGCCATTCTAGATTACAAAAGATAGCAATTAAATTGTTCAAACACAAATTAAACGACATTCATGCAATTAAACCATCAAGAATCTAGCCATACATCATGATTAACCTCTTCATCAACCCCAAATCCCTAATTAAAACTACTCACAACTCATAATTGAAGAATCAATAGAATTGCGAAGAATAGAATTAATTGTCATTAATTAAAAAGATGGAACTTACAAATAATCCAAGGGAATTGAAGAACAAGATGGAAAAGTAGAAGAAATTTCGTCCCTAGGGCTCTCTCTAAGCTCCCCCTTTAATTAGGGTTAGAGAGGTGTTATTTATAGGAAACAAAGCAATTCGGGTTGAATTAGGAAACAAGGAAATTCGCACTTAAATTAGGAAACAAAAACGGGGCACGCACGGCTTGGGTAAAACGTCCGAATTTGACTTTACTTCCTTCTTGAAAGTTGTAGATAATGAAGTCCTCTATCCACCCCAATTTTCCGAATTGGATTTGAATCATCCAATCAACAGATATGAATAAAATGGTGGAATGTCTCATTCTGAAATCGCAACAGGGATCATCTGACTTCGTCGTCTGTTTTCACATTCTGCCTATCAGATTCTCGAAAAGGTGTCTTCTCATGATTTGTATCCCTTGAAGTTGGCTTTCATATGGAACTTGAAACGTGTACATTGGATGTCTCTACAAGAAGATATGCTTGAATGATTAACAGAAGGTCATCCTGATCGTCATTTTCAAGCTCTATTTGTCTTCTTTTGATCCCGTAGCCAATCCTAGAGCTCTTTTGTCTTCAACTCTTCATCGTAAACCTCCCGGTGACCTCCAAAGCTCTCAAATCAATCTCTAATGTTTCTCAACTCGTCCCGATTGCTTCTCAAGCGCCGGTGTTGATGTCTAAAATCCTGATTTTGACTCCAAATGACACAAAACTCGAACCAACGCCCGGTAAACATAACTTGAGCTAAAATTGAGACTTGCAACACCTTAAAGCTAGGAAAACTATCAAAATGCAACCCCAACACGCATCAAATGCGTGTTGTAATATGTACTTATCAAATAACAAGAGAGAAGTCAGAGCAAGTAAGAGAGAGAAAGTATATTGAGTTGAGGCGTTAAAGCGTCAATGACTTGGTTACAAATGGAGAAATGGGGTGCTATTTATAGTAGCAATAAATGCCGGACAGGGACACGTGTCAAGCGCCCATTGGCCGAGAGGTCACCTCAACTGGCTGGCGCTGGCAGCCGCATGTGGCCGCATTTAATGCGGCTGTTGGATGGGACGTTGTACAGGGTACGGTGATCTGTACGCATGTGGCGCGGATATTATGTCGGGAGAGGTGCCCTCGGCTGCAGAGGACTAACCGAGGGCTCTGAGTGCCGGGGACCCCCTGGGTGCCGAGGGCTACTGTTTTCTGCCGTTTTTCTCCCAGTTTCTTAGTTTGCTTGAAAATCCATTCTGTGAGAGTTTTGAGCCTTCGGCCAGGGGGCCGAAGGCTCCCCAGTGTGCGCTGTGGGCTGCTAAGTGCTTGGGGCGCCGTAATTTGGGGCCTGCTATGTTTCCTGGGCTGGTTGAGCCTTTATTGGTGTAGTAGGAGTCTGTGGGCCGGGGGTTCCCGGGCCATATACTCCATCAACTACCATGAGTGATATTACTATTCTAGTAGGTGTAGTTAAATTGGTGCAGTTAAATGTTAATTTTAGAAATGAATTGATAACAAAACTGAGGGAAAGTTACCTATGACTTAGTTTTGCCGCTTTATTAATTAAATCCTAAATTTTCAATCTTGCATTCTAACGAACTTGCTCAGTAACCATATAAGACTATTGACTGGGCTGTGAGAAAAAGTTTGTCTCCACATAATTCTAATTGACTAACAAACAACAAAACATATGAATCCCTACATTATTTCAAATAGCATGTCTGATTTCACATTTTTTACTGTAAGAGAATTGTTGTACACATCTGTTCCAAATTGATTTGCAAGGTCAACAGTTTTTGGTCAATCATTGTTAAAGTTAAATCCTCTCTATTGCTAATTAACTGAATTTTTAATAATTAAAATTTACATATTCGGAAACTACATTAAAATATCTTCAAAGTTGCTAACTCCAAAATTAGAATATAATTAAAAATTAGCATCCAAATTAAGTGAATGAGATGAAGCTGTTCGATAAAAAAAGTCAATGTACAATTGAAACTAGCTGTACTGTACCACCAACACATTTCATATACCCGAACAACTCTTACTCTCATTCACTCTTATAAGATTGTAGAGAAAATAAATAACGGTAAGCGACTTGATTAGAAGTATTCTCTTTGAATGATTCTCTTTAACATTATTCTATTAAAAAAATTACTACGTGCTTATAAAAAGTACTCTGTATAACATGTAGTCAATGAGTATGGTTAGTTATTAATTGTTGTGGTTCCAATTAATAAATTTAATAATTACTTCGTATCAAATACCTAATAGCTAGGTTTGAAAAAGTTACCAAATAAGGTGGATTTTTATCAAATGGTCTTTTGTTTCCATATCAATATGCAATCAAAAATAGAATCGAATAAAACAAATAAAAAATACGGATTATGTGATGGATGACATGGCAGAATTATGTGGCGCTTTGTATGCTCTTAAAAAGTTTCTCTTATATATATATATATATATATATATATATATATATATATATATATATATATATATATATATATTAGGGAAAGGAGTCAAATAAGCCATTCTAATATTTCCAAATCATCACTTAAGCCCTCGTAGTAATGAAACTATCATATGAGTATACTAACCATTAAAAAACTAAAAATTTTAAAAATTGAGGAAATATCAATAAAAATTGTGAAAAAATTTTGGATGTAAAAGTCAATATTTTTGAATATTTGAAACTATTTGTATATTCTACATACATTTAAATGGTTTTCTCATTTTACTTTTAATTTTTTTACATTTTCACATTATTTTTCGATTTTCTGATTTTTAATTTTTTTATTTTAACGATTTTAAATTATGTATCTATTTTTATATTTATGCTATTCTTTATTTTTATTACGTTTTTTTCAAATTTATATGAACTTTTACAAGATTTATCAATACTCCTAATATATTTTTTATAAAATAATAGGTTATAGAAAATAAAAATGGCTCGTTTGATTATATTTCAAGGCAAATTATTCCATGATCCGATGTACCATGCTCATGGTGTACCGGTAACGTTTCTAATTTCTTGGGAGAGAGCTACACATGTTCTCTTTCTTTTCCCTCAGGCACTGCAGATTTTGTTTTTTAGTTTTCTCTCTCTTTAGTTTTACCTCATGCACTACGTACCAAATTATTTATTTCTATTTAGTCTTCTTTTTTATTTTCTTCAATTCTTTAATTTTCTCCTCTCCATGATAATACTACATATTTAATTGTGATTTTATTTTTAACTAATTAAATTACAACTACATTAACTTTTTTCATTACCAATTATATACAAAATTTTATTAAACCACATAAAGTAAGTATATTTCATTAATAATAATATACTATTTTTTTTTCTTTTTTTTTCTTCAATAGATCATGAAATTACTACAGAATTTATTTTTTGTGTATTTTTTTTTAATTTACACACTTTTTTGTAAACTATTTTTCATATTCATACACTTTTTTCTATAATATATTTCGCGTCTCTTTGTGGAAAAAATATATTTCTTATCTCGTCTATATGTTTTTATTGTTTTAAGACATTAAACTTATTTATTTCGATTTAGATTTCATAAAACATGATATTATATTACATTTTTCATATGTTTATCGACAACTCCTGGAATAACATTTGATAGTACATGGAGTTACATCTTCTTAATCATGAGTTACACCTTCTTATACATGAGTTACATCTTATTATGTGTGAGTTACATCATTTTAAGCGTGAATTATATCTTTTATGCGCGAGTCACATCTTATCCATGAACTACATCTTCTTATGCACGAGTTGCATCTTTCGATGCGTGAGTTATATTTGTTTATGAGTTACATCACAAAATAAACTCCTACTATTCAAACAAATAACGTTCTTTTTGGGCAAAAAACGTTCTTTTGGCAAAAAAAATGAATTTCTTTTGGCAACTTTATTTTTTAATTCTTTTTATGTTCCTGATATTAAAAACAAAACATATTAACTAATTATGTGAGTAATTAGACTTTTTTCTTTTATTTACATTGAAATCAATGTTTTATTATCCGTATTGAACAAGCTACATTTTGACCGACTTGCAGTAACATTTTTGTCTACGTGAGTCACATTTCTTTACACGTGAGTTACATCATTCATACTATTGAGACAAAAAGAAAAAACAGTTACTGTACACACGCGTACTGTTCATGCGTGTACTCTTCAATGTTCACGCGTTATTTTTTTTTAAAAAAGATTATGCGAAACGACGTCATTTTGGGAGTGAACCATGATGCTCACCGTGGGATGAAGTAAGTTCACTTACATAATACTTTCTTAGTAGAAAGGATTAATCATAAATAATTAGAAATAGTAGAAAAGTCTATTCACTACGTATTTTTCTTTTATTTTCTTTTTCAAGTTAAAACTTAAAAGAGGAAATACAATATGGCATTGGATTCAAGTTTTGGTTGGAATGGCGCTTGGATTCTCCCCAAGCTCCACATTGCACCACTGCTACCTCGTCCAAACCAAGCTACAGAATAACCACACCAATCTTTCGGCCACCGTTAAACGAAGAAATGCGATTTTCCAAAAAACAGAACCCTCCCGAAACCTGAAATTCGAAGTTAGAAACAACTGTTTTACTCAGGTTAAGGAGTGCAGTGGCTCCGATTTCGATTGGGATGAAGCAGAGGAAGTACTTATAGAAGGAGAAGACGAAGATGAGGGATCTCCGTGGGAAGGCGCGGTGGTGTACGCAAGGAACCCCTTGGTTTCGCATCTGGAGTACTGTACAACCTTAGAACGGCTGGGTCTCAGGAAGCTTTCCACGAACATCTCGAGTTCCCGAGCTTCACTGATGGGAATTAGGGTTACCAAGGACGTAACAGATTATCCGGAGGGCACGCCGGTGCTCGTTTCTTTCGACGTGACCTTTAAGCAGCGGAAAATCAGGCTGGATGGTATCATCCGAACCGTGATTACTCTTGGTTGCTACAGGTAGGGTAAAAAATCTCTCATTCCGCAGCTTAAGATTCATTTTTTTTTTGCCTTTTTTGCTATTGGTTTAAGTTAAATTACGGTTTGCTGCCCTGGTTTATTCTATTTTCTGTGTAATGTTGGGGTGTAGAACCTGGTCTGTAGTTATTTCAACTAGCTTGTTTATCAATAGCTTCCTTTACCAAGTACCATCGTAATCTGTTGTTTCTCTTTTCATTAGTGGGGACCCAAAAGATGACAAAAAAAGGAATAAGAAATTGGGTTGAATTGTGTTGCATAGCAGTAGAGAAGATGGCAATGTAGGTCAGTGGCCGAGCCCTAAATGTCATGTCAAGAGGCCGGGTTTAAAGAATTTATATCGAGTGTCAAAGCTTAAAGTGTCAATATTTCTTTTATTGTTTATAAATATTTATACATATACATGTACATCACAATTTTTTGGGGGGCCAAGGGCCCAAGCCCCCCTCTAGCCACTCCTGATCTCCACCACTGTGTAAGGTTGATGGGCGGGGCAGTAGGGTGCCCACCACCCCGGAAACATACCGTATATAGCTACCCAGTATGGTCCAGACTGAGGAGTTATAGCTACACCAAAAGATTACAATGGTGTGTTTTCTAATAAGTTGCGATGCTCAATTTGCTAGAACAAAATTCTTTAGAGGTGACAAATGGAATTTCAAGCAAAGGGTCCATTTGGCATGCGTCATTTGGCTGAAATGACTGAATTTTCTGAAAGGAAAAGTGTTTGGTAACATCCATTTCATTTGAGGGAAATAAGCTAGTCAAAAGCTGGAATGGCTGAACCAACTGAATTGGTTGGATTAAAAGTGATTCGCGATTTGTTTGGCTGAAATAATCGATTGTGTATGTAATTCCCTACAAATATACGTGATAAAAAATTGAGACAATAGAAAAGGGTGACAATTGTTTCCGTTGAGCAAAAATCTCACACAAAAAGGTAAGGGTGGAGCTGATTTTTTGCTTAAAACTATTATCAGCGGAATCAGCCAAATTATGTGGAGTTTGGTGATTATTAACAAAAGTGTGAAGTTTGTCAATCCATTGAAGCTCACCAGACAGGCTCTTATTCTGTATTTCTGTTGATAATCAGCATTAAGCTGAATAACTAAGACAAGCTGGAATTGGCCACCGAACAGATCCCAGATCATTTTTCTGAATATTGTCATAGGCAGTCAATTGCACACACCATTAGGCTATTATAATCATCTTCATAATTCAGTTCTGTTATCTCTTCATGCTAAAACACCAGAATGCATTTAAGTTTGCCTCATTTTCTTCGCTTATCAGCTTTCAGTCTTTCACTTCTTTTGCCACACTAGAGAAAAAAAAAATTGAACCCATTTTTCTTGTTAACTGCATATTATGGTTGAAGGTGTGGCGAACCAGCTGCTGGGAGTATTTTTTCTAACTTCTCTCTCCTGCTGAGTGAAGAACCGATTGAGGGAGCTGAGAACTTGGACATGGGTTCAATTTTTGGATCCATGGAAGAGGAAGACATAGATGGCAACGATTCTTCGATTGATTTGGAAGATCAACTTTATTTTCCTAGGGAAAAAAGAACCATTGACATCTCAAAGCATATAAGAGACCTGGTGCACCTAGAAATTACCATCAATGCCATCTGTGATCCCCAATGCAAAGGCCTTTGCTTGAAATGTGGAATTAATCTTAACTATGACCGTTGCAAGTGCGATTTAAAGCCAAATGTGGAGAGGAAAGGTTTTGGTCCTCTTGGAGGTTTGAAAAGCAAAATGCAGCAACGGCGATGATTTGATGGATGACCATGTTGCTCATGTATATTTCTTCTACATAAGAACATATACATGTGTAACATTGCTCTCTTTTGTGTCATGAGTATCAAGGAATAATTCATATTTTGACTGTTAAATTTTAGTTGCAACATTTATTACTTTGACACTGTCACACTGCTCACACGTCTTACTTTGACCTTTTATTTAAGGTGCCATAATAAATTCAAACATATTAAATATTGTTCAATTTGGCGGAAAGTATCTGCAAAATATAAGCATTTCATGATTTTTGCATATAGACGATTGAATATATTAATGACGAAACTTGTCCTGTAAAAATCAAATTCTTACCTTTAGTTACAATTAAAAAAGAAAAATAAATTTGCTTTCTAGGGGACAGGAAAGTTACTCCTTGCCAAAAATAAATTTGCAAAGGAACTATGAGCCTGCTATGTATTACTGGCGTGGATTGAAAGCCCATGATGGAGTACGTATCCTGGGGGCCTTCATATGCCTACAGTCGTACGTCCTCGAGTTCTTGTTTGCTGCGTTTGGGCCAGTTCGTAGTAGTGGAAGTATGTGAACCAGGGGTTCCTGGACCATATACTGTATATGGCCCAGGAACCCTCGGCTCACATACTTCCACTACTACGAACTGGCCCAACAGGCCCAAGTGGCCCAAACGCAGCAAACAAGAGCTCGAGGACGTACGACCTTAGGCATATGAAGCCCCCCAAGATATGTGCGTCCTTCAGCACATGAAAGTCTTCGTGTTACGTACGGCCTCCGGCTACGTACGGCCTCCAACACATGACGGAGCCCGGGGACGTATGACCTTCGACACATGAAGCCTTCGGGGTACGTGCGTTCTTCAGCACGTGGCGGTCCACCGGCTACGTACGGCCTTAGGCATATGAAGGCCCCCATGATATGTACGGCCTTTAGCACATAACGGTCCCCGGCTACGCACGGCTTTCGGCCCATGAAGGCCTCAGGAGTATGTACGACCTTCGACGCTACCCCGACAAGATCTCCTCTCTGCATGCGCTGAATCACCGCATTGAATGCAACGTCACATCCAAACCACCGCATTGAATGCAGTCACATGTTATGTCGGTGTCACCCTAGCTGAGTTGACCCTCCATCGCTGATTGCTTGACAGATGTACCCTCATTTATTGCACCTAACATTTATGGCTGCTATAAATAGCAGCCATTATTCCATTCTAATCGATATAACAACTTCATTGAATACATACTCATTCACTCTCTTACTTGTTCTGACTTCTCTCTAGATACCCTCAGCGGTTTCCCCGGATATACTATCCGTCAACCTCTCTACGCAGTGGACGAGAGAGTGGGAGAATGTTTTATGGTTGTATGTAAAAAATGGAAGCCAATTGGATGATTTGCTTGTTTTGCTTTTTAATTTGAGTATGTTACCTTAAATTGATATAACATGTATACATTATATGAATGTATACATTATACGAAGTATATGCGTATGAACTATGAAGTGGAAACATTTTAATTGGTAATATTGAGTGTGGATTTTTTGTGCGGAAGGAAGTACCGGGAATAAAAGAAATAAAACTGCAGATGAATTAAACAATGCTTGAAGGGCTTGTCCAACAGTTAAGACATGCACACAAATTAAATGAGTGTTTGCTAAAGATTAAAATAAGTGTTTTTCAGCTTTTGATTTTAAAAAAGCTGAAATGAGTGTTTTCAAATGACAGTTTCTACTTAAATTAATCACTTTAAAGCTAAAAGTTGGAAGCAAGTTGAGAGATGCTTTAAATTGTTTTTCTCCTTTTCTATTACACAAAAAACACTTATACTATGGAACATTATCAACTTTTACCTTTTTGATAATCATTTTTTTTCTCAAACACTATCAACTTTTACTATTAATCACTTTTTCCAAAATCATTTTTTAAAATAACACTAATGTTAATTGTGTTAGAACTTTAGTTGAGATTGAGGCGGAGGTATATTACTGTATATAAAGTTTAGAAAGTTATATGGATTAATTACTATTGTAGTTCTTGCTTTAGTATCAACTATCAAGTACTTATTTGAGGTGTTAATCGTGCTTTGTAATGGTAGAACTATTTATTATTTGTATTGTGTTTTTCTCCAATGGTTTTGTAATGTCATTGGAGCGCATTGTAGCCGGACGATTGACATAATAAATGAGCTTTTGTTGTGTTATATGGAGATTATTATGTGGAAGTAATATTGTTTTAACAAGGGAAAACTGTCAAATAGGTCATCGAACTTTCATAAAATGGTCAAATAAGTCTTTATATAGGAGGCTCTGTCCGGCCGTCGTGATTTGGGGCAGTTCCCGGTGGAATTGTTTGATGAAATTTTTTGAGAATCTTATTCATCAAGTCTAGTTTACTCATACCAAATTTCAGCTAAAACTTCAATCGGGAACACATTCAAATTAATTTTTTAAGATAACTGTGCAGTCCTTTTCTAACATTAACATAAAAATGATTACTTGAAATCTTGAATCACTCGTTCTGCTCAAAATAAGCAAGACTTCAGAATATTATATGTAAAAATAGTAAAAAAAAATGGAATATTTGGGAGTATATACAACTTTAAATAAGTGTAGTTAAATTTATGTCAAGTATGTAAATAAATTAAACAAATAGCATAACTTACTTATTTAATGGGATAAAAACAAAAGGTTCTGTATCTTAACCATAGTTATGTGGCCTCATATTAATTAGGAGGAAAAGGGGGCAAATAAGCCCACGTACTAACAAAAAAGGTCAAACAAGCACTTATATACGAGGTTATGTCCGGCCGTCGTCATTTGGGGCGGTTCTCTGTAGAAATTTTTGATGCAATTTTTTGAGCATATTATTCATTAAGTCTACTTTACTCATACCAAATTTCAGCTAAAACTTCAATCGGAAAGACTTTCAAATGAATTCTTGAAGATAACTGCGCAGTTAAAAGCACACTTATCTTCAAGAATTTATTTGAATGCCTTCCCAATTGAATTGTTAGCTGAAATTTTGTATGAGTAAACTAGATTTAATGAATAAGATTCTCAAAAAATATCATCAAAAAATTCCCCCGGGAACTGCCCCAAATGGCGACGACCGAACAGAGCATCCGATATAAGGGCTTATTTGACCTTTTTTTGTTAGTACACGGGCTTATTTGCCCCTTTTTCCTAATTACAAAAGTGCTATGTGCTTCAAAATCATAATGTAGGTTATTAATCTGTATTCTCATACTACCTCCGTTCCAAATTGAATTTGACTTTTCTTGGTCAAACAGGTTCATTTTATTTGCTTAATTAGGATGTCAATTTTTTAATTATTTTCTAATTTGGAGTTTACAACTTTGAAGAGATTTTAAAGTAGTTTCTGAATATGTAAATTTTAATTATTAAAAATTGATTTAATTATCGATGGGGAGGATTGACTTTTATAATTGGTTGACAAAAAAATGCTGACTTTGCAAAATAATTTGGGACGAAGGGAGTATTTATTTAAGCTATTTGCCACTTAACCCAAAAATGTTTTCTACCATACTTTTAACTAATTCAGTCAAAAAATAACCTCAACATTACTTATTTTGATTATTAAACAATTCAGTGCGTTGCGCGTGAAATTTAAAGTACGAGTTTGATAAAAAGGCTGGCTAATATGATTAAAAGAAAAAAATTTCACTTTTGGTCTCATGACTATTATACAACTTCCACATTTAGTCCTTTACTTTCAGATTGTCCACATTTAGTCCGTGAGTCCGTGACCATTATTGTAATACCCGAGATTAATTTAAGAGGATTAATAGTACTACTCATACCAACAGAGGTGCATCTCCTTTTAAGGGAGTTCATCACCCAAGAACTCCAAAGTTAAGCGTGCTTGCACGGGAGTAGTCTTGGGATGGGTGACCCCCTGGGAAGTTTCTCAGGGCGCGCATGAGTGAGGACAAAGTGTGCGGTAAAGGCTCGTGGTGGTTTGTGGGGACAGTACTATTGGTCCGGAATAACTACCTCGGGTCCGGTGGGGCCGGAGTGTTACAATTATCCCCTCACCACCCCTCATCCTTCCGGCCAAAATTCCGACAAATTTAGCCCACTTATCAGCCTCAGAATCAGTCTTTGCATTAAATTTTATATAAGGTTTGGTTTTTCATATCATTCTTTGCATTAAATTTGGTTTTTCATACCTAATATCTGCATTAAATTTGCCAGAATTTTGGCCGGAAGGACGAGAGGTGGTGAGGGGATAATGGTCACGGATTAAATGTGGACAATCTGAAAGTAAGGGAATAAATGTGGAAGTGGTATAATAATCATGATACCAAAAGTGAAATTTTTTACGATTAAAACAAAGTAATCAAACAGGCTCTAAGATGACACGTGTTTCGACTTCTTGAATTCTTTATTCATTTTTATGCCAATTTTCAATGAGTTTTCTTCACAAAAAAGACTAGTATTTTTAACAATTTACGGAGTATATAATATCAAGACAGCAAGAGCGACGATTAAACTATACTTAATATAAAAACTTATTGTATTTTAAGTCATATATGGATAAGGTTCAATCGCTTCCCATCATTTGCAATTAAGTCAAAGAATCACTATTTTTTGACTTGAAAATATGTTAGAATAAAACAAAATGACTCATTAAACTGTCTGCGATTCTTTGTTCCGAAGCAGCGGTCAGTCTAAGCAATTTTGGAGGCTATGTTCACTATGTGTCATCCGAAAACAGTCTCTATGTGTTTTAGTACAAGGGTAGGACTGCGTACATCCGACCTTCCTTACCCCACCATAGACGGGAGTCTTTAGGGTAGTGGAGTAACGATGATGATAGATAAGGTTCAATCACTTGAGCCCCATATTATTTTGTTTTTTTATAATCCAGGTGTCGGGACTTACGCTCCCATAATCCTGTAGTCTATAAAGTACCCTCCAAAGCCCCTAGACAGTTAAATCCGAATCTGATCACAATCACCCTCATCAATACTGGCTCCAAAGGACTTACATCACCTTTCAGGCTGCTCCTCCCACCACACGAATCCGTTACCTTCATTACCATCCTCTCCCTTCTCAACCGCTGAGCAACTCCGTGAAGATAGGAAGAATAATTGGGAGCAAGACCCCCCTCATCTCTCCTTGGTGAGAATTGAACCCAAAATCTCCCAAAAAGGAGAGATTTGAGAGTGGATGATCAGTACTACACCCACCGACCCAAATTGACCCCCATATTATATATTTTACCTTTGGGATCTTGATTTGTTATGACTCAGATCCATTCATAAGTGATTGATGACTATCTCAAGCTTCATGTGTTTAGCTACCCACCTGTCGTCTTCCTCCCTAGTAATGGCACCCCAACACCACTCATTTATGGGGCATGGGCGGCGGACCTACATAATTATTAATTAATTATTTATAATATTAACATTGACGTTTATAGTATGCAGATGTTTTTTCCCCACCTAATATAATTTGTTGTTGCCCATAATTAATTTTGCGCCACGTATTGTATGGAGTATTTATTAATCGGCGACGAATCCAGTTGATTTTGAAACGATATGTTGACATGTCCGTCACCCTTTTAGTTTTAAAACCTTAATTGCAATTTTTCTCCTGGAAAATTTTATCCTAATTGTGATATGATGGCGATTTTTTCGGGTCTTAATCATAAAAGTTGAACTGATTTAAATTTGAATATTGGTAGAAATTCTTGTCATCTTGTTTTACATTTGAACATTCGTAGAAATTCTCCGCCTCCATTCTGCTGCCGGACCGCCACCACCGGAGCATGGTCGCCGCCATCAACGGACTGCCATGCTGAGGAACTAACACCGTGCGCACAATCAATTATTCTAATTAGGGAGATTTCAACGAGTAGGAGCAAAATGTACTGATTTTCCAAAACTAAGACTGAAGATTAACTTAAGACTCAACTATATCTGCATTGACCACAATACCTTTACTTTTAGGAAATATCAGACATTAAATAGACAATGAGGGTGTTTGGTAAAGAGTCTATCAACCATTTTTTGACTGATTTGACTATGGTTAGCCTTTTGACTAGATCAATCGGCCAATAAAAGTGTTTGGTTAAATGACTTTTTCGATCGGTCTTTCACCCTAAACAACCAATATTTGAAAAGCCATCAAACGTAGCGTTTAGGATTGGCTTTTGAAAAGCCATTTTTTAGGATTGGCTTTTGAGTATCTTCCCTATACAAAAAACTTCCACCTAAGACAAAAAAAATCTTTCAAGTCTAAATTATTTACTCGTAGTTCTTTACCATCCTTTTGCCTTCTTCGTCCGGGAGGATGTCTCCGGACTTGATCTCTCTGTTGGCACAATTTTTAATCCTCTACTTCCATGTCCATGGCGGTGGATGTTTAATTTAGCTTCCACAATTTGCTACTCCGTATTACGTAGTACTCTTTAGTGTTATAGAATTAGAGATTGTCAATTATTCTGCTTTTCTTTTTCTATTAAATGTCGAAATAAACTCTTAATGAGTTTAATGCTTCGGTAAAAAAAAATATTAGTAAAAACAATGTTTGAAATAATTACTACTTATTTCAATTAAAAAATAATTGATGTCCTTAAATGTCATTTAATAAGTCATCAGCTAATTATAAACAACCATTTAACCAAACACCATTTTATAAACTGCTAATATTATCGGCCGATCAAAACAGCCAACAGAATCTGCTGTCATCAATCAGCCAAAAGAATCAGCCAACAGCCAACGGCCAACAGCCGATTGCCAAACACCCCCAATAAATAGACAATAAGTAGACAATAAATAAACAATAAATTCTGATAAAATAATCTATTCAAATCCAAGTGTGATATGCTCGAGTACAACTGCGACGGCAGAGTTGAACCGCGACTTGGACGGCGAGGCAAGGCAGAGATCTGGACGGCGAGGCGGAGATCTGGACGGCGCGCTAGATGAGGCGGAGATCTGGACGGCGAGGTGAGGCGGAGATCTGGAGGAGAGGCGATGCGGAACAATGACCGGTACGGCAATAACGGCTTGGGAGGGTGGGGCGGAGCAACGATGAAGATAACCTCTTTACAAATGAATGAGAGTAAAGCGTGAAGGGCAAATTTGGAAAGTTAGAAATAGATTCCCTAATCTAGAACGAAATAGGTAATATGAATGGAAAAAACATTAGCAGGTATTATTTTTGTAAAATAGCTATGATTTGATCCTATTAGGAGCAAACTTCTCTTCTAATTAATGATGTCAATGATAAACTTTAGTTTTTAATCATATTTAAAGAAAATTAAAGAAAATAAGTTATATTATCCTATTTTTTAAAGAGCTTTACATTGCAATTTTATTTAGTGTATGTTTTCCATCATTTGCAATGGAGCCAAAGATTCATTATTTTTTGGCTTGAGATTATGATGGAATAAAGCAAAATGACTCACTAAACTGTCTGCGCTTCTTTGTTATGAAGCAGCTGTCAGTCCATGCAACTTTGGACGGGATTTTCACTATGGGTCATCCGGAAACAGTCTCTCTGTGCTTTAGTACAGGGGTAAGACTGCGTACATCCGACCCCCCCTTACCCCACCGTAGGTGGGAGCCTTTGCGGCACTGGGGTAAATGAAAATGAAATGAATGTTTACCACAACTAATTGAAAAAATACTTTTATGAGCTTTTTAATACGGAGTAACGGTTAACTTTTAGTGACTTAAAAGATCTTAAAAGGAAAATGTGATAGCTGTTTGATAAAACGTATGAAAAAAGACCGTTTGATTTAGTTATACTTGGTGTGCGCTTACACAATTTTTTATTTCTAAATCAATTTAGTTGATTAGGTATGTTTAGTGGTAGGCCATAATACAATATGGTTTAGGAAAATTCATTTTGTACATGGCAGTTTGTACACGTCGGATTACACGTCGGTCAAATTGTCAAGGTATACACAATTTGATCGGCTACACAGACAATTTGACCAGCGTTTTATGAAGAAAACCGATTTTCACAAAGAAAGAAATAAAAAAAATTGTTTGTATCACAGATATTTAAAACTTTCATTTAAAATTGTCTATATCACAGACATTTTTATGAAAAATTCTTGTCTAAAATGTCTGTGATACAGACAACTCTTCACATAACACCAGTCAGATTATCTGTGTAGCTCGTCAAATTGTCCGTACACAAAAAATAACAATTTTATTGACGCCTAACCTCGCGTGTATGGATTCATTTAGCAACCAACTTTGTAGAAAAAGCAAATCGGAGAAGTTGATGGTGTAGTAGTGTCGGTTGATCTATTAGTGGAGTGCGACAAAACTTAGAATACCCTACCTCTTTTTTCATACTCAGTAATAAATGCGTAGTGCTACGTTAATAAATTTCTCATCTTCCCTATTTTTTTTTTGCCTAAAATGGATAACTGTCCGGTTTGATTTACCATAATCATTAACCGAATGAAGCAAAATATTACGAAGCATAGTATGGAGTATATATTACTCCGTAACTATTTATAATTAGCTGTTCAAACATAAAATGACTCATATCGTCATACGGAGCATATACCTATAAGAAAGATACGAAATGCATATGTACTCCGTATTTAACTTATTTTTGTTATCTTTTTATATTTGATAAATTAACTATTCCGAAAATCCATATTATGAAGATTACGTATGTCTGAGATTACTCCGTACTAAATACTACGTAGTATATTTTTGTTGGTATATTGTACGGTACCTCAAGATACGCAAATTATACCGTGGGCAGGGGCGGATCTAGCATTTACGTTCAGGTGAGGCCAAAATTTAATCAAATAACGTATATTATAAAAAAATGTCAAAATGTAGTACAGTATAATAATATTTTAGAAGTCAAAATGTAAACTATAGAAATGTCAAAGAATAAATTGAATATTACAGAACTGACAATACAATTATCTTAAAAGTCATAAATATCGAACCGAAGTTTTATCGGTTACCCAAATGTTTAGTGCCAATTTTTAGGTTAGTTTCTCGGAAACAAGATAAACCGATTTTTTTAATCTAAAATCTATACTCTATGTAAAGAAAACTTATTTTCACCTACGAAATCCAATGTATTCAACTAATTAATTTTTTGGTCAATATTCAAAAGCCCAATGAATAAAACTAATTAATTTTTAGGATAATATTCAAAAAGCTCAATCAATTGAACTAATTGGTTTTTCAGACTAATAAAGCCCAATTAGTTGGACTACTTAATTTTTGCATCCTAGTATTCAAAAGTTAAAATTCAGACTTGATTTTAAAAATATGCTCCAGCTAGGAATCGAACACATAACCTCTTTACTCCACAATCACGCCTCTACCATCACACCAACATAGCTTTTGTTTACAATAGGACGTTTGTTCTAATTATATCATTGCTTCACAGTACATATAAATAATATATATATATATATATATACATATATATATATATATATATACTAGTAATTTTTTTTTAGGTGGGGCCTAGGCCCTCCCTGGCCCTATGCTAGATCCGCCCCTGACCGTGAGATCGACTCACCTTGAACATTGTGTGCTGATCCCATTTTTTAGGAAATTACGTTAGTTTTCTTTTCTTTCTTCCTTTGTCTGCAGCTTAATTATTTCCTTTTCCTTTGCTTTTCTTTGTTTTTTTTTCTTTTGTTCAATTCTTTTCTTTTTCCATCAAATTAAAATACTAAAAATTTAATTGCGATCCTACTTTTGTTTATCTTCATCTTAAATTATAATTGAATTTATTTTTTTATTCTTTATCAATACATAACAAAAAGTTTATTAATCTAAATAAAATAAGTATATTGCATATCATGTTCATACAATATTTTTGTTTCGGTAATATTTTTTATATCCATATACTTTTTTTATAATATGCTTTTTATATTCATACACTTTTTGTAATTTTTTTTATATGCACACACTTTTTCTATAATATATTTTTTTGTCATTTTTATATGTTTTAAGAGGTTTTTAATACATTGAGTTTGTTTATTTTAATTCTTCGAGTTACATTTGATAATATATCATAAAGTTACATCTTTTTCTGCTTGAGTTGCATCTTAATGTACGCGAGTTACATCTTAATATACGCGAGTTACATCTTAATATACGCGAGTTACATCTTAATGTATGCGAGTTACACCACAGAACAAACCCTGCAATATCATTTTTATAGCCCTAATATTAAAAATAAAACGTATTCACTATTTTAAAAAAATAATTAAGCTATTAGGATCAATTTTTCATTGTTTACATTGAAATCAATGTTGATAATATATATATAATTCTCAAACACACAAAAAAAAATCATTGTTCAGTTTTCCAACAAGTTACATTCTGTATACACCTATGTTATATTTTCCATCAACACGAATTACATTTGTAATAAAATGAGTTACATTAAAAAATGAACCCATGCTATTGAAACAAAAAATGATTGTTTTTTTAAAGAATATGGTCATGATATTAAAAACAAAACATATTCACGGTTTACCTAAAACAATTGTGCAATTAGACTCTCTGTTTTCATTGTTTACACTGAAATCAATATTTTATTTCATATACTACCTCCGTCCCGCTGGAAGATTCCCATAGCAAAACGATACAGTTATTTAGACAATAATTAAATAAAGTACATTGAGTATATTTTGAGAAATAATTTTAATAGGTATATATTATAATGTAGTTAGTATTGATAATTATGATGTTATAAATGTATTATTTTTAATAATTAATGATTAATTTGTCACTTAAGATTGTTAATTGTTTCCTAAAATGGAAATGTGAATCTTCTAACGGGACGTCCAAAAAAGAAAAGTGAGAACCTTCAAATGAGACGAAGGGAGTACTATGTATTTGACAAGTTACATTTCGAATGAACTTGAGTTACATCGATCAATAACGTAAGTTACATATCTTTACACGTGAGTTACATCATTCACGCTACTGGGACAAAAAGGAAAGAAAAAAATAGTTACTGTACACGTGTGTACTGTTCACGCGATTTTTTTAAATGTTCAAAGCTACGTCGTTTTGAGAGTGGGGCACGGTGCTCACCGTGGGATCATCCCACGGTATACGAACTGCTTAAGGTACCATACCTTTGTCCATATGGACCAATCAGAATGCTGCAATTGAATTATTTAAATCTAAATTAAAAATGATGTAATGATTTAATTTGGACCAATCAAGTGATTGGTAGGTACGTACCTCAATTTTTAAACGGGTACCGAAGTTGTCACCATTTTTTTTATCAAGTGTAGATACTAGACAATGACTCTCATTCCAGCCACGAGCCCCTTACCACAACCCCTGAGGCCGTCGTTTAAGATGGTTCCGATGAAATTTTCTGATCAAATTTCCTGAGAATAATTTTCATGATATTTGTATTATGTCCACAAAATTTCAATTTAAAATTCAACCGGGGAGTCAGTTAAATAAATTATAGAAAAACACTGCGCTATTTATATACTCTGTATATAAAAGCGCAATTCTTTTCAATATTTTATTTAACCAATTTCCTGATTGAGTTTTAAATTTAAATTTTGTGCACATAATCTCTACTTTATGAAGAATACTTTTAAAAAATTCATCAGAAATTCCACCGAAAACCACACTTCAAGCGGCGCCTCCGCACAACGATTTTGATCAAGAGCTCTTGATATGAACGGTTCTCACTAGATAATACTACCTTCATCCCAAATTAATTGTACTATTTTATTTTGACATGATTATTAATAAAGTGGTTGAAAATTAAAAATTGTTCTTGTGATTTGAGTAAAATAAAGTAAAATGATAACAATCACATATTTCTTACCAAAAAAGGAAACATAACATTAATTTTGGGACAATCAAAAAAGAAAATAGAACAATCAATTAAAATGAGACAAAAAAGCATATAAATACAATCTTACATAGTAAAATAGAAAATTACTTTTAAAATGACTCGTACCATGTTTAAAGAGTTGTGCTATATAGGTACCGCATTTTGGGTATCACATTATGTTTAAATTGGGAAGACCGTGTGGAATTCCATTCCATTCCATTCAAAGGGTTGACAACACCCGTAAAACCTGAAAACACGTCCTGTAATAATCCAGTAATTTAGCGGTCCCGGGCGGGCGAATAGTTTGTACTTGTGTCTTTGTACTTTTATTAATTACGCCCACACTTTTACATAAATTAAATTACGTATAAAAAACAAAGAAAAAGAAACTAAACAGCATCTACTTCCTTCGCACTTGCCCTCCCTTCTTCCCTGTAAATACTTTCCCTCTCGAATCGCATTAATTCCTCCCTCACTTCACATCTGCCTCTGTTTTCTACACTGGTGATTGAATTTGAATTCTGAAGTGTTCTTGTGATTCGTGAAGCAGGGCAGCGCAGGGCAGTCATTACAGTCCTAATGGGATCACCGAGGACGACGGAGTCTGGGAGCCGGTCATCGGGGCGGACGTCGGTGATTGACTCCATACGGGGCTGCACACTGGCCGGATCTCGGATTTCCAAGGAGGAGCTGTGGAGGAGGTTCACGATGCCGGAGTATCTGAGGTTGGCCATGAGGGCGGCGATCGAGGCCAAGGACGTCGACTCGGCGAAGCAGCATTTCGACGTGGCTCGTGTTGAGGGAGTCGAGCGGGCCGAGCCGCCGGAGTCTCCACTCGTCGTCTTCATCAATTCTAGGAGTGGGGGGAGGCATGGGCCCGAGCTTAAAGCCCGGTTGCACGAACTTATGGCGGAAGAGCAGGTGTTCTTCCTCCCCTTTTCAAATTCTCTGCATTTGTACTTCGTATATGCCTAAGGTCCATAGGTTTATACTCCGTATTGTTTTACCAGGGAGTATATCATCTTGGGTATCGTGTATTGAATTAGTGTGATTGCTTAGTTAAATATCACTAATCAGTAATCACAATTAGTGATACACTGATACTAAAAAGATGTGCCATTGTATATAGAAGATCATCATCACTGGGTTTTTAGTGTCTTTTTGTCGGTACATTAACTCAAAGAAGATTATGTTTTTCGTATGCATGCGACCACTGTACTTTCTGGAGTTTCGTCACATAAAACCAACTTGTACTTGGATCAGAAGAATGGGTTTCTTGGTAAAAATTGTCCTTTTTTCTTTACCTTTCCCAACTTCTTTTATTTTCATTCCAAAACCAAAATCCTTTAAAGTAGAAGATTTGGGATTTTTCTCTCTCCAATAAATAGATCACAACCACTCAATTCAAGATTTCTTAAAAAATAAATGCATAAGTCAATTCAGGAGATCAAGACGGAGAGAGTAGTATCTTTGTTACTTTTACCCATATACTAGTATATGATTATATGCCGTCGGTGAAACTATGATTCTGAAGGTACGTATCAAACAAAAAGAAAGGTGTGCTTTTGATGACAGTCATGAAACTACGGAGTATTACACTATTACCAAACAAACGCCCATTTAAGGTGTCACTGCCCAAAGCCCAAAATATAGAATACTTCTGGCGTGCCAAATTGATGCAACATTTGTATGCAAAAATAGTTTATAGATTTAGGTCCATGTTAGGCAATTTTATTTGTAGTAATTAGCATGTTAGGGGCATTCCCTTAGAAGTGGCTAAGTCTTGCAGTACACCCAGGTTGTCTTTACAAGTGATAGTCTCATTACTTTTTACTGTAAAGTTTTATCTTTTATTCTCAAATTGGGGGATAAAGGTATGAGTAGTAGATGAGCAACTGGATGAGTTCTCTGCAAGATTTCTTAAATCATTGAATTCTTGTTAGTTAACTGCGACTGATATGCTTTATGAAAAACATTGTGGCATATAAATGAAAGCAGTTTGACTTACTTCCAGAGCTTTTGAGTTTTTTCCCAATACCTTCCTGTAAGATTGGACATTTAGGCCATGACAAAACAATCTCTATTCAATTCTTTAGTAGGCTGGACCAGGCAAAGCCGCTAATTAGTGTAACATCCACCAGTTGCTGTATGAAGAAAGCTCAACCATTAGTGTTTTTGTATAGAGTATTGACCCTTAATGGCCTTTTCATGGATTTTGTTTCAAAACATTGTCTTTTCCTACTGGAGCTCGAGTATGGTGTTGGATGTTATTTCAAACTTTGTTCTTAATGGTTATCTAAGTGGGGCTTTGATGCAAAAGGAGCATATTTATATAACACTCTTTCACTCTTTATCATCTCTTGTCAGGTTTTTGACCTTCAAGATGTCAAACCTCATGAATTTGTCCATCATGGATTGAGCTGCCTAGAGAAGTTTGCCAGTCTTGGAGACACATGCGCCAAAGATATTCGTGAAAAGTTGAAAGTTGTGGTATGCACATTGAGCTGAAGCTAAAACCTGATTGACCTAGGGGATCTCTTTCCATGGATTATTGCATTAGATGCACCTTATTGCTTTTGCAGATAGTCTTGTGTTAAACATGTTTTGACAGGTAGCAGGTGGTGATGGGACAGTTGGATGGGTCCTTGGATGTCTTGGAGAACTTGATGCATTAGGTCGAGAGCCGATCCCCCCAACAGGAATCGTTCCACTTGGTACTGGAAATGACTTGTCCCGTAGTTTTGGTTGGGTAAGTTTTTTTCATCTGCATTAACTCTCTGACTCTTTTGTCTATGATTTGGAAATTTCACTTGTACTTCATTATCAGGGAGGTTCATTTCCTTTTAACTGGAAATCAACAATAAAGAGAGTTCTTGATAGAGTTACCAGTGCTCCATCTTGCCGTCTCGATAGGTTAGTTCTTTAATCAGTTTTTGTTTATGGATTTCCTCTTCCTACCATACGGCCATACCCTATTGGCGATGCAATATAGTTTTCTATTCAAAGTTGAAGTATGAGAACAATTTTGTCAAGTCCAAGTATCAAGTATGTTATATGGGATCAAATATATATAAGATGTATTCCTGATGCTTGCCTTATCAAACCGCACTAAACTGAAAACGAACCATATGTAATTTGCTTTGAGTTTGGTAGCACTTCTCCCAAACCGTATTAAACCGAACCAAAACCGAGAAAAACCGAATAAAGCCGAAGGGAATTAAAAATACTCAATAAAATCTTCATATATTCTTAAAAATTACAAATCCAAACCGAACCAAACCAAACCAAACTAAACTAAACTGAACCATACCAAAACATAGTACGGTTTTTGTTTGGTAATCATTCTTCCAAACCGTCCAAATAGAACCGAACCGAAAACGCTTCTGTCCTTACATGATGTGTGTTACTCTAGTTTTTGTCGGTTGATTGCTTGTGCATTTTTTTGGCTTGTTGGTTCTTTTCTGTATTTTATTGAAACATTTATCCTGCGGTTACTATGGGTCATTCGGAAACAGTCTCTATGTGCTTTAGTACAGGGGCAAGACTGCGTACATCCGACCCCCCCTTACCCCACCGTAGGTGGGAGCCTTTGCGGCACTGGGGTAATGATAATGATGATGATGATTTATCCTGCAGTTGGAAGCTTGTAATCTCAATGCCAGCTGGTGAAAAACTGGACACACCATACACCTTGAAGTCTGCCAAGGATTTAACTCTTGACCAGGTTACCTCTTTACCTCCATAGCTCAATATCTCATATTCGTATGTTTATTTTATCTTTATTTTTTTATTTTTTATTTTTTAATAGCCTCATCATGTCTCAGTGTCTGAGAGTGGGTTAATCTGCAGACTAGCAGCACTGAACAGTTGAACATGTTATCTTACCTCAACTGCAGAGACATTTTTCTTGATGGTGGGCAGATGCCCGCCCTCAAGGTTTTTCCTCTCACCCCGTAGAAAATTATGAGTTTTTAATAAAAAGTTTAAGGGTGTTGCAAAAGCTATTGGACCCTGGTTCTTGTACAAGAACTATACATTTAATGGGTTTGGAAGTTCATTAAATGTGGTCCTGCATGTGAGATATATAGACAAACACACAAGCATAGAAAAATCCTTTTATTTTCACTAGTTAAGTCCCTGGTTTCAGCATACAATGGTATTTTTTGAAGTTTATATCTTACAAAACTTTCTGTTAAATTTGTAAACGTGTGTCAAATGTTGTTAGCTGGTGAAGCAAGCTTTTTGGGAGTCTTTATTTAGAAGAGTCCATCATCAATGAGAATATGCACATGGTGCATGTTTCCTAAAAGTTTCTAGATCTAGATGCTTCAAGTCTTCCTAAAATATTCTTAATGAGTAAGCCATGCTCCACTAATTCTGATTATGCATTGAGTTATGACCAGGATCTACAAATGGATGGGGTGTTGCCTGAGAATCAATCCTACTATCAAGGAGTATTTTATAATTATTTCAGCATAGGTGCGCACTTGGAATATTTATTTATTTATTTATTTTTTATTTTAAGTTTTACTTGTATAGGTGTCCAATTGAGAGTTGTGATGGTTAATTATCTGAGTTTTAGGTTTTTCATCTTTCCAAATTCCTGTGTAATCCTTATTATTAGATGCGCTAATGGATAAATTTCATTTATTTAGTGTGTTGCAATAAAACAATTGCATAAATATTTTAGCTTTATTTTGCAAAGCTTTTGACATCCATAAAATTAAACCGTAGCGATTTTCAGGGATCAATCTGAGTAGTTTTATAGAATAAGATGATGTGTTTATTTCAGTTGATTTATTGCAGACTAATGAGGATATAAACATTCATATATCATGGAACATTTGTGTGCTCCAATGCATTCAACTACTTGTGCTTATACATTCTTCTGCAGTGTGATAAAATAATGTAACTTATAATCATGGGTGCAGGAATGGATGCTCAGGTTGCTTATGGCTTCCACCATTTACGGAATGAAAAACCATACCTTGCGCAAGGTCCTCTTTCAAACAAAGTATGCGATCCTTGTTCTTTGACTTTTTATTTTGATACCATATTTGAGATTTAATTTCAGACATTTGTTGAACATGGAACACTGTCACATCTCCAACTCTAAATCAACTTTAAGTACAGCTTCAAAAAATGATGAATCCTGTATTTGTAGCTTTGTACCTAATGTTTACGTGTCATGTTCCATAGTTGCTATGCACAAAGAAATGTAGTACAGACTGTACAGTAGTACTTGGTTATTTACTAGCAATATGTAGTTCTACTAGAACTGGATATGGTTTTTGATAGATATTTATTCGGTCATTCGCTATTAGTTATTTTATTAGTTTAGGACTTTACTAGTTTTATGACGACTTTGTTGCATTGAGTGTGCTTTCGTCACTCGTGCTCAGGGCATCATTTAGGAATGCTGTTGTGAAGCAGAAAAATAGAAATCAACGGGGTAAAATAAAAATACCATTGCCCAGAGCCAAAAAGCTAAAACCGATTTTATTCCAAGATAATGAGAATGAACCCTGGCAAGGGGTATAAATAGTCTTCTACAAGAAACCCTAATCAAGCCCAAATTAATTAAATACTAATTAGGCCCATACTAACTCTACTAAGTACTCTACTAATAAAAGGCCCAAACCAAAACATAACATTAACTTAATAATAATAAATAAACTATAAAGACAGCCCGTAACCGGCCCACAGAAGTGGGCCCAAGCCCGGTCCTGCCCCATGCTCTTCCCGCTACCTATCGAATGCCGTCCCCAAAATCTTTTGGGATTAAGGCTTGGATGTTGTTGTTGTAGGACTTTACTAGTTTTGTATTAGTAGTATCGTATTGGACGACGTGTACTCTATTATTCTTATTATATTGGGAGTTCAATAAGAATAATACATGCAATAATTTTAGCATAAAAGTCAGGGAGTTTGTAATCTCAAACAAATCCAAACCTTAGGATTCCAGGATCTCAACAAAATCCCAACCTACATCGGTTACTTACACATTCGTCTCCATCTTCTTCACACACTACCTGTAACATTTCCTTTTGGTTATTTTATGTTGAAGGACATAATAAAAAAGGGAAAATTATTTTAAACCCTTCCAATCATTTAATTGGTTTGTGTGAAGCTTTAGTCGTGGACTCGTGGCTTATAATAGGGATCGAGGAAGGATTTTTTCCATCAAGTGTTAGAAAGACTTGTTTTCTTTAGTAAATGCTAAAATAAACAATTGCCAATAAACATTGTTTATGGAATGTTAATAAATACATCATAATTGAAACATAACTGTTGGATAAATCTTTATTTTGGTTGCTGATATATTCCTTTTTCTCAATAGCATTTTCCTTTTTTGTTCACGTTATTAAATTCAGAACACAATTGCATTTTACCTTTCAGAGACTTTTTTATTCACGTTATTAAATTCAGAACAGAATTACTTTCACGTGTTGAGGAACTGACCAAGTGACTTCTTTATTTCAGTTGATTTACTCAGGTTATAGTTGCAAGCAGGGATGGTTCTTCACCCCGTGCAGCAGTGATCCAGGATTAAGGTAAGTAGTCTATCCGTATAGATATAGTTGAAGCAGATGTGATACAATTTAACGGAAAGCTAAATCTGTGTTGATGAAGTGATTTATTTGATATTCACAAAATGTCGAAAATAAGTGGAATATAGACAGTTGATCCGTGTTTTTGTCATATCATTCTTATTTATATCATCAAACAATACAAGAGGAGTTCGTGCATGTCAAATGCTAAACATTCATGAGTTTGTCCCACCCACTAATATCCATTTTAAGTATCTTTTTGAGTTGATATTATCTATTTTCTATACTGGCAAAGCTAGAGATTTATCAATCAAGATAAGGTTTTATGATGACAGTATGACTGTATGACACCTAATAGATTTACCTTAGATCTAACTTCACGCCTAATAGTCTTATACCATGTGTATTTGCTTTTCTTCATTCGTCACTGTCCAATTAGTTACTTTTGTAATTTTTGACCTGCTATATTTATGACATTCTGAGAAGGTTCATAGCAACTTCGTATTTAGTATTCTAGCGATAGCAACCAAAACCATGATTGTCCAGAATTTTAAAAGGGAATCGGGAGTTAAGGGTGGAAAGTACACGAGGTTCACCCTAGTGATTTATGGAGCTAATTTGCTATAACTTTGACCAGATCTACTACTCTTTTTTAGAAATTCGTAGTCAGAATAAGTAAAAATGTTAGTCCAGTATTGAGGGGTTTTGGAATAGGCATTACCGATAGCAAATTTAGCGTAGTTGATCCTTGAATTATTTTATAGAAAATTTTAGTTTGAAGCACATGTAGAAATCAATATCAACAAAAATATGTTATAATGGGTATAACCTAACAAAATGTATAAATATTTTATAGTCATGATTAATTTTTCCCTTTTCATGCAACAAAGGATAACTTACTGAACTTAGCCATGGTTGTTCTCTGATCTGATTATCTGAATGCTCTGGCCTCTCTTCCATAATACTTCTCATTGGGTTGTTGATGCTGATAAATTTTTTCTGCTATTGTTTTGCCTCTTTTTTGCAGGGGACTGAAGAACATATTGCGTATACATGTTAAAAAGGTCAATTGCTCGAATTGGGAACTAATCCCCGTTCCGTCAAGGTTAGATTAATCACCATGGTTTTATTACCACAGTTAGTAATATACTGTTCCTTAATTTTGGAATCGTTTTATAATAATTATTATTTGCTTTCTTCCTAATTTGATCTGATTGTCATTCCTTCCCCATAGTTTTTGCGCTCCTGCATTGTAAAATATCTATTCAATAATTTCAACTCTTTCATCTTTTCAATTGACCTTAAACTTCATCATGCTCTAGTGTTCGGTCTATTGTTGCTCTAAATCTTCCTAGTTATGGAAGTGGAAGAAATCCCTGGGGTCATTTGAAGCCAGATTATTTGGAAAAGGTATAATAGTACATATATATTTAATTTCATTATCCTTCTTTTTTGGTGCACACATGCACATCATTCGTCTCTAAATGAAATTAGTGATTGTTAATTATTTTCCTCACCTATTATCTTCTTTTTTCTTTCATCCTTAGAGAGGGTTTGTTGAAGCCACTGCTGATGATGGTTTGATTGAGATATTTGGTCTCAAACAAGGATGGCATGCTTCTATGGTCATGGTTGAGCTCATCTCTGCCAAACACATAGCCCAGGTACTACCCAATTTTTTTTTGCTCCTTTGAATGCTTTTTACCAGATTTAACTTCTTACCATTCACAACTCTCAGGCTTCGGCAATCAGATTTGAATTACGAGGGGGAGACTGGAGAGAAGCTTATTTGCAGATGGACGGTGAGCCATGGAAACAACCAATGGACACAGATGCTTCTACTTTCATTGAAATCAAGAGGGTACCATTTCAATCCATGATGCTTCGTGGGGATTCGTAGATCTTCTTGCCTGAACAAAAAACAAAAGGAACAATTTGTCGTGCTGGGATTTATGTAAAAGTATTTTCACTTTCTCCCTTTCTTAACCAAACTGCCACCATCTAATTGTTCATTTGTGTCATTAGTCCCCCATTTTTGTGTATACCAAATTCGAAAACTCATACCACCCAACTCCCAAGTTTCTTGGGTGGGAATCTTAACTTATTTGATGAATGAAATTATGATCATCTGTACATAATTGTGTTGGGTTTATCTCATATGTAAGCCCGGGAAAGAACGGTTTGAAACGTTGTTCATAATGTGATATTGTGACTTTGATGTAACGGGATTCATGTGTACATTTTGTACGACGCCATAAATTTATCTATCGTTTTAACTATATTCAGTTATATTGAAATTCCTTTTGCACTTGAGATGGCTACTTGGTAATTTAAATGTATTGATCAAGTTCAGTATCAAATGGAAGTAAAGATTCAATGGAACAAGTCTAACACAGTTTTAGTTTTTTATTATTGTTCTTTTTTCCACAGATCAATTTACTCTATAGAGTTTATCTTACTCGATGAGGGGTTTTATTTACTTCCATCAGATATTTCCAACACAGCTTATGTTACTTGGAAAGCAAGAAAAATACTAATCCGGCCAATTTACAGCTCAACAGAAAAGAGATATTTTATTACTAATGTAATGTGTTATTAATTAGAGGGGAAATTAATTTAAATACTCCAAACTCTAATGAGGTGTGAGATAAGTACTCCAAACTTACATATGTAATATATATATCCTAATTATATAAAAAATGAAAAAATGATCAAACTGGTACATGAAGTTGTTTCAACTTTCAAGTTGAGTAACTGAGTAAGTAGTACTCCATCTAACACTTGAAAGTTGAAACTACAAAGTACATGAACTTGCATTTTTAAAGTCGATTAATTACATTTGCTCTGTTAAAACGTTAAAATAGTTGACTTGACCAAAATATGCTGTTGCAGTCCAAGTCATCGAATAATTATTGTATAAACTTTAATTTCTTCCAGTCCACTCGTTTCCACCTTCGCTCTTCTTTTTAAATTTCTCATGTTTGCTCTCCTTTGTCTCGTTCTTCATCTTATATTTCTCTCGTCTACTCTCCAAGGGTGGAGCTAGGGCACTGAACCGAGCTAGTACAAAAGTTCTTTTTTTAAATTACACAATATTTACTTTAAAATTAATGCATTTTTTAATTTGGGTGGGCCAGGTCCTAGGTTGGCCCCTCTAGTTCCACATGTGCTGCTCTCCTTTACTCTCCCTGCTATCCCACCGACTTCTTTTATTTCCTATTGATCCATCTTTATTATAGCAAGAGAAGAAGAAAATAAAATAGAGCAAAAAGAAGCCAGCGGGATAGTAGAGAGAGCAAACGAGAGAAATATAAGATGTAGAGCGGAGAAAAGTGAGAGCAGACGAGAAAAATATAAGATGAAGAGCGAAAGTAAATATGAGTGAAGTGGAGGAAAATAGAGTTTATAGTTAATTATTTGATGACTTGGAGTGCAACTGTATAATAACAACGTATAGTTTGTCAGGTCAGCTATTTTAACGTTCTTACAGAGCAAATGTACTTGATAGACTATAAAAATACATGTTCATGTGCTTTAAAATTTCAAATGCAAGATGAAGTAGTGTTTACTTTCGTCGAAACAACTTAATGTACCATTTTGACCATTTTCTCTAAAAAATTATTTTCGCTCATGAGTATATGTTTTTTTACAAATACAAACTTACAAAGTATGCATTTTGATGACACAAGTATGCACTTTCTCTATAAATTGCACAATCGATTGCAAATGCAAAAGTCAATATATATATAGAAATATCATTGATCCAGTACCCAAAAGACAAGTTCACTCTCAATAAGAGAACTCAAGATAAAATGTGTCGATACATGATCTAAATGATTGAAAACTGTGGATCAAAGACCTAAAATATCATACATTTTGATTCACTTATTTTTTTATTAATTTCGTTGTTAGTTTTTGAAGATTTTTTGTTCACAAAAGTTTATAAAAATTCATGGTATTTTAAAGAACTTTTAATTTATTTGGTCAACACAAATACAATTGATGGGTGATCAACTTCCCCAATGGTCCAGATGTTGTCACTTTGGAATGGTCCAAAATATATTAGAAACAAGATTTTAATCAGAAAAAAAGTAAAAACAACACAAGGAACCCTAGTCCAGAAAATCTGAAATCAGGCTCACTCATGGAGTACAACTGATGCCACCCACCGCGTGTCGTCCCTGTTCAAAAGAAGCGTCCGTACTCCATATAGCCCAGCCGATTGTCTCCAGATTCTAATGTGCCGCCGATTTCTTCCAAAGCACAACGGGTCAACGCCGGCGCCTAAGCTCAGCCTGTCCTGCATCTCGCCCTTACTCCAAGCCTGCACCCGTCACTCCTAACACCAACGGAACGTCTGCGTATTGCTGTCGAATCCCAAGCCTTTGACCATATCGGGTCGACCATACACAGGTTTGGCGTTTTCTTGCATCATAGAGACAAACTGAAGGATCTTACATATTTCGCTTCCCTGTGATCACATTGAAAGCGTGTCTGCTTCGAAGACACTGAATTAAAAATTCGGTTTTGGTGTAGTTTAGGCTGTGTGGTAAAGATGTGATCGTTTCGTGTATGCAATCTTATTTTCTTATGGACATTTCTTTCTCATTTGTGGATTGTATATTTTCTGCTTAGGCTTTGAACATGGGCTGTTTTGAACATTGGAAAATGGTGAGAAAAAAAGTGTATGATTGAATAATAATTTGCAGTCATATACTACCTCTGTCCCAAAATTAACTTCCCATTTCGGATTAGGATAAAACAACTCGATCCCCGTTCATACTCAGATTACTTTTAGTAAATAAAATTTACATATTCAGAAACTACATTAAAACCTAAGATTAAGAGTAATTTAAGTTGACCGTTTGAATAGTGATTGTGAAGTTAATTTTGGGACGGAGGGAGTACAACATAGGTGTTTTCCTTAGCTTCAAACTGTTCAATATTGCAACCTATAGCATACCGTCTGGGTATCATAGGCCAAGCACTTAGCAGTCAGTAGACCTTTGGGATTGTGGCAATGTAGCACACATTTCATTTTTCCCTTGCTATGCTAATTTTTTGCCTCCTAAGTTTTATCTATAGATTAGGAAGGTTCTGATCTTCAAATACTTGAGACATATAGTCCGAGAAAAAAAACGTCTTATGCTTGAAAAGGGGTGTGCCATACTGTGCTGAATAGGATGCCATTCGTACATTGATTAGGAAATACATGCATTTTATCTATCAGTGGGACGGGTATGCCCATTGATTAGACCTCCATAACTACACATTTTTTCCAGGATGAATCTGACCGTAACTAGATATGAGAATGGCTAGGTTTTAGCACAGGTAATTGAAGGTGAAAAGGAAAGAAAAATGATTTAATATAAGGTTACATAGTTTGAAGCTGAATGGCCTAGCCATAGGTACTCTTAGCTTGAAAAGTACTTCATATTTCACCTTAGTTTCTAGACACTTTGGTCATACATATGCTCAATTGTATTTTTTACTTTTATAATAACCACTGTACCTAACTTTCCTGTTTCGCGTTCTACTTTTTTTATTATGTGTGTGGAACATCTAATGATGAAAGTGGGTAATGCGATTCCAACCCAGATCTGATCATCTAACTCCTTGCCATTCCTCTTGTAGTAAGGGGTGTTTTTGTTGAAGCACACACAATGCTAGCTACAAGAGTAATGGACCATCATGTAAACAGCCCGGGACCAATTGATGACTCAGTATTGTACGACCAGGATAAGCATGTATCAAGTGCAGTCTGGGAGGGGCAGGTATATGCTTTATCTGAGGCAAAATTTTCTGCTATTAGTCCATAACTATTAATGAACCTGGGGATGTGATGATTATTAAAGAAAAGCTACCACCTATTCGACAGGAGCGTGGTGCTCTTCGATGCCATGAACACACGTCAAGGCTTGACAGGTGGATGCTCACTGAAAAACAGATAGAGTTGGTTAAAAGGGCTGGGTTTGGCCACTTAAGATTGATACCTGCAATCAGTTTGGACAATCCACTTATTTCTGCTTTGGTAGAGAGATGGAGGAGAGAAACAAACACATTCCATTTCACTGTAGGGGAAATGACAGTGACACTTGAGGATGTTGCTTACTTGCTCGGGCTTCCGGTTGACGGCGAACCAGTTATAGGTGTGACATATACTTCGTGTGAGGCAGTGTGTCTCAAGTATTTAGGCAAATCACCCGACTCTGGGTACACAAGTGGTGGCATGGTTAAGCTTAGTTGGTTGAAAGAGACTTTCTCTCTCTGTCCTGAGGGCGCATCACTTGAAGATATTGAACACCATACACGCGCTTACCTTCTTTATCTCATTGGTAGCACGATTTTCTCAACTACTACGGGGAATAAGGTACCTGTCATGTACCTTCCCTTGTTTGAAAGTTTTGATGAAGCTGGAAGGTATGCTTGGGGTGCTGCAGCATTGTCCTTCTTGTACAGAGCACTTGGAAATGCCTCTCTTAAGTCTCAGAGCACAGTTAGTGGTTGTTTGACATTGCTACAGGTAATTCTGATACCATCACATTTGATCATTGAGAGCTTGTTTGGTAACCTGAAAATGGCTGAATGTGCTGAAGTTGTGGCTGAAATATCTAAATATATTAATAATGCATTAAACTGAAATAGACCTAAAAATAGCCACAAATAAAGCTGAAACAAACAATTTCATCAATTTAAGGAATTTCAGTCACAAAACACAACTCTTTTGAGTGTCAGCCAATTTCATCACTACTTTTTTCTGTGTCAGCCAATTCCACCGCACGGTGAGGCACTGTAGTTAGTGAAGTGTGGTGAGAAATATGGGTGATATGCCAAAAAAATCCCACCAAACAGGCAATGATCAAGCATGCAACTCACTGATTTGCTAAAAGTTTTATATATTCATCAGCTTCTGTCTTTAAAAACTTTCTGGGTTTGCAGTGTTGGAGTTATTATCACCTGAACGTTGGTCGGCCAAAGCTAAATCATGACCCGGTCCATGAATGCTTTCCCTTTGTACTTAGGTGGAAAGGAAAACAAAGCAGCCCAACATCAAACCGCGATGTAGCATTCTATCGGAAATCTTTGGACCTGCTAAAGCCATCTGATGTATGTATGTTTAGACCAATTTTGTTCCTCTTTTTTGAGATGATGATTCACTTCTTTAGTGTGTTGATGTGTATACTTTTTATATATTCAGGTTGATTGGTGTCCTTATTCCAACATAAGTCACACAGTTGTACCAGAAAACATTTTGAATACTCTCATCCTTGGAAGATCAAAGACGATGCTAATATGCTTTGATAAAGCAGAGAGACACCTTCCGGATCGTGTCCTGAGGCAATTTGGAATGAGTCAAACAATCCCTCAAGAGGTACAAAGATGGGAAAGGAAGAGCCGTGGAGTAGATGGTGGGGTGGACCTCTCAACAAAAATGGAATCCGAGCTTAATGAATGGTCAAACCGTCATCACCATGTTGTGGAGGCAGAGGAGTATGTGAAGGAAAGTGCATACATGCAATGGTATTGGGATATCACTCGCAGGTTGGTAGGAAGGCCTATACCCATCTCTTCTGAGTTTCAAAGAATGGTAAGCCTTTGCCCCTGTCACTAGCAGCTTAATTGTATTCAGTTTTTCTTTTTCTTTCATAAGTTTATGGAAAAATTCCTCATATTGCGAAGTGATTCCATGGGCAAAATGTTATTTCTAAATTTCAGGAGAGTTACCAACCAACAAATGGCTAGTGACTCATGATAAATGTGTTAGTAACATTTTAGTCCTAAATTTAAAATTAACATATTTTCAAAACGGGTAGTTACTTGGTGATACTTCAAGGAAAATTATCATTTTTAATTTTTTATAAGTCTATCCATACTACCTCCATCCACATAATGCCCAGCTACACTTTAAAGCATATAAATGAATAAATAAACGAAAATAAGCTCTTTTAACTTTTAAATTACAGAATGCTGCACTTAAGGAAATTGCACATTTGGCAGACACCCTATCAACTCATGGGATGGATGATCATCAGATTCAAGCTGTCACAAGAATACGATATGCTGCTCACGAGTGCTTGAGAGACCAGGGTGGTGGGAGTTCAATGGTGATTATTGCCAACTCGCCAAATGAAGTTGGAACACATGGGAGAGGAAAGGAGAGAATAAGAAGGAAAGGCACTTACAAACGTAGGCGAAAAGAGGAAGTGGATCAGTATTATGCTCCTGATGGAATAATGGACCCACCACTGTCACATCATTTTTCTCCCGCAGCCATTGAGGAAACCGCCGATCATGCACACCACCCCCACCTGTATGCCTCAGGCAGTGAGGTTGATAATTCCCATCATCTCATGTATATCACATCCAATGAGGTTGATGATGATGGTGAAATAGCCGGTGTTGGTCCCACGGTTGATGATTTGGAGATTTGTGATGACAACATTAATGTACGTTCAAGTTTTCATCATGCAGCTGAAGACGAGGAAGATGGACTTCCTCTGAATGGAATGGTGGATGGAGGAGGGTCACATGGGAATGGTTCCATTGATATTATGCAGTCAGGTGTCATAATTTAGCCATTCAATCTCTTTTGTAGATGATGTTACTTTTGTCAAACATATATGGCCATTATTAAAGTTTTGCTTATGATGTAGATAAGTGCTAGTCCATAAAGATGTGCTGCTAGTATTGACCTGAAGCTGGAATGTGCAATTAGCCCTAACTATGCCATCATTTTGATCGGAGCTGATTATAATTTGGGTTAAGTGTTAAGTAGATTCTTTTTGTCCCTAATCATAGAGGTGGGCAGGGTTATAGTGCCCATTGGTGTTAGTCAGTGAGCTGATAAGAAACTTCCTACCTCTATACTCGTTTCCATGCACATGTAGATGATAATGAAAAAAAAGTACCACTGTATTTTTACTTCACTACGACAGTAGTTTAAAGTTCATACTGATCTGTTACTAGCTAGAATGGTCAAAATGGCCCATTCAAAGGACATTTCTGTAAGAGAATTTTGATTATTGATGGACTCGGGCCGGACCGGCCCGACGGTTGGACGGGTCCGGTTCGGGCCGGGCCACCCGCCCGCGTCACGGGTCGGGTCCGGTTCGGGCCAGGCCGGTTAGATTTTTTTTATAATTTATATTTTATAGTTTATAGTTTTATACGAGTATTAAAAACAAACTTCAATTGCATTTATTTGAAATGAAATAGGAACTACATTTGAAAATTAAAACAAACTTTAAGAGAACATTTTGAAAATTGTAATCAATCGGAACTTTCCGCACCTCCCGATCCATTGGCTTTGTCACATGACTTCATATGTTTGATTGCCATCCCGAATCTGCCTGAAACCCCCATGCTACATTTTTTCTCGCACCATTTGCAAATTGCGTACCACATCCCGGTCTTCGGGTCCTTCTGCTTATCAAAATTATACCGTATAAAGGCATCTTGATTTTCCATCTTAACTTCTTAAGTATAAACTATAAAGTAGATATATAAATAATAAATATAATATATTGGAGAATAAGAGAATTAGAGAGTAGAGAGTTAAGAATAGGATTTAGGAAGAATTGGAGAAGAGATATGAAAAAATGTTTAAGATTAGGAGTATTTATAGGTTTTTTTACCCCCCACCCCCCACCACCACCCCACCAGCCAACCCCCCGGACCCCCCCTTTACCCCACCCAACGGCTATATAGCCGTTTGGGTTGTCCCCAGCCCCACCCCCAACGGCTAGTAGCCCAAACCATTTTTTTTTAAAATTAGACCCGGACCCGGGCCCGGGCCCGACCCGGCCGGGCCGGGTCACAATAATCTAGCACCGAGCCCGCCCCGCCCCTTTCCACCGGTTCGGGTCCATACCTGGTCCCGGACCGCCCGACCGGGCCGGTCCCGGGCTCGCACAGTACCGGGCCAGGCCGGGTCACGGGCCGGGTGGCCCGAACCGAATCCATCCCTAATTTTGATCGTCCGATTAATTTGTAGTTTTTTAACCGAACATGTTTTTTTCATTGTATCTAAGATCTTTTTCTAAAACTCGTCATCAATTATGATACTTGACATTCGTTAGGAAGTTGGAGCAAATAAAATGCTACATGAAACTCTTTTTTCGCGTTCTACTTTTTTCTATATATAACAACATTTATTAAATGGCATGCTCATTGGATCAAACAAAAACAATCATAACATTCTCACAAACACCATAAATTTTCTGGTACAATGGAAAAGAAAAGAGAGCGATAAATCAAATCCTAACGGATTCAATCCATTGCGGATTTGCGGTGAATGTGGTCTTCCCTTACAAAGCAAACATGAAATCTCTTCGGCGGCAACGTCGAGGATCTTCAGTCTTCACCCCTTTTTTGGTAGGGTGCATCATAGAAGAATGAAGACGATTCCCCCATTATCCAAGATGAAGACTTCAGTCTTCCTCTAGCTGTGTTCCTAGTGTGCAACGAAAGGAACCATTTATACTAAGTGGCCAATTTTGGAGGATGTTACCTCAACATACAAAAGGTCAAGCAATAAGGACACCATATATTCATCTCTAAACAATTTGTGCAATTTCATTTTGTTGCTCTCCACTGACAAAAAGAAAAAAATATTATCAATTTCCTATTCATCAAAGCGACACGCGATTCAAAGTACATCTCTCATTCCTAAATCATATCTAATATATAATTGTCATTTTTTTCAACATTGCACTTGGTCAAATAGGATGCTAATTCACATGCGAATAGTGTGTAATAAAAATGTTATAGACAAATAGAGGTGGACCTGGTTCTGGCCCGGTTCCGATTCCGGTCCTAGACCGGCTGGTTCCGGTGTCAAAGTAAGGAAGATCGGGTCCGGATCAAATAATTCTGGTTCTGAGTTAGTTCCAATCTCCCGGGCAGTCTGGTTTTATTAATTAGTTCATCTTTAAGGCAAAAAAAATCCGGTACGGGACTAGGGATGGACCGGTTCCGGTTCGGGCCTGGGCCCGTGATATGCAAATGAGGAGCTAAACCCTAAGATAAACAATCTATATGAGTTTAATTAATAGATGTGGAGGCTTGATTTTGCTTTTATCCACTTAATGAAATGGCCGTCGATCCCGGTTATATCTTTAACTATCTTCCTCTCGAATACTCAATCGAGGAGTATATCCAGTTCATCGAGGGTAGTTATTAATAACAAGATGCGTTCATTAATAAAACTTACTATCGAGTCAATATAGAACAAACGCCGTATATTAACTTGATAGTAGCAATAAACTTAAGATGAAAACGATTGAGATTGATAACCTCAACACAAGCGGTTTATTGGTTTAATCAATGTAATTTATTCCCCTTGGCATATTAACCATGAGATGCATGCATTAATATTCCAAGTTTACTACCGTTGAAAGAACCGGATTAATAACAAGCGTATTAACCGATTGATTCTAGTAATAATTAATATGAGAAACAAAACTAGTTGATACTTTAAGTAATGTTTAAAATATTAACATGAAATATGAATAGGAATTAATTAATACTCAAGGAAGAATATTAAAGAATATGAATCCTACTATGATTAACATCAAGATGTTAACTAATTGTCATCTTAGTAACACTCCCCAATATTAACATAGAGGAAGAAATAACTATTACTATAACCAATGTCAAGATGTTAACTAATTGTCATCTTAGTAACACTCCCCAACTTTGATATAGAAATAGTATTTGAAAGGAAGAATTAATATTCAAGGAAGAAAATTAAAGAAAATAACTCACAACTTACAAATTCATTATGCTTTAAAGTAGCAAAACCAAAATGGAAGGGTTTAGCTCCTCATTTGGAGACTAAACATGCTATAAAAATATAAGAAATGCTATTCTAAACTGAGTTTAGGAGTATGGAAGAAGGGATGATTAAAAGTGAAGGAAAATGGGGCTATTTATAGGTGTTTTACAACACCTTTGGCCGGGTACCCGACCGGGTTTAGTGCTTACCCGACCGGGTACCGGTCAAAATCAGATTATCTCCCACGTTTCTGTGTTTCAGCATGTTAAAATGTCTCGGGTCAAGTCAGACCCGACCGGGTCAAGTAGGGGACCCGACCGGGTTTGACTCAAAAATCAGATATTCTTTATTCGGGCGATCCTTGGTACGTTCTGGTGTTCCGGGTCACATCTGACCCGACCGGGTCAAGTAGGGGACCCGACCGGGTGAGTGCACTTTACAGGTATTTTCGGTTGTTGAATCAGACCCGACCGGGTGACGTCTTATGCCCGGTCGGGTATTTGCTCCTGGACAGTCAAAATTCCTTTTTCTTCACTTCAAAGTCTTCCTTTCCAACACCATAATTCCTAATTCTACTTTACAACTAATAAATGAAGATTAAAATACAATTACAACTAAATTTACACAAATGTTTACAAACTAAATAAAACGGTAAACAATACACACAAATTAATCATAAAAAAATATATTTATGCACTACTAATTAGTGCATATCAGCCCGGCCGGGCCTCGGTTAATGAAGGGGAGGCCCGGAACCGGCCCGGGTAACCCCCGGGTCCGGGCCGGACCGGGCCTCGGTTCTATTTTTTTTGGGCTTTTCCTAGTTAACCCCCAACCCTCCCCCTCACCCCAAACCAACCCTAACCACCTCAAATGGCCCAAAATACCAGCCCAACCCAAAAACCTAAAAAAATTCAAAAAAAAAAATAGGCCCGAGCCCGAACCGCCATCCCACCGGGCCGGGTGGCCCGAACCGTCCAACCAACCGGTTCCCCGGGCCGGTCCGGGCCCGCACAGTAGCGGGCCGGTCCGGTTCCGGGCCGGTTGGCCCGGCCCGAGTCCACCCCTATACGGGACCGGAACCGGTTGGTCCGATCCTTAAAAACGAGAAGTGGATCTGCCTTAACAAGCAAAAATTGTTACATGAAATGCCCGTCTGCTCTAGGGAAGGACAGAGAAATGGCCTTCCACGATGAGGAAATATCAACTACAAACAATGTTTAACAGTTTTTTATGGACTTTACTAATTATTTTTAATATTATTAATGGCTATTAGCTCTAAATAAATGGGACTAAAAGTAGCCCAAAATTTCACATTAGGACTATACTTCTTTTATTCACAAAATAGGAGTAATATACGTGTCTTCTTCCTATTTTACCCCCAACATATAATTTCTAATAGATTTATTTATTAATACAAAAAATCATAGTTTTATTTATAATAAAAACATAAAAAGCGTAAAAATATTTATAAGTTAATAACAAATCATGAAAGAATAAAAATCAAATAATTTTTTTTAAAAATTAAAATAATTTGAAAAAACTTAAAGAAATCTAATAAAATAAAATAAAATACCTAAAAAAAATATTAAAAAATATGCAGGTCACTACGTCTGCATCCTCCACCGCCCAACACCACCACCTCCAATCGCCGCAAAAAATGTCATCTTGTGTAAAAAATGTCACATTTCTCTGAAAATGTCATAAAGATGACATTTTTAATCTTTGAAAATATCCAACTTTCTTTTCAAAATTGCCATCACGATGATCCCCCCAACTTGGCACTCTTTTCTTGCGATTGGAGGTTGCGGTGCTGGAAGGTGGCTAAGGTGGTGGTTGAGGTATGTATATTTTTTTTATTTTTTTTTAATGATAATTTAAAGAGAAAACTATCAGATAGGCCCCTATACTATAGCGAAAACATCAATTAAGTTTTAAAAAACACTCAATTGGACGTTTTATCAGGTAAAGGCCCGGTTTCCCGGTTAACAATCCCGCATGGCGCCTGCGTGGTATTTTTTCTTTTCGTTTTTCTTTTATCCTTTCTTTTTCTATTTCTCTTTTTTTTTGCTTTTCTTTCCCTATTTCTTTCTTCTCCTCTACGCTCACCCTCATTGACCTTCATCACTACTGATCTGTCACTCACTACACTTTTGCCGCCGGCCACCAAGCTTCAAGATATACACATGGATATTGTTCCAACCGTGCATCCTCCCTCCGCCGGCCACTCTAGCTTCGAGCAAAGAATACCACTCCACATGCTCTGCGCGACGAAGATCACATGTCGTACTTCCAGTGGGTCTTCCATGATGATCTTATTAGACTCACTTCACATGCTCAAAAACTGGACCAAATCCTCTTCCCCCAACCTTGGAAGTCTGGAACGACCTCACCTCCAACCTCCATGGCACCACCTGTAAATGGCCGGATCTATAGGCTCCATCTCTTCTTACCTCTCCAATAACACCAATCTCTATGCCTTGTGCCTCTCCTTCAATTCCCTCGCCGGTCCCATCTCGCTGGAGATGGGTTTCGTCTGGAATTCCTCCCCACTGGTATGAACGAGATCTGTGCGGCCGGCGGAGGGAGTACAGGCTTGAACGCCTGGAACAGTATCCATGTGAAGCTTGGTGGCCGGCAACACGGGTGTGGTGGGTCATGGGTGGCGGGTTGTCAGTGATGAAGGTCAACGACGTGGGTGACTCCGGGTGAGCGTAGAGGAGAAGAAGGAAAGAGGGAAAGAAAAGAGAAAAAGAAAGGGGAAAAGAAAAAAAATAAAAGAAAAATGCCACGCGGGCGCCATGCGGGCGCCACACTGGTTGGTAACCGGAAACCGGACTTCAACCGGGGTAAAATGCTCAATTGAGTGTTTTTTAAAAGTTCGGGTGTTCAATTGAGTCTTTTTTAAGTACGAGGGCTTAATTGATGTTTTCGCTATAGTATAGGGGGCTATCTGATAGTTTTCTCTAATTTAAAAAATCCCATTCGGAAGGACAAGAGAAAAGGTAGGATAGGAAGAGTTAGTCATATTTTGGGAATTTAAACATTAAACTCCTATCGTTGCAATTATCCTTTTAATTAGTTCTATTTAGGGAAATCTCCATATTATTAATCATGACATGTATGACCTAATATAAAATTTGTAAATCAGATTTGGCAAAGGTGATGATAACACAATGTTGACCACGTTTACAGTTAACTCGCAGGGTGAATGCTGCCAAACCGCACAGATCCGAGGACCACTGTTGTGGTTGGCAGGGAACCGGGCAGCCCTGTGGTAGAGCAAGAATATCCAGTAATGCCATTGTTATTGTGGTTTACTATTGTTTAAATATGATTTGCTTCTTCAAATCTGCCACAATCAAGTTTAGTATACAAATACTTTTTATGTATGGATCTTGCTACATTATTAAATAAAGAGTTAATTATGCATATAGGACTAAAAGTCGGTCAATTTGCACAAATAAGACCAAAAAATAAACTATGTTTCATATGACTAATTATGGATGTCTTAGACAAATATACCCTTGTAACTATTGAAATGTTTAATTCATAATAAAATGATAAAAAAATAAAAATTCGTAAAAAATGCTAAAATTTAATAAAAATTTGTTAAAAAATAATAATTAAATTGATTTTAATTTTTTTTAAAATAAAAAACACAAAAAAAAACAAAAAATTTACCGCCACCTATGCCGCCCCAGCACCACCACCTCCGGTCACCGGGGGGGGGGGGGGGATGCCACATGCATTAGGAATGCCATATTTATGGCAGATTCAATGAAAATTTTGTCATTCTTAAAGAGTAATATGCAATTTTTGGCATTTTCAGAAACAAATGAGATTTTTTACACTGATTGGAAGTGGTGGTGTAAGGACGCAGTACATGCAATGGGAAAAACATTTAATTTAGTTTTTTTAAAATAAAAAAAATAAAAAAATAAAAATAAAAAACGCCAAAAAATCGCCTCTGTCACCCCAGCACCACTACCTCCGATCACCGGGGGAAAAAATTTCACATGCATTAGGAATGTCATATTTATGGCAGATTCAACGAGAATTTTGGCATTCTCAAAGAGTAATAAGCCATTTTTGGACGGTAGTTACGGACGGCCACCCTGAATAAGTGTCGGTACCACAACTGCTCTTGCGGAAATGAAACGACCACCTTAAGTGTGCACAGCTTTAAAATGACATTCTCAAAGAGTAATATGCCATTTTTTTGGGACTCAGTCTACCAAGCCCTCCGAGTAGTAAGTCGTCACGAGTAATCGGGACTTAGTCTACCAACTACCACACCTTTAAAATTCTTGAATGATTAGGGACTACTACTACGAGAATTTTGGCATTCTCAACGAGTAATATGCCATTTTTTTGGCATTTTGAGAAAAAATGGATTTGTTTTAGAAAAAATGGCATTTTTTACATTGATAGGAGGTGGTGGTGCAGGGAGGCAGTACAGACGGTGGGAAAGGCATCCATATTTTTTAATTAATTTTTTTAATAAAATATTATTTTTTTTATTTATTTTTTTATTTTTTATTTTTTTTCTACGATTTTTTTTGTATGAATTTATTATGAATTAAAATATTTAGTTATGACTTTTGACTACCTTTTACTCATATTTAAAGGAGGGGTAATAATGGAATGAAAAAATAAGTATGTTTCCAAATAGGAGTAATATGGCCCTATTTTTGAATAAAAACATAAGAAATCCTATTTTTTATTTTTGCCATAGTTTTAGTCTTATTTGAAGTAATTTCTATTTAATAAATTAAAACAATGTTTTAAGACTGTTAAGTATGGATGTAGGTATTGGAAAAATATATAGAAAAGCAGTTTATAAATTTCATTTGAAAACTGTTAAATTATATAGAAAAAAGGTCTAATAAACCCTTGTACTATTGTGAAAAATTCATCTAAGCCCATGTACTAAAAAAATGATCACCATATGCTTTTACTTCTATAAATCAATCAAACAAATCCTCTCACCCGAAACTAGCCTCCCATAACAGGTTAGAGACTCTTTCTATTTAATTTTCTTTTTTCTTCCTCTCTTGCTTCACACTTAAAACATCCCATTGTTTTGTTTTTCTTTTCTGTTTCTTGTTTCTCCGCCATAATCCATATTGTCTCATTTAGAGAATTAGTCACTTTTTTCTTCTTCCATCGTATCAATTCCTAACATTTTATTTTTAAACCTTTTCTTTTTCTTTTTTCCCCTTATTTCCTTTTCTATTTGTTGTCTTCCCCTATAAAATTATTATTTTGACATTTTCTTTTTAATTATTTCAATAAAATATCATCTCTGGCTCATCATTATCCTCATTCTTAAAAAAATAAAGATGCGAATAGTTACTAAAGATTCTTTTATTTTTGACGAAATTTCACTTTTAATTTTTCAGTTATTGTTCATATTGAAATGTAGTCCTCACTATTAAATTTGAAATAATAATTTTTATTACTTTGACACGATTAAGATTTTAACTTTATACACAGTAAAAAATTACACTTTCCAATACACTTTCAAAATCTCCCGCACTAAAATATTTTTCTCTCTAAAGTTATGCCATAAAAAAATTTCCCCCACTTTCAAAATAAGATATTTAAGAAATTTTATTTACGGCATAACTTTGGAGACAAAAAAATATAAGTGCGGCAGATTTGAAAGTGTGTAGGAAAGTGAACATTTTGTATGGGTAACACTTTGGATCCATGACCAAAAGATTAATCTCTCTCTCTCTCTATATATATATATATAAATGATCCTGTCCAGAACTCCCCCGTACGAACGTCGTACGAACACCGCAGTTTGGGGATAAAATTTCTAAATTTGTATCACTGAGGAGCTAGTATATATCTGATCACGTCAATGACATAAAATTTTGTAGATACTTACACGAGGCCATATAAATGGTAATCGTTGATATGTAATTTCTGGAATTCTAAAACAAATCTGAAGAATTCCACAACATTAACTGGTAATTAAGACCCTCATTGTTATTGAATTGTTAGTTAGATAAAAAATGTTCAATTGCTCGAGATCGACGAAGGTATGTAATTTTGTAATTATACCTCACTACAAAAACAAGGGGATTGATACTGATTTTTGGCAAGAATTCGCCAAAGTTCATACATAATTATGTGGGGACATATGAAATTCGTGTCAAGACATTTATGCACTACGAGCTATTTGGCACGAAATCATGAGTCAATCTATTTAAATATTTCAATTCAATCCACGGGCAATATATATACTACGTATACGATTAAAATAAAAACCGTAAGGATTTAATTTTTTTGAAATATTTATTTACCAATGAAAAAAGAAAAAAAAGAATTGAACGCAATCTGTCCAAGCAAAGGCTAATTAATTTTCAAGTGGATCCAGGAACACTATTAACTGCGTTTCCTGTGTTTGTGAATTTGCGGAAGAGAAACTCCAGGTTTTGAGCACACTTATACCCGACTGGGTATGCGTAGAACTGAAGCTTTGGAACACACTGTCACGACTACCCGATCGGGTATATACCCTTATCCGGTCAGGTAAGCAGGACTTTAAAGCTTCCAATTATGCAAGCAACCTCATATCCGAAGTCATCTTCTCCAAACCATCAAGCAAAACATCTCAAACCTCCATAGCAATAACATTATCTCTTCCAATACTCCATCAAATCTTCACGAAAATCATCCAAATCACAACCAAAATCTGCCTCTCATCTTCCTCTACAACCTAAGCCCCATAAAACCCACCTTCTTCCCCAAAATAAAAAACCCGAAAAAACTCTACCCTAAGACCCCCCCCCCCCCCCCCAGTCCGAATTTTAAACTCTACAAAACTACAATGGCGGACATCCCGGTTCTGACAGATCGGAGGTGAGCACTAGGGGCAGTGCTTTGACCTAAGCAACGGGGAGACCACCACTCACTGTTAGGAATACATTGTTATTAGATTTTGATGATGATGCAAAACTTAGGAATTTAGAGTACCCTTGTAGACTTATTGTATTAGAAATTATGTCGTAAGTATTAGAATGATTGACTGTGAGAACTGAGGTGTTATGTCTCCCATAGGACACAACTGACCTTGACTTAGTGTTGGGAACACTCAAGTCCAGAAAGAACTGCTCCCTTATAGAATCGCTAGCTGAGCTACTATAACGGAAGCACACTAGAAGTGCTTCCTCAACAAACTTGATCGGAAACCCTTACAGATAATTAGAAGAACCCTAGCCGCCTCCTTCTCTTCTCTTCTTCTTTTCTTCTCCACTTTCAATCTTCTTTTGATTCCAATCATAAAAAAGTCTTCGTTTGGTCGGTGTTTTCAATTCTACCTTTATGTTTATTTTCTAGCGCTGTCTAGAGCTATTATTTTCGGTGGCGAAGTGTCGCTCACCAGATTTATATTCCCCGTCATCATCGATCGGGTGTTCTTGTGTGCTGGTAAGAGGTTTGTATTGGCTTCTTTATCAATCATGAATCGGGATTTCTTCTGTATCAAAAAAATAGCGATCGCCCCCCTCTTGAACCACCGCCGATCCGGGAAGATGGAATTAAATGGATTGTTTTTTTCCGGTGCCTGGTGAAACCGGAACAATTTCTGCACTTGGCACCTTACCGGTGGCTGGAAAAACCGGCAAGTTTAATAATTCCTTTCCGATCGTTGGGCAAATCGGAATGACATCTTTGGAGATGATAGATCAAACCTCATCTCCCTTGCTGGTGGCTAGTAAAAATAGGATTTGTGATTCTTTTGTTTCTTTTCAGTTTATGAACTCTAGTTTTTTAACTCTTTGTCTTAGTAGCAAGTATAGTGATGATGTTAGAATAGCCTACTATTGTGCGTAGTTAGCGATTTGATCTGGCCTCTCAGGGCTAGTCAGTTCTATGTCTCACTCTAGAGTTGTTCTGAGCTATTGCTCTGCTTTATCTATATTTACTTTCATTATTATTAATAAATGAGTGTTTTTTTTTCAAAAATTAAATAGAAAATTCTAAAAATGGAAGGGTGATTAAATCCAGTTTAGGTCCTGGGAGCTGAGCACTTTCCTAATACCTATGGTGATCGTATATGACTCATTTACTGATTAATCCAGCCTAGCTATTTCCCAATCAACTTTTAAATTAATTTATTTATTGTATGTAAAAGTAAATAAATTAAATTAACTTGCAATTCCAAGCAAGTGATTATATTAATTGAGTCCGGGATCAAGTAGGGTGTAGACATAAGATAAATGAAATAAAATTTTGGAAACACTAATTATATTACTACTCGTACTATACTCCAGCTCGTAGTAAGAATTAATTTTGGAAACACTAATTATATTACTACTCGTACTATACTCCAGCTCGTAGTAAGAATTAATTTTGGCAAAGAAAGTTTAAAATTAAAATTAAGTTTCCTAATTCAATTCGATCAGCCAACAATTTTTTATATATACGCACTTGGTATGTACTAATTCACATTATTTATGCATTCTAGCTACAGTTCATCACATACATTGATCAAGGAAATAATAAACCATATAATAATGTTGCCATTTTATGACTTCCTGGCCGCTTGGAATGAGAAAGAAAAAGGACGAGTCTGGGATGATATTATCATTAGTGCTGCCGCCGCCGGTGATCGGATGAGAAAGAAAAAGGACGAGTCTGGGAAGACATTATCATTATTTGAGGAAGTCTCAAATAATAAGGAAGTTTCCACCGAACTCAGCCTCTCTCTGCTGCCTTCCCCCACCAAGAATATCGATCCTCTCCGCGGCCTCCTCTCGGACCACGAAGATAATGACGGAGTCTCCTTGACACTCGGGTTGTCGCCGCCGGGTTCCAGTCTCTCTTCTGGTACGTGTAGTTGCAAAAGAAAGACACCCCCATGGGCCGAGCAGTCAAGAACTTATAAGAAAAAGAATGACACATCATCCTTGAGGGCGTCACGAACTTATAAGTGCTCTATAGGATCAACAAGAAGAGAAGGTGGAGACAATGGGGTGCACCAGAGTCCTTCTCCGAGAGCGGGTCTCGGAGAAGGAGGCGGGGAGGGGCCATGGGTGAAGAAGATGCTGAGCGCGAGCGATGTGAACTCGTCGTCGAGGCTTTTACTGCCTAAGGCAGAGATCATTGATAGGTATGTGTTGCCTTCTCTGGACGAGGAGAAGGAGAGAGCCTGCCATAGCGCGATGGGGCTGAAAGTGAAGGTGACGGACTTGGACGACGGGACGGAATACGATCTGACCCTTTTGCGGTGGAAAAGCGGCAGCTATGTGCTCACGAACAACTGGTCAGAGAATTTTGTGAGGCGGTGGCGTTTGAAAGAAGGAGACTCCATTGAGTTGTCCTGGAATGCTCAAAACCTGGAGTTTCTCTTCCGCAAATTCACAAACACAGGAAACGCAGTTAATAGTGTTCCTGGATCCACTTGAAAATTAATTAGCCTTTGCTTGGACCGATTGCGTTCAATTCTTTTTGTTTTCTTTTTTCATTGGTAAATAAATATTTCAAAAAAATTAAATCCTTACGGTTTTTATTTTAATCATATACGTAGTATATATATTTTTAATCATATACGTAGTATATATATTGCCCGTGGATTGAATTGAAATATCGAAATAGATTGATCGATGATTTGGTGCCAAATAGCTCGTGCATAAATGTCTTGACACGAATTTGGTATGTCCCCACATAATTCTGTATGAACTTTGGCAAATTCTTGCCAAAAATCCGTATCAATCCCCTTGTTTTTGTAGTGAGTTATAATTACAAAATTACATACCTTCGTCGATCTCAAGGAGGAATTGAATTTTTTTTATCTAACTAACAATTTAATAACAATGGGGGTCTTATTTACCAGTTAATGTTGTGGAATTCTTCAGATTTGTTTTAGAATTCCAAATTTGTTCTAAACTCTCCGTATTTGAACTTTTTGTATTTCCAGATCACACATCTTCATATTATTGACAAAGGTTGGTTGTCATTGACATGAGCATGCCATCTTTTAGGTGTTTTTTCTGAATTTCTGGTTCTTCATCGAGCAAAATGTAATACAACTTTTACTTGTTTATGTCATAAATCAAACAACAACTGAGAATAATGCCGCAAATCAAACAACAACTACATTCAAACAACAATAAATGTGTATAATGCCATTTTGTTTTGTAAAATATTCACATTAGTGATTTTAGAGTCATTTGTGATTTTCGCTTACATTCAGTGACATGCATAGCTCAAAAAATTTACCAGGTTTGGATTCAGCCGACCGCTCAATCTTCTCGTGCTCTGGCTTTGAAAATCATCTTCTTCCATCGTAACTCCACTTCTCCTTCGTTCTTCGTCGTTTTTGCGCCAAAAAAAGGAAACTCGATTCCTCGAATCACCTCGAACACGTCCAGGCGGGAGTATTTTCAGAAGTTTCATTTTTGGATTCGCTCGATTTGCACCGGAAAATATGATTCTATAATAAATGCGCTAACCGTTGACATATTTTCGGCTCTCAACTCCCGATATGTTCCTTCGCGGTTCAAATCCATCATGCATGCCTAACTTTTAATTTGGAGGCTAAAATTGGAAAATGACCTATCTTTAAGCCCTACGGAAGACAATTTTCTTCTTCGGTCCTAATTGTGAAATCAGCCAGGCTTATAGTCTTCTTCGAATAATTAACTCTTTAACAAGATATTACGGAGTATATCACAAATCACTTTTTTATCAAACACTTCAACTTTTTACATTCTAATTAAAATCACCTCTACTTACAAACACTATAGGCCTTTACCACAAATAACTTTTCCAATAATCTATTAAAAAAACACTTTTAAAAAGCATAAGCAATCACAAACACTCCCTCAGTAAATTTGTATGAAAATTTACAAACAAAAGAACTTTAACCAAGCACCTTAAATGTTGAGTAACTAAATAAAATCAGACATACCAAATCATGTCATCAACAGTGTCATTCTCGAGCAAATAGTATATATTAACCGATGATACCTACGATAAGGTAGAAACGTTGTGTACTCCTCACAGTTTAAACTGCTCATCTAAAATAATGGAAATAATAGATGTGTATTCTTTTAGACTGTGAAGTTAAATTTTTATACTAAATATAGGAACTTTTAACCAATAAATCATAACTTATAGACTCCTCGAAAATAATTACGAAAATGCCACCGCAAAAAAATAAATTTGGAAACCTTGTAAATTTTTTGACGCGGTGGCATTTTCGTAATTATTGTGGAGAGCTTTATAAGTTATGATTTATTGGTTATAAGTTCCTATATTAAGTCTATATATAAGTTTACTGCGTTGTAAGATTAGATGCAAATCCAAAGGCTGAGATTAGTTCTTACTTTTCATTTTAAAGGGCATTTTCACCTGATCCTCTCTCTCTCTCTCTATATATATATATATATATATGCTCTAGGCTCTATGCTCTTCTTGGCATAGAAGCACCGTAAAAGAGAAATTTCGGCGACGGGCCAGATGAGTAGTTTGGACGGCCTCCATCTTCCATCGTCTCTCTGCTCTTCTTTTTAAATCAACGAGCAAACTTGATGTGCTCTGTGCTCTTCTAGCCCAATCGATGTGTGCTACTGTACGGCGGGGGACGACGGTAGTAGACGGCCATGCGGCGGGCTGCAGGAGGTGGTGGGCTGCAGGAGGCGGCCTTGCGGCGTATGCATCTTGAGCGGCGGTAGGCAAGGCCAGGGTTTATAGAAAAGGGATAGGAGATTAGAGTTTTATAGGTATAAGTTAAAGGGTATATTTGTCCATCTAAATTAATTATTAATTATTAATGACGAATTTTAATTAAATATTATGAGGTTTAGTATTATTTTGGGGAAAAAACTAGTTAGGTCATAGATTGGGAAACTCATTGAGTTTTAGTCATACCTAGGGTAATTATAAATATGTCATTATATACTAATTGTTAAGCCAGGCAGCTAAATTACCAAACATCGATCTTCTTCCAACCCGACAACCCATTAACATAATCTGCTAACGGCTAACGCTATATACCAAACACGCCCAGACTAACATTATAAATTCAGCGGTTCCTTTAGACACTTAGCCAGTTAGCTTTATCAGCAAAATCTGGTTGGAGTTGATAAGACTAATACTGTTTATATGAAGTGAAATTTTAGAGTACTAATTATGAATGACGTTTCAAACTTACGTATATTATGAAGACTGAAGAGGAATCCAAAACAAAGATGATATTACTATTTATAAAAGAGATGGGACAATTTAAGGAAACAAGAAAATGTTCAAGAACCAAGTGAAAAATGTTCACAAAATTAAATGAAGTATTTCCTCATACTACTACACTCATTTGTTCTTGATGCATCACACATTCATTGATTCATTCACACATTGACGGGCACTTTGTCATGGTGCATCAAAATAAATTCAATACTAGCACTAATACGTAGTATAAGTGAAGTAGAGTTCGTATCCACAGGGAAATGAATAATTCTCTTTTTATAAAACTAATAAATAAAAGGGGGGTTTTGAGATTGAATGATTTAATTTAAAAACTAAGATGAACAACTTATATGTGTTTTAATTCAAAGATAAAAGAACTTGGCAATGCTACTTTCCACTTGTTGATATATTTTAGTCGATCATCGTTATATCTATAACTTTGTCCCTCTCGAATACTCAATCGAGGAGTGTATCCAATTCATCGAGGGTAGTTATTAACAACGACCGTTCATTAATAACCCTTACTATTAGTCAAGTATAGAACACCGCCATATACCGACTTGATAGTAGCATTTAATCTCTTAACTCGTTGATGAAATCAATTGAGATTGATAACCTCAACACAACGGTTTCGGTTTAACCAACGAAATTAATCTCTCTTAAGTTTATCAACCACGATCGTGCATTAATAAACCGAAGTTACTTACTTGTGAAACCATCAACTATTAACCATCGGTTCGTTGATCGTTTCTAGTAATAATTAATATATGAAACAAAACTAGTTGATACTTTAAGTAATGTTCAAAATATTAATATGAAATATGAATAGGAATTAATTAATATTCAAGGAAGAATATTATTATAGGAGATGAATCCTACTATAATTAATATCAAGATGTTAACTAATTGTCATCTTAGCAACACTCCCCAACATTAATATTGCGGAAGAAAATACTACTCTAACTAATGTCAAGATGTTAACTAATTGTCATCTTAACAACACTCCCCAACATTAATATAGAGATAGTATTAAGCAAAGAACTAATAATTAATATTCAAGGGAAGAAGTTAAGAAAATAACTCACAACTTTAATAATCAACAAGCTTCAAGAGCAACACCAAGAATGGAAGTTTAGCTCCTCATTTGGAGACTAAACATAGCTAGAAAAATATAAAGAAATGCTATTCTAAACCGAGCTTAAAAGTATGGAAGAATGGATGAATATTTGTGAAGGAAAAGTGTGCTATTTATAAGTGTTTTTCAACACCTTGGGCCGGGTAGCCGACCGGGTCAAGTGCCTACCCGACCGGGTCCGGTTACAATCAGATATCCTCCACATTCTGGTGATCTTCAGCACGTCGTTTTGTCCCGGGTCACATCTGACTCGACCGGGTCAAGTAGGGGACCCGACCGGGTCCAGTGATTTTCCAGGCAGTTTCATCTGTTAAATCATACCCGACCGGGTCAAGTGTCTTACCCGGTCGGGTTTTAGCTCCTGAACAGTTCAATTTCTTGTTTTCTTCTGTTCAAAGTCCTCATTTTCAACACCATAAATCCTAACTCTACTTTACAACTTACAAATGAGAACTAAAATACAATTACAAACCAAATAAAACAAATGTTTACAAACTAATAAAAATGATAAACAATACACACAAATCAAACATAAAAATATACATTTATGCACTACTAATTAGTGCATATCACACATCCAGGTTAAAATCAAGAACTGTACAAAAAATTAGCATCTTTAACAAACATTGTCCCTATATTTTTTTAATGGAAGATTGTTCCAATTCCTTGATGTACCTGATTAACCATTAAATTGAAGCCTCGTTGTATTTTCGAGACGAATGTTTGATACTAGTTGTTTATATGTTGAAGTGTAAAGTTAAAAACTTCGAAGTGTACTATTGAGAAGATTAGATACTAGGCAGACTTATTAATCTTTGATTCTTTGTCCTTCTAAGTTCTTTTTATGAATTGAATCCAAACTTGAGTTATAATTTACAGCTTTAAATGTTGAGTGATGGTATATATAATTCTCACCTAATGTTGTCAAATAATTGCTCAAAATTAAAAATAAATTTATATAAAAACTAAGTTAGAGTTCTATATATTTATTGGAGCTATAATTGGAGAATATTATTTACGGAAGAATAGCTTTATTTTTAGTAGTAGTTATCTTTTATTTATGGAATTAGATCTGAATGTGGTCTCTTGCTTATTTTATGGATTGCTGATCCACTGCATCCCACTTTGTATAAAATCCCTATTGAACACATATATCGAATAAGAATTTTTCCTGCGTTTCTTCTTCTCTAAACATACACATATGCCAGTGTATATCATACAAAATCAACATGGTATTAGAGCCTCTTTATTTTTAAACTGCAATTATGCCGTCTGGAGAAAAAGATTCTGCGTCCGGTGATACTCCGGCAAACATAGATCATTCCTCGCCGTATTTTTTGGGACCACAGGACCGGCCGGGTGACTTCATCACCCCGGTCCGTCTTACTAGCAACAATTACGATGATTGGTCGAACACTATTAGACTAGCCTTGCGCGCGAGAGGTAAGTATGTGTTCGTGGACGGAAGTGTTAACAAACCTAAGCCTCCTTGTACCGAAGAAGATTGGCTTACAATTCATTCGATGATTGTGTCGTGGCTTTTGAACACGATATCACCGGAAGTTAAAACACTCTTTCTCGTTATGAGAATGCTGCCCGATTATGGAACGATCTCAAGGAGAGATTTTCATCCGTTGATGGGCCGAGGATCCCGCAAGTGAAGGTTGATTTGGCAAGATGTGTGCAGACCAAGGGAATGACAGTTGGGACCTATTATGCAAAACTTCAAACACGGATGATTTGAACAATTATGAACCATTGATTGCATGTAAGTGTAATGGGTGTACCTGTGATGTTTTGAGACATCATGAAAAATGAAGGAACTCAGAACACTTGCATCAATTTTTAATGGGGTTATATACGGATTTTTTTGGTCATACCTGATCCCAATTGTTGGCTCAGACACCCATACCATCTCTTAATCGTGCCTACCAGCAAATGACTCAGGAAGAGCGTGTGCGTGGGTTCGTACAAGCACAAGATGACAGGCCAGAAGTCTTGGGGTTTGCTGTTCGAACTGAAGGAAAAGGGACTGGACGAGGAACGAAGGTGGATAAGTCAGGCTTAATTTGTTCTTATTGCAGATTTTCAGGGCATGAAGTGACGAATTGCTTTGAGCTCCACGGGTACCCGGACTGGTGGGGAGATAGACCCCGGGCTGGAATTAAAGGCGATGGCCGCGACAAATCAAATACTCCTGGAGCACCTCGTGGAAAACCACCGGTCAAAGCACATGCTGCTATAGCTTCTGAAAATTTGAACAAATCACCAAAAGATGGTGAAAGCAGTAGTGGTTTGACAACTCCGTTGCCAGGTTTCACGGCCGAGCAATGGAAATCTTTACTTTCCATGTTTGGTAATTCATCCCCTTCCAATGATCGTATGGCTGGTGAGTTCAACAATAATGCATGGATTATAGATACCGGGGCTACTAATCATGTGTGTGGCAATTTATCTTTTTTGTGCAAAATTAAATCAATAACGCCGTGTTCAGTTGGACTACCGGACGGGCAGACTGTGGTTGCTACTCAAGAAGGGAGTGTCATATTGAATAATGATTTGTATCTAAATAATGTGATTTATGTTCCGGAATTGCGTTGTAATCTTATATCCGTGTCACAACTGAGTGATCAACTTGATTGTTTTGCTCAATTTACTTGTAACTTATGTGTTATTCAGGACCGTCTCTCGAGGAAGCTGATTGGGATGGGTGAGCGAAGGAATGGACTGTACTATCTGCGGGAGGAACCTTCAACTCAAGTTTTGGCAATAAAGGAATCCAAGAACGCTGGGGCAGAATTGTGGCATCAAAGACTTGGTCATCCATCTCCATCAGTGCTTGAAAAATTGGCTCCAGCTGTAAGTGTTTTGAAGAATCTTGGAGGTTTACCGTGTGATATTTGTTTTAAAGCTAAGCAAACTAGAGACTCTTTTCCTACAAGTTTGAATAAGGCTCATGACATTTTTGAGTTGATACATTGTGACTTATGGGGTCCATATAATACCCCTTCTTCGTGTGGTGCTAGATTTTTTCTAACAATAGTAGATGATTACTCTCGTGCCGTGTGGGTTTATCTGTTTCTTGATAAAAAGGAAGTTTTTAAAATGTTCTTTTCCTTTGTTGCCATGGTGGAGCGTCAATTTTCCAAGAAAATTGTTACTGTCAGAAGTGACAATGGTACTGAATTTAATTGTTTGAAAGATTTTTTCTGCACAAGTGGCATTATCTTTCAAACTTCTTGTGTCGGCACGCCCCAACAAAATGGACGTGTTGAACGCAAACATAGACATATTTTAAATGTGGCACGAGTTCTGAGATTTCAGGGACATTTACCCATTAACTTCTGGGGTGAGTGCGTTTTAACTGCCGCTCATCTTATCAATCGCACTCCTTCTGCGATCCATAATTTTAAGATGCCTTATGAGATATTATTTGGGGTACCGCCGGGATATAAGTCATTGCGGGTGTTTGGTTGCCTATGTTATGCTTTTAATATGAGGTCCAAAAGTGATAAATTTCTCAGTCGAAGCCGCAAATGTGTCTTTGTGGGGTATATTGTTGGCAAAAAGGGGTGAAATGTGTATGATATCGAAACTCTGGAAGATTTTGTTTCCCGAGATGTTAAATTCTTTGAGCATATTTTTCTCTTTGCCCAGGACTTGTCAAATTCCGAATTATCACATTTGGAAGACACAACTTAGGCTCCTGAGATTTTGATTCAAGATTACTCAAGTTTTTCTTCGTATGGACCTACTGCCCCAACTCCTGACACCACATCTTCAGCCATGCAAGAAGATGACCATGTGACATCTGCCACTTTGGACACTACAATTCCTCTACAGGACACGTCTTCCTCTTTTTTAGAAAGGCCGCCAGCTTTGGGAAGGAGTCAACGTGATCGTAAGCCTTCGGTCAGACTCAAGGACTACGTAACACACACCATTATAAAAAACAGTCCATTCCCCGCGCACCCCGTTTCGTCACCTTCCTCAGGTACGTCATTCCCTGTAACTCATTATGTTACTTGTGATAAATTTTCTCCAAAACATTTGGCTTATTTGATAGCTCTTAATTCTGTTACGGAGCCTCGAAATTTTAATGATGCTGTCAAAGATGAAGGGTGGCGGCAGGCCATGTGTGCCGAAATACAGGCTCTTGAAAACAATTCTACGTGGAGCCTTGTTTCTTTACCTCCTGGAAAACGAGCCTTGGGGTGTCGCTGGGTCTATAAAGTCAAACACAAATCTAACGGTAGCGTTGAACGTCTCAAAGTTCGCCTGGTTATTTTTGGCAACAGACAAGTTGCTGGTCTGGACTATACAGATACTTTTGCTCCGGTGGCCAAAATGGTCACCGTTTGTGCTTTTCTTGTTGTTGCTGCTTGTAAAAATTGGAAAGTACACCAGATGGATGTACATAATGCATTCCTTCATGGTGACTTGCATGAGGAGGTTTACATGACTATTCCACCTGGCTACAAAACCCGCGACCTTGATTTGGTATGTCGTCTTCATAAGTCCTTATATGGTCTTAAGCAGGCACCGCGATGCTGGTTCGCTAAGTTGGTCACAGCTCTCAAAGGTTATGGTTTTCTCCAGTCATGTACTGATTATTCTCTATTTACCCTTACTCGGGGTACTACTCAGCTGAATGTGCTTGTTTATGTCGACGATCTTCTTATTTCTGGCAACGAGAGTCCTGCTATTGCTAGTTTTAAATCCTATCTTCATGCTTGTTTTCACATGAAGGACTTGGGTAAGCTTAAATATTTTCTTGGGCTTGAGGTTGCCCGAAGTTCCTCTGGGATATTTCTTAATCAGCATAAATATGCATTGGATATCATTACAGAGACTGGGCTCTTGGGTGCTAAGCCTGCTTCTTTCCCAATTGACCAGAATGACAACCTTGCGAATGTTTCGGGTCCGCTTCATTCCGACCCTGAACAATACCGACGTCTCATCGGTCGACTTATTTATTTGGCGGTTACCCGACCTGATATCACATACTCGGTACACATCCTATCCCAATTCATGCAAAGTCCTCGGAGTGAACACTGGTCTGCCACACTTCGTGTTGTACGCTATCTCAAGGGCTCTCCGGGTCAAGGAATCCTGCTCAGTGCTTCCAGTGACCTTACCCTTACTGGTTGGTGTGACTCCGATTGGGCTGCCTGCCCACTCACTCGTAGATCTCTTTCTGGTTGGTTAGTTTTTATGGGTCACTCTCCTGTCTCCTGGAAAGCTAAGAAACAGTCTACAATTGCTCGCTCATCTGCCGAGGCCGAATATCGTTCCATGGCAGCTGCAACTTGTGAACTAAAGTGGTTAAAAGCACTCCTCTTGAGTCTGGGTGTAAATCATCCTCAAGCTATTCCTTTATATTGTGACAACCAATCAACTCTTCATATTGCCAATAATCCTGTGTTTCACGAACGAACTAAGCACATTGAAGTTGACTGTCACTTTATTCGTGATGCTATTCATGCTAATATTGTTGCTGGGAAAAGGGGCAAATAAGGCCACGTACTAACCAAAAAAGGTCAAATAAGGCCTTATTTATGAGACTCTGTCCGGCCTTCGCCATTTGGGTTGGTTCTCGATAGAATTTTTTGATGAAATTTTTTGAGCATCTTATTCAGTAAGTCTAGTTTACTCATACCAAATTTAAGCTAAAAATTCGATCGAGAAGCCATTCAAATGAATTCTTTAAGATAATTGCGCAGTTAAAAGCGCAGTTATCGTCAAGAATTCATTTGAATGCCTTATCGATTAAATTTTTATATGAAATTTGGTATGAGTAAACTAGACTTAATGAATAAGATGGTAAAAAAAATCATCAAAAACTTCTACTGAGAACCACCCCAAATGGCGAAGACCGGACAGAGCCTCATAAATAAGGCCTTATTTGACTTTTTTTGGTTAGTACGTGACCTTATTTGCCTCTTTTCCCTATTATTGCTCCTAGCTACGTTCCTACCACCGTTCAGCTAGCTGATATTTTCACTAAAGCACTCGGAAAGACTCAATTTCAGACTCTCCTACACAAGTTGGGCATTTTGGATCCTCATGCGCCAACTTGAGGGGGGTATTGGAGCTATAATTGGAGAATATTATTTACGGAAGAATAGCTTTATTTTTAGTAGTTATCTTTTATTTATGGAATTAAATCTGAATGTGGTCTCTTGCTTATTTTATGGATCGCCGATCCACTTTTATAGGCATCTCACTTTGTATAAAATCCCTATTGAACACATATATCGAATAAGAATTTTTCATGCGTTTCTTCTTCTCTAAACATACGCATATACCAACGTATATCATACAAAATCAACAATATTGAAACACAAAGTTTGAAGATGATAAGTATATACGTGTTTATTAGTTCTATTGAAACACACGCGTACACATATATTTCCATTTTTTAGTATTATTCTAATACGGAGTACCTATTGAAACACACGCGTACAACCGGTTGTACGGCTGCAACGTACAGTCGGTGGTAATTACGTAATTTTGGTGTAAATCGCGACTTCTCTTGAATGAGCATTAATGCAGTTTTGGTGAGCATTAAGCTCATTCTTTAGCATCATGATCTCTGACTCATATCTTCTAATTCACTCTCTTTTTATTATTATTATTATTTCTTTTATAAAAAATTCTTAAATTATGTGTGTAATCAATTCCAATTAATTTCAATATGTGAATCTAATGTGGTATGATATGTTTGTAATATGCAACATTTTTAAATGAGCATAAAGTATCAAATGAGCATACTACATAACTTAAAAAATGAGTATCAAAAAATTTAAAAACTCATTTGTGTATGCTCATTCATTTTGGGCATTATACTTATTTGAGTTTAACATAAAAGTCATTTCTAATATACTTGATATTCATTTGTGTATGTTCATTTCTTTTAGGCGTGTACTCATTTGAGTTTAATACAAAACTCATTTGAGATCAATAACAACAAGGATTCATGAGCAATGAAGTAGACTTCCCTTTGTCTCCGAAAATGACAAGCTCAAACAGCAAAATTGCGTAAGAAAAGAGTGGAAAGAAAGAGAGAGGGAGGAGAGGTAACTACTCCGGCGAAGCCGCTGCGTTCGTGCTAGAGGAGAAGGGAGCGAGTGGTGAGCGGTGGCGACGAGCAACGAGCTGGAGCAGAAGGGGGCGAGTGGTGAGCGGTGGTGACGAGCAGCGAACTGGAGGAGAAGGGAGCAAGTGAAGAGTGATGGCGACGAGCAGTGAGATCGAAGAAGCGCAGAAACTAACCCAGCAGGAAAGAAAAGTCCCAACTATACCATGCGAACAGTACAGACGAGTGTATGATATATTTTGCAGGAGTTTATATCACACACATATATACGAGTGTCTAAAGTAATTTTAATATAGCGATGCTATCCCCTAAACATATTTTCTGTTATTTTCACTAGAAGTCATTAATAGTTTTGTTACTGTTTCTTGAGTTATAATTTTATTATTTTTGAAACATTATATAAAGGGAAAAGTATCAAATAGACACCCGTACTATAGCGAAAACACTAATTAGGCTCCCGTACTCGAAAAACCCCCAATTGAACACCCGAACTTTTAAAAATTGGTCAATTAAGCTTTTTAGCACGTAAATTTCAAGTTCCCGATTAACGGCCGACGTGGCATCTAACGTGGCGGCCGACGTGGATATCTTTTTCTTTTTCCTTTTCTCTTTTCTTTTTCTTTCTTTCTATTTTCCTTTCTCTTTCCTTCTTCCCGTTCGCACTACTCCGCACCCACCAGATCTTTCAGTGAGATGTTTTCAAGTTTTGCCCCCACCGCCAAGGATTCCGGCCGCCATCTCCCGGGACTGTGACCACCATCTCTGAGGATTGAGGCCGCCATTTCTGGAGTAGAAGTGTGGGCGGCCATCACCGGATTCCTGGAATGAAGGGCGCCGACTAGGTGGATTAAAGGGCGACGGTTGACTACGAAGAAGGGCGTCGTCTAACTCAATGAAGGGGCGGCATCTGAGTGCAGTGATGTCCAGCGGCTAGGTGCAGTGGGCCAGTGGAGTCCGCCGGCTAAGGGATATCCGGCGTCGGCACGCAGATCGGGTCAAAGGCCGGACTGACTGGCAGTGATAGCGACCAGGGGCGGACTCACCCTAGGGCTAGGGGGTGCCTGTGCCCCTGCGGTGATTTATATTATATATATATATATATATATATATATATATTGGAAAATTCTCAGGTCCAGCACCTCCCGGTCCGAATGCCGTCCGAACACCGCCGTTTGGGGAGGTTTCAGGTGGAATTTTTTGATTAAATTTTTTGAGCATGTTCCTCATCAAGTCTAGTTTATCCATACCAAATTTCAGGTCAAAATTCGACCGGGAAAGCAGTCAAATAATTCGTTGAAGTTAACTGCGTTTTTCTATGTATAATTTGGCGCAGTTAACTTCAACGAATTATTTGACTGCCTTCCCGATCGAATTTTGAGCTGAAGTTTGGTATGGATAAACTAGAATTGACGAGGAACATGCTCAAAAATTTTCATCAAAATATTCCACCGGGAACCGCCCCAAACGCCGGTGTTCGGACGGCGTTCGGACAGAAAAGTGCTGGACAGAAAAGTTATGCCGATTGAGACTTATGATGTTAATATTAGAGATGAGTTGAGGAGACATTATTTGAGAAAAGGTCCTTGCCAACCGCATGACTTTAAATTTCCACAAAGTGATTTTAATGAGTGCAACAGATCATTCCAAAAACAGTGGTTTTATTTAAATTTTATAGTTTTGTTTATTGCTATACTCGTGATGCATATGATTTTTTTCTAGAATAGTATATCATTTCTTTGTTATTGTGCCCCTGCGAGTCACGAGTCCTGGTTCCGCCACTGATAGCGACGGTGCATGTATGGTGGCCGCTGGTTAAGAGATGATGCGGGGGGAGTTAGTTTGGTGGCCAACAGCACAAGGGCGGTGGCAGGCAGTGCTGCCGGAAAGAAGTCAACGGGGGGGCTCTGCGTATAAAGAGAAGAAACAGGTCTCTGCGCAGAAGGAAGAAGAAAGGGGGAAAGAGAAGAGGAAAAAAAAGGAGAAAAAGGAAGAGAAACGAAAATGAAAAAGAAAGGGAAAAATGGAAAAGAAACAAAATCCACATGTACTGCCACGTGGGCTATTACCTGGGAAACCTGAAATTTACTTGCTAAAAACCTTAATTGATCGATTTTTAAATGTTCGAGTGTTCAATCGGGTGTTTTTCGAGTACGATGGTCTAATTGTTGTTTTCGTTATAGTACGGGGACCTATCTGATAGTTTTCCCTTAAATTTAAAAACCATAAAAAACTACTTAAAGTAGTCTTTTCATTCTTAGTTTCACATCAAGAGTAAAATCAAAAGGGCGTTAACATAAGACAATAAACGTAAGGTTATGGCAAACGACCCAAGGGAATCTAAAGAGTACAAAAAACGTCTCATAGGCCGTGAAACTTCTCATACACCTTTTAATTAGACTGAAATTTTCTAATTTGAGCTGATCTATTTAGGTTTAGTTTGATAGAATTTCGTCTATTATATAAATTACATGGTTGGGTAGATGTATGTTTTATGTGTGTTTCACAACTGTCAAATTCTTATCTTGTCTGATCTAGTTTGGTCTGATAAACACTGTAAATTGAACGGAGCAACTTGAGGATTAAGAAAACATGAACAATATTTCTCATTTTAAAAACCGGAGAACCAACACTACTCTCAATATAATGCGATTTATAATGAACATGCATGTTGGTGACTAGGTGTGCTCATTATATTTCTGTAATAACATTTGCATTTTCAATATTATATAACAACCTGATTACCTCCTCCTGGTTTAAAGAGTTATAAACAAAATTGATGATAGAGAGCTTAGAGCATCTCCAATATAACGGAAAAGTATTGACATTATTTACATGGCATTAGAGATGGATCCATCGACAGTTTTCTACTCTCACTTATTTCAAGTATTAACTTTCTAATTAGCTACTACTTATTCACAATGTCAGATAAACACACTCTCACAAGGAAAAGAATAATATTGTCTATGTCTCTCATGCCACTTAAACATCGCCGACACTTTTGAATTGATGATACTCTTAATTAGAATTGACGATATTTCATTGGAAAGTACCGGTCAAATTTCTCTCATTGACAAACACTATATTATGGTAATAGCAAATGTCAAACAAGGTCACTACTAACGTCTCACGGTGGTTTCTAGCTGAAATCGGTGACGCAGGTGGCATGAGTGGGCCAGTGTGAGCATCTCTTATGATTCATTTAAATTAAGGACTTGCTTGTAATTTTAAAACTAATAGCTTACCGTTGAAGCAATGTTATTCATTTTGTTTGAGAAAACTAATTAACCAAAATGAGCTACTAGCTTGAGCAATGAAAATTATTAAATATATCATTATTAATAATAAATGAATAAGAAGAGATTCCTAACCATTGGAGTATATTTTACTTTTGATGCAAATGCTTATATGAGTAGTCAAGCTATAAGAGCGATTAGCTAACCGCTGGAGATGCTCTGAGGCAGCGGTGAGCAGCTTGGTAGGGATTTAAAGCAGCTTGCTAAGTATAACCTTTTAAATTCACACTTCTTCCATAAAATTTTCCAAGAAGTATTCCAATTTGTGTAGCGCTGTTGGTCTATGCTACGCAGGTCTCCGCAAACAGTCAATGCGTGTTTCTTGCCACGAAAACAAAGGTTAACATGGAACTCCAATGTAATTATAATAAAAGTCTTTAATTTGTAATAATTAACAAATGACTTGTCAAACTCAATCAGTAAATACTAAAAAAAAAGAAAACACAATCAGTAAATTCCGATCGAATAGTCTTGAGTCTTGATAAGTACTCGCGTTTGTCTCTAATTGAAAGTTATTGTTATCAACAATTCTTTTTATACTTCCAAAGAATGGTTAAGAGTTAATTATACTCACATTTGTCTTTTTATACTAAAAGTCACTCACTTTGCATAAATAAGATCAAAATATAAACTATGTTTTCATAAGACTAATTATGTGTGTCTTGGACAAATATACCCTTATAGCTATTGAAATGTTTTAATTCATAATAAAATAATAAAAAAATAATAATAATTCGTAAAAAATACTAAAAAATTAATAAAAATATTTCGATAATAATAATTTATTTATTTATTTTTTCAAAAAATAAAAAAAAATAAAAAAAATAAAAAAAATAAAAAACTCAAAAAAATAAAATAAAATTCACCGCCGCCTCTGCTGCCTCTGCACCACCACCTTCAGTCACCAGGGGGAAAAATGCCAAGTTCATTATGAATGCCACATTTTCAGAAAAAATGGCATTTTTTAGGAAAATGACATTTTTTCACCGCTCTAGAGATGGTGGTGCAGGGAGGTAGTACAGGCGGTGGGAAAGACATCCATATTTTTTTAATTTTTTTATGGAGTTTTACTATTTTTTATTAATTTTTTTAAAAAATAAAAAAATTCAAAAAATTATTTTTTAGTTTTTTATTTTATAAATAATTTATAAATTTTTTAATTATTTTTCTACGAATTTTTGAATTTTTTTCGAATTTATTATCAATTAAACATTTAATTAACTCATATTTAAAGGAAGGATAAGAATGTGATGAAAAAATAGGTATGTTTTCAATAGGACTAATATGGTCCTATTTTGAAAAGAAAACATAGTAAGTCATATTTTGAGTTTTTGACATAGTTTTAGTCATATTTTGAGTAATTTCTAAATGGTTAAATAAGATTTTTAAACCAGATTAGCCACAAATAATATTACAACCATAATAATTCGTTCAACTTACTTAAATAACTCATATATTAATGAATGATGACAAGTCATTTTTACCTTCCTAATTGAATTGTGATTTCAATTATGAATTGTGATTTGTTTTATTTAGGGATTGGTGATTGAGGGGGTGTTCATATGAAATAAAGTCCTGTTCTTGACATGTTAATTTTATGAATTTTATATAGTTTTTGTTTGAATAATGTAATTATAATTGTGTGAATGATAAGTTAATTATGAGAGATTTAAATTATTTTAACACTTTCACACACACATTAACACATTCTAAGAGACTAGCACTGTCAGGTGACTCTTACACTCACTCATTTAGCACAATGTAGAGCCGTAGAGGTATGTTACATGAAAATTAAGTCTTACTTTTAGCTCGCGAGATCGGTAAAAATTTAACTTTGATAATGTTTCTCAATTATATAATTTTCATGTAATTAATTCTAACCTATTCTCGAAACATATAAGCATATGACTTGAACCAATCCAGCAATCCCTGCTCTCTTTTGCCATTCAATTGTAAGTTCAAATTAATTTAATCCATTTTTATTAAATTTATTTCTCAAACAACTCTCACAAAACTTTTTTCAATTATTTCAATCACAATGTTTAAAAAAATCAACGCTCAATTCCTTTTTATTGTCTCTGTTTAAACGATAATCATACTTAACTCTATATTATCTCAATGACCTCTTGGTCAATATTGAGTGAGAGAGGGTTCTTATAAACTTTTTACTCAAATGTATAGGTTCAGATCCCTGCAGTTGTAACGATAATTAATATTAATATTGTATGAATTGAAAGTGATCGTTAGTGGAAATCAACAGCTAGATTGGAGAGCGACTCTGTATTAAAAGTAGTTCAGATATTGAAAAGGGAGGAAAGGTAAAATGAGATACTCGATTATTAAAGAATTTTATATACACTTGACTTTTCACCCCTAAATTAAGCCAATGATTTGTTAGTTGGTACGATGATTCACCGTAGAAGAATCTTATGCGAAGCAGAATTCAAAATAATTAAAGTGATTTCAAACTACGACCTATGGTTGGCTCAACTTCGGGCAGTTTAATTTCTTTCACTTTTTGTAGCGTACATTTTTTCATTTTAACTTGATTCATAAATGTTTAAGTCTACTATAATTGCTCTTTAGCTCTCTAAGACATTAAAAAATTGTATAATAACTACCGTTGATATCATTTCTCTCCTCTTCAAGTATATTTCGATCACAATTTACTTCTAAAAAAACTGCGACCAAGTATGGATAATATAAAGTCATTGTTTTTAAGCCACTGTTTTTTTATATTTTTTGAATAATAATAAATTAGTAGGAATATAATGGGGGTGTTTGACAATTGGTTGTTGGCTGTTGGTTGTTGGCCGATTCTGTCAGCTGTTTTATGATATCTGTTTCTATTGGCTGTTTTGATTAGCTGATAGTATTAGCAGTTTGTAAAACAGTTGATAACAAGTTTGTAAATGTCCTTTAAGGACATCAATTTTTTTTTAATTGTGCACTTATACACACACGTATCATAGTACTAATGTTATTAGTATCAATACTTAAATCATTGATTGATTGGTTATGAGTGCTAATATTTGATCAGTTGATGGCGACGACTCCAACTAATTCCAAAGTATTCGACAATTCAGTATTAGCTAATTTTCGGTTGTGGAATTAAATGTTTGTAAATTTCTTTGGTTACAAGTTTAAGAAACAAAGATCTATGTAGCATTCATTATCTGGTGTTCCGGTTACTAGACAACCTGCATGCAGTGCTAAATATTTCAATTTTCAAAATTGTAAGAATCCTTTTCAAAATTGATATCTTCCTTGGCCTGGCATCTCCAAAGCTCCACGGCGGTGTTTTACAAAATTGATATCTTCCTGTCTGGCATCTCCAAAGCTCCACGGCGGTGTTTTACAAAATTGATATCTTCCTGTCTGGCATCTCCAAAATGCAGGTTTATCAATATATGCTTGAGTTTTACACACCATTACTACAATTTAAAAATTAAGCAAAGAGATTGTACATACTTATGTGTGAAATCGTAGGAAGCCTGCGTGAAATCGTAGGAAGGGAATTTCAGAAATATTAAGATGGAAACGGGAAGGCCAACACCTAAACGCTAGGTTTATTGGGATAAAGGCCAAATTAAAAAGCTACTTTACCAAACACACATATTGGCTGATTGATCAAGTCAAAAGGCTAATATTGGTCAAATCAGCCAAAAAATGGCTGATAGGCCATTAACGAAACACCCCCAATATATGGTGTCTCAAATTGTGATACAAACTCAAAATTTCAAAGAAAAAAGCGGTCGACTCCCTCTTGTAGGGTTTGAGAATTTCGGCGCCAACTGTGCGCCGTCGTCTTTGGCAGTCAAGCGGAAGGGCCGTCGTCTTTGACAGTCAAGAGAAAGGGCCGTCGTCTTTGGCAGTCAAGCGGAAGGGCCATCGTGCGTCAACGGCGCTGCTCTTGCTTCACCGGAGTGTGTTTTGGGATTGGGTTAAGGCAACAGTTTGTCCACAATAGCTTTCTCTTAAGGGAGCTTTTGAAAGGTCAGCGAGAGATTATGATGGAGATGGACGAGATGGTTAGCAAGTGCGACAACATGGTCCACGGAGGGGAGGAGGAAGAACTGGTTCTGGACGAGGAAATGGACAGCGGGGAGGATTCTTCGATCCGCAGCGCTATCTTCCCGGTTGTTGGCACTGTTCTCACAGACAGAATGGTGAAGTTCCTGATGTTCAGGAATCTCATGGTTTCTATTTGTCCACTAGTGCAAAATCGCTAATCAGATACGCTTCAAATGGCTCACGTGCGGCGCTTTGAAGCGCCTCTAAAAAATGTGCGGCAAATCTCAATTGGAGGCGCTTTTTAGACTGGAAGCGCCTCTAATATTTAAAAGAAATATCCATCAAAGAGATGGGAGAGAAGAGGTATTAGTTTACTTTTTACCATATTGTTGATATGGAGCGAGTCCTAGGAGGTGGACCGTGGTTATATGAACAAAACTTGCTGATATTGAGGACGCTGAAACCGGGGGACGCCCCTCTTCGGGTTCCCCTAAATTAGGATGACTTTTGGATACAAGTTCATAATATACCTTATGATTTGATGAATTTAGGGGTGACTAGGAGGGTTGGTAATTTTATTGGTAAATTTATCGATTTTGACGAAAGTAAGATTGCAGAACGTTGGAACTCATACATGACAATTAGGGTCAGTATGGATGTGAGGAAAGCCCTGAAAGTGGGTATGACATTGAGGAAAGGGAGGGGTACATGCCATAGGGTGGAGTTCAAATATGAAAAACTACATAGCTTTTTTTTTTGCTTGTGATATTATTGGTCACGCAGACATGTTTCGACCCTTGGCATATGACTGAGAGAACAAAATTTTGACTAAATCGTTTGGGGTTAGTCTTCGAGCGGGTGGGGGAGGGAAAACTCAACGGATGAGGGGTAACAAATGGCTAGTTACAGAAGACCCCTTAAGTGGAAGCGGATCGAGTAAGCAGGGCAAGCAAGAAGGCATCATAAGTGCCAAAGATGAGGTATTTGGGTCAGAGGGGCAGCGTGGGGTAAGCAATGTGGTAGATACTGGTACAAAGGAAGCAAAGGAGAACGAAATAGTAGCTATGGAGGGACCTTCAGGGGAGCAGAAACGTAGAAGAATGTGGGAGGCAAAGGAGCATGAGGGGGATGAAAGGGTCAATATGGCATTGGACTTTTCAAAAAACGAAGAAGGGCGGGTCTCGGACACTAGAATCAGAGGATTTTTGTTAGCTGTGTGTGGGTGCAACTGAATTCTCACTACTTTATTTTCGTTGTTATTTTTTTTTTTTTGATCAGACTATCGTTGTTGCTTTCTGTTTTGTTTATTTCATTAATCAGATTCTTGCATTAGGTTGGGGTGATGAGGGGTCTATTCTAACCGCATTAGGCTCATTTAGACTCATTATAGGATTAGCGAGCCATATTGCTTTTTCCAGGGTGATTGACTCTAAGTCTGGTTCGAGGATCGTTGATTGGAAGTGATCCTTTTATCTTTTTGTTACCTTAGTGAATGCTTTAATATCAATATTTTCTGCTAATTTTTTTAAAGAGTTATTTGTATCGTCCCAACTCATTTTGGACCCATGTCTAAGCCACTACTGATACGACATGAAAATATAGAAATAGTTGGCAAATGTCAAAATGATACAGTAATAGATTATTAGATTTAGTGGGTTTAGAATAGTGGTAATATTATTTCATTTGGTTAAGTCAAAAGTGAAACACTTGATTATGCACGTAGAGTATGAGTCTCATTATATTTAGGTTTGTAGCTTTAATAAAAAGTTTTAGAAAATGAGCTTGTAGTGTCTGGCAATACTACAATTGTAGTTTTTAAGTCCTCGTTTGTTTTGGTTTGATCACATCATTGTAAAACTTTGAAGGAGAAGGTCACATATTCGAAACTCATCAGGATGTCGGCATTTAACAGAAAATATACTATAAGAAAAGAGAAAGTACAAAAAAAGAATCCTCGCCTCTACTTTATATTGTTTCAGATTTCTCTTTTTATTGCTTTATTTACTCGGTGTCTTTCATAGACTACGCAAATATCACGCAACTTTTCTTTCTCCAACTCCAATTTTCAAGCTAAAGTACGGAAGTTCATTACAAGGGCGGATATACCTTAGATAATGAAGGCGGGTCTCCCCAATAAATTAATATATGATGAAAATTTACAGTTAATTACGGAGTATAAAATAGTTTGCCCAACGAATGTTTTGGGTTTCCCCCAATAATTGTTTCGTTACAGGAGTATTATTTATTCGAATTGAGATCGACCACTCTATTGTGATATATTGATAAAAAATATTTGATCGCTCGTGTGAGTTAATATCGGTTCTGCTTCTGGTCCAAAGCGGAACATTTGATCACTCATGTGTGTTTTAGCCTTCTCCCAAAAAGTTCTCTCATATTAACTTTTCTTGACCAACGATGGAAGATTTTGTACAATGATTTTAATTATTATATTTTTATATAATTTATAAATTTTGTACTTTTATTAAAATATTTTGAATAAGGAACATTTTCATATAATTTTCATATTCAAAATAATTTTGTATTAAAAAAAATCATTGGTCAAAGTTGATTGTCACTGACCAAGAAAAGTCAGTTTGACGAACTTCTTCGAGACGGAGGGAGTATTTCATACCCGCAGTCTGCTATGTATTTCCATCCGACAAAGTATGTTGGGAGCCCCAATTGTCTATTGTTTTCCCACATCTGATATCAGTAAAACAATCAGACACTATACTAACATGTTGAACTATTCCTTCAATCAGGTTGACCTTTGATGATGTAATCTCGTGTCTTAACATGATATCAGAGCTAAATCGACCCATAATCACGGTGTAGGTCCTCTATGACAATGACTAATCGATAAAGAAATGAATGGTGACAAGATGCAGATGAAGTGTCTGGTCGTGAGGAGAGATGTTGTTGTCTCATACTGGATAATTATTTCTAAAACAATTAAACACTATATTACGATGAGTATCAACTCATTCCTAGTTTTCTTTAATTTAAATGGTTACATGCGTTTGAACATTAATATTTGATTCACTCAAAATTGATTTTGAGACGTATGAAATGCTAAGTTCAATCACCGAATGTAGTTCCAAATAGATAACTTATTTAACATAATAACAAATAAAGTCGACTCAACACCAGTTTTAACAATCCTCCACATATAAGATACCACCAAATGTACGAATATGGACATATGCTAACACGAAAAATACTTAATAGAAATAAATCAAATTGTTATACCATTACTATCATCACATTCTTTAGTTCTCAGTGGTGTATCCCTTTTGGTGATGGACACACCTTCTCACATTTCATAAGTGTTTTTGATTGTAGCATTCCCACTTCACCTCACATCGGTGATGTGATATGAAGAGAATCACACCGGCTATTCTCTTAGGAATTATAAATAATTACCCACAGAGGTAGCTCAATTTGAAGATTTGAAGAATGATCAATGATCAAAACCCGCAAAGATCATGTGGAGGTTAGAGCTTCTGTTTGATTGTCTGGATCTCTGGTGGTACAAGGTCTATCACCATTGGGTTGATTGAGTCACCGTGACTTACAACCTCTCAAAAGTCTTGTCGGATCGGGGCATGGAGGACCCTTGAGATTGAGGATTCAACCTTTTGGAAGAAGAAATTATAAATAATTAAGAGTGTCAAACATTAGCACCTATAACTTATTTTTCCCATTAAACTAGCTTCTTCAGAACTCCGTCCCAAATTATTTTGCAAAGTCAATATTTTTTGCTCAATCACTTAAAGTTAATTCCTCCCAATAAATAAATAATCAATTTTAATAGTTAAAATTTATATATTCAAAAACTAGATTAAAATCTTTATAAAGTTACATAATCCAAATTAATTTTTAATTTAGAATTGATATCAGATCATCATTAACTTAATAAAATGAAATTGTTTGATCCAAAAAGTAAAAAACAATAAACTATGACTATTTTCAGAAGATTTTTTTTTACGTGCGGAAACTAATAAGAGTTTCGCAAACAATAAACTTATTAATTAGTTTATTGTTTAAACTCTTATTGTTTAAATTCTTATTAGTTTCCACACTTGACTATTTATGATCAAAGACTCTTATTAGTTTCCACACTTGAGAAATACAGTTCTTAGGAATGCCTAATTATATTCACCCCTATTTTTACTTTCACAACTATGTGTAAACATCAATTAAATAAACATTTCGGGGGTGTATTGAATATGGATTGTGGCGGATTTTTTTTTAATTCGTGGACTGTTAAAAAAGTCAATGGACTTTTAAAACGATAGACTTTTTTTATGAACAAATTCGATGGACTTTTAAATTCATGGATAAGTTTGTTGACTTTCAAAAAGTCCATAGACTTTTAAAAAGTCCATAGATTTTTAAATGCGGACTGTCATTGCTGGGCGTCAAAATTTTCACCTAGATTGCCATTATCGATCTGCCCGTCGGCCTCCGTCACCGGATTTCCCCGCTGGCGTCATCGGACTGATCCGCCACCAACAAAATCGATTTGGTTATGCAAAGGAACTAGGGACAATTAATTTTATTAATTAATTAAATTAGGGGTGAATGTGTAATATTTAGTCCTATTTAAGGAAAATCAAACATATGATCATACTTTAAGAAGAATGTTACTCCGTATGTTTTGGTCCTGCCTTGAGTAATTTCCTTTGTATAATATGGAGTATGATAAGAAACAAAACAAACAAACAAACAAACAAACAAGCAAACAAGCAAACAAACAAACAAACAAATAAATATATAAATAAATAAATAAATAAATAAATAAATAAATAAATAAATAAATAAATAAATAAATAAATAAATAAATAAATAAATAAATAAATAAATAAATAAATAAATAAATAAATAAATAAATAAATAAATAAATAAATAAATAAATAAATAAATAAATAAATAAATAAACAAACAAACAAACAAACAAATAAACAAACAAACAAACAAATAAATAAATAAATAAATAAATAAAAAGTAATTCATATAGCAATAGAAAGTTCTACAAGAATAAATAGAGCATAAGAATCTAAATTTATTTTTATTAAAATAAAACTCAAAACTCAAAGAATTTTGATTATTTTATTAATGAGTAAGAACATTTATCGTTACACAACTGTTACACTCATTGCTACATGTGTTACACGCATAAATGCAATTGAGCTTTTCTTCTGAATAATTATTTTCTCTTCATTTTTATCTTGTAAAATTTTGTATACTTATTTACGGTTATATATTTATTAATTTGAAATTATATGTTTATGTTTTAGCGATTTAACGATGAAAGAAAGTAATAGTTAAAATATTTATTTTCTTAATGGTTAAGTGACGACGTACCAGAATTGCACTGATGTAATACTATCGATTCTTATACCAGAACTGGGATAAACGAATATGGGATTAACGAATCAAGGGGGAATCGAGGGGGCGGGGTGGGGCAAGTCGAAGAAGAAAAAGAATGGAAGGAAGAGGTGGGGCGAGCTGGGCTGAAGAAGAAAGATCGAAGGGGAAGGGGTGGCTTGGCTATAGAAGAGGAGAGTTGGGGGGAGGGGAGGGATGGGGTGGGACGAGATGAAGAACCGATATAAGAAAAGTTCACGGAAATCTTTAGTGAGGAGAAGAGACAATTGCAGAGAATTAATGTACTAATTCAAAATGAGTTAAAAGTGCATGAGAATCTACGATTTTAGAAATCAATAAGAATGAACGGAACTTTGAATATGTCTAGACTTTTATAGACTTTTAAAAGTCTACATTAAATACACGTACACTTTTGTAGACTTTTAACTCCTCATGCAATACCCCTTCATTTATATTTTTGATTCCGTACATAAATGTAATTCCACAATCACTTAGCTGATTTACCTAAAGTTTTTTAAACCGATGTAGGTATTCATGATATTTACTAACTTTTTGCATCAATCTAAGGAAAAGTCGATAAAGAAAGGGAACAATTTATCTCGGCTAAAAATTTGTGTCTATTACATACTAATTTCCGATCATAAATTTCACGGAGTATGATTTATAATGTACATCTTTGACGACTACTTTTTACTAGTCCCTCTTATATACGAAGTATTAATTAATTATACGTAGTATATTAAAGCATATGATTACTTTATGAGAGCGGTTCCGTTAAGAACGAATCTTATGAGAGAAATGAGAACAAATCTGGATCGTTGGATTGAATTGTGTGGAACTAAATTGTGTATTTGGTGAAACCGAAATGTGCATTAGATGATATTGAAATGTGCAGAATTAAAATTTAAACTCACATGTGCATTAGGTTAAACTGAAATGTGCAGAATAAAAGGTACAAAAATAACATCACATCGTACCTTTTATTCTGCACATTTTAGTTTCATCTAGTGCACATTTCAAATTCACCTAATGCACAATTTAGTTTCACATAATGCCACTACAATTTACCTTTTGTGCTGCACATTTCATTTCACCTAATACACATTACATCTTCATCTAATGCACATTGTATTTCTCATAAAGCAAATCTAATGGTCCAAATTCATTCTCATTTTTCTCATAAGATCGTGTTCTTATTTGAACTAAAAACTATATATGTGTATGTGTGTATATATATATATATATATATATATATTAAGATACTCTTTGACAATTTGTTCTATTACACTGATATATATACGGATCGGAGTATATACTTCTGAGGTTTTGGTTCAAATAAGAACATAATCTTAGGAGAGAAATGAGAACGAATCTGGACCGTTAAATTTGTTTTAAGTGAAATTCAATGTGCATTAAATGAAACTGTAACGTGCATTAGGTGAAATTGAAATGTGCAACACAAAGCATACGATACAATGTCGTTATATGAAGCTGAATTGTGCATTAGGTGAAATTGAAATGTGCACTAGGTGAAACTGAAATGTGCAGAATAAAAGGTACAATGTGTTATTTTTGTACATTTTATTCCGCACATTTCAGTTTCACCTAATGCATAATTGAGTTTACATTTTTATTCTACACATTTCAGTATCATCTAATACACATTTCAGTTTCATCAAATGCACAATTGTGTTCCACATAATACAATCCAACGATCCAGATTCGTTCTCATTTCTCTCCTGGGAGTCCGTTCTTACCGGAACCACTCCCTATATATATATATATATATATATATATATAATATTGGCATACTTTAATAAGAAATTATTCAAAGTAGGAGTATCGCATAGGACCAAAATATTAAGGGTGTGTTTGCTATAACTATATGAAAAAATACTTTTATGAACTTTTTAGTATATGTTAGCTTTTGGGTATTGAAAAGGTTTTAAGAGGGATAGAAAGTGGTTGTTTGATAAAAGACGGATTGTTTGATTTAGCTTTCTGGTGTAGGATAAAACACACTAGAAACCCATCATTTTCCTAATTTTTCAGGAGGGCAAATAATTATATTAATTAATCATATTAGTGTTTAAATATATTTTTAGTCATGCACATAGAATACATTTTGTTCTAAATCACTGTATTTATTTATTTTTTCATTTCTGAAATTAATATTATTCAAAAACTATTTTATTTTATTTTTTGAATCCAAATTTAAAAAAATGTGAATAATTAGTTAATTTTATGCTCCGTATTGTTTTACCTTCTACATTAGCCTCAACTCCAATAAATTTTTCTCTAATTTCATTGACTATTGTTAACAAATTTGAGCTCTAGTCTAGAATCAAAACCAAAAACATTTAAAACAAATACAAGAGATGGTCACCCGGAACACGTAGAAAACGTAAGAAAAATCAAATCTGAAAATTTCCTGAAAACAGAAAGGAGAATCAATCAAGAAATGAAAATACTAAAAGACGAAAAATTAGGAGAATGTTGCAATTGACGATTCACCGATGGACAAAGCTTCTAAATTTAGTCACCGCTCTTATCGGTGGCCTCTCCTATATAACCAAACCCTCCCTCATCTCCAATTCTCATACTCAATCCTTTAAGCCCATCATCTCTCTTCTCTTCCTCCTCTAATCCCAAAACAATCCATTTCATTAAACCCTAAGAAATGGCTTCTTCAATCAAACTCTCTTTGATTGTCTTCTTTGCCTGCTCCCTTTTCCTTCAAGGCACTTTGGGTAAGAATATGCATATTTCCTTTTTCTATTTTCTCTGTGTCGTTACAATTTTATCGATCAGGTGTCGCCGGGATATTTCCTTTTTCTATTTTCTCTGTGTCGTTACAACAATTTTATCGATCAGATGTCGCCGGGATATTTCCTTTTTCTATTTTCTCTGTGTAGTTACAATTTTATCGATCAAGTGTCGTCGGGATATTTCTTTTTTTTCTATTTTAGTTTTGCCCATAATTTTCTTGATCAGGTGTCCCCTAGATGTTTCTCTTTTTTCTTTTATTTTCTCATAATTTTCTTGGAAATGTAAATGAACTTATATTAGTTTCATTCATATCATTTCTAACTTATATAGAATAATAATCTTTAATTGGAATGGCCGCTGGCCGGCCGGCTTAATGATTTTCATATGGATAGATTTCCAACAATTTAATTAATGTGATTTCTATTAGTCAATATATATCGTATCATCATGTAGTTCGTATGAGGGATTTTAATTAATGTTTCTTCATTTTTCCAAAAAAAAATATTAATGTTTCTTGAAAAAGTCAAAACCTTGTTTGCATATTTCCTTAAACTCTGACACAAAACTTAATCATTTCATCTCATTTTGAACAATTTCTAATCTTATTTCAATTGATCACAATAGGGGAGATTGTATGTGAGGAATTGCCCAAAGAAAATTGTGCATTTTCGATCGCCTCATCGGGGAAGCGGTGTCTGTTGGAGAGCTCGCCGACTGGAGAAGGGGAGGTGGAATTCCAATGCAAGACGTCGGAGGTGGTGGTGGGAATGATGGCGGAGTACATAGAGACCGACGACTGCGTCGCGAAATGTGGCGTTGAACGGAACTCGGTCGGACTTTCATCGGATTCCTTGATGGAGACAGAATTCACCAGGAAGCTTTGCTCCTCAGAATGCCACCAAAACTGCCCCAACATCGTTGACCTTTACTTCAACATGGCTGCTGGCGAAGGTATATACACAAATTTTAATTTTCTTTTCTTCTTGATTATACTTTTCTGCACCCTTTCCGGAATAAACTTCGCCGTCTGATTTTCAATGTTTTAATGCCCCTTATATCTAACCAATTATACTTTATATTATCTAAAAAGTAAGAATAAAATGTTATTTTCTAATAAATATAAGAGTCGCGGCTTTCATATTATAATACGGAGTAAATACTAAGGAATATAATTTGTGAAATCTTGAGGGTTATATTAATGTTGATGACCGTTGCCATAAAAGTCAAAAAGTGAGTTAAGAACTTGAGAAATTTTAAACGATTGACTTCGTAGTTCTTATAATGTAAGTCATGACGAAGCATTATTTATGATTTATGAACGTTCTTGTTGCTAGGCTTTTATCATGTTACATATATATTTCCTCTCCCTAATTAAACTTTCAATTTTCTTTTATCGTTCACAACATTTTTTACACATTTATAACTCCCTAAAATATCCACTATTTTAATCTCCATGCCATTGGATCCCGTCAATTCTGATCATGACATTTCCTAATTTTGACAATCCTGATATCGATGATATGCGATTAAGTGTCAATCATGTCTAACTTGGACGGGATCGGGATTATTGATGTCTTGATCTCGTCTCTTTTGGGTTCTACTTCTCGATCTCAAGAAACAGAACCTAAAAGACTTCAACTTTGGGAATTGTTGAGATTCATTATCGAGACCTTGATTTAATGGTGATTCTAATGTCGGGATAGCAACTCAACGGGACAGGCCGGGAGAGATCAACCAAGATCTTATTAGTGATCTACTTGTAATGAGACCATCCTCATTATTGAGTGTTCTAATATTACTATTCTTATTTATCACCTACTTTGCACGTGGTAAAGTTCATCGAGACAGAGGTACTATGATTTAGCACGTACGTTAGTTAATTTGAACGGTTTGTACGTGATTATGAAAAATTGTAGGGGTCTATTTGCCGGAGCTGTGTGAGAAGCTAAAGAACAGCCCCCACCGAGCGATGATTGAGTTGTTGAGCAGCGGAGCAGCGGATACTGCTGCCGATAGTCCTGTCACCACCGCTGCTGCTCCTGCCGACTTTTCAACTGCCGCCTCTCTCGCGGCTGCCCCTGCAAATGCTCCTGCTTTTGTGTAATACGGAGTATTATACATTATGGAAGCATTTATCGCGGATCAGATATCCTCATATATGTATTTTTATTCCCTGCACGGCTTCTTATACGTACTGCCTTTTCTGTGGTTATCATGTTATAGAGAATATGTAGTGCCCCGCTGTACTGTTTGTTTATGAGGATGAGGACGATGATGAAGAGATCATATATCATGTGCGTGCTTTATAGTTCAATTTATATAATTCATCATATCCTTCTTATTTACTTGTACCTGGTTTTTATGTCACCAAATCAATAAATATGAGGTACTTTTTGCTTCTCAAATACTCGAATGAAATGAATGAAAGAGTGCCATATCATAGTGAAACTTTACTACATCATATAGTACCATACTACTATTCCGTCCCTTAAAACTTTGACAAAGTTGACCGACACGGAGAATAATAAAGTAAAAACTCTGTGCTTGAGCATTGTGAAGAGGAGAGAGAAATAACAGAAAACACAAAATAATTGATTAAAAGGGAAAGCGATAAAGTTTTTTGGGACGTACCAAAAAAGGAAGATAGTCCTAACTTTTAACCACGCATTAACAAATATAATGGATTATAACTGAAATTATCAGATTTAAGGTCGTAGTTTACTAAATTATCAAGTTCTAAGAACACTAGAAGCACGATGCAATAAAGATCGGAAATTACGAAGGTGGAAGGTCTGAAGCATGATGTCTGATTAATTAGTATTCTCTATATTCAACGGAGAAGTGATTCCCGAATCCCAATCATTGATTCCTCCTTCGTACATATGACCAAAGCTTATAAATGAAATGAGCAATAATACCTACCCGCACGGGTAGCTCAGTTGATTCAGTGATGGGAAATTTTGATCAAGTGACCAAGGTTCGAAACCCGTAGCGGTCGTGTGGAGGTCACAGAACCTGAAATAAGGCTAGGCTTCTGGTGCGCACGGGAAAAAGGCCTACCATCATTGGGCCGACTGAGTCACCGTGATTAACATCCTCCCAAAAATCCTGTCGGGTCGGGTTATGGGAGACTCCTGGGGTGGGAGATTCCACCTTTTGGACCAAGCAATAATACCTAATACCTAATGGGCCTAATAAGGAAACAAAAACAGGGAGCCTTATATAAGTACAGGCCCTGTGCGACCGCACTTGTTTTACATGGTCAGGGTCGGCCCTACACATTGTCTAGTTTCTATGTTCACGGAGGCTTTGGAACGAGCTGCCTGCAATGTACACATGCAACAAGGGAGGTGTGTGCAACAAATGTATACAAAAAAATGTATAAATGATTTTTTCATGTCTATTACTCTATATCAAATAGATATAGTTATTTAAATAGATTCCTGGTGTTATTTAGAATTCTTTCACTTAGATGAGAGTCTATGTCATACCGAATATTTGAATGTCATATTGAGTATTTGATAGAGAGATTCTAAAGTATGAGTAAAAGTGTTTTTCAAAATAGAAGTGCTATGTTTTTCTTTTCGAAATATAATTGAAGTAATATGACAGTGTTTATTGATATCTTATTCACTATTGCCAAAATATAGTTGCACTATATTTTGGCATCAGGAAAAGAAACATAACAGTAATATTTTGTAGTTTAAGAACGTTTTTACTCGTATTTAGAACAATTCTGCTATATGATGTTGTACAATGTTGTACAAGTGTACAACTTCGGTATATCCGTATATTGTCTAATTATTTTACGTAGTACTTAGTATTTCTTAGGCACCTTATTTTATAGGCAATAAGACAAATACGAGATGCCACTTTTATTAATAATATATCAGCTCAAATTGTCTATCCTAATTTGGGTTATGTCTGACTTAGGATGTTTTTTCTTGGACTAAAATTTGCTGGTCTGCTATGTTTAAGTCTGATCAGGTCTGGTCTGGTCTGGTAATTGTATGATCTTTGTGTACTTTATAACTGCGGAAGTCTGGTCTGATCTAATCTGATTTGGTATGATATGTTTAAGTTTGATCTGGTGAGGGATCGAAAACAGTCAAGTAAAAACATTATCAGATGTCTATTTTTTATTTAATTTATGATCCTTGAGACGAATTTTTCAAAAATGACAAATTGCCAAATTAAATGGCTAGCTGCAGCTTACTATCCGCCTTCCTTACATGACGTTTGACAAATTTAACGCGGATTGAATGCCAAAGGAAACTGAATTGTAGAAAGACTAGATTGTTTTTGACAAGTTCAAATTAAAGGCGCCTAACAATTCAACGCCTTGCTACTTTTACAAAATCATTTATTCTTCAAATAAATAAATAAGTAACAACACAAACTTCTATTTTTTTCCTCCAACTCTCAGCCCTACCAAGAAAGGTCAAGGGTTATCCTAGTCTTATTCTGTACATATTATGTAAATATTATGTACTGAAACAAAATTTATATATTCTACTCTTATTTTGTTAAAGTTTTTGAGAATTACACTTGATTAAAATGTTTGTGTCTTATTTTGTTTAAGTCATATCTAGTATACTACAAATCCAATTCAATGCCACTAAGAATATATACAACTTTTTATATAGCTTGTTGGAAAAGATATGACTTTTTATATTTTGTTTAAGTCATATCTAGTATACTACAAATCCAATTCTAAGACTCTTATTTAATTTAGACTTCGTTTACAAAATATTAGAGAATCTTGTTGTATGTTATTATGTTACAAAGTATGTATAAAAGAGTAGGTATAGATTAAATGGAAAGCCAAAATATTCTTCCAGTCCCCTATAGTGATCACCGATTTTGTTTAATTATTTATGAGTAACTGACTATCTTTGTGTATAAGGTGATTGAAACTTCTTACATTAAATAATATAGACGATTTTCCATACAAAGAGATCTTAGATGACAAATGAAGGGACTACTGATACAATAGAAGCACCAAATAATTAAAATGGAATATATGTTTCATAATTTATATGTAGTACGGAGTATGTTGCAAAAGAAGAAAAAAAACTATATGAAGTATTAGTGTATTTTAAAATGTCAAATAAAGTGGCGGCATTAATAAATTTATTGTTAATGAATCAACTTCTCTTTGTTTTCATTGTTGCAGTTTACAAGGCAATCACCTTAAATTAAATGTTGGCAAAACAATTATCTTTGATGAATGTCAATGTCGGCAAATTCGAAGTTATCTAGCTAAAATTTGAAAAAATAATATAATACGAATTGCATCGTGATACGTATAAAAAAAGTGTCGTTAGCGAATGGCGATGAGCCGATGACGGCATATATGAAGTTATCTAAAATTTGAAAAATATGATTTAATATGTATTACATCGTGATACGTATGCACAAGATAATTCATTGAAAAATCGACGAGATAAAATGACTATATATTTTCTCACACGAATAAAAAACAAAAGTTGGGGACTAGTCAAATTTAATGACTGAACTAAGATACAAATAACATTGATTCTAGATCTCTAGATACCAAGTCTTCCCCTAGTCAAAAGTTAGGGTAGAGAACTATAAAGTGAAAATTCATTCATAACACTACTAAAAAACAGCCTTACAGTGACACTTATATAGTGACACTTTAGTGATACAACGACACCAATGACACAAAAGTGTCACTATTTTCTAACACAAATATATCAGCATCATACGGTGACACTACGATTTAAATTTTTACGGAATACTTAAACTGTTCTAGTTATGGGCCTGCGGTTTCTAACATTTCTACACTTCTTTTTTCCCTCCCATAAATCAAGTCTTTTCCCCTTCTTTCTACTTATAAACCCTAACTTTTCTTCTTGAGCTCAATCGAATCAATGACCGTCGTCCTTGGTCCGGCCGCGTGACACCGTCTCCTCCCAGCTCTTCTTATTCAACCAATCGAGCGGTTCTATCCCACTGAACCTAACCCTAGCTACGACCTCAGAGATCCATCGATTTACTCCTCTCTTTGATCGATTTGCTCTCTGGACACAGCTACGTGGTTTGGACACAGCTTCGACACTCTTCTAGGTGACGATTACTCTTCTTCTCGACCGACGCATCTACTTCACTCTATTCTTCCTCTCCAGTTTATGCAATATGCATCACGCCCCTTCTTCCTCGCGTAGCAACGAACATGATCTCCGCGACTCCGCCTATCCGGCCACCAAGTGCTCAGTAACCCCGACGTTTTTGGGCATTCTGACTGTATCTCTTTCATTCGGTGTTGCACAGAGTTCTTATTCCTGGTAGAGATTTTTCCAAGTCTCACATTTCATGTCTTCTTTTAATGATTTCACCTTTAATTTTCCCACTTTGTATGAGATATTTTATCATTATTGTTTTCAAATTGAATGAAATTTTCAATCTTAGATGTTGGTTTTCTTTCCCTCAACTTATTGTTTTTATGTCGTTTGAATCTGGAAGTAGAATGTGAATATTTAGAATTTGAGTATGACTTTAGCATCAGGTGCTAAAGTCCTAGGGTTGTTCACTGCATCACTGGTTTTATTTAAGTTCAATTTTTCAGTTAAATCTTGGAAGAACCCTACTGGATAGGTTTGGAAATAGGGGTTGCACTTGAAGGAAAGTTCTGGGCGAGGTTGTTCAATAATGGTATCTTTTCCATTTAATTTCTAGAAAACTTAACTCCTGAGATATTCTTTTTATTTATAGGTAATACAGAGTATGTGTTAACAAGTTCTTGAAATAAAAACTCATTACTTTAGTTGTTATAAAAGTGAAAACTTTCTAATATTTGATCTACCTTTACACCTACTATGTTCTAATACTCTGTATTTGATTTCATTGTATTCAGTTTTTCAGTGAAACAACTGTGTATATGTCATTCTGAATCTGATCCCACCACACAGATAAATGAAATTGTAAGTGTGTATACGTCATTCATAAAGAGTAGCTCGTTCAAGGCCATTGTCATCTTGTTCCTTCTCTTGATACTGTCCATAATTGATGTCCTTTAAAAGGCTCTAGATTTTTAATAGAATGCACAAGAAATGAATTTTATATATTGGTGTGCTTAGATGATTAATTAATTTCGAATCATATTGCAGGAAGTCAAAGTGAGATAGTTTTTGCTAGAGTGGTATTTAGAACTCTTTCTGCTGGAAGTCAAGGTTAGTTGTTCATCACATTTTTATTTGGATTATAAAACATACTTAGAGTTCAATACATAGTTCATGAGTGTGTCAACAATACAATATTAAATGCATAATCCGATTGTAAAATCGTAGGAGTTCTTTTAACAAGCTTCTATCCCTACTTTAATCCCTATGGCACATTTCTTCTTAGTCTTTTCCTCCTATCTCATTGTTGACGTGGGTGTAAGCTAATTGATGAAAATTATTTCTATGGTAATAATTTCTATGATCTTTTTCTTGTTATTTACATTCCACAATTTTTTCCCTATTTTCTCCTAGGTGAAGCTCTTCTTGATGAAAATTATTTCTCCATAAATTGAATTCTATTTCACCAATTTTTTCTTATTTAGTGAAATCTAGGGGGGTAATTTTAGAATCCGGTTCTGTATTTCTAGTTCAGATGCGTAACCGTTGCTGTGTCTCGAGTATTTTGGTAAAGTGTATACTTTCTTTCAGTTTGTGATCCATTTCAGTCAAATTCATAGATTAATGGTTTTCTCACGTGTAAGAGCCTTCATAATTCTTGTAAAATTAACTGGATATATTTGGATCTCCAGATATTTTTCAGGTAAACATATTTGGAAATTGTTTATGAAAGCTTGTAGCCAAATTTGTGGGAGAACACTGTTCTATAGTACTTCTTATTTGTTTACACACTCGGGGTGTTTTGAGCTTTATTGAAAATAGCCAATGTAGGACTGCTTTACTTAAAAATTTGTGTTGGCAGCCAAATGGTGCTGATGACGAGTTAAAGATCTGTAGATACTTATTTACGTTGGTAAATGAAAAAGCCACTGAACTTTGTTGTGCCTATATTTGGTATTAGGTTTTTTTCAATGCTCTGTACCGTAAGATCAATTCCATTGCTCCATCCCCATGTTTGTAATTTGAAGTTTGGAATCAACATTCAGTTTTATGCTACCTGGAAGGGGTTTATGTAACTTGTGCTAACTTATTTGTTTTATGGATAAGTAGTATGATATGCATTTCAGCATTTGTATGGGTGGTTCTTATTATTGTATCATTAATAGGGTGTATCAATCATTTTTCAGTGTTGATGGATGCCGCTGCTATGAAGACTTGATTATGTGAAGTGGATGTTTAATTCCGAATTATTATTGGCGTTGTGTAATTGATTTTGCTATATATATGTAGGACGTGTAGGCAGCTCACTTTTTGGGACTAAACCGTGTGGTTGCTTAGAATTCTATTAACCAATGCCTGCTCAATTGTAATGTTGCTGAAAATTTTGTTATGCTTTGTTCAACAAATGACAGATTCGAATCTTAAGAGCATCATTTTAACGTTTTGAGCTTCTGTCATATCTCCAAAATAAGGTATGATGTACTTTTGTAGTTATTTCTCATGCCCAAAAACATTGGTTTGATCTATATCTTATTTAGCTCTCTTGCAGATCTCATTAGTGATTTGGTTTTCAGCCAAAGAGTTTTTGTTGAGGACCTCAAGTCCAAAAATAGCAGCTTGGGTAGAGTATTAGCACCAAATTGATGCTATAGAGTATTAGTGGTGGCTTTATTTTGTTAATTTTTGCTACTTATAATATTGCAAAGTTAAAAATAATGCAGGCTATGTTGAACCAGATATTGAGAAGTACTCTAAAGACTTGCTTTATTGGATTACAATGGCGATACAAGGAATTATGATGTCTAGCCTGTAGCATATAAAAATGTTGTATGATTGAAGTGTAGATTTATAACATCTTGTAATACACTACGTGTGTAGTACTTTATTGATATTGACATTGTAAAATAATATGAGTAATAAATACAAATATTGTTCTTTTGTTTTGGCTATTTATTAATATTTATATAATCTATAATAAAACTAGAACGAAATAACACAATGAGTACAATAATAATATTATTGTAATTATAAGACACTAATGTGTCGTAAATTTTTATGATATCAAGGTGTCACAACGTTTTATGATATCAATGTGTCATAATCTTGCATCACATTAATGTGTCATAATCTACTGACACTATTTTGTATTTCAATCAGTGACACTATATTTAGTGTCACTAGCCGCCACTTTCCCCGACGCTTTTTTAGTGTCATAGAAACTTTCACTGACACTAAATTAGTGTCACTATAAGCCCTTTTTCTACTAGTGTAACATAGTTCATTGCGCCATGACTTTGATGTTTCCTTCTAAAGAATTGAAAATTCTTTATGTATCCAAGAACTTCCTGGTTCCTTCAATTAAATCAAAGTAATCACATTAGGTTTATGTATTAATTTTCTACAGGAACATTACCTTATCTTTGTTATCTATGTGTTAGTACTTTCCAAGCTAGTGACATTGAAAACATTATGGTCTTGACCATTTTTCAATTTGACCAATATGTTATCTATTCATTTTCATATCTCCATCGATCCAAGATTTCTATAACATGTAGTTATATTAGCTATGAGCATAACAATAGCTCCTAAATTTAAAGATCACTTCTCAATTGTCATTTTAACCTTCTATATATATTATATTTTTCAAAATGTGGAGTAGAATCATTAGCTATGAGCATAACAATAGCTCCTAAATTTAAAGATCACTTCTCAATTGTCATTTTAACCTTCTATATATATTATATTTTTCAAAATGTGGAGTAGAATCATTAGCTATGAGCATAACAATAGCTCCTAAATTTAAAGATCACTTCTCAATTGTCATTTTAACCTTCTATATATATTATATTTTTCAAAATGTGGAGCAGAATCAAGAAAAACACTAGAAGATGGTAGATATGCACCTTCAAGGCCAGTCCAATATACAATTTTCACATAAATGTGTTTGTGTCTGTGTCTGTCACAATTTACACTTAGTGTCATCACCTCACTATAATTAGTAGCAATAACTTAGTTAAAAAAACGAACTTTTAGACAGGTAAAATTTGTCGTTTTTAATTAACTCAACAAGGCTCATATACCACTTGTTGGAGAACCACATGAGCATTTATCAACTAAATACTTGAGAGATAATACATTTGTTACATTAAAGAATAGAAAGAGGAAACTCTACAATCAAGAATAGAAAGAGCAAATTTTGAGCAAGGAAAGAAACTATATGAGAAATTTATGAGTAAAAATGATATTTAGAAAATCAAGAAAAAAGTTCAAACAGTAGTATATTTATTTTAGATGTTTGTTACGAGTCTTATTTGACCCCTTAAATTGTCACGTCAAATGCACAATTGACACATAACGAGGGATGTGGCGGTGACCGAAACATTACATGCAAACAATGAATTTTGATTTTGTATTGGGTTTAAGGTGTGAATAGGAGCTTTTTTAATTCAGGGATGGAATTGAACATCTGGGACACGTACATATACCTATTTGACCCTTTATTTAACACAGAATAAAAATGGATTCATGGAATCCAAAAAAAGTTGAAATTGGAACTCCGTTTCTCCTTTGTAAATGGTAGATAACTGCTCAAAGATCTACCTAGCTATTTCTACCTAGCTATTTAATCACCACCTCATTGGCAAGTTCCTTATGCGGATGATTTGATGACATCACTATAACACTCCAAAAGGATGAGGTCACATGTTCGGAACTCATCCAAGTCAAGGATATTGGCATCTAACCGAACAAATACTACGAAGTATAAGAAAAAGAGAGTATAGCCAAAAAAATTGTCAGATAGGACGTATAATATTTGTACGCAAAATGTGTACACTTTTGATACACACTCCTAGTTGTATGTGTACACATGCAGCTCAATTAAAAATAATAAGTAATTATCTGCTATTATCTGTGTACAAAAACGTGTATACAAAAAGTGTACAAATTTTGTGTACGACACCAATAACTTTACTCTTGCAAACTTCTACTTCTGTATTACAATGTTCAACAACCTTTCATTTAATCTGATTCTATGAAATTGAGAAGCAAATAAAGGGAGAACTATCAAATAAGCACTCGAACTTTCATAAAAAGTGCAAATAAGCCCTTTTACAGGAGGCTTTGTCCGGCTGTCGCCATTTGGGGTGGTTTCCGGTGGAATTTTTTGATGAATGTTTTTTAGAATCTTCTTCATTAAGTCTAGTTTACCCATACCAAATTTCATCTAAAAGTTCAATCGATAAGGCAGTCAAATGATTTTTTGAAACATATTGCGCTGTCTAAATGCGCAGTTATCTTCAAAATTTCATTTGACTTCGTTCCCGATTGAACTTTTAGCTGAAATCTGGTATGAATAAACTAGACTTAATGTAGAAGATACTCAAAAAATTTCATCAAAAAATGCCACCGGAAACCGCCCAAAATGGCGACAGCTGGATAGAGCCTACGATAAAGGGGCTTATTTGCACTTTTTATGTAAGTTCGAAGGCTTATTTGATAGTTCTCGCACCAAATAAATGTATAAAAGTTCAAATGTGGTTGGTACTCTTCAAGACAATTGGAATGTCGTCAATGATGTCACACTCGGAACTATTCCAAATAATATGGTTGGTCAATATATATCATATCGTCAAAAAATTTCCAGAAAAACTGCATGCCACAACGTTTTCCATGACAGCCGGCTCCAATACGGTCCGTCGGTCCCCAGGTCCTTCTACGCCGCCACCTGTAGCCTGTAGGGTCACCATTCTTCGGCTCAACTTTTTCTGGCTCTCCAAGTGTTATTCGGCCTCAAGACCAGACCGGTTTTGGCTCTCCTATGTCGGCTCTTGCTCAGTCCGTATCTCATAATATACGGTTTCTCAAATTGTTACCATTAAATTGAAAGCTGTAGAAGATTATCTCACCTGGCGCACTCAGTTCTAATCATTCTTGGTCTCTCAAGGTCTGTTTGGCATTGTTGATGGTTCCATTCAGGTACCACTCATGTATACGATTGATTTTACTAATCATCAAGTTCCAAATTCAGAGAATTATCATTGGATTCGAGTAGATCACACAATTCGTTGTTGGTTGTTTGCTACTTTGACTCGAGATGTTTTAGTTGATGTTCATGATTTAAAACATTCTGCTGATATCTGAGCTAGACTTCAAACTCGATTCATGTCTGCCAGTTTACCCCGGTGCATGGAACTTAAATGGTTATTCTCAACCATGAAGAAGAAAGACACTCAATCTATGGAAAGTTACTTGAGAGAAATCAAGAATTTAGTGGATGCACTTGCTACTATTAATTCCCATGTCTCGGATAAAGAGCTTCTTCAGTCTATTTTGGCTGGTTTGGGACTGGAGTATGGCTCTCTTGTCACTACTGTCTCTTTGTTTCCTGAGAATTTTCCTTTTGATATTTTGCACCCTTGTCTACTGGAACAAGAGCAATGAGTGTTTTATGAGCGTCAGCATCAGTAGGGGGCCGGTCAACTGGCCAACCACCGGAAGCACATGCTATCCGTGGCAGAGGGGGCCGCGGAAGGGGCGGCCGCGGTCGGGGACACATGCAGCCGGACGGTGCACAGCCGCTGGCTGGTCAGCCGTTCTACGGTGCTCCACAGCAGGGGGGCTCAGCCAGCATTCGGCGGTCAGCCGGCACAGCCGGTTCATGGTTCTGGTCAGGTACAGGGGTTAGACTCAAGGGATGCATTCTCCTAGCCCGAACACTACAGGTTTTGCATATAATTCTGTCTTGTCAACTTTAAATATTAATCCCTATTTTATTTGTAGTACTCACGTTAGCTATGCAGGTTTCCCATCGGGTGAGGGATATTTGTCTCCAAAGACTTATCTAGTACATCAATTTTTTAAGCCCGATGACTCAATTTCACCTGATGAAACCAAATATCCCTGCAGGTTGAAATATCCCTCAGTCTTAATACAATGCAGGATGACTCAATTTCTCTTCAGCACGGGAGTGTACTAGAAACTGAGGACCCCACATCAATTTCAAAATTGATTTTCAATTATGAGATCAAGGTAAGAGATATTGAAAATACCCAGGTCTACTCTTCTGGGAAACAACCCGAGCTATCATTGATCTAGGCTTACTCAGATGCATCTGACGATTTTGATTATTCAGATGACTCTTTCTTTACAGATGAGTTCTTGGGGCATGCAACCGAAAGCGATCGCCGTCCTCCTATATCATTCCCGGAAGAAATTAGAAAATCCAAATTCAATACCGCGATCTTCCACAAAGCGAATTTCATAACCTCAGGAAATTGCTTTCCAACTGACAACTTGAACACGCAGCTCAAAATCTACAGGAAATCTTAAAAGAACAAAAGGCACCACAACATGAAAACTAGGTCGCAATCGAGAGATTTCCCATGGGATTAGCTCTTTCTTCTTTTAGTTTTGCTTTTCCTTTATTTTAGTACTTTTATTTCTTTCCTTTCATGTACTTCAATAAAATTATCGTTGTCTTGAGCCTAAGTCCTCTAGGGTCTATATCAGCCGTTATGTTAGATTTTTTGAAAATAATTTTCTTTTTCAAAAATTTAGTTCTTCCTCACCCGAGTCATATTTCCCTTCTTATGATTCTGATTTATTACTAACTAATACCCTTAGGACATCACCCCCCCTACCGTGCACCACTCCCCCCGAGATGCCACTCCCCGACCCAGTCCGTCCTCCTCTCCTACGATCATGCCGCACGATTTTTCCTCTCCTCCAGTTGGCCCGACCTCTCCTCCCACCTACTGCCGATCCAGATCATCTGCCCCACCTCCCTCCAGTCCACCACTTGCATCTATCCACCCCGCCCTGGCATCGCTAGATGCCTCATCCAGCCCGACCGTGCCTTCGCCTTCCCCTTCCTCCTGTCCACAAGCTCCCTGAATAAATGTTCATCCTATGCAAACCTGGGCTATGTCCGGTATTTTTAAGCCTAAATCTATTTTTATGTTAAACACAGTTGTTAGCTCCATAGATCCGATTTGTTTTTCTGAGGCACATAAACATTGAATTTGACGTGAGGCTATGGAAGATGAATTCAATGCACTTATTTCTAATAATACTTGAGATTTAGTTCCATTTGATAGCTCTAAAATTATGGTTGGGTCTAAGTGGATTTATAAAACTAAATTTCACTCTGATGGATCTATTGAGCATCATAAAGCGCGTTTTGTTGCTCAAGGGTTTAATCAGCAAGTTGGGGTAGATTTTTCTGAAACCTTTAGTCCGGTGGTTAAACTCACCACGGTTCATATTGTTCTTCTCTTGCGAGTTCTTTTGGGTGGGTTATGTGTCAGTTGGATGTAAAAAATGCATTCCTTTTGGTCATCTTACTGAAGAGGTTTACATGTGTCAACCGTAGGGTTTTATTCATCCTCAGTTTCCTCATCATGTGTGTCGTCTGTGAAAATCCATTTATGGTCTTAAGCAGGTCCCGTGGGCTTGGTTTCACCGTTTCACTAGCTTTCTTCTTACTCATAATTTTCTATGTAGTAAGTCTGATAATTCCTTATTTATTTATCGTCAAGGCCAGTTTGTTATATATTTGTTGTTATACGTGGATGATATTATTATTACTGGTAATTCTCCATCTCTTGTGTCTTCCTTTATTAGTCGCATTGCGTCTCATTTTGCCATGAAGGATCTGGGTGATCTCCATTATTTCTTTGGGGTCCAAGTTGTTCGAAACTCTAAAGGAGTTTCTGATATGCACTAGTTTGTAGTGCATAAATGTATGTTTTTATGTTGATTGGGTGTGGATTTTCCATCGCTTTTAGTTAGTTTGTAAGTACTTGTTTTATTTTGTTTGTAATTGCTTTCTCCTTCTTTTCGTAGTTATAGAATTGTGATAGAGTTTGTAGCAAGGAAAAGGGGAGAAAAACTGAAGACAAAAAGACCCAGGAGCACAAAAACCCGACAGGGTCAGACCTTGAACCCGGTCGGGTCAGTTGAAGAACAGATCTAAGAAGAAAAAGTAAGACCCGGTCGGGTCCCTTACCCGACCCGGTCGGGTCAGATATGACCCGGAACACCAGAACATGCTGAAGATCACAAAGATTTGGAAAAAAAATCTGATTTAGACCAAACCCGGTCGGGTCCCTCACTTGACCCGGTCGGGTCTGACTTGACCCGGGACAAATTAACGTGCTGGAACAATGAAACGTGGGAGATTATCTGATCTTGACCGGTACCCGGTCGGGTATGTACCTATACCCGGTCGGGTACCCGGCCAAAGGTGTTGAAAAACACCTATAAATAGCACACTTTTTCTTCACAAAAAATTATCCCTTCTTCCATACTCTTTAGCTCAGTTTAGAATAGCATTTCTTTATATTTTTCTAGCTATGTTTAGTCTCCAAATGAGGAGCTAAACTTCCATTCTTGGTGTTGCTCTTGAAGCTTGTTGATTATTAAAGTTGTGAGTTATTTTCTTAACTTCTTTCCTTGAATATTAATTAATAGTTCTTTCCTTAATACCATCTCTATATTAATGTTGGGGAGTGTTGCTAAGATGACAATTAGTTAACATCTCGACATTAGTTAGAATGGTATTTTCTTCCTCTATATGAATATTGGGGAGTGTTGCTAAGATGACAATTAGTTAACATCTTGATATTAATTATAGTAGGATTCATCTTCTTTAATAATATTCTTCCTTGAATATTAATTAATCCCTACTCATATTTCATATTAATATTTTGAACATTACTTAAAGGATCAACTAGTTTTGTTTCATATATTAATTATTACTAGAAACGATCAACGAACCGATGGTTAATCGTTGATGGTTTCACAAGTAAGTAACTTCGGTTTATTAATGCACGGTCGTGGTTAATAAACTTAAGAGGTATTAATTTTGTTGGTTAAACCGAAACCGCTTGTGTTGAGGTTATCAATCTCAATTGATATCATCAAGGAGTTAGAAAGATTAAATGTTACTATTAAATCGGTATAAGGCGTTGTTCTATATTTGATTAATAGTAAGGGTTATTAATGAGCGGTTGTTGTTAATAACTACCCTCGATGAAGTGGATATACTCCCCGATTGAGTATTCGAGAGGGAATAAGTTATAGATATAACAATGATCGACTAAAATATATCAACAAGTGGAAAGTATCAATGCCAAGTCCTTTTTATCTTTGAATTAAACACATATAGGTTGTTCATCTTAGTTCTTAATTCAATCAAATCACTCAATCCAAATCCCCCCTTTTTAGTTACTAAGTATCATAAAAAGAGAATTATTCCTTTCCCTGTGGATACGAACTCTACTACGCTATACTACGTATAAGTGTTTAGTATTGAATTTATTTTGACGCACCGTGATAAAATGCTCGTCAGTTTCTCTATCTCAGCAAAAGTATGTGTCTCATCTTCTTCTTCGGTTTTATTTACACACTCTCCAGTCTATTCGTACACTGGTTGCTACTTGTACTACTCTCTCCCTCAGAGATGGCGAACTCCTAGCTGATGCTACTAAGTATAGACCAGATATTACTTATGCAGTTCATTTAGTGTCTCAGTTCATGCATGTCCCTCGTACTACTCACATGTTTGCTGTCAAGCACATATTTCGCTATTTACAGGGCACTATTGATCGTGGCTTATGGCTTCAGACTTCTGCACGGCCCACATATAATTTGGCTTACTCTGATGTTGATTGGGCAGGCTATCCGGTTAGCTCTCGTTCTACTACAGGTTTTGCTATTTTCTTGGGTCCAAATCTTGTCTCCTGGAAGTCCAAGAAGTAGCCTACTGTCTCTAAGTTGTCTGTGGAGGCAGAATATTGAGCTATGGCTTATACAGTGCAGGACACCTTACAGATCTGATCGGGTTTGCATTCAGGCTCCTGTTCAGCTCTTCTGTGATAAATCCAGTTCAGCATGCTCACAGCAAGCATACTCACATTGATTATCATTTTGTTCGTGAGAGAGTAGCTCAAGGTAATCTTGTAGTCAAATATGTCCCTACACATCTCCAGCTCTCAGATATATTTACTAAGAGTTTATCTAGTCAGCAGTTTCATTTTTTAAAAGACAACATGCGCGTTGTATCTCCCGCACAGCTTGAAGGGTGTAATAGTTTAGACTACATATTAATTAGGAATCCTGATGTATTTTGACAACTCCTTTTCTATTATAAATATATTTGTTGGGCTCCTATTGGGGTAACATTTTCCCATTATTTCACAACTCCAAGTAGTTTTACTTGTGGAATTATTTCGTATTGACTGCTTCTATATGTTCAAACATCTGTTTTAATTTGTTTGCGTGTATAATTATGTGTGGTTGTCTAAACTCTAATGTATGTTACTAGAATTATGTCGGGTCCGTACATCAACATTAAAAAAAGCATTATTATTTCGTATATTTAGAAATAGAGTTCTTTGATTCGTTATTTATTAACTTTATCATCTTTATGACTTAGTACACTAAAAGTATTACTGTTCATTTAAAACCTTTTTCATTTCTATTTTTTAATTTTTAATTCTCATGAAACTGATGCAAGAGTCAAAGTAAGAGCATCTTTAGCATTTAGAAGACCAAAGAACACTTGATTACTACGCAAAAATCATGTTAAAAGAGAAATTAAAAACATCATATGAAAAAATCGTACGATATAATTTTTTTAATATTCAAAAGTTTAAGTTCTAAAATGCAAACATACGTAAAATACATCACTTGTAATACCCTATTGACCTACTCTTCTTACCCTTTGAAGTGCAAAATCAGTAATAAATCACTGCAAAAAAAGTTGAAATTGGGAACTTCTTAGCTAGTCTTGATTGCAGTGCTGTTATTACTGATTTTGCATTTCAAGATCAAGAATAATAGACCGATGGGGTAATACAACTTACAAGTATAAGTTTGAGGTGTATTATTTTACATGTAAAAACAAAGAATTTTATGGCAATATCCAAACACTATGGCCATGGTCCATGGACTGGGGTACATAGTCTACATACACTATGGCCTTGTCAATCTTGGGATTTCACTTCTTTTTTTGGTTGTCACGTTCATTTTCATTCATTTTCATTTACCCCATTGCCGCAAAGACTCCCACCTACTGTGGGGTAAGGGGGGGTCGGATGTACACAGTCTTACCCCTGTACTAAAGCACAGAGAGATTGTTTCCCGATGACCCATAGTGAAAATCGCGTCCAAAATTGCATGGACTGACTGCTGCTCCATAATTGGTTTTATTTTAATAAAACCAATTAGGCAATTACCATATTCTCTCCCTTCACAAATCCCTGATTAAAAGAAGCCTTACAAGCCTTACAACTGGTGGACTCCCACGTCATAAAAATGACAACTTTTGGCCGGTCACAAGCTGAGAATAAAATTGACAAAAAAACAAGCCTTTTCATGTTTTGCTAGTAAAGCAGGATTTACAATTTAAAAACAAAACTAATACATTGACAGTTGCTAACGGCCTGTCTGCCCCCATATTCAAGAATTATTATGCATGAGCTGTCGCCTTGTCCTCTAAGTTGAACAATGATTTGGAGAAAGTCAGATGGCATTATAGCTCTTAGGACTATGTTTAAGCATTAATGATTACAAACATTCACTTTTTAAATGATCAATGAGATTGGTTCTTTACAGGTCAGTTATGAACAGATGTACAAAACTGCAGGAACACAAGTACAAAACGAACTGAATAATAGTTCCATTAACAAATGAAAGAAATCGTTTCATTTTTTTCAGATAATTGTGTGCGTTTACATTTAAATTAATCAACCATGGGACAGCAAAAAGATCCTAAACTACTACCAAAAATTAATCAGAGAGCTGGAACAATGGCCCAGTCGTTCATCAAACAGATAGAATCTGTTCACAAGCAGGGAGAATCTAAAAGTTGGCATAAAAGAACCATATCTGCTTCGTTGTCATGAGCTTACATATCATCCATTCATCACTGCTTCCACATGCACTGTGTGCCCGTTCTCGACAATCTTCCCATTGATTTGGGTTCTTAGCCTCTGAAGAAGAATAAAAAAACTCTGCTGAGATTCGATTATATTCTAAAAGATCAACCTCCTCGTATAAGTAGTAATGAAAGACTATACTTGATTGGTCTGAGCTTTTTTTATATTTGATCGATGTAGAATGGCTTAACACTCATAGATATAATGACTCGTGGCATAGAGAACATTATTATAATAGAGAACATAGATATAATGCTACACCACTGATCATTAAACGATTATTATGAAAGGGGTGTGGGATAGAATGGGAATCCATACCTTCTCTGTTGTGGTATCGCCAGAACTTCCATTCAAAAGTTTCTCGTTCTCATCTTTAGTAATATTATCCTTGAACAAAGGAATCAAGAACGACGCTCCAGATCGATCAGGCAATTCTGGAAGATGAACTTGTGCTCTTCAGTACTGATAATTAATTAATTTAATGGGGATATTAAATGAGACACCTTTAATAAACCCAAAATGCCTACCAGGAAGGGTTTTCTCAATAAAGAACACTACCAAATTGACAGTGTACCATGCCACAACAACATCAACGGTATAATGTTTGCGAGATGCAACAATCAAGAAACTTTGAATGATGACAGCTAACCATGCACATTGCTTTATAAACCTGCATATTTGTTGAAAAAACAATCAGTTCTTATTTTTATGAGCAAAACACTTCAGCTATGGAGATTGTTTGGGTGTGTCACATGGCAGAAAGTTCAAGAGAGAACAATTTGTGAATAAATGATAGGGTCCAGTTGAGTGACTCTAACTAATAGATTGATCTGAAATTAGTATGGTTTGGGCTAATATTAGAAGCTCAATCAACTTCTAAACCTATTGGTGAAGATACTAAAATAGAGAATACGAGTAAAACACATGATAGATGGCCATTTGCAAAGTTCACCTTTGTGAGCCATATTTAGTATAAGTCCGCACAAAGACGAGGGAGAATATCATATGAGATGAAAATATTAGATCTCCACAGCCATAAAGCACTCCCCGAGGAACTGCAAATACATTAGTATTAAAGAAATACATGTATTTTATCATTTAAAACAAATAAAAAAAGTAATATTACGAGGCAGCCTGGCAAGCTTACCTATTAATAGAACTTCAAATATATTATCAGGACGAGGCAGCCTGGCAAGCTTTGATCCCTACATATATAGTCTCCTTGTAAAATGTGTGCTTATTGATAAATACTACTCTTAACGACTAAAAGAATAGGATACCAATGAAAAATTAGTATATTACCTCACGACAATGATAATTTGGTCCAGGAAGCTGTGTAGAATAAAAAGTAATGATCCTAAGGAATTGACAAGCCTGTGTCAAAGGAAAATATATATATATATATATATATATATACATATCAATTTTGATCCTTCTTTTTGACTAGACAAATTATATATGAGTATAACAATACATCAAATAATGGGACTTACAACTAAGAAAGCAAGAACCCTGCACCATATCAGAACAGTGTAAATCTTTTTGTTCTTGAAAATGAAAGGATGGAATGTCCACTGCACCATTGACAGGAACCAAATTAGACAAATGAGAATGCTAAACCAGAGAGGAAGATTTTAGGATAACATTTGAAACAAACACATGAAAGACGTACAAAAGGACACATCAAAAGCAGAAGGGCACTGCAAAAACTAGTATAAAATATTAAAAAAACTCACCAAGAAAAAAGACACAAAGATGAAGGTGAAAACTGTCTCGCTTATGTAAGCTCTGTCCTGACCAAGTTCCTGGAATTTTTTTGCATGTTGAAAAAATATATGAACAAACAAATCCACTTAAATAGGATGTAAATGACGAACTAGAAAATTAGAAAAACTAACGGGGAGAAGGGAAAATCCAGCATCTTGAAGCGTTGGTCCTGGCCGATGCAAGTAATGAACTCCTCGAGCAGCAATTCCATGGATGTACTGGAGAAAAAATAAAATAAAACCTAATTTTACAACACAGGAATCTATGTCAAGTGTAAGAACGGGCTTTAATTTTAACAAAAAAGTTGCTTCATAAATACTACAAAAAATCAATAACCAACATGTTAACCTCAGTAACAATTACTCTCTGTTCCAAAAAAACTTAAAAGCTATTTTACTCTAACAACTGTCGGGATTTAAAAGTCACTTAAATTTGCTGTAAAGTGTTGTAAATCCATGCAGCAAGCAAACACTCAATTACTTGAAACAGTCTTGGAAATAGGTTTTAGCCTTTATGGGTATTTAAGTAGTCATCATAACTTGTTAAAGCTTGCACCTATTGAGTTGACTAAAAAAAGGTTTACTTTATTAAAATGTAATTATTATTTTGGGACGGAGAGAGTACTTCGGAAATAATGAACCAAAAATATGAAAACTATGTGATTAGACAGGTATAGATCATGCAAAAATCATGCTTTAGTTGTTAAGCAAATTTCCAGTTTTTTTAGGCCAAAACCAGAAGGCATACACAGATAGAGAGTTTGATACTCTCACTTAATCATTTGTGAAAATTTTAAATTTTACAATACTGAATGGTGATTCAATCAAAATTGAGGGAATTTTAGAGATGATTTTTTAAATAAAGCCAGCCAACAACTATTCATCAACATGTACTTATTAAACTTGGAGCTCTATCCTAGCCAGATAAGGAGTAGCTTAATGACATAATAGGTCACTTTGTATCTTTATGATGACTGAACATACTTAACATACTTCATGACACAGAGCAATTGAAGCATTCATTAACTTGTGAAATACAACAAATTTGAAAAGTATAGTTCAGAGTTAGGAAGAATGTACAGACCTGACAAATCAGACCACCAAGAATATACTTCCAGCTCTCAATAAGAAGGTTGATCTCTGTTGTAGTTTCTGCACAAACTCTCTTCCATAGCTTCTCTCCCCCCCAACAACCAAAACAAAACCAAATCAAGGATTTTTTTCTTTTGTTTTATAGTTTTTGGATGTAAAACATCTTACAGAGAAAATAAAATCATGAAATCGAAAAATCAGAACCTCCTTGATTCTGAAGTGATTATATTGGAAAGAAGAGACTAACCTTTGAAGCCTCGCGACCGATGTAGAACGACATATCTGAGTATATCTTCGCAAATTTTACCACAACTTGCATATTACATCACAAACCTACTCTAAGGGTCGGCATCACTAATCTTAAACCCCTTTTCATCCTCACAGCACAAGTGAAATCAATTCCAACAGCCTGAACTTGAATCCGACCGTACAAAAAACAAAAAATTTAAATCGATCGCCCTCTTCTGGGAATTAAAAATATATTTAAACTCAAGTCGAGCAAGATCTTAATTCCGGGAGGAATAAGAAAATAAATATAGCCAAATACGCAGTCGAGAAATTTGAAATCGTTGTGGAAAATCAAACCCAATGGGTGTATAAAGATTGAAAATTTACTGGTCAATTCTTTCTTTCTGCCCTTTCTCTCTCTATATTGGCGTTCTACGGGTCTATTCTTTTCCTTTGTGTTTTTGTGGGAGTTGAACACGGACAGACAGTTGAAACATCAGAGAGAAGAGAGGGAATTGGAAGGTCTTTTAAAAGACGGAGAATGAAAATTAAAGGTCGTTTCCTATTTTTCGGTTTTTGTTTCCATTTTTAAATTTGTGTTTCGCTTTCCCGATAGTAATACTATTTCTATATTCATTTTTTAAAAGAATAAACTTAATTATCGTCCATTGTATGAGTATCAAAGTCTAGTTATTGCGTAAGAGGGGTGGGTAAGAATCCCGGTCTAGTAGTCCCATTCTCATATATCCCGGAATCGTACCAGTGTTGTCCCGTTCCGTTTGGGACTCATACATATTGTCTCGCACTTGTCATGTACCGGTTTAAAATGAGGCATGATCAGGACATTGGACGGTTATCTTGGACCGTCATGTTGTCTTGTTTGTAATGACTATATAGTTTTTTAGCATGTTACTAATTTGTAGTGTCAACTCAAAAAATAGATGATGTAATGTTTTTAGTTTTTCAATCCCAAATTTAAAATTAAAAATAATACCTAACATAAATATTTACTAACATAGGTGTTTATCTCACTCTTATATACTCCCTATTTGTATATGAGCATCTCACAAATAGAGCACGTAGTTTTGAATAAATTAATTCATTTTTTCTTTGTTTTAAGTAAATTATAATTTCAGTTTCTGTTAAACCTAATTAAAATCTAATATGCAGTAGCTTTTAGGTTTTTGTAAAAGATAGCTTGTGATGAACACCAATTGATTTTTAAAATGTTAATATTTCGGCCCGTATGATACTTTAGAAATGCTAATATATTTTAATTACAAATGTTATTTTTTATAATACTCTTTTGTTAGTTTGGGACGTCCCGAACCGTTTTGAATAATCCCGGTCCCGATTTAAATGGGACAAGACTATGACAAAGTTGTGTCTTGTACCTTCCATACCGTTATTACTAATTGGGTTGGGACTGTGATAAGCCTAATCCCGAACCGTCCTGACTCGTGCTCACCCCTATTGCGTAATACAAAAAGGCAGTCTACTAAGCCAATGTATCTAATATATTGAACTATCAAACCAAATGACGAGCTACCATCTTACTTGTTGATCTCTGAGATAGCTTGGATGGAATTAGACTCCATGCCTTGCAAATATACAAGTGTCGATTATGATAATAAATATCAGCAAAATACTCGGTCGTTTCATAGGAAAACGTTTTTGTAATTACGAAGTCGAAGATATTAATTCAAGGTGTATGAATGATAATGATTTCAGGACTATTCTTTTAGTTATATATTCAAGATGGAATTAAGAATAAGAACAATACTCGGTCGTACACTCATTAATCTTTGCCCTTCGGGTGTTTTCGAGGATGTGTGCTGCTTGCACGTTATGTCTATTTCAATTACAAGATGTTAAAGGTTCTTAGATCATTGACTTCTTAAGAGCATACAAACACAACAATTTTCTACAAAATTTAACTAGATACAAGAACACGTGAAATGTAAGAGAATTTTTTAGTTTTTTGAATTTTATAGAAATGAGTCATTTTCACGGTAGCATGATCAGATACCCGACAGTAGTCGGTTTTGTGGGTTGTGTGTGCCAGTGGAATCCACAGTGAGGGCATCCTGGTGGATAATGTATATCTATTAAGAGGACCTTAGATACCGTTCAGCCAAATCATTCTCTTTTGCATAGTCCATAATCAGGTTAACTGAGTGCGTTAGAGGGATACGTGGTTGTTAAAGGAGTTGTGACCCCCTCTAGGACCTCTTTCCCCTGCGGCGGCATCCCCACTTGACGTGTCCATGTCGGGGTTTGTCTTGTTGCGGGGTAGGGGGCGAAGCATCCTATCTATTGCTGCTTGCTAGGGCTGTTAACGAACCGAACTTTTATCGAAGTATTCGAGTTCGAGATCGGTTTCGAACCTAACGAGTCGAGCTTAACGAGCTTTCGAACTTGAACCCGAGCTGAGTCTTAAGTTCGAAAAATCAATCGAGCCGAGCTCGAACATAGTAGTATTCGGCTCGGCTCGGTTCGATGAACTCTAATAAGGGGAGTATTATATTGAAACTCTAGCAGAGCTACCATCAATTATTAGAAAAATAGGAGCTCTGTTGCCCAGAAATGAAAAGCCATGGGAAAACATTCAAATAATTGCCCCCTTCCAAGAGGAAATCCGAAAGCATATATGGCGAAGACCGGAGAAGCTCAAGCAACTTGATGAATTGAAAGCTCGTGGTCTCACTCACCTGAAAGGAAGAGACATCGGAGGACATCTGCACATGCTGAGTCACAGATCAATGGGCAAACAACGTGAGATCCTGAAGCACGATCTACAGACATGCAAGTATCCCATCTGGAAAATTCTAGACGTGGCTGAAGGTAATCACGCAAGAATAAAACTCTCTATCTACCAACTACAGCGCACTGACGAAACAGAGTTCACCTGCCAAGAGAATGACTTTTTCCTACTCAAAATGGACGATATCTATCAGATGTTCAGGGCATGCAGGGATCTCCCTTTCAGTAGCAACAGAGAGATCAAAAGATTCATGATTAGGCAAGTCAGAGTACATGCATCCCATGATCTCCAAATGGCCCTGGAAAACAATATCCCAAAGGCAAATCTCAACAGGCCAATTCTATACTAATCGGAGCTTGAACAGTTTCCACCGTATCAAATCTTTGACAAGCCGGGCGAAATAGTCTATCTGAATCACGAAGAACAAAAGCGCCTGATGAAGATTGAACAAATTGCCAAATATTGTGATGGAACGTTGAAGATCATCCGGGAAGAGCTGAAGCCGAAGAAAGATGAAATTGAAGGAAGACTTGTCGTTGCATCAAAATCCGAACTTGACAAATTCGACAGACTCTCTAAAGTGCTAAACAACAGCTCGACAAACGTAGATCGCTACAACAATACGAACATGCTCTGAATCTGAGAAAGAATTGTTGAAGATATTTTTATTGTGTTCAAGTTTGTTAAAAATAGTTTTGTTTAGCAATCTATTTATGGTATTTCCATGTATTTATTAGAATAGCTTATTATAGTATAAGACCATTTATGTTAAGGCCCAATCCCCTACGCATATAAATATGCGCTTAGGATGTACAACGCCTAACTTTCCACTAAGTTTTCACGCACATTTACAGTAGCTTACTCTGAATTTTTCGATATATAGAAAGAGAGAATTTTCATCTATTTGAAATCTGCTAGATCATTATAATGATATTCTTCTCAATTTGTATTTCATGTTTGTGCATCCATAGTTGTTAGATAATCGTTCAAAACAGGGATCAACAGAAAGGCATCCATTTTTATGTGTTTTCACTATTTATTACTTTGTATTATTTTTTAAATTTAACAAAAAAAATTAAATTTTAATCTATAAATATTAGTGATTTTTTATTATTTTCGTATGATTTATATTATTTTTTATGATTTTATTATGAATGAAAATATTTTATTATATATTAATACCCTTAGGGGTATTAAGGGTAGAAAATTAATGTTTAGTTCTATTTGTGAATGATTTAAAAGTAATGGTAAAAACTAACTGAATTAACTATATTTAAGTGTTCAACTAACTAAAATAACTAATTCAAATTGTGCATGTGGACACGTAGTTTCTAACCTCTTATTTGGACTGAATTTGTGTTTTTGTGGTAGATTGAATATGATTTTGGAAGGGTTTAAAGTTTAAACTTTAAATGCACATGGATTTAGAGCGAAAGGAGAAAGTATGATACAAGTAAAAAAGTGGACAGGATTACAATTTGGTGGATCCCATTGTATATTATTAGTTTTGCATGGCTGCCCACAAATATATCCTTGCACCCGTCCGGAATACTCAATTTACCTCTTAAACTCAAAAAATCTCCAATTAGCATTCTGGACTTGATAAAAACATTCAAATTTCACTTTTTGCAGGTTACAATCCGGTCACCACCATGTCACCTGGTAGGGTGCCAACTGTGCATCTTACGTGGCAACTCAAGGGATCAAATAAGCCCCTGAACCTGATTAAATCTTTCAATTTGCCCTCTCAACCCTAAAAAATGTCAACATTTTGAAAAAAAAAATTATAAATAGAATACATGTTTAAAATTATATATATAATATTTATAGTTTGCGGTAAATAAAAAATAATATATATACTAAAAAATCTTTAAACTTTATTTCCATATTTTATAACTATTGCATATATTTCACTTAATAAATAAACAAATAAACAATGTATTTTTACCAACTATATTTAAAATATTTTATGTATTATATCTAATAGTTTGTAATATAACACAAATTTTACGTTTTTGGTCTGATAGTTTTTATGAAGCATAATGTTTACATTATCCATTTTTATTTTTTCATTCCATATTTTTAAATTTATTTAAAAATATAGTAAAAATGTATTATTTTTATGTAATATTATTTTTTTCAAAGTTACTAATTAAAATTTTTTACATCTATAGTAATATAAAATCTTCCCCGTATATATTTCAAACCCGGAAGGCAAATCACCAAAATCAGTGGGGTTAATGCCGGGGAACATTTACCAGATTTTATTAAAAGATGAAAGAAATACAAAAGAAGAGGGGAACCAGACCAAGACCTCTTCAGTGAAGGCATACCTTCACGAAATACATGAAACAGAAGAAAAATTCGAGGGGGCTAGACCTGACCCGAACAGGAAAAAACAAAAATAAAATTATGCAAAAATTCTATGGAAATAAGGTAGCCCCATGGAATCAGTGATTAATGCTTTCCTAATTAAGTGAGGAACCTTATTAATACTGAAATAGGAAATTAAGCTATTAGTAATGGATAAAGAATTATCCTGAGCAAGTAAATGGGCTGTATAATTGCCTTCACGAAGAGTGTGTCTGAATAATACCAAAAATTTTCCACTTTTGGTCCCTTGAGTATTATACCACTTCCACATTACGTACCTGACTTTCAACTTGTCCACATTTAGTCCCGACGTTTTCTTCCTTTACCATCCGTCGTCCTTCCGACCAAAACTCCGGCCGGTTGAATCATTTATTAAAAAAGGGAAGGTTAGTCTAGTAATTTCATAGGCTGGTCTTCACTTCTTCCTCGCCAACTCCATCTGTATCGTAACCACCCCTTCTTTAATACCCCTTACATTATCCAACATTTAAACCTAAATCCCCAACCAACTAGTCCGTCGTTTTCCTCCTTCGTAGGCACTCCCTGTTCACTCCAACGACAACCTCTGTAAGCTCGAAGGCCACCATGTATAGCAGCAGTTCAACTACCTCGAAATCAATAGGCTGGTATGAATATGGAGAGTGGATTCCGGTCAAACATTGTCAATGTGGGAAAGAATTGAAGCTTTTGACTACATGGAAACCAGAAAACTGTGGGAGAAGGTTTTGGAAATGCATTGGAAATGAGGTATTAGTAGCATGGTGCAGCTTTAAAATTTTCCGTATCTTTTGAGATGATTGATTTTGTAACTATTTGTATTATGTGATTGCAGTGGTCTGAAGGGTGTGGTTTGATGGACTGGTTTGACCCTCCAATGTGTAAAAGATCCAAGAAAATCATTCCAGGGTTGTTAAGAAAACTGAATGGGTATGAAAACCACATTCACACATTGGAGATGAAGCTGGAAGCAGCTGAGAAACCAGAAAACAAAAAAGATAAGATTGAGAAGATAGAGCACAAAAGATACCCTTGCAGCAGACTGGGCGTGTGCATTATAACATTTTTTGTGGTTTTTGCATCCATGTATGCACATAGAAAATAGTCTTGTAGCATGGTTTTTATGTATTCAGAACAATTTTGAGGAATGTTGGTAATATCTTTGAAATGTATTGATGCCAAATGTTCATATTGATGACATGTATTTATGAAGTTCTCTTGCATATTCAATGTTACAACTGTTGTGTTACATTATAAACTGGAAAACATGGTTCACTACAAACACACTTAACTTGAAACATATACTATGGTCACCAAAAACCATGGGAAAACACATACACATGTTTACCCTACACAAACTGAAAATACAGAGTCATATACTATGGCTTCCAAACTAAAAGAACTGAATTACAAACATAAACACACTGGTATATCATCCCATTGAAAATAAACATAAACAACTTGTCATATCTCCTGGTGGGCATACAGAATTACAAACATAGACACACTAAAATTACAGTCATAGCAAATGTTTTGTACTTCCAAAACAACCACCATTTACACATAACAACCTGTAATATCTCCTGGTGGTCAAAAAACATAGTGATAACTACACTGAAGTTCATGGTACATCAAACACTACAATAAAACCTATAGCAAAATGGAAGCCCCTACAGTCCTTTCCAAATGATTGACATCAAACACTAGCCAAGGTCAATTGGGTCTGCATCATTCCCAAAAAAAAACTTGAAGGTCATTTTGGATCTGGTAGAATAGGTTGGTCCTTTTTTATGTCAAGTTTTTTGAGTTTTGGTTTTCCATGTCCTGAGTTCACCCCTTGTGGTTGTGCACCTTTTGAACTGAAAGTCTTAGAAGGAGGGGGTGGTCCAAAGCTTATCCTGACCCCATGAGTATTTCTTTGCTCAAACCCATGGGTGTTGTCTTTGTCAACATCATCAATCTTGTTTTCATCAATAGCATCACTCTGGTCCGCAGCACTATCCTGACTTTGGGTTTCAGCCCCTTCTCAGTCTCTCTTTCAGCATCTTGGGCACTTAGTTTTTCAGCTTCTTGGTCACTCACTTGAGTGAACATTGAAGTATCTTCCACTGAAACAACAATAGGAAACTCAACTCCTAAAGATGGGAAGTCTTCATATTGCATATTGATATCCATAAGGTTGTCCTCATCTAAAGCAGAAACCTTGGGTGCTCCCACATCCTCATCTAAAGCAGAAACCTTGGGTGCTCCCACATCCTCATTACCAGCACTTTCACCAACACTTCCTCCACTATGCCTTGGTGCAGATTTTGGTTTTCTTTTTCTAGGTTGAAGCTGAGTGTAGAAAAAATATAATGGTTAAAGAAAAATAAGATGAAGAACATATAAGTCCTAAATAAGTAAATGACATAAATAACATAAATCATGAGTGTATTTACCAGTTTCTCTTTGTTATTTGGATCTTCAGGACACCTCCTTGCATTATGGCCTTCTTTTCTACACTTTGAACAATGCATCTTGATGTGTGTCCTTGCTACTCTCACTCCATCATTGCTTAGATCCACAGCTGATTTCCTCCTCAGTTTTTTTTGGCCTTCTAGGCTTGGCTGAATAGACAGGGGGGAGTGGGGGAATTTTATCAGAAATAGGCCACTCATCTTTGCCTGCCATTGGCTTTATACTGCCAGCGTATATCTTCAAATATGATTCTTTTGTGTAACATGGGTGCACGTAAGCATCAACTGGACCTCTTCCATACTTCAACCAAATAGCACACACAGCATGCTTGCATGGTATACCAATTAAGTCCCACAGCCTGCATGTGCATATTTTCCTCTCTAAATCAACCCCATGCTGTGTACCACTCATTCCAGTAATTTTGTTAAAGTATGCATCCTCCTCACCTCTGAGCTTTCTTTTGGCAGTGGTCATTGCTCTGTAAGCCTGCCTTTTACTTACATGGAATCGTTCATCAGTACACACCTTTTCTCTGAATTCTTTGGTCTTTCAGTTTGAGTGACTTTTAATCTCCTGCAACCATCTCTTAGCAACTTTGGTTGAGTTAACCATTTTATTGTGATACACCCAAGAGCACCCATCATGCTTATTTTGGTACTCAAGTATCCTCCAAGAGTGAGCATTAACTACCTTTCTGAGATTGATCCTCCATGGGCAGTCTAGGTGTTTACACTTCACAACAACTCTTATCTTGTCATTCTTTACAAACTTCACATCTTTACCAGTCTTGAAAGCATGGTTTTGAACTGCCTGCATGAATTCATGTTTGGTACTGAATGTCATTCCAAGCTTAAAAGATGGGTTTTCCATATCAGTTTGGGCACAAAATGTACTCCAGTTTTCAGCATCAGAATCTGAATCATGTATTGAAGCATCATGAGACAAATTTGGATCAGGATCTACCACTAATGATTCACTTTCTATGTTCTGTCTTTCACTGTTGTTGTGCAGCCCTCCATATTCAGCTGTTGGATCAATGTGTTTAGCAAAATCATCATCATCTTCACATATGAAGTCCCCTAGGTCAGAATCTTCATCATCCCCTGAAAAGTCTTCTAGGTCCTTCTCACTATAAGCAAAATCACTGTCTGAGAGGTCTTCATCTGTATCTCCATTGTCATCAACTTCTTCTAATTCTATCCATAACTCCACAATTTTACCCACACTGCCATTACCCACAAAGGACCAGATTTCAGAGTCACCTTTCAGTTCATTTAGTGAAGAATTTGAATAGGAAAAGACTTTTCTTAACTTCTTTGTGCAACCAACTTCTTCTAGTTTCTCTTTCAACACAATTAAGCCAAACTCATCCACATCTACATCAGAAAAAAAATGTGTAGTACCTCCCCTGTAAAATGGTCTGCTACTCTCACTTACTCTTCCTCCGTACCTCAACTTTAGAGTAAACGTGGTATCACATGGGGCTGCATAAAAAACATTTAATGTGGTAGTTCAATCATTGTAAGTAAAGGGAAGAGGAAAAAGAATTGGTCCCATTTGTCAAATCCCAAAAAGTAAAGAGAAAAAAGATTCTCAACAACAAAACCCTACCCTACCGAGCACAAAATCATACCCTACCGAGCACAAAACCATACCCTACCATATGAACAAAAAAAATACGTACTTAAGTTCAACAAACTTACCATTACCAGCAACATTTGATGAAGAACTTTGATGACAACTTCTTCCTTCTCCATTCGATCTGCGCCCCATTCCGATTACAAACACTTCAGCCGGACGCATCCTCATTCACCGGTATGGTTTTAGGGTTCGTCAAATTCACCAAAATAAGAACTTCATTTGATAGAAATGGTTCACTACCAGATTCATAGAGTAAACGCAGGTATGCAGAGAATGGGCTTCTATCCGTTTTAAGCCTATGAAATTACTAGACTAACCTTCCTTTTTTAATAAATGATTCAACCAGCCGGAGTTTTGGTCGATCAAAACTCCTTTTTTAATAAACGACGGATGGTAAAGGAAGAAAACGTCGGGACTAAATGTGGACAAGTTGAAAGTCAGGTACGTAATGCGGAAGTGGTATAATACGTAATGTGGACCAGAAGTGGAAAATTTTCGAATAATACCCCTCCCGTCGTCACTGCAACTGCCCGCATCTCTTCCAGGCCAGCCTTCCATCTTCCCTCGTATAACCATCTTAGAGAACAGAGATAAGCTCAAGGCAGGTTAAATGAGATTCTCTTCCATTAACAGATTCTCTTCCGCAACTCTTTTGGGCCGAATCCATCTGATAGCTTTCACCTGCGATTTTAATTTCTCCAACTTCGGCGAAATGAGATTCTCTTCCATTAACAGGTTAAATCCATTGTTCGTCTTCCATCTTTTAAGATTAAGAGACCAATTTTGTGTATAAAGCTTAATTCGGAAAATGATAGAATCAGTAGAAGAAATGGAAGAGTTTTAGCTTAATTTGTAAAGCTTAATTTCATGTTAGCATAATTCTTCCATATGTGCCATGTGATAATACCAGACATATTAGATAGAAAAATACCCAAGATAGAAGAGTTTTCAGCCTGAAGCCACCAACTGATAAGCACCTCCTTTAGAGAGTTGAATTCTTTAAGTCTAGGGATGCCCAAAATGCCCATAAAATAGAACCAGATATCTTTGATTTTGGGACAGAAGTAAAAGATGTGATCAATGGATTCTGAATGCTTTCTACAAAAGGGACAAATAGATGAATAAATAACAAAATTAAATCTGAGAAGGTTTTAAGCAACCGGAATCATATCATTCAGAAGTTTCCATTGAAAAATCTTTATCTTAAGTGGTTGATTTTTATTCCAGATGCAGCGAGCTGAAAGAGAAGATGTTCTTTTTGTTCTAACCTCACGATAGGCTGAAGTTAAGGAAAACTGTCCTTCTTTCTCTGGCTTCCAAATGAGCTGACCATCACCATCAACCTTAGATAAGCATTCCCTTTGTTATTAATATGGCAAATACGTCTTCAAATAATAGAATCAGAAATTAATGGTACCATATCACCATTTCTTTGGTATCTAGAATTACCAAATTTAGACTAGAGAGACATGTTTTGTTTCCACTTCCATCATATTTTTAAAGAGAGCTTTTTCAATGTCTTCCAATAACCTGATACCCACACCACCCTCCTCCACAGGAAGGCACATATCCTTCCAGTTCATCCAGTGATAGCTATCTTTGTTATTGTTTACACTGTAACACCGACCCCGAGCATATTTACTTTTAGTGGATTATGTAATAAACCTTGAAAGATGATTTATGAATTTGCGTAATTGTAAATTTCATTATTTCTTTTACGTGAATAGTAAATTGCGTGTGGGGCCCACAGCAGGAACGGGGACCGCCCGATAATTCCCGAACCACATATTATATTCATCTTGGTCTAGATGACACCTACATAGAGGTGGATATTTTATTTGGGCCATAAGGAAGGCATAGAGTTGACCGGTCGGTCAAACGGGGCCCAATTACCGGTATTGGTAATTTAGCGGATAACAGCCCGAAATGAGTTTCGGAGACTCCTAAATTAATGTTGGGGAATGTACATCTATTTTAAAGGCCCATAATTATGGAGAACGTGTGATATATTTTATTTGGCCCGATAAAATAAAATATGATTAAAACGGGCCGAGGAATACAACTTTCGGGGCCGATTGTACACACCGGGACATAATGGGATGACCTCCCACATTAGTGGGGGCCACCTCACGTCCTCATGTGTCCTAGTTGACTAAGGGAAGGCTGGAAGGGACATGAAATGAGGGGTGGGCGGACTGAATTGATGAGGGATGGCCAAAGGCACCATCACACCTCCTAAGGCCCTACTCATGCATTATTTTGATGCTTGATTGAGTAGAGTGGCCTTCCACCTCTCTTGCACCATCTGAACAACCCAAGAGGAGAAAGACTCCAGGAAAGTCTCTCAACATACCTGCAGTTGGAGGGAGCAACAAGGAGGATAATCCATAGAGGAAAAAGCTAAGCCTTGAGGTAAGAACTCAAATAGTTCTTTTAACTAGTTTTTGTAGTATGATTTTTAAGAAATCATATGGTGGATTAAACATGAAGTTCTACACGTTTAAAAGTGTAGGATATTGATAAAAAGTGGTGGTAATTAACTTAGAAGGGTTGGTGAATCGATAGGAGTCGAAATCGCCGGAAACCGCCACATATAGGGAGCTGTTCGTAGTTGCAGACTACGAAAGCCGCCCGGCTTTCGTGAAAGCCGCCCGGCTATGGCCCAGCAGTCCAGATTTTCACTTTCAATCGGCCTAGAACGGGGATTGATCGAGGGGCTTAACAAAGGCAACTATTGTAGCACATCACGAGGTGAGGATGGCTGACTATATTGCTTATAATTAGTGAGTTAATTTCATAAGAATGCCTAAAGTAATTAGATGGTATTTTTCATGGATTATTAATGATTAATAATGCCTAAATGAAAATAATATGGATATGAGTAAGTGAAGCATGATATACAAATTTAGAATAATTGTGTATGATTATGTGAAATGAATGGAACGGCATGTTAATGGAATTACTATGATGACATTGTGATAAAATATACTTTACTTCATGTATGAAATTCATGAATGGATTAAAGTGATATTTTTGATATTGAGATCAAACTATACTTGGGTTGAGAAATCAATGGAAATGAAATGCAAATTGGGAAATAGGAACTTGGCATGTTCTAAGATTATCCAATTAGTACCAAAATACTAGTCGGGGAATTAATATAAATAAATGATAAAACAAATCCTAAGAGATGGGATTGTGAATAGATATGCCTTAAGTAGTCTCAAGAGATACTTAAGGATGAATGGTATGAACACTAAGGTGTGATAGGGGTAGGCCTAAAGGCCACCTCCGGGAATTGATTCTAGGCATAGGACTTGCTTGAGAATTTGATTATGAAAATAATTAGAGTTGGACTCTAGGATGACATGGAGATGTAGTTGGGCCGAGCCCATGCCATGTAATATGATTAGCATGGAAACGTAGTTGGGCCGAGCCCTTGCCATGTATATGTGACCTCCGTGGAAACGTAGTTGGGCTGAGCCCTTGCCATGAAGTTATGGTTGGTATGGAAACGTAGTTGGGCCGAGCCCTTGCCATACAAATTTTGATATGATATATCGAGTTAGAGGATTGTATAGAGATGTAGTTGGGACGAGCCCATGCTATACAATTGGGGCTCGACGGGACCCCACGGGGTTATCGTGACTTGCGGTCACGGGGGGATGGAAACGATGAATTCTAAACGCATATGGGCCTACGGGCTGACTACTTGACTTTATATAAAGTAAGTACACTTAAAAGAAAAAGGGGTAACCGAGGGTTATGGCCTATAATATAGTAGTACCCTAAGTTGAGGGTCGAGGAAATTAAAACGTTGATTATACTTAGTATAGTTGCTATTGTACTTGTCAAATATTTCCAAGTACTGACCTCCCCTTCACGGGGGAGGCCACCTTACAGTTTTAGGTAGAACTTGAAGGTTGCTACCATCGCCCGTGGCTCCGGGAAGATCAAGGGGGAGAAGACGTGGTTCGTGCTTCTTCAGTCTGTTTTTAAAGACAATTACGTTAATGCTCATGGATACTACTTTTGAATAATTACTTTGGGGCTTGTATGCCGAGTTATGCCAAGTGTGGTTTGAACAATTGTATTTATGTTTCCGCTGTTTTGAATGAATGATTTACATTATGTTTGTTTATGGATGTACTATGTGTGAATGATATTCATGACGCCTTGTATAGTATGGATGGGTTGGACTGCGGTTGACTATTCGTACTGTACGGCGGGTTGTTGACGTGTCCGGCTAGGTCCGGGGCGTGACAATTTAATTGGTATCAGAGCCTTAGTCCGTAAACATCATAATGAAGCTTCAAAATTCTTTTTGAAAATGAAATTGAAAACCATGAGCATAAAGTTTTGTACTTATAGAACTTTTGGTACTTGAGTTGCAATGTCTCTAATTGTTAAGATGGTACCCTTAGCAATTGGTATGGCGGTGACTTGAGCCAAAGGATGTCTTTAAGTACCTATCCGTCAATTGACATTTGATACGAGTCTAATGACTCATTCTCAATTTCTTTCAGAAATGGAACGTACCGGGAAGGTAACTAGAAGGAACCCGACGGGCCGAGCACCGGGAGGATCCATGCAAGGCAGTAGGGGGGCATCTAGGGCGTCCAGAGGATAGGGCCGTGGAGGCCAAAGCTCAGACCGTGAGTGACGGTTATGTGGAAACAGTCAACGAGTCTTATGAGTCCGAGGAGGATTCGACGTATCAACCGGGAACTGAGCCGGTTGAGACCCCATATGATGGGGAATATGATGATGTTAGTGAGGGGAGCGACGATGACGACGCTCTAGAAAGGATGGAGGAACTACTCCGTCAATTTCAGCAAGATCGCCAAAGGCGCCGGGCAAGGCGTGCTTTGGGAGGGGCTTCAAGAAGGGGAAGCCATGCGGGTTCTAGGGGACATGTGGAGTCCCGAGTAGATCGAGGTGTCGAGGTTCCGATAATAAGGATCTCGAAGTACCTCAAAGAAGCAAGAGATTTGGGGTGTAAACCGTTCGATGGAACGGGAGACATATCCATTGCGGCAGAGTGGATAAAGAGGTTCAATGAAGCGGCCCTTGATATGCAGCTGCCGCCAAACATGAAGATGAGAGTAGTAACAAGGTTGCTAGAGGGGATGGCGTCCACATGGTGGGACGGTGTCAAGGGGAAGTACGGTGAGGCCGTAACTTGGGAGAATTTCCGACAGGAATTCTTCAACCAATACTACTCCGACTTCGAGGTGAACTTGAAGAGAAGAGAATACACCAACTTGACCCAAGGATGCAAGTATACCGTGAGGCAACTGGAGCACAAGTTCAGGGAGCTCGCGGAGTTCATACCGGAGTACGCTTGTGACGAGAACCGGATGGTGAATCACTTTTGGGATGCTTTAGACTTAGACGTGCGTGAACGGGCAACACAATTGCCTAACATGACGTTTAGTCAAGTGGTGGAGCAAGGCCTGAAAGGGGAGAAGGAATGGGAAGAAAGAAAGCTGAAAAACGCCGAGGAGGCGAAGAAGAGGAAATGGAAGAACACCGGCCCCCAAGGTTCTAGCAAGAAGGGGAACCACGGGGGAGGTGGGTCTTTCAGAACGCCCGCACCACCATCCGGGGGAAACCAAGGCCCAGGAGGGCAAGGCTCGAGGTCGCAAGGCTCGGGCATTAGCAGGTGCAATAACTGCAAGAGGAACCACACGGGCAAGTTCCGCGATCCCCCAAGGTGCTACCAATGCGGGGACACGGTACACTTGAGATCAAACTGCCAACAACTTGGGCGAGTCATGGGTGCAGGACCTAGCAGCGGGACCACGGCAAGTAGGAACCGATCAGGGGCACCTCACGCGAGCACGACGCACGGAGGGCCAAGTACAAGCAACGCGCCATCCGTGAACCAAGGCAAGACCCAGGCTAGGGTCTATGCGATGACGGAGGCAGACGCACGTGCTAACCCGGACTCCGTGGCGGGTAAAATCTTAAACTCATGTTATTAACTCTATTGTATGCAATAGGAGTGTTTGGAATGTGCAGAATTTGAAACCCCGACGGTTTGGTCGGGATTGTAGGGGAAAGGGGAGGAAAAATCCCCGCCCTGGGCGAAAGCCGCCCGGCATTTGACGAAAGCCGCCCGGCTTTCGTCTTGATTTATTGGGAAAATACTGCGGCGACGAATGCCGGCCGGTTTCCACCAAAAACCGCCCGGCTTTCGTCAACATTTAATCTGTAAAATCCTCGCAACCAAAAACCGGCCGGCTTTTGTAAAGACCGGCCGACTTTCATAAATGCCTGACCTGGGGAAATTTCTCGCAGCTGAAAGCCGCCCGGCTTTGGCGAAAGCCGCCCGGCTTTCGTTGGGCCTGGGGATTTCTGCGCTGCTGAAACCCGGCCGGGTTTCGTAGAAACCAGCCGGCTTCGAGACCGTTTCTTGAATAAAACTGCGGACGAAAACCGGCCGGCTTTCGTGATTTACATATAAGCATTTTTCTCGCAGACGAAAACCGGCCGGCTTTCGTGAAAAGCGGTCGGCTTTCACCTGGTTTAGTCCTAGAGCGGTTCTAAAGGTTAGAAACCGGGGAATTTTCAGACGGGTGTCAAACGGACCCCACCCGAACTGCAACCAACATACTCTACGACTTAAGAAACAAGCCTATTAATTAGTTAGTGTGTCTTACATCACTTATGAATGTAGGAACACTAAAGATAAACGGGAGAGACGCAAGGATCCTTATTGATACCGGGGTGCAACGATCATTTGTGAGTGAGGCGTTCACCAGCGGATTCAACGGACCACTTGTACCAATGACTCAAACCCTATTGGTGTCCATCGTGTGAGGTGGAGGTGGAGGGACAGAGCTTGACGTGTGACTTCGTACCGCTAAGCATGATCGAGTTCGACGCGATTCTCGGGATGGATTGGCTAGAGAAACATCATGCTAGGGTTGATTGTTATACGAAGGTTCTTGAACTCGAAAGCGGTGAAGGTTTGACCTTACGTTTCGAGGGAGATAGAGGCAAATCAAACAGTTGTATCATATCCGCCGTGAGGGCAAAGAATATGATGAGAAAAGGATGTCACGCATATCTGGCTTATGTGGTGGACCAAACCAAAGAAGAGGTAGACATCAACGATGTGAGAGTGGTGTGCAAGTATCCGGATGTCTTCCCAAAAGACTTGCCGGGACTTCCACCCGATAGGGAGATTGAGTTCGTGATCGAGGTCGAACCCGGCACCAAACCAATCTCTATACCGCCATACAGAATGGCACCCGCTGAACTTAACGAGTTGAAAACCCAATTGCAAGAGCTATTGGACAACGATTTCATAAGGCCGAGTCACTCTCCGTGGGGAGCACCGGTCCTTTTCGTGAAAAAGAAAGATGGAACACTTCGAATGTGTATTGAATATCGTCAACTGAACAAGGTCACAATCAAGAATAGGTATCCCTTGCCTAGGATTGATGACTTGTTTGATCAGCTCCGTGGAGCGACGGTGTTTTCGAAGATTGACTTGAGGTCGGGGTACCACCAACTGAAAATAAAGGAGGATGACATACCGAAGAGTGCATTCCGCACAAGGTATGGTCATTTCGAGTTCCTAGTTATGTCGTTCGGGCTAACCAACGCTCCGGCGGCATTTATGGACTTGATGAACCGGGTATTTCATAAATACTTGGACCGGTTTGTGATTGTGTTCATAGATGATATCTTGATTTACTCGAAGAGTGAAGAAGAGCATGAAGAGCCTTGATACTTGTTCTTGAGACACTACGGGAGAAGCAACTCTACGCCAAGTTTTCCAAATGTGAATTTTGGCTAAGGGAGATTGGCTTTCTCGGGCATGTGGTTTCGGGATCAGGAATTGCCGTAGATAACAAGAAGATTGAGGCCATTACTGAATGGGAGAGGCCAAAGAACGTCAAGGAAATTCGTAGTTTCCTTGGATTGGCAGGGTACTACAGAAAATTTGTGGAAAAGTTCTCAGTTTTGGCATCACCATTGACAAAGCTCACTCGAAAAGGGGCCAAGTTTGTATGGGATGACCGATGTGAGAAGGGATTCCTTGAACTGAAGAAGAGATTGACCGAGGCACCGGTACTCGCACTACCCAAACAGGGTGTGGGGTACGATGTCTACAGCGACGCAAGCATCCAAGGGCTTGGATGTGTCTTGATGCAGAACGGGAGGGTGATTGCCTATGCTTCACGACAGTTGAAGAAGCATGAGGTAAATTATCCCACCCATGACTTAGAGATGGGGGCGGTGGTGTTCGCATTGAAGATTTGGAGACATTATCTCTACGGGGAAACATGTCATATATACACCGACCACAAAAGCCTGAAATTCGTGTTTACTCAGAAAGAGTTAAACATGAGACAGAGACGGTGGATGGAGTTGATAAAAGACTACCATCTAGTTATCGAGTACCACCCCGGTAAAGCCAACGTGGTAGCGGATGCCCTGAGCCGAAAGAATTCGTCTGGGGCATTGTTGACTAGTTTGAGGGCATTGAGAGCCCGATCGGAGGTATCTAGTGACGGTGCTTTGTTAGCTAGATTCGAGGTGAGACCTACATTACTTGATGAAATCAAGAAGGGTCAAGAAACCGATGAAGAACTTATGAAGATCCGTGAACGCATGCTAGCGGGACCGGTTGAGGATTTCAGGGAAAGAAACGATGGTCTCTTATTATTTCGTGACCGAGTATGTGTACCGTTGGATGAGGAGCTCCGAAAGTCCATCTTAGAGGAGGCTCATTCATCAGCATATTCCATGCATCCGGGAGGCACGAAAATGTATCGTGATTTGAAAGAAAGTTACTGGTGGTCGGGTATGAAGAGAGAAATAGCCGAGTACATCAGTAGGTGTCTTACTTGTCAGCAAGTTAAGGCAGAACATCAGCATCCAGCTGGATTGTTACAGCCATTATCCATTCCTGAATGGAAATGGGAACACGTGACTATGGATTTCGTGGTAGGGCTGCCATGGACGATTAAGAACTATGACGCCGTATGGGTTGTGGTTGATAGGCTCACGAAGAGTGCACACTTTTTACCTATCAACACCACCTATGCACTGGAAAGGTTAGCCAAGTTGTATGTGGATGAGATCGTGAGGCTACATGGGGTTCCTATAACCATTGTATCCGATAGAGATCCGCGATTCACATCACGATTTTGGCCGAAGTTCCAAGAATCTATGGGGACAAAACTGAAATTCAGTACAGCTTTTCATCCACAAACGGATGGACAATCCGAGCGGGTTATACAGGATTATTAGAGGATATGCTGAGAGCTTGTGCAATGGAGTTCCAAGGGAGTTGGGACAACCATTTGGCACTCCTGGAGTTTGCCTATAACAAAAGTTATCAAGCGAGTATAGGCATGCCTCCATACGAGGCATTGTATGGGAGGAGATGTCGTACACCTTTGTGTTGGGACGAGGTTGGCATGGCCAAACTCGAGAGCACGGAATTGGTGGAAATCACCATATCAAAGGTAAAGATGATTCGTGACAGACTCAAGGCGGCACAAGATAGACAGAAGAGCTATGCCGATAAGCGCCGAAGAGCCTTAGAGTTTAAGGTTGGAGATGAGGTATTTTTTAAAGTTTCACCTTGGAAGGGAATCATCCGATTTCAGAGCCGAGGGAAACTTAACCCACGCTACATAGGGCCATTTGTGATTCTTGAGAGAATTGGGGCCGTGGCATACCGATTACAGTTGACTCCAGAATTGGAGAAGATACATAACGTATTCCACGTGTCTATGCTTAAGAAGTATATACCGGACCCATCTCATGTACTAGAGAAACCACCCGTGGAAATACGGGAAGACTTGAACTACGTCGTGCAACCGGTGAGGATACTTGATAGGCAAGTAAAGAAGCTAAGAAGCAAGAAAGTCCCAATGGTTAAAATCCTTTGGAAAAGTGACCGAGTTGAGGAGGAAACTTGGGAAACGGAAGCTTTGATGAAAGAGCAATACGCGTTTTTGTTTGAATGAGCGTTGTGAATTTCGGGGACGAAATTCCCGTTAAGGGGGGGTGAACTTGTAACACCGACCCCGAGCATATTTACTTTTAGTGGATTATGTAATAAACCTTGAAAGATGATTTATGAATTTGCGTAATTGTAAATTTCATTATTTCTTTTACGTGAATAGTAAATTGCGTGTGGGGCCCACAGCAGGAACGGGGACCGCTCGATAATTCCCGAACCACATATTATATTCATCTCTGTCTAGATGACACCTACATAGAGGTGGATACTTTATTTGGGCCATAAGGAAGGCATAGAGTTGATCGGTCGGTCAAACGGGGCCCAATTACCGGTATTGGTAATTTAGCGGATAATAGCCCGAAATGAGTTTCAGAGACTCCTAAATTAATGTTGGGGAATGTACATCTATTTTAAAGGCCCATAATTATTGGGAACGCGTGATATATTTTATTTGGCCCGATAAAATAAAATATGATTAAAACGGGCCGAGGAATACAACTTTCGGGGCCGATTGTACACACCGGGACATAATGGGATGACCTCCCACATTAGTGGGGGCCACCCCACGTCCTCATGTGTCCTAGTTGACTAAGGGAAGGCTGGAAGGGACATGAAATGAGGGGTGGGCGGACTGAATTGATGAGGGATGGCCAAATGCACCATCACACCTCCTAAGGCCCTACTCATGCATTATTTTGATGCTTGATTGAGTAGAGTGGCCTTCCACCTCTCTTGCACCATCTGAACAACCCAAGAGGAGAAAGACTCCAGGAAAGTCTCTCAACATACCTGCAGTTGGAGGGAGCAACAAGGAGGATAATCCATAGAGGAAAAAGCTAAGCCTTGAGGTAAGAACTCAAATAGTTCTTTTAACTAGTTTTTGTAGTATGATTTTTAAGAAATCATATGGTGGATTAAACATGAAGTTCTACACGTTTAAAAGTGTAGGATATTGATAAAAAGTGGTGGTAATTAACTTAGAAGGGTTGGTGAATCGATAAGAGTCGAAATCGCCGGAAACCGCCACATATAGGGAGCTGTTCGTAGTTGCAGACTACGAAAGCCGCCCGGCTTTCGTGAAAGCCGCCCGGCTTTGGCCCAGCAGTCCAGATTTTCACTTTCAATCGGCCTAGAACGGGGATTGATCGAGGGGCTTAACAAAGGCAACTATTGTAGCACATCACGAGGTGAGGATGGCTGACTTTATTGCTTATAATTAGGGAGTTAATTTCATAAGAATGCCTAAAGTAATTAGATAGGATTTTTCATGGATTATTAATGATTAATAATGCCTAAATGAAAATAATATGGATATGAGTAAGTGAAGCATGATATACAAATTTAGAATAATTGTGTATGATTATGTGAAATAAATGGAACGGCATGTTAATGGAATTACTATGATGACATTGTGATAAAATATACTTTACTTCATGTATGAAATTCATGAATGGATTAAAGTGATATTTTTGATATTGAGATCAAACTATACTTGGGTTGAGAAATCAATGGAAATGAAATGCAAATTGGGAAATAGGAACTTGGCATGTTCTAAGATTATCCAATTAGTACCAAAATACTAGTCGGGGAATTAATATAAATAAATGATAAAACAAATCCTAAGAGGTAGGATTGTGAATAGATATGCCTTAAGTAGTCTCAAGAGATACTTAAGGATGAATGGTATGAACACTAAGGTGTGATACGGGTAGGACTAAAGGCCACCTCCGGGAATTGATTCTAGGCATAGGACTTGCTTGAGAATTTGATTATGAAAATAATTAGAGTTGGACTCTAGGATGACATGGAGATGTAGTTGGGCCGAGCCCATGCCATGTAATATGATTAGCATGGAAACGTAGTTGGGCTGAGCCCTTGCCATGTATATGTGACCTCCGTGGAAACGTAGTTGGGTCGAGCCCTTGCCACGAAGTTATGGTTGGTATGGAAACGTAGTTGGGCCGAGCCTTTGCCATAAATATTTTAATATGATATATCGAGTTAGAGGATTGTATAGAGATGTAGTTGGGCCGAGCCCATGCTATACAATTGGGGCTCGATGGGACCCCACGGGGTTATCGTGACTTGCGGTCACGGGGGGATGGAAACGATGAATTCTAAACGCATATGGGCCTACGGGCCGACTACTTGACTTTATATAAAGTAAGTACGCTTAAAAGAAAAAGGGGTAACCGAGGGTTATGGCCTATAATATAATAGTACCCTAAGTTGAGGGTCGAGGAAATTAAAACGTTGATTATACTTAGTATAGTTGCTATTGTACTTGTCAAATATTTCCAAGTACTGACCTCTCCTTCACGGGGGAGGCCACCTCACAGTTTCAGGTAGAACTTGAAGGTTGCTACCATCGCCCGTGGCTCCGGGAAGATCAAGGGGGAGAAGATGTGGTTCGTGCTTCTTCCGTCTGTTTTTAAAGACAATTACGTTAATGCTCATGGATATTACTTTTGAATAATTACTTTGGGGCTTGTATGCCGAGTTATGCCAAGTGTGGCTTGAATAATTGTATTTATGCTTCCGCTGTTTTGAATAAATGATTTACATTATGTTTGTTTATGGATGCACTATGTGTGAATGATATTCATGACGCCTTGTATAGTATGAATGGGTTGGACTGCGGTTGACTATTCGTACTGTACGGCGGGTTGTTGACGTGTCCGGCTAGGTCCGGGGCGTGACATACACCCCAAAAGAAATGTGCCATCTTTCTTTCAAGAATTCTAATAACCTTTTTAGGAAGTACATCAAAAACCATAAAATGGAGAGGAATAGTGTTCAAAATATGCTTGATAAGAATGAGTCTTCCCCCTTGGCTAAGATTCTTCTGCTTCACGGAAGAGAGTTTGTAATCAAACTTTTTAATGATATCTTCACAATAGTTTAATCTGTTAATTCCCTTGTGCAAGTAGGAGCCCAAATATTTCAGAGGCAAAGCAGAGTGATTCATCCCCAGAATTCTTCTATCTTCTTGATTTTGGCGTTTGAGATCTTAGAGGTAACAAAAGTGCTTTTGTGTAGGTTCACAGTTTGCCCAGTTGCCTTTTGATAATTGCTTAAAAATCTGTTAATAGATCTAGAATCTCCATTCAGAAAGATAAGTAAATCATCAGCAAAACTCAGATGTGAGACTGGGAAACCCTCCTTTCCCATCCAATAAGGTTTAATATGACCAGAATCCATTTTGGCTTTAATTACCTTGTAAAAACCCTCAAATGCCAAAATAAATAGAAAAGGTAATAAGGGATCTCCCTGTTTCACCACTCTCGTGGGCTTAAAGAAACCATGAGGCACCACATTAACCAATATGGAAAGATAAGTGCTTTTAAGAAAATTCATAACAATCAGTCTGAAATGATTGCTAAAGCCAAATTTGTCAAGGATTCTGTCCAAAAAATCCCAAGAGACCTTATCAAACGCTTTAGCCATATCAAGTTTTATAACCACATTACCTCCCCTGATCTTTTTTATCGATCGAGTGGATCATTTCCTGAGCAATGATAATATGATCAGAAATATCCCTATTTTTCATAAATCCTGCGTGCTCAATAGATATTATCTTAGAAAGAATAGTATGTAGCTTGGACGTCAACACTTTTGTACAAACTTTGCTAACAAAAGTATTAACACAGATGGGTCTGAAATCAGAGAATGATCTAGGTCTTTCCAGTTTAGGAATGAGTACAATAAGTGAGCTGCCCATGACTTGAGGAAGAGGACTTCCCATAAAAAATCTTAAACAACTTTTAGAATGTCCAGACCAACAATCTCCCAATGTTTCCTGAAGAATGCACCATTAAATCCGTCTGGGCCTGGAGCACTATTTTTATTAAGATCCCGCCCTTTTGACTTCATCTAAATATGGCTGAATTAAAAGAAATTGATTATCTTCCTGGCTGATTAGGTTAGGAATATACTCCAAAATCTCATTAAAGTCCACATCTTGGGGGACTGAAAAGAGGTTTTGGAAGTAATCAATTGCTGCATCCCCAATTTCTTCCTGAGTAGATAACATAGCTCCAGTAGAGTCTGCTATAGAGATGATAGCCTTCCTTTTATTCCTTGGTTTTAACAAAATCATGAAAGAATTTGGTGTTAGCATCACCCTCTTTCAACCGCTTAATATGGGATTTCTGCTTCCAATAAATACAAACTTGTTTGTGTTTTTTCAATAATAAACCTTGCTTTAAAGACCAATCTTCCTTGTTAATATCAGATGGGTCTAATTGAAACTTAGCTTCAGCCTTATTAACTGCCTCCTCACAGATTTTAAGATCGTCAAAAAGGTTCCCAAAAGTATTTTTATTCCATTCTTTTAGATCAGCTTTGAGCCCTTTGAGTTTGAAGAACAAGCTTCTCATACCCCCACCAGAAGAGAATTTCTGCCAACTGTTTTTGACAAATTTAGCAAACGAGGGGTGCTGCATTCACATATTCTGAAACTTGAACATCCTGGGACCTTGAATATTGTTGTTTTTGCAGATGAGCAGCAGGGGATTGTGATCTGAAGAGGAGAAATTGAGAGCGTCAACCAAAATAGAATCGAAACAATCAAGGAATTCTGAGTTGAACATGAATGTATCAAGTCTTCTCCAAACTCTCCCATTGCTCCTTACTCCAGTCCAGGTAAACTTACAACCCTGATATGGAAGGTCAATTAAATTACATTATGCCATACAATCCTTGAATTCCATCATGTTATCTATTTGGGGAGTAGATTTGCCTTTATGTTCATCATGTTGGGAGATGGCATTAAAGTCCCCACCAATGAACTAGGGACTAGCATTAGAAGAAGCCCATCCTTTGATATGGGACCAAAGTTGTCTTCTTTCAACATGACTGTGTGCCCCATATATAGCAGTAAACCATAAGATATTTTGACCAATAGTAAGTTTCATGTGAATATATTGTTCTGCAAAGGAGAAATCAGAAATAGAAATGATGTCTGGATCCCAAAAAATCCATATTTTGTTTAAAGAACAAGTGAACACTTTATTGTAGCCCAACTGAAGTTTAAAAAAATTAGCCCTTTTAGAATCAACAATAGGTTCAATAATGGCTAATAATTGAATATTCCACTGCCTTTTAAATTCTCGTAGCCTTGGGCATGAAGAAAAAGGCCACAGAAATTCCACACTAGGCAATTAATCATGGAGAGGAGGGAGAAGAAGCTTGTGTGAGCCTTTTGGCAGCACTTCTGGTGAGAACATCCCCTTGGTCAACATGATTAATAGAGGTAAAGGAGGTGTCTTTTCGAGGTCTGCCTTTTTTTCGTTTGATGACAGGAATGAAGTCATCCTCCTGTGAACCTTCTGCTAACACTATTCCATTTTGTGTTTCTTCCACAGGTGAAATATTTTCTAGGGGTTGAACGTGGATTGGATTATATTCTTGTATTGGTATATCCTCCCAAGAAAAAGCAACCTTCCCCGAATTAGATTCAGTATTATTTATTTGTAATGTTGTGATAGCTGGACTTGAATCAATAGGAGTGAAGCCTTCCATTTGAGTAGCTTTTTGTTTGACGATATACTGAACTTTCATGTGCCGGCTAGGCAGCTCATCAATCCGTGTATCAATGGAATCTCTGACTCTAGTGTTTTGTCCATCGGAAGAGTAATCTTTTTTTGTCTTCTTTGATAACTGTATACCATAATTTATTTGATGATCATCTTTGTACTGTAAGTGATGTGCTGGTTTTGGTGCAGGCTCCATCGCTTCAAATGGATCATGGGCATCTTCATTTGAATCATAGTCGTCCTGAATCACCACATAGTCTGATTTCTTTCTGAAAGAAGAAGGAATAGAAACTGCATTTTCATAAATCATGACAATCTTGCCTTTTGCTTTAAAGTCTCCTTCGGCTTTCTCCATCATATTATTCCCTTTGTTCGATCTCAATTGCTCAGGCATAGCTATAGGCTTATTCCCATCTGTAATATTATTTGAAGCTTTCTCTGCCACCCATCTACCATAGTCTCTCTACTCCGTCTTATTCCCCTTGGTTGGTTTGATTGTGGTAGGCTCCAACACAGCAGCCGGAGGCAAGCGTTTGGGACATTTAGATTTTTCATGTGCCAAATGTAAACAATGTAGAACGTATTGAGGCATGTCCTCATAAACAACATCCTGAGAAAAGTCATTGGATCCAAATTTTCATAGGAATCCCTTTGGTAAGATCTAATTCCACACAGAACCGAGCCACTGAGGGGCGAGATAGTAAAATAGTTGTATGTACAATTAAGCTAATATATATACAATCATATGTGTGTGATTGTATATATGTATACATATATATATTAAAGTAAGCTAATATATATACAATCATATGTGTGTGACACGAGCACACACACACATATGTGTGTTGTATGTACACATAAATATTACATTTTTTACAACAAAATATAGATATATGATTTGGAAATAAAGTTCAAGAATTAATTTCTTTTAGTTTATGTTTTATTTCTTTATTTTGCATATACCAAAAAATGTAAATATTTCATATTCATATTTTATGTTTTCAACTTGTATTTTTTATTATATTTTTATTCTCTATTTTTTTTTAATTCTATTTTTTCGCAATTTTGACATTTTCAAGGGTTGAGTGGGTGAATTGGACGATTCAATCGGGTTCAAGGGCTTATTTGACCCCTTAAATTGTCACGTCACATGTACAATAAGCATCCTACGAGCGTATCGTAACCTGGAAAATGTGAAATTTGAATTTTTTATTGAGTTCAGGGTATCAATTGAAGTCATTTAAGTTCAAGGGCAAATTGAACAATCTAGAAGGGTACATGGGCCTATTTGACCCTTTAGTCATTTTAAAAAAGTGAGTTTTAAAGTGATTTTAGAAAAAATGGCCTAATAGTAAAAGTTGGTATTGTTTGAGAAACCCGCACGGGTAGCTCAGTTGGTCGAGTGGTGGGAGATTTGGATCAATAGACCAAGGTTCGAATCCCCGCAATGATCGGGTGGAGGTCACAGAACCTGAAATAAAGCTGGGCCTCTGGTGCGTAGGCTTGGACTCGAGCCGGGCCGCCGGTTCCGTATCCATAGGCCCGACACCGGCCCGGGTCTTGACCGGTTCCGGGCCGGGCCGGTTCCCCTTTTCCCTTATCCGTGCCCGGAACCGGTAGACCCTCCGGGCCTAGACCTGAATCGGAACCGGACCCGGTTTCCCGGGCCGGGCCGGGCCCGCACAGTAGCGGGCTGGGCCGGTTCCCGGGCCGGGTGGCCCGCACCGAGTCCAAGCCTACTGGTGCGCACTGGTGTATGGGCCTACTGCCATTCTGCTGACTGAGTCACCGTGACTAACCTCCCCACCATCCTGTCGGGTCGGGGTGGGGGCTCCTGGGGTGGGAGGTTCCACCTTTGGATCAATTGGTAGTATTTGAGAAAAATTGTTTCTTAAACAGTAAAAGTTGGTAGTGTTTAATAAAATAAGTGTTTTTTGTCCAATAAAAAAAATGAAAAGCAATTTAAAGTACCCTTCAACTGCTTCTACTTTTTAGCTTTTAAATCATTAATTTAAGCACAATTTGTCACTTGAAAATACTTATTTGAGCTTTTTTATAGCCAAATGCTGAAAAAAGCCTTTGAACGTGAAATCAGACTATTGGACCGGATGGAAACTTCATTTTCAAAAAAAAAAATACCCTCAATTATAGCCTTTGAAATTCTCATATTACCCTTACTTTTGAACGTGAAATCAGAATATGCCCCACTGAGACACTGCCTCAAGTCAAAAATGTACGTTACGTTAAAAGCTCCTAACCCATGTGGATTGTGGAGCCGTACCTTCCCCCCTGCAGTTCAAAAATGTTATGCCGGATGCCTCTCGTCCAGGCGAACAGAATACTACTCTCTCCGTTCCGAAAAGGTTGGCCAAAGTTGGTTTTCACGTGGATTAATAAATTAAAAAATGTGTGGTTAAAATTTATGCAGAGGAGAGAGAATTAATTTTAACCACATATTCCTTACTTTAAATGGAAATGACAAATCTTTTTGGGACATCTATAAAAGAAATTTGGCCAACCTTTTCGGGACGGAGGAAGTACGTACTAGCTTAACAAGGACCGTTAAGGTAATCACTATTCTTAATTATGGCAACATGTGTTCATGTACTATTGTACTAAATTATATTTAGTACAATAGAAGAGAAAATGATCAAAATGGTATATGAAGAGTCCGTTTGTTCACTTTCATTTTCGGCTTCTCAACTTTTTATTAAACATGTGACTTTTGATTTCGCACCCAGAATTGTGTAATCATAAGAAAAAGTAGGGTTGAAGTTACTTTTCTAGCCGTATTGACTGAAGTTACTGTAGAAGATGATTTTAGCTATTTTTCATATAATTTTTTCATTATTTTTTCTAATAAAAAATATTTTAAATATAATTTACTAATAAATCAGCAGAATCACCCAATCTAGCCAAATTAGCAAGAACTTCATAAATTCAAGCAGAATCAGCCGATTCAGCTAATTTAAGGGTTATCAATTTCGGGAATAGAAATGGCGTAGTATGGATTGAACAGTAATTTCAATTTGGGTATTTGGTATAAAATGGTCAAAACGGTATATTTGAAGCGGAATAAGTAGTACTTCATCTTACATTTGAAACTATAAAGTACATGGATTTGCACTTTTAACGTCGATGAAGTACATTTTATTTGCTCTGTTAAAACGTTAAAATAGTTGCCTTGACCAAACTATCAATTTGTAATATACCATTGCAGTTCAAGTAAATAAATAATTAATCTATAAACTCTAATCTCCCTCGGTCCACTCATTTTCATCTTCGCTCTTCATCTTAAATTTCTCACGTTTGCTCGCCCTTCTCTCCGTTCTTCATCTTATATATCTCGCGTCTACTCTCTAAGGGCAGAGCCAGGGTACTGGGCCAGACTGGAGCAATATAAAGATTTTTCATATCACCACACCAGGTGCTGGACTATCACCTCTTGTTCAGCCACCGCCGGCCGCCGCCACCTTCAGCCGCCACCGGCATCGCCTAAACTGTCGCCGCTGTCAAGCAAGTCTTCATCTGTTGCCGCTGCCCTTTATCTTCCATCGCCGCCACACTATCCTCTTGGATTTCTGCCATATGCTCCGCCACCACCGCCAATTCTACTAGTGTGCTGGCTTTCATGTCTGTCTAGTTAGTTGCAGATCTCCTACCAGATACATTATTACCATCTTCATAAAAATTATGATATACGAAGTATTATTTAATGCCATTTTAAAATCATAATGCCATTTTGTAAAAAAAATCCCGTACATGACATTAACATTTGTAAAAAATGGCATTATTTGCCTAACATATTCACGTAATTGCCATCTTTATGAAATTAATGTCAACTTCATAAATGTAAAATGACATTATTTATCAAACATATTGAAAAACACTTCATAAATGTAAAATGGCATTATTTGCCAAACATATTGAAAAACATGACATTTTAAAATAATTTTGCCATTTTCGAAAAATAAACATTATTATATATTTTTTAGATCCAAATTCATTAAATTAACTTTATGTAAAAAATAAAATAAAAAGTTAAAAGAATGAACTAAAGGTGAAAGAAAAATTGAAAGAGAATTAAAAGAGAGAAGAAGCACAAAAACTTGACAAATACGGATATAAAAAGGAAAAGAAAGAAAATCAAAACTCAATTCAAAATTCAGATCTAGAAAAGAAAGAACACAACAAGTTCATGATGCAAAAATAAGGAAGAAAAGAGATTTACAATCGACCAAAGCAAAAAAGGCATAAAAGTCTTACCTACGACAACCGCCATCTATTGTCCGCCGTCCGCCGGAGTTGGGGAGAAAAATGGAGCTCCAAACTGGATCCATGTGGAAGAAAGAGAGGATATTTTTGTGCGTGGGAGGATGGGGAGATGGGAAAGGATGGGTTTGTGCTGTGACTGATTGGGAAAGGGTGGGTTGTGCCTGACAGCTAAGTTGTTGCGTGTGACAGTTGCGTTACGGAGAAGAATTATTCATTAGATGTGGCGAGGGTAAATCTAGAAAAAGAAACTTGCTAGTGGATGTCATGGTTGCATCAGATATCCGCCACAATCTCGTTAGAAGCGGCGACAGCGGCGGTAAGATCACGTCAGAATTCAGAAGCAAGGGAGGCGGCAGATCAATGAGCCGGCAGAATTTACATCGAAGGGTAAACCACCGCCTCAAATCCTATATAAAGTACTTTAAATTTTGCTGTGAAATGTTTAAAAAAGTATCTTATTCTTTTGCAAATTCGGACACACCATTAGTTTCTTTCATTTTCTAGATTCAAACTTAGGGCTCATTTGATAACAATGGAATTACCTGAAAAAATGGTATTTAAAATATACTCATATTTTGTTAATAAAATTGAGAAAGTTTTACATGACAAATAGTTAAAATTAACTTCTACAATAATTTCAGCAAATCGATCAGAAAAGTAATTATAACTTTACTTATTTTGATTATTATTACATATTCAACATGTGAATCAAAATCTATGAGTTTGATAAAACAATTGGATTAAATTAAAAGTCTGACAAATTGAAAATGGGGTTACCAAAAGACCATTTATAATGTAGGCATGTAGAATACCCGTTCATAATGTAAACACAATAGATTTCGGAAACAGATTGTGCAGAAAATATGAACACTTAAGATTCATGGAACTATATTAGTACTTTTTAGAAATATATATATATATACTACGTATTAGGTTATCTTTATACACCGTATAAATTAAAGGAATAGATTTAATATAATAGACTTGATAAGTTAATAAAATAATATTACCAAATAACATTGATACGGAAATAGACAATTCTAGTTTTAGTTCATCAAAATTGTCGCCATAACCATGATCAATACGAAAAAACAATACTAACATTGTGGAGACATGTTTGTGGGAGTGCCTAAAGGCCATGCCATTTTTATGAAGGTAGGATATCCTTTGATAATTTAATTCAGTATCGGTTGAGATATCAATTATATAAATAATGAATTTAAAGTACAACTATGAAAAGTATCATATATAGAGAGTTACGAGAAATTTTATGGAGATTCATCTAGCATTGTGGCATATTAATAATCACTCATTTTAACCCGCACGGGTAGCTCAGTTGGTCGAGTGGTAGGAGATTTGGATCAATGGACCAAGGTTCGAATCCCCGCAGCGATCGGGTGGAGATCACAGAACCTGAAATAAGGCTGGGCTTCTGGTGCGCACGGGTGTATGGGCCTACTGCCATTCTACTGACTGAGTCACCGTGACTAACCTCCCCACCATCCTGTCAGATCGGGGTGAGCTAGGACTCCTTGGGTGGGAGATTACACCTTTTTTGGATCAATACTCACTCATTTTAAGTGGGAGATCTCATTAAAAAATTGGTTATTTGCATACCACAATATCACATGTATATGATTCATAAAGGAGTCATCTGGATCACCTTAAAAATTTTGCACTTACATACGAAGTGTGATCTTGTGTGGGAACCTGACCATAGGAGCAAGTTAATTACACACAAAAATATGTGTGTAACAATATTTTATTCACCTACTATCTGTGACAGAGCCTGAAAGATGACTTTATTGGGTCAAACATAGATGTATAGCTTGGATAAATAGTAGTTTATATGAGACTAATAAAGCTATAAATTTGATATATATGTCATATATATGATAAACTTTACGTAAGTAATGAGTAAATTAAATGCTATTTTTCAAATTTGGGAATATAATCATTATTTGCATCAAATTTTACTCGTGTTAAGTTTAGCTAGTGCTGATTTTCTAGAAATCGTAACTTTGTACTTGTAATGAATATCACGAGCCATAATATATCAAATCGAAAATATTTTGAAGCTTTATATTTTCAAACTTGTAGGGGGTCGGCTGACCACCCTGATCCCTAGGTTCGAAAATAGAGACTCTATAATTGACATGGAAGTATGAAGTACTCCCTCCGTTCATTTAGTCAATTCATTTTTGGAATGTAATCCAGCATCGTCTATATATTCAACCAACAAAGTTTTTTAATTAAAGCCTTACTTTTTAGGGAAAATTGAAACTAATAATTCAACCTTTTAGCGGTCTTCTTACAATAGTCCCACCTTTTCTTTATTCAGGAATAATCCAACCTTTGTGTCCCATCTTCATTTGCTGGTCCCTGACCGGTTGATGACTTGCTATTCCAAGTCATCAACCGCTATTGGATCACATAATGTTTTGCAAAGATAAGAAAATAACTTGGAATAACGGGTCATCAACCGGTCAGGTGCCATCGAATGAAGATGTGGTGTAAAGGTTAGATTATTCTTGAATAACGAAAAAGTGTGACTATTGTAAAAAGACCGCTAAAATGTTGGATTATTAGTTTCTATTTGTTGGATTATACATTACTTTTTTACCAAAGTTTTGTTGACGAATAATTATGATTTAAGAAGTTGAACATTTGAAGTAAAAATAAATAAAATTGAAGTTTTTTATTTTGTTAATTCTTAAGAATTAGTTTAGAAAAAAACTAGTCAACCATATAAAAAACTATAAGATCTTAAATTTAGCTATTGATATTCAATTAAGAAAAAAATTTAGCCTGAAAACATCGAGCAGTCGAAATATTATTTTTTTCATTTTTTGTATATTAAAGAAAAAAATAGTTATGAATAACGCTATATTTCTTGTAAAAATTGGAGTTAAAAAAATAGCATTTTAAACAAAAGATGAGTTTTCATTTTCCTCGATCCTATGTCTATATATTCATTTTGTTCGGTGTTGAAGTACCTTTTTAAACTATTTTTTCTTTCAAGGAGAGGCAGGGACGGATTTCACTTTCAAAGATTTCTACTATATATGTAATATTTTCATAAAATTTCATACTTTAATTAGATATATATATTTTCGCCCCCCTTATCTTTTAGTTTGCAAAATTAATATATAAGCTCACATAATGTAACACTTAATTGGAGATTTAAAAGAAGTAAAAACTAAAATAATTTACATAATTTAAACAAATATACAATAGAACAACTCATTGTTTAAGACTTAGGATACCTATTATATAAAAATTCCTAAATTTGTAATGTTTTATTATCTTTATTAGATAATTAGTACTTGATTTTTGTAAAATATCGATGATAGAGTATATCTCCTAGATTCTAGAGAGAAGTGAGAGCTAGAGAGAGAAGTGCAATAATATGCTTCAATAGAATGATTTTGTAACCCCTATAACTACTCCCAAGGGGAGTATTTATAGAGAAAATTAGGGTTGGGCCCCCGAGCCTTGGGCTTGGGAGGCCCATTTACAACTGGACCGCTACTGGGCCGGATACAAAGCCTCTACTGGGCTGTACAAATGAGTAAGTATAGGATCCGATTCTGGGAGGTCCTCGTGGCCGACGAGGGCGTGGCCGACGAGGGCACGGCCGACGAGGGCACGGCCGACGAGGGCACCCGGGTTCCTTGGACTCAGGACCGTAATCCGAGCTGGCCCCTTTTCGGCCGACGGGGGCGTCTTGGCCGACGAGGGCGCCACTCCGTTGTCTTGTGCTCTGTTCTTCCGGGTATGTGGGTCCTGGGGCTCAGACCCATATACTCCATCAGGAGTCCCCCACTCTCTAAGCTGAGACGTAGACGAAGTGAAGGAGAGTAGATCTCTGTGCTTTGTTGCTTTTGGCCGACGCGGGCATTTCCAGGCCGTTAGCCGTTGCGGCGTTGGCGTTGTTTCCTCTTTGGTGATCCTGTTCTGTGCCTTGGCCGTTACCTGTTCCTCGCTGTGGCGGGGAGGCCGTTGTTTCCTTAATTTGTTTTGGGACGATGAGTGTCCTTCTTTCAATGGTGGACGTTGAAGGCGCGCTTTCCCCTTCCTGGACGTTGGTGGTTGAAGTTTGTTTGGGCCGGTGAAGCCGTTGGGTTTGTTCCTTGCTTTGAGGGCGATGGCATCATTTTCTTTGTGTGGCCGATGAGGGTGCTCGCGCACTCCTTTTGGCCGTTGCTGGTTGGCCTTCGTGTTCTTGGCCGAAGGGCTCGTCAAGATTAGTTGTTTGGCGGAGGACGATGAGTGTCCTTGCCTCTAGTGGCTTGTTGGCCGTTGTTAATGACGTTTTGGGCCTTTGGCCGATGAGGTTCCGTTGTGTTGTGTGGATGATGTGGCCATGTTTTGTGGTTACCTTGTTTATACCTTTGTTTCGTTGAGGCCGGTGTAGTCCCCCAGTCCCCCACTGCTTCAGGCCGAAGAGGGTGAGGGGTGAAGGAGTTGCTTGAGTCCCTGGCCGAAGCGGTCTCGCCGTAGTCCCCCTGAATCCAACTCTCATGGCGATTTTCTGGCCAAGGTAACCCTGTGGGAGAACCCTTGTGCGCAGATCGCTTGTAGAGAGTTATCATCAAGGGTTATTACGAGGAGCCGAAGGCTGTGGGCTATTTGTTCCCTTTGTTCTGTGGCCGTCACGTACCTTGCTGCCTGTCAGTGGTACTAAACTTGTGTTCAACTGATATGTACTTGGCCGAAATGGGCCTGAATTTTGGGGATTTTATTTTTTCATTGCTCGGGGCCGGCAAGTGTGCACGGCCGTCGGCTTCCCTCTTTTTCCCTTTTATGTTTTTTTTTCTTTTTCTTTCGGGGGGTATCCTTCTTTCAGGCTTCGGCCGAAGGGTGTGCTCGTCCTTCGGCCGGTTCGGACTTCGTTTATAACGTCTGTGGTCTCAGGGCGGGTCCCGTCGCCTATTTAGGACGCGGGCTAGACTTTTGGTCGGTTTCCAACGGCTGTCGTTGCCCATCCCTGAGTTTTGGGATTTTGTCACCTCGGCCCTGATTTCAGGCCTGTCGTCCTGCGATCTGGCGCGTGGACGACGCGGTGAGCTTCCCGTTTCAAGACGTGGGCCGTTTGCGGGCCCCTCGTCCTGGGGACATCGTCGGCCATACCTGAGCGTTTCGCTTCTAGGCTTACGGGGCCAGGACGATGTGCTCTCTCAGCTAGGCCTGAGCCCTTCGCTGATACAAAATACAATGGAGTGCCTGAGCTTGTCGCTCGTAGGCTGCAAAATGCGAGGGGCCATGTCGGCCAGACCTGATCCTTTCGCTCTAAGGTGGCCGACGAGGGCACCTACTAATGTTTTACTTTGAATTCCAGAGAAAATCAGAACGTGATTTTATTCATAAGTGGCTCGAGGCCGAGGGTGGCGTTCAATCAGTAACCCGTTAAGGGGTGAGGGCTTCGCCGTCTGCACCTCCTTCGGATTACTGATAAAACTTCACCAGATGGTGTACATTCCATGTTCGTGGTACATTGGACCCATTCGGGCGTCTAAGCTTGTAGGTGCCGGGTTTGACCACGGCACTGACGATGTAGGGCCCTTCGTACTTCAATGCTAGCTTGCCGCCCTCTGTTGGCTGGCTTGCTTCCCTTCGGCGGAGGACGTAGTCCCCTACCTGAAATTCCCGGGAACGTACCTTGGCGTCATAGTATGATTTCACTTGACGCCGGTAGTTCTCTGCTCGGACGTAAGCTTGCTCACGCCTCTCATCAACCAGATGTAGGTCAATCTTCATGTTCTCTTCGTTGGTGTCAGGCTCATATTGCTCCACTCGCCGGCTGGGGATGGCTACCTCCGTGGGCGCCTTCGCCTCAAAGCCGTAGCACAGGGCGAAAGGTGTTTCGCCTGTCGCCCTCCTCGGCGTGGTTCTGTAGCACCACAGGATGTTGGGGAGCTCGTCGACCCAACTACCTCCTGCGGCCTGGAGGTTCTTCTTCAGCCCCTCCATTATTGTTCTGTTGGCGTTCTCGACCTGCCCGTTGCCCTGAGGATAGGCAACGGAGGAGAAACGGTGCCTCACCCCAAACTCCCGGAGGAGCTCCTGGAAAGGGGCTGCCTCGAATTGGGTGCCGTTGTCTGATATAATCTCCTTGGGGACGCCAAAGCGTGTAATGATGTTCTTGTAAACAAACCTTTGGCATCTGGCCCCCGTGATGCTGGCCAAGGGTTCTGCCTCGACCCACTTGGTGAAGTAGTCGACGGCGACGATGATGTAGCGGTTATTACCGGCGGCTCTGGGCAGGGGGCCGACCAGGTCAATCCCCCATCTGGAGAATGGAATTGCGGTGCTGACCGGGGCATAGTTGACAGCTGGCCGACCAGGGGCTTTTTGGAGTACCTGGCATGTGGTGCACTTCCTGGCCAGGTCAGCGCAGTCTCGTGCCATCGTCGGCCAGAAGAAGCCCTGGACGACGAGACGCCGGGACATGCTGAAAGGACCCTGGTGCGAGGAGCAGACGCCACAATGAACTTCTTCCATGGCAGTATCGGCCTCGTCCTGGTGCAGGCATCGGAGGAGAGTGCCATTGTAGGACCGTTTGTAGAGTTTGCCATCTTCGATGGTGTAGCTTGGGGCCCTGAGTTTGGCGAGTTTGGCCCTCTCCTCGTCCGGGGGCAACTCCCCCGTTGTGATGAAGGTGGCGATGTCGGAGATCCAGTCCTCTGGTCGCTGGTGGATGCACAAGACGGGGCTGGCATGGATACTGGACATGCTCAACTCCTCGATCTTGGCCAACTGGGAGATGTGCTCCGGGGTGTCCGAGCTGAGCTTGGAGAGGATGTCGGCTTCGGCGTTCTCGGCCTTTGGGATCTGAGTGATCTCATGGGTTTCAAACGCTTTCAGCAATTCCTCCGTCGCTTGTTTGTACTGCTTCATCCGGCCTTCCTTTGCTTCGTACGATCCCTCCACCTGGCCCACTACCAGTTTGGAATCGCACTTGATTCTGAGGTGCTTGGCCTTGAGGCCGGCGGCGAGTCTGAGACCGCTGAGGAGGGCCTCATACTCGGCTTCATTGTTGGATACCCTGAAGTTGAAGCGGATGGCATAGTAGGCTCTGAATCCTTCAGGGGATATGAGGACGACGCCGCCGCCGCATGATTTCGCGGCCGACGAGCCGTCAGTGAACAGGGTCCACGTGTCGTCTGGCTCCGGCCCGGGGTTGGCGACGGCCGTCTCCCTTGCTGTGCATTTGATGACGAAGTCGGCCAAGGCTTGCCCTTTGATAGATGGCCTTGGCTTGATCTCAATTTGAAACTGGCTGAGGAAGATCGCCCATTTCACCATCCTCGAGGAGCTAGTGGGGCTCCTCATGAGCGCGCCGAGAGGCTGCTGGGTCAGCACATGGACGGTGTGGGCTTGGAAATAGTGCCCCAGCTTCTTCACGGTGTGGACGATGGCCAACACCGTCTTCTCAATGGGGGAGTACCTGAGCTCGGCCTCCCTAAGTGTCTTGCTGATGTAGAAGATGGCCTTCTGCACCCCTTCGTCCTCACGGATGAGCACGGAGCTGATGGCCGACGTGCTCACCCCCAAGTACAGGAAGAGGGTTTCGCCGGTTTTGGGCTTGGAGAGTATGGGTGGGGGCGACAGGTACCTTTTCAATTCGTCGAATGCTTCCTGGCACTCCGTCGTCCACCTGAAGCTGGTTGCCTTGCGCATGATCTGGAAGAAGGGGAGTGCCCTCTCCGCTGACCTGGAGAGGAACCGGTTTAAGGCCGCCAGGCGCCCCGTCAGTCTCTGTACCTCCTTGACGTTGCGGGGCGGCTCCATGTTGATGATGGCCTGCGTCTTCTCCGGGTTTATCTCGATGCCTCTCCGGCTGACCATGTAGCCAAGGAACTTGCCGCCTTGGACGCCGAAGGTGCACTTCTTGGGGTTAAGGCGGAGCCTGAATTCCTTCATGATTTCGAAGATTTCCCGGAGGTCGTCGGCGTGGGAGATGGCCTGCCTGCTCTTGACGATCATGTCGTCGACGTATGCCTCCATCGTCCGGCCAAGGACCGCTCTGAAGATTTTGGCCACCATCCTAGTATAGGTGGCGCCGGAGTTTTTGAGTCCGAAGGCCATGACGAGGTAGCAAAATATTCCCTCTGGGGTCATGAATGCCGTCTTCTCGGCGTCATCTTCGTGCATGGAGATCTGGTGGTACCCTCTGAAAGCGTCGAGGAACGACATCAACTCGCACCCCGCCGTCTCGTCCACCAACTGATCAATGTTGGGGAGAGGGAACGGGTCCATGGGGCACGCCTTGTTCAGGTCAGTGTAGTCAACACACATCCTGAACGTCGGCGGTTTTTGTGCGAGGACGACGTTGGCCAACCATGTTGGGTACTTCACCTCTTTGATATGTTTGATCGATAGGAGCATGGCGACCTCCCCTTTGACGAAGTCCCGCCTGTCAGCGGACAAGTAGCGCCGCTTCTGTTTGACGGGCGCGGAGGCCGGATCGACGGTCAGCCGGTGAGTGATCACCTGGCGGTTGATGCCGGGCATATCGTCCGGGCCCCATGCGAAGACAACGGCGTATGACCGTAGGACGAGGAGGATGGCGTCTCGTTGGTCCTGGGGGAGTTGCTTTCCGACCCTGAGAACCTGCTCCGGCCGGGAGGTATCCAGAGGGATTTCCTCGACCTCCTCGGCCGGCTCCGCATGTGGCCTCTCCTCATCCATGGCGACGGCGGCCGTGATGGTGTCTATCCGCTGTCCTTCCCTCTCGGCCGGCCTCGTCAGCTTGAGGTAGCAAGCTCTGGCTATCCTCTGATTTCCTCTGACGTAGCCGATGCCGTCATTGGTGGGGAACTTCAAGCATAGGTGCTTCATGGAGATGATGGCCTCCAAGTCCTCCAGCGCTGGCCGGCCCAAGATTAGGTTGTGGGCGCACTGGAGGTTGACCACCATGAACTCCATGTCAATTTTGGCATGATGGGGGCCGTCACCGACTTCCACGGGGAGGACTATCGTGCCCTCGGCGTCGATAGAGTCCCCGGTGAAGCCGGATAACGGGGTCTTGATCGGCTTCAGCAGAGCTCTGTCCAGCTTCAGCTGCTTGAAGGTGTCCAAGTACATCACATTGACGGAGCTCCCCGTATCGATGTAAGTACGGTGGATGATGGAGTCACCGATCTCACATCGGATGACGAGGGCGTCCCTGTGTGATTCCGTACCCGGAGGCAGATCCTTGTCGGTGAAGGTGATCGCCTCCGTCCGCTGCTTCTTCGGCTGGGGGGGAACGTGGGACACCTCCCCAATGTAAAGGGATTGGGCCCATTTCTTTCTCTGAGTGGCGGAGTCCCCCCAGTGTTCCCGCCTACGATAAGGTGGGTGTGATTTTTCTTCGGCGGAGGCTCCTCGAAGTCCTCGTCGTCGCTGAGCCTACCAATCTTGCGCTTCTTCGCAGAGGGTTCGCCCCCACGTTTGCCGGTGTTTACCCAAGTGTTTTTGCGTGGGCCACCTTTTACAAACTGGGAGAGTTCCCCCTGGCGAATAAGGCGCTCGATGGCCTTCTTCAGTGTGATGCAATCGTCGGTGTTGTGCGACGAGTTCTTGTGGAACCGGCAGTATGTGCCGCCCTGTTGGATGGCAAGGATCTCCTCGGCCGGCCGAGGAGCCTGCTCGATGAGGCCGTGCTTCTCGGCATAATCGAGGATGGTGCCGACCGGGTGGGTGAGGGTTACCCCCGGCCGTTCCAGCCTCAGCCGCCAGTGGCGGTCTTTCTTACTTTGTCCACCAGAGCCGTGGCGGCCCTGGGCAACCTGGCCGGCCGGGGACGGACCCGGGGCCGACGAAGGATTTGTCTTCCTGGGGGGATGGCCCCCCTCTCTCTTGTGGTTGTGGAGCTCGTCGGCGTCGGCATACAAGCCTCCGCGTTGGAGCGCCTTGGCGTACGACCTCGGGGGGTCGGTGATGAGACTCCTGGCGTACGGGGAGCTGCGGAGGGCTCCCTGGTACAAGGCGAGGAGGGTGCGCTCATCGGCCCCCTCGACCTCCTCGGTCTCCCTCGTCCACCGGTCGATGAATGACCGGAGGGACTCCTCGTGCTGCTGTTTGACGGAGAGGAGGTGGGTGAAATACTTCTTCGCGCGCTTCCTCCCGGCAAAGTGAGTGAGGAAGCGCTGGGCGAGATCCTGCCATGAGTCGATGCTTCCTTCTGGCAGCCCGTTGAACCACTCGTACGCTGGCCCCTCGAGAGTAGAGAGGAACCAACGGCAGAGGTATTCGTCGGACGCGTTCACCATCAGCATGTTGTTTTGATAACGGCTGAAGTGTTCCTGGGGGTCTGATCATCCATCGTAGGACTTGATGGCGTTCCCCCTGTATTTCTCAGGGATGGGGGCCGAGAGGACCCTGTTGGTGAAAGGGGTCCTAGTCCTGACCTGGATGATGGGGTCACCACGCCCTTCGGCCAGCTCCCTCTCCAGGGCGCTGACTTTGTTCATGAGAGCGTTGAGGCCGAGGTCGTTGGAGGCGCCGGCCGTAGGGATGTTGGCCGACTGCTTGGCCTCCATCTGAGCCAACCTCCTTTCCAGCTGGGCGATGACCTCGTCCCGGGGGTCCCTGTCGGCCGCGGCGGCACCCGGCTGGTTCCTCAGGCGCTCGTTGTGGGCCGCGTTGATCTGGTGACGCACGTCATCCTCGTGCAACTTCCCCTTGCCCTTGTCCGGGCGGGGCTGGTCCGCTGTCCGGGATACAGACCCCAAACTCTCCCTTGGCGAGCCAGGACGAGGATCACCAATCCGTCCCGCCATCCTCTCCGAAACCGGACGACGGCGCGTGTCACCTAGCCTATTGAAGGCAGAGGCTTTTCCACGCGCTGGGGTCTGCCCGGGCCGAAGAGGGGAAGCGGGGTGGGAGTGGGACGACGCCGTGTCCCGGGCCACAACCCCCTCATGGTTGCCTATCTGGTCAGCCAGTGGTTGGGGGTGAGGAGGTGGAGTGACGTTTCCCCCGGTCCTTGGTAAGAGTGCGCTGAGGACGGTGGGATTCTGAGCCAAGCTGGCGATGATAGCCGACAGTGCGGCCTGGACCTGAGGATCTACGGACGGAGAGGCCACGGCCATAGGCTGGGCCGGGGCGTGGTCCGCTTTCTCAGCTCGTTTCTTTTCCAGGCCGAGGCGGGCGTCGGGGACTCCGCCGTTGAGTTGGTTGCGGAGGTCCGTCGTGAGGTTGAAGGCCTCCTGGAAGAGGTCCCCTCCGCCGACCTGGTCGGCCGTGGCGTCCTCATCGTGCTCCCTGGGCTCTTGGTCCTCAGGGATGACTTTGCTGACGAGGTTGCGGTTTGACTTAGTTCTCCCCATGATCAGTGGTTAGCCGTGCTTGGTAGCGACGAAGGGTGCTAACTTGATTGTTCTAGCTCTCAACGAGAGCACCAAATGATAGAGTATATCTCCTAGATTCTAGAGAGAAGTGAGAGCTAGAGAGAGAAGTGCAATAATATGCTTCAATAGAATGATTTTGTAACCCCTATAACTACTCCCAAGGGGAGTATTTATAGAGAAAATTAGGGTTGGGCCCCCGAGCCTTGGGCTTGGGAGGCCCATTTACAACTGGACCGCTACTGGGCCGGATACAAAGCCTCTACTGGGCTGTACAAATGAGTAAGTATAGGATCCGATTCTGGGAGGTCCTCGTGGCCGACGAGGGCGTGGCCGACGAGGGCACGGCCGACGAGGGCACCCGGGTTCCTTGGACTCAGGACCGTAATCCGAGCTGGCCCCTTTTCGGCCGACGGGGGCGTCTTGGCCGACGAGGGCGCCACTCCGTTGTCTTGTGCTCTGCTCTTCCGGGTATGTGGGTCTTGGGGCTCAGACCCATATACTCCATCAATCAATGATATAAATTTCAGACACAATAGTTAAATAGTTTTTAGATCATTTAAAGTGAATCCAAAATATAAATGTTTGTTGACACTAAATTACACAATCAATTTACTTCTTACTTTCTAAAAGCAATTTGATGCATATATAATAAATTTTAACTTATTTTAGCATTAATACAAATATAATATGCATTGTGTATATATGAATTAACAATACTACATATCATATTATTCTAAAACTAATAATCTCATACTACCTTTGTTCTCTTTTAATTGCAACATTTGACTGTTTACACTATTCGCATATTCTACTTTGACTATATTTTATTAATTAATGTATTATGAATTAAATATTTAACAAATATTTTTAAACTCCTCGTGATCGGCGAATACCCTCCTTCGTGGACAAAAATTGCAATTCGAAAACCGGTTCTTTATTCTAATAAGATTCATGTGGTTAAACAAAGCACAAGTTATTCAGAAAACATCGGTTTATGTGTACCTTTTAAACTCTTTACCTTCAAATAATTTGATAACATGTTAATTATATCCTTTCTTATTTTAGAGCACTAAGAATTATTAAATGAAAGTTATTTTTCCATTGTCTAAAAATTGAATGTAATAGATTTAAATGTCATCGTGTATTTACTCATGGAATTTTTTGAACAAAAATTAGCCGCAGAGTCTTATACTAGCGGAAAAAATTCGCCCCGCTACATTAGCGGAATTTTTTTTGTCATGCTACACTAGCAGAAATTTTTTCACCCCTACATTAATGAAAAAATTCGCCCCCTAGACTCGAAATCGTGGATGCCTCCCCTGAGAAGAAGAGGCGTGAATATGGGTGACAAATCCCGCACCCAAGGGTGTCATAGTCATACACTCATTTTGGCACACAAGGGTTTGAAACTCAATGGAGTGAGTTTTAGTCCTGTTTATTCCAGGCCCTCACAACCCCTCCCTCAGACCCCCTGGAGTAAAAAAATAAAAGTAAAAAAAAGTCATACACTCATTTTGGCACCCTTCTATACATTTTTTGGATGACTTGCACACATTTTGGGGTGAAAAGCTCAAAATTTGCTCGTCACCCCATGGTTTCTTTTATTGCTGGTATTTTCGAAGAAAAATATAAGAAACTTTTCTCAATTCAGAAAAAAATGGAAAAACAGTTATAAAAAATTAAGGATGTCAAAATATATGTTTTTTGTGATTTTGGATTTATTTGTGTATTAAAATTTCTTTTGAAGTTTTTGCATTTTCAATTTATAAATTTTGCATTTTTCATTTTTTTGGACATTTCTCATTTTCGGATTTTATTTTCACATTTTAAATTACAAAGCTATTTTTGAAATTTTACTATTTCATATTTCAGGTTTTATATTTTGACAATTTAAATGACTTTTAATATATATATATATATATATATATATATATATATATAATATATATATATATAGACAAATGTTCAGGTCCGGAATTCCGGACCACAACCGCCGTCCGGCCGACGGCTTTTGGGATCCTTCCCGATGGTTTTTTTATGAAATTTTTATGTCATGTTCTTCATCAAGTCTAGTTTATCGACACAAAAATTCAGCTAAAAACACAATCCGGAAGGTCGTCAAATGAGTTTTGGAAGTTTGACGACCTTCCCGGTTGAATTTTTAGCTGAAATTTTTTGTGAATAAACTAGACTTGATGATTAACATGCCATAAAACTTTCATCAAAAAACCCACCGGGAAGGGCCCCAAAATCCGTCGGCCGGACGGCGGTTCCGGTCAGGAAGGCCTGACCGGAACACTACTCATGCCAATTGCATTTCAGTCCCCATACTAGACTTCTTCAAAGCCTCCAAATACCTACCTACCTTTTGGTAGTGTTCGTGCATTGATCCATGAAGCATTTTATGAGAGTTCAACTTGACTTTGTATGCAAATGACCTATTAATTATAACCCTGTAAGCTCTTTTCACAGTTTCAATAATCTCTTTTGCAGGTCAATGGGGTCGTGCTTTAAATACTTCAAGAAACTGTCTCACCACCTATGGACACTTGAGTTGTTTGTTTTTTTTCATGTTTCTACGACATGTGTGCTTACCTTGAAGTGACTTCAGCACAAATGTTGCTCGTCTGCACAAGAGCAATACAACCTAAACGGACACCCTTCTGGACATTTGACCCCCAATCTATGCCCCCTATTCTTGTTACTCACAACAATGCTCAGATTTCGACCTTGTAAAATAGCTTACTTTGCTACAGCATTCTTGAAATCATTCCTAGTGTCAAATCTTTGCCCTAAATTCCACTTAAAGTTAGCAAAGTCAATGTTAGAAGTTACAAGATCAGAACATTTTCTCTTCTTTTTTCTTTCAGCCAAGTGTTCTTCTTCACTTTGTGGTGGAGTGATGTAAGTTTTCTCGCACTTAAAAAGATTGTAGAATAGTGGTGAAAGTACGAGTATCGTCTCCACAGGGACGGACAAAAGGGAATCAAGGATTAACTAAATTCAGCGATTAAAAAGAAATAAAAATAAATAAATGCGTCGTGCGAGATTTGGTTGATTGAGAAAATTAAACTAAAACGAATGAATGATTAAAATAAAAGATTGGGTTCTCTCTAATTAACGATGAAGGGAACGGGGATTGATTCTGGGGTAATCAGATTTCTAGCAGATCAGGCCTAATTACATGAATTTAATTTAATTGAGCCTAGCTAATCAATACTAAGTTCTTACCGCTCTCGCGGCGTAGAGTACAATAATTTAGGGGACCAGACTGATCTCTCATGCGACAGGATCCTAAATTATTGCCAAAACGAGCGAGCTTACGGCCCCTTAATCGCTACTAATCTCTTAGCGAACGATTAAGTGTGTGTGAATGTGTCCTAGAACAAATTAGATCTCTCTTAATTTATTCTATAAGCAATTGTAATTCTAGTGGTCATTCTAGGTTACAAAAGATATCAATTAAATTATTTTAACACAAATTAAACGGCATTCATGCAATTTACACCATCAAGAACCTAACCATACATCATGATTAACCCCTTCATCAACCCCAAATCCCTAATTAAAACTACTCCCTATTCATAATTGAAGAATCAATAGAATTGAGATAAATAGAATTAATTGTCATTAATCAAAAAGTAGGAATTTACAAAGAATGTTAAGGAATTGAAAAACCTGGCTGAAAAAGCTCTCTAATCTCGTCCTTAATCTCTCTCTAAAGTTTCATCCCCCTTAATTGTATTTAGGGGGTGATATTTATAGGAAACAATCAAATTTGGGCTGATTTAGGACTCCCGTAGCCGCGCTCGGCGTCCACGCTCGGCGAGCGTGGCGTCCGAGCGTGCGGAGCAAGCCCGTGTCATGGAATTACGCTCGGCGAGCGTACCAGCCACGCTCGGCGAGCGTGGATACGAAATTTCTCTTTTAACTCTCTGCCTCGCTCGCTCGGCGAGCGTACCAGCCACGCTCGGCGAGCGTACCAGCCACGCTCGGCGAGCGTGGCACTTTTCTTCATGTTTCCTTATTTCTTGCTCCAAGATGCTCCCGTTTGCTCCCGTGATTGATCCAAAAGCTCTTTCTTTATTGAAACTTCATCGCGAACCTCCTGGTGACCTTCAAAATTCCAAATTCTTTCTCGAACATGCCTCTACTCATCCCGATCACTCCTAAAGCTCCGATTCCGAGCTCTCAACGACCTGATCTCAACTTTAGAATGCCAAAACTCGTTCCAACACCTGACTAACATGGCTTGAGCTAAATATGACACTTATGACGCCTAAAAGCGAGGAAACCATCAAAATCCGACTCCAACACACATCAAATGCGTGTTGAAATATGAACTTATCAGATTCCCCCATACTTAAGCTTTTGCTTGTCCTCAAGCAAATCGAACAACGGGACTTACGATAATCACCACACTTAATTAAAACAGTCAGCATGCACACGTAGCTAAAGGGATATTCACAGAACAGACAATCTAAATCAAGAAAATTCTTCCCTAAACTACGTCTTTGTGCTCAAGCTAAACTATTTGACAAAATTATTCACAACATCCTTAAAGTAATGACAGCATACACAAATAAACTAGTTATTGATCAGAAGGACTTGTGAAGGTGAAGGTGAATGGTGATGAACAGTCCCTCTTCTTTTTAGAGATTGGAATATTCCAACAAAGACTCAATGTATTCAGGAATTTTAGGGTTATTCTTAGGATCAAGGAACTCAGTAGGTCACAATTTAGGATCAATCATCTAAACTTATGCAAAGAGTAGACATGGTGTACAACTAAGCTAAACCGCCGCGGCACATTGGTGCTTTGACGTATACTTGAAGTACGCGGAGGACTAAAGCCAATTTTTGCTAAAGCCTCCAAGTTCATTAATTAAGTTTAGTTTTCCTTGTCATGTTGGCACGAGAACGCCATTTCTTTCGAAAGATACCCAAGTCTCATCTTATTATGCAAAACACTTACGCTTTTTGACAGGGGTTCCCATTCTCTTTTTCACAAGGCAAGAGGTCTAACTATATTAATTTTTCACCTTTCGGATTCTCACTAGACATTACCCCATTCTAATCTCGGCCTCACCAAGGAAAAATAGCAATTAAAGTTCATTTATTTCAAAGTGAATCCATGCCTACAATGCAATCCTCGAAAGTATCAAATTCCTAAAAAGTGACTGCTCTTACCCCATTTGGGGCATAGGAACAGTGCCAAAAATGGCTCCTACACAAATTCCCTAAACTTAGCAAATTAATCCCTTAGTTCCCTAAACATCAATACTACGTCAGAAATATTCACAGGTATAGAAAACAGCCCATTTGGCCATGGAGCTCAATTAATTGGGTGAACAAGGAATGGTCAGGCTCAAAAATGGCTTCTCTTAAAGGACTTTTTCAGGTGGGATGGAAGATTTATAAATTAATTCAATGGGTGACTAATGCCTTCATCCTTTCAACAACCAGATTATAGTGCAAGCAATATAAGCCTAAACACTTCAAGGATGTCCTAAAAGCATAGTCAAAACGCTAGCCAGCTCACAAAGACACAGTTTAGAGAAAAAGTTTCTAAAAATTTGATATGAATTTTCTATGAATATACACTTAACACCTGCGCATGCTAACTCTGAAAATCACATGTAACAACTACTGCCCGAATGCCCAATTCGCTCCCCCACACTTAAACTTTGGCATCGTCCTCGATGACCAACTATGCACTATGCACAAGGGGGTAAAGAGGAAAGGGTCACGCGTGCTCAATCTTAACTCAAGTCAACATTACAAATAGGCGATTATAAGAGTCGCAGAAACTTCCCTAGGGCGCTGGTCCGTGCAGAACCAAACTGAGTCTAAGTGATCCTCGGCACATCATCCCCAAAGCAAGACCCTGAGCTGCAAAAACAAAACACACAAAACACACAAAACAAACAAAACAACAACAAATGCAGAAGTAAGCTCGGGTTGCCTCTCGAGAAGCGCTATTTTTAACGTCGTTTGCCCGACGCAACACCCTCATACGCTCTCAAATAGCAAAGACTGCAGTGGTGCACTAACAATCAACGTTTCCAGCTTCCTTTCGACAAATGCCATTAAGTGGCGCAGACCTTTAAATTCTTAAGTAAACGTAGGTAGCACACGGTGTTCATAACCCTCATCATCACAAAAGTGAAGTATGAGACCCTCATTCTCTTCGGGTGGACAGAGAACATGATTCCAAATTTTGATTACTCTAGGTATCACCGGAAGCTCAAAAGATGTTTCAAAGAAAAGATCCGGAGCAACATCAAACTCGAACTGTAGCATGGGAAAGTATTTTTCTTCCTCACAAATATATTGAAAATTCATAGCATCTCCTCTGGACTCTGTATCACTCCCCATGTGAGTATCCCAACTCTCTATAATACCGTTCTCATGAATGTCTTCTTGGATGATGTTGTCACTTTCTAGACAAAAAGGAATATCATCCTCAAGGAGTGAATAAAAGAAATCCAAACCTGGACTATCGTAAGAGGAGTAATCTTGTATGTGGAGCGGGACTTCTTCATCATGGAGATCATCTACCTTGCTATCACTCTCTTGGAGCTCGTGATTATCTTTTCCCAACTCATCTTCAATACCCAAACCTACCTCAGTAGCACCATCATCACGACTGATCTTCTCCTTGCCCTCCTCAGTTGTTGAGACTAATGGTAAATCAAACGGCTGGTGAGTTTCTGTATGGATATCACAGTGATTTGTAACTTCATCCGTTACATCTTGTGCCGTTACAAACTTTTTCATGTATTCTTTGAAAAACAACTTGACACTATTATCTTTTTCTTCATCTTCAAACATAGGTGAGTCTTCAACATCATTAGGAAGTGTATCATCCATCATATTCCCACCATCATTGTCTGACTCACTCCCATGATCATCCATATTGGTCTCCTCATGTTGGGCTTCTATGTCGCTAGGATGGGATCTCTCAGACTCCTCAGATAAAGCCTTTGCAATCTGCCTCAATTGATTCTCCATGTTCTGCATCCTTGAGTCCGCCCTCAGTTGATTTTGCGCTAATTGATTGAGCACTTCTTCCAAGCTAGAAAGTCTCTTTAAATCTGCCTCCTCTTGTTGATCATGAGGCTCATTACTCAGGAAGTATGTAGGAGTGGCTGAAACATTTGTGTCTGTAAGTTGTGGGGAGGACGAAGTGGGGTATGGAGTTGCCCAGTAAGGATGGTCATATGGAGGTTTAACGGGGCAAAAAGATATATGGTGGCATTCTCCACAGAAGGAACAAATATTATTCTTAGGCATAAAGGGTTGCGTGGTTGGATGATATGAATATGATAGCTGAAGATTTTGTGGTGTTGGAGAATAATTTTGATGAGCTGTGTAGTATTGAGGAGGAGGAGTGTAAGGAGGGTATGGCGTATATGGTGAATATTCCATGGAGGTTTGAGGGTAAGGAATTCCTCCAGGAATTTGGCTGAATGGGTTCATCTCATGCCTCTTAGAAAAATACCTGAGAGGTTAGTACAGAAAAATCATACGGAAAACTAAAGAAAATCAAACTAAAAAAAAATCTCGCTGAAATTAATTAACTCTTAAAACCGACACCGTCCCCGGCAACGGCGCCAAACACTGATGTAAGTTTTCTCGCACTTAAAAAGATTGTAGAATAGTGGTGAAAGTACGAGTATCGTCTCCACAGGGACGGACAAAAGGGAATCAAGGATTAACTAAATTCAGCGATTAAAAAGAAATAAAAATAAAATAAATGCGTCGTGCGAGATTTGGTTGATTGAGAAAATTAAACTAAAACGAATGAATAATGATTAAAATAAAAGATTGGGTTATCTCTAATTAACGACGAAGGGAACGGGGATTGATTTCGGGGTAATCACATTTCTGGCAGATCAGGCCTAATTACATGAATTTAATTTAATTGAGCCTTGCTAATCAGTACTAAGTTCTTACCGCTCTCGCGGCGTAGAGTACAATAATTTAGGGGACCAGACTGATCTCTCATGCGACAGGATCCTAAATTATTGCCAAAACGAGCGAGCTTACGGCCCCTTAATCGCTACTAATCTCTTAGCGAACGATTAAGTGTGTGTGAATGTGTTCTAGAACAAATTAGATCTCTCTTAATTTATTCTATAAGCAATTGTAATTCTAGTGGCCATTCTAGGTTACAAAAGATATCAATTAAATTATTCAAACACAAATTAAACGGCATTCATGCAATTTACACCATCAAGAACCTAACCATACATCATGATTAACCCCTTCATCAACCCCAAATCCCTAATTAAAACTACTCCCTATTCATAATTGAAGAATCAATAGAATTGGGATAAATAGAATTAATTGTCATTCATCAAAAAGTAGGAATTTACAAAGAATGTTAAGGAATTGAAAAACCTGGCTGAAAAAGCTCTCTAATCTCGTCCTTAATCTCTCTCTAAAGTTCCATCCCCCCCCTTAATTGTGTTTAGGGGGTGATATTTATAGAAAACAATCAAATTTGGGCTGATTTAGGACTCCCGTAGCCGCGCTCGGCGTCCACGCTCGGCGAGCGTGGCGTCCGAGCGTGCGGAGCAAGCCCGTGTCACGGAATTACGCTCGGCGAGCGTGGATACGAAATTTCTCTTTTAACTCTCTGCCTCGCTCGCTCGGCGAGCGTACCAGCCACGCTCGGCGAGCGTGGCACTTTTCTTCATGTTTCCTTATTTCTTGCTCCAAGATGCTCCCGTTTACTCCTGTGATTGATCCAAAAGCTCTTTCTTTATTGAAACTTCATCGCGAACCTCCCGGTGACCTTCAAAATTCCGAATTCTTTCTCGAACATGCCTCTACTCATCCCGATCACTCCTAAAGCTCCGATTCCGGGCTCTCAATGACCTGATCTCAACTTTAGAATGCCAAAACTCGTTCCAACACCTGACTAACATGACTTGAGCTAAATATGACACTTATGACGCCTAAAAGCGAGGAAAGCCATCAAAATCCGACTCCAACACACATCAAATGCGTGTTGAAATATGAACTTATCATGGAGTGTTAATGTCTTCATCACTTCCCTCGTACTCACTTCAAAACTCAGCTTCTTTTTCGCAATTCTCGTCTTCTGGAGAACTTTTTTGCCCATTTAGCTTACTTTCTTCAGCCTCTTTCTGAAGTTTTTTTGCAAGTTCTAACAGTTTGTTGTTACATTCTTTCACCCTATTCTTTGCAACTCTATATTCATCATCACTAACCTCTAACTCGTTTCACTGAAGTCTTCATCTTCTGTGTGACCCGAGTCACACTCGGCTTCTTCATCATCCTCTTCTTCTATTTCAGGTTCAGTTTGTGTTTCATCTTCAACACGGTTTGGGTGAACCTCATCATCTTCACCTCCTTGGGAGACATTTGGTGCTCCAGTTTTATGTCCAGCTTGCCCACCATCATCAAAGAGTGTGTTAACCTCATCGTCTACACCTCTTTGGGAGATATTTGGTGCCCCGGTTTTTTATGGTAACATCTCCACTATGTCTGCTTCATCAATCCCATGCAGCACATACATTTCTAGTGACCTAGAGTGCAGTAGTATTTGAGACATCTCTAGCACCTCTTTATCATTATACACCTTCCTTAGCCTTTTATCCAAAGTCATCCCAGGAATCAAGTAGAAGATTTCGTCAATGACATTGTAACTCCCACATTTCTTTGCCAATTCCTCAAGCCAAAACCAACATAGTTCATCGGTATCTATCTCAAAACTTATACTATGTCCATTCAAATAAACTAGTTTATTATTTATCTTCCTAAACAAACCTCCATGCCAGAATGTCAAGCTTATTGTATCCATTCCACCGATCGTAACCTACACAACAATGAAATGATATATAAATATAACTTTCACACAATTCTCAAATATTTGTAAGGATGGTTTAACCCTTTAATGTAATCATTAAAGCAAGTCCAAATTACATTTATTTTGACATTAAAGATATACATGTATACATACCATTAATTTACAGATATATAGACTAAAACTAGTACAAATTGAAGTGGACTCTTGTTTTTTTAAAACAACAATTTGGAAAATAGGATGGAACTGAAACAGACCTATTTATAAGAACTAGTTTGGTTAAGAAATGTTATGGAGCTAATGAAGCTAATTCATTGATGAAATCTTCAGCTAAATTACAACGACAATGATCGTCTTCTGCAGCTAAATTACATACGAGCAAGTATGTAATGAGTTATACCTGTAATCAATGGTGCCGCCGGCAATGAACGTCGTCTGCCACTAAGGCTCCATTTAGTCATCCTCTTTCAAACAGCGTCCAAATGTCGTTTGTCAAAGGCGGGTTTCATTAAAACAAGGGTTTAATTGGGGCAATTGTCGTTTTAAACATTGACCGTTCGCGGGTTTGTTAATTTCACAAGTCAATTGACCGTTGTTTTAAAATTTTGACTGCCCCAGCCGCTAACAAGTCGTGAGGATCTATGGTAGGCAAAGATGGCAAATTATACCGTGCAATCGGTGCCCGGTTGCAAAATGACGCAACAAGTCTTGTTTTTTTTGTTTTTGTTGTTAAAAAATGATAATAACTTTTTTATTTTTGATCCGATTTTTATAAAATTTATATCAACATTTTTTATTTTTCATGATCTTTCAAATGAGACCAATATTGCTTATGTAATTTTAAGAAATTATCGAACTATTATATTAATGAGTATTGAATTATAAGGAAAATCGAATCTGTTTGGGAGATGATAGGTTTGTGAAATAAAAGATCGAATCTGTTTAGGAGTGGATCAGTGGCCTCAGTTACATTTGATAATACATCGAGTTACATCTTTTTATGAGCGAGTTACATCTTTTTATAAGCAAGTTACATCTTTTTATAAGCAAGTTACATCTTTTTATAAGCGAGTTACATATATATACACACGAGTTGCATTTGACATGCCTGAACGCGACTTACATATATTCACATGTAAAGTTAGATATTTTTACACGTAAAGTTACATTATTATACATGCGAGTTACATATTTACACACACGAGTTGCATTTGACATGTCTGAACGCGAGTTACATGTTTTTTTTACGTAAAGTTACATATTGTTACACGTAGAGATACATATTTATACACACGAGTTGCATTTGGACTGACTGAACGTGAGTTACATATTTTAACACGTAAAGTTACATATTTTATACGCAAATGTTAATATGTTAAAATTACATAGACAATATTGGTCTCATTTGAAAGATCATGAAAAATAAAAAAAGTTGATATAAATTTTATAAAAAAACGGATCAAAAATAAAAAAGTTATTACCATTTTTTAAAAAAGAGAAAATAATATTCAATGGGTGCATGGTGCTCACCATGCACCCGTTGCACGGTATACGCACTCGCAAAGATTGGATTTTTATTGGATATTTGAAAAATCAGACCGTTAAATGAAGACCAGGTAAAGATTGGATTATTCTTTTCCAATTTCCCCATCTTATTTAGGTTTATACGATAAAATTTGGTCCTATTCTCAACCATTTGATTTTACTCTCAATCCTTAAAACCATGATTTTATTAATATAAGATGATTTTATTCTTTTCAAATAAAAAATATTGCCTAAATATATTTTAGCAATTATGATAACTAGCTAGCATGTTGATACTACCTCCGTCCCGGTGGACTTTGTCAAGTGCAAAGTAAGTGAGAAATAAGAATAGTAAAAAATGCGTGGTTAAGATTTGTGCAGAGGAGAAAGAAATACGCAGAATCACAAATTAGTTGTTTTAATAGGAAATTGGCATAGTTTTTTGCGACAACCAAAAAAGAAAAGTTGACAAAGTCCAATGAGAACGGAGTAAGTAATATTTAGAACATGTAGTTGACAGATGTATTCCCACATGAAGATAATTGTCTCTTGCTAGCCATGTGTCATTGAAAGCATGCATGGCATTTGCATGACTAGTAATTTATAGACTATTTGTTTCGTTGCTTCTTCTCAAGTCTTTTTGGAGTTATTCCAATTTGCAAACTACACAGCTCTAACAATTTGTCTATTTTATTAATTGGGTCTATTTTAATTTGTATACTTTATCTTTTATACTTAATTATCAAACATTAAAAAAACAACTATGTTATGATAACTATTTTATTATATGAATCATCAAAACTATTTCACAAAATATACAAAAATTAGCATATATATTTATTATTATCTAAATAATCATATCATTTTGAACATGACGGATGTAGTAATTGAGTATTACTCCCATAAAAAATGTCTCATATTAAACAAAATTGTCTCATTTTAAATTTGATCAAATTTACGTGTTTTAAAAATTGTGTCAATTTTACTTTATTTTTACTTTATCAATATAATATGAAATTCGACTACCCCATTTCAATTTCCGAAATGGGGTAGTATAAATTTTTATACTGTTTATGATAAGGAGAGGGACGAGAGCTTTTTTCAGAATGACTGGAGAAAGGAAGAGGCCTGGAGCAGACCTCCCTCCGTAGATCCGGATGATTGATGGAAGAAACACCAAACATATCCGAATTGACGGTTCAAGAATTTATACTACCCAATTTCTATTTCCGAAATTGGAACCTATATAATGACAAGGAAGTGATCGATCTAGCTCTCACAACTCTAGATCATTTCCGAACGGCTCCTTAATTTTTACTCCCTCCGGTTCTTATTTAAGTTCTCAGTTTGACTTCACACGTATTAAGAAAATGAATTTGACTTTACTGTGAAGTGCACTGTTTGGACACTGTTTGGCACTGTTTGACACTGTTTTGCACTGTTTTGTTTCCTAAAATGGAAGTGTGAACTTAAATAAGGGACATCTCAAAAAGGAAAGTGGGAACTTTAATAAGAACTGGAGGGAGTATAATTTTACTTTACCGATATAATATGAAACTCAAATTGAATTGACATTTCAAGAATTTATACTACCCCATTTCTATTTCCGAAATTGGAACCTATATAATGACAAGAAAGTGATCAATCTAGCTCTCACAACTCTAGATCATCTCCGAACGGCTCCTTAATTTGTCCAAGAGTTTCCATCTTATGGGTTCGACGGGAAAAGGGAGCCAGCTGCTGAGGAGCCGAGCCGAGTGGGACGGCGGCGAGGAAGACGACAGCTTATTCGCGTTGCAGCTAGCAACCGCTGCAGTGCTTCCGATGGTGCTGAAGGCAGCGGTGGAGCTGGACCTGCTGGAGCTGATGGCTAAAGCCGGGCCGGGAGCAGCCGTCTCCCCTTCTATGCTGGCGGCTCAACTCCCCACAACTAACCCGGACGCAGCCGTCATGCTGGACCGGATTCTCCGGCTGCTCTGCTCCCACTCTGTCTTGAATTGCTCTTTCCGGACCCTCCCTGACGGCAGGGCGGAGCGGCTCTATAGCCTTGCCCCAGTATGCAAGTATTTGACTAAGAACTCCGACGGCGCTTCTATGGCGCCATTCTTGCTCATGAATCATGACAAAGTCTTCATGGAAAGCTGGTATTTTTATTTACTCCATGCACTGATGCACTATACTATTCATATATCTGTGATTATTTCTAAAATAAAATAAATGTAATGTAATTATCTATATACCTATATAACGTCAATTTACTACCTAAAAGTTATATTTGAGATTTTAATTAGAACAGATATATACGAGGTACACTCTGAGATTTTTTTTTGGAAGAAGGTGGGTTAAATTATGATAACAAAACATAAACAGTAAAACAGGTTACAAAATGACAACAAGGCTTATGTCTGTAATCCGCCCTAGAATCAGACTTAGAATCAATCACCTCCATAGAAGCAATTAGATTCGCTGATCCCGCTTTGGGCTTAACTGAGCCAAGGACTTGCAAACCAGACTCAAATCACATGTTTTAAGTTCTAGAGTTTTCTTGCCGAAAAAACACGGCACAACCAAAATAGAGTAAAAATCCAAATAAAAGTGAAACATGAAGAAATCTAAAGAACCCAAAATAAAATTCTTGAACCCTAGCACCTCGTTCAACCCCTGGTGGTGGTTCAGGTGGAGGCCGAATCGCCGCTATGATTGTTGACGCGGAGTGGATCGAAGCATCAACCAATCGGAGTACATTCCTCTTGCCCTGCCTCCCATCCGTCCTGCTCACTGCCCAGCCATCTCCGATAGAGCATCTACCCTTCCCGATTAGTCCTCCTGTTCACCGCTGCTCTCCTGCCATCACCTTGTTCTCGGTTGATGGCTTGGAAGCCACCTTCATTGATTGGTAATTGAGTCCGCACACAACCCTACCCGATTTGCGCCCTTAGCGATGTTCGGAAACTCGTTGCGTGCGTTGAAATCCGCTCCTAGGTGACTGTCTCAGAAGAAACTCCTAGGGATCAACCCTAGAGACGGCCGCGTCTATCACAATGATTTATTATTGATGTTAGCTACACCCTAAGATTTGAATAACAAAAGATATTCATTTGATTAAATAAAAATAAGTAAAACTGAATTTTAATGTAAACATCAAATTAAAGTATTACTACCTCCGTTTCTATTATAACTTCCAAATAGATTTGGCACACAATTTAAGATAATGGGTATTGTGTGATGGAGAGTTGTGCAGAGAAGAGAGAAATGTTGTGAACTACAAATTCTTTACAAAAAAGGGAAAGTAAAAATTTTAATTGGAACGAACGAAAAAAGAAAGTTGGAAGCTATAATGGAACGAAGGGAATACAAAATTAAGTACTCCGTGTAGTATAAGACAAACTCATTGGGACGAAATATGTAAATTTAAAATGGTACTCCGTATATAAAACAAAAATATATAGGCATAGTACGTGAGAATAGTTTGATAAGGTAGCTTAAAATGGTATATATACTGCGTTGGTTAAAAGATTTGAAAGAGAATGAATGTGGCACTTTTTTATTGGAATTGGAAGCAATTACTAATTCATGAGCTAGCATAAACAAAATGAAAACTTTAATCATTCAATTACTCCCTCTGTTCATAATGAAGTCATGCTTTCCTTTTTTAGATGTTTCAAAACAAAGTTACACTTCCTTATTTGGTAAACAAATTTATCAATACAGTGCAAAACAGTGTCAAACAATGTCAAAACATTGTACTTTGCAGTAAAATTTACCCTTCAGTAAAAAAAATCTTAACCTTTGTGCAATTAAAGTGTGACTTTAATTTTGAAACGGAGGAAGTATAATTCAGGTCAAATATATACGATTTTTTTATTGCTTATGTACTTGTCAAATATAGTAAATTTAATAATAATATCCAAACACAGTCTATTTTTATATAAAACATAAAAATATAGTTAAAGAATTACTACATATAATCGATATTTTAATTCGTTCCATTTCTACGTAGATATATACATACATAATATTACGTATGTGATAACCTAACCAAAAGTGTGACACATATTCCCTCTGTCCCAATTTGATTTGCAAAATTTCCTAATTTGGTTGTCTCAAAATGGTTTTCCACTTTCTATTTTATGTATGTAAATAAAAATAAAATGACAAATTTACACTTACTTTTACTTTTTCCATCATCTACTTTTAGGAAGATAGACAAAAGTGTAAAAAGCAAGCAACATTTAGGTGTTGTTCTATTCGTCTTATTCTTATTACTTATTGCTTATTCTTATTTTATTTAGATCAGATCAGAAAAATTCAGATTCAGATCAGATCAGAAAGATTCAGATCAGATCAGAAAGATTCATATCAGATCAGAAAGATTCAGATTAGATCATAGCAAATTGGAAACATTCTATTATTATCGATTATATTATATTAGTAGTAGTAGTAGTATTACTATTGTTACTATTATTTATTATTTTTATTATTACTATTATTATTATTCTTATTATTACTATTATTAGTATTATTTTATTATTATTATTATTAATTATTATTATTATTAGAGAATTATAATTATAATAATAATAGTTATTATTATTAATTTAATATAATTATTATTGATATTATTATTTATTGTTATTATTATAATTATTATTATTAATATTATTATTAGAATTTTTATTATTAGTATTAATATTATTATATACCGGTTTAGAAAATTAAGATCAGATCAGATCAGAAAGATTCAGATCAGATCAGAAAGATTCAGATCAGATCATAAAAATTAAGATCAGATCAGATCTTAAAAAAATCAGATCAGAAACATTCAGATCAGACGAAGAGAACAACTTCTTAATTAATGTCATTCCTTAATTCGGGACAGAGGGAGTATAATTCAAGTATGTTTGCATATATACTTTTGTTTATCATTAAAACACGCCTCTATTCATATCATAAGTTTCACGATCATTACATCAATCAAAGGAAAAACAAAACCGACACCAACTAAACTCCAACAACTACGACTGTAAACCTTATGATAAAACTTAGAGACGGTCACCCCCTGAAAGAGCAACATGGATCGCTAAACATGTAGTGGGCTTGACACAATCATCCATGTTCTCATAGATCCAAACATCAATGACATAAAGAAAGTCTAAATTCTCAAACAAACCGAAAAAACCAACAACATAACCGGTAACAAGAATCCAAATGACAAAATAATAAAAACTAAAAGGAACACTTTCACCGACCCTAACCCAACGTACAACCCATGGCGGTGGTTCCGGAGGAGGCCGGACCACCGATATGATTGTTGACGCACCAAAGCGGTTTTCCACCGGCTCGGCTGCCTCTTCTTCATCCTCATCGATCACCCGTTCTTCTTGTGCTTCACTAATGTTCAGGCCAACATGCTTCCCAATCAGTTTACCCGCTGGACCCTCCCCCTCTGGACCCTCCCCCTCTCTGGACGCCTCTTCTCCTTCCTTCCTCGGCTTCCACAAAGTTTTCTCCATTGGCCACCACAACGAGGTATCGGTGCAAGTCTACTGCTAGTGAGCGATTACCTTTCTCTGCTAAAATACGATCGCCGCACCAAAGACGGCAAAGCACGAACCGTAATGCAAGGGAGATGTCTGTCATTTCTAACACGACTAATTAATGTTTTGCATATATACTTTTAATATTTGGTTTAATTAAGGAGTAGTTTTATGGAGCACCATATGACTCGATCTCTTATGTAGGCATATGGGTAGTTTTTTCCTTTTGTTTTTTTTTTACTTCAGGGGGGTATGGGGGAGGGGGGTTGGGGGTTGGAGTAATCAGGACTGAAACTCACTCCATTGAGTTTCAAACCCTTATGTGCCTAGCGGGTTTCGAACTCGAGACCTCCCACTAGGCACGATAACCTCACAACCAGCTGCACTCGAATGCTTGGTTAGTGTGGCACCATTCTAATCACTCATATTTTTAATGGGGCACCCCACTAAAAATATGGATGGTTAGGATGGCGCCACACTACTCCAATTAACTAAGTGTGTCTCTAATTACTTCCCAACATGTCCCGTAACAAAATTGTCACTGATTATATTGATCAACACCTTAAGAGTTACTTAGGAAATTAAGCCTCACATACAGGGCCGGTTCTGAGGGGGGGCAAGAGGGACGACCGCTCTAGGCCCGAAAAAATAGAAGAAAAAATAGGTCCAAATTTTTTCTTTATATATAGTGTGAGTAGGCTTCTTTTTTTATCCTTAAGTTCAATTAATTAGGTCTAATGATTAATTTTGTTGACAATTTGAAAATTTAAAATATCAATAAAGAGTCTTAAACAGAGCCAAGTTTAAAAATGAATATATACATTAATTTTTAGCAGGATCAGTTGTAGTTTTTAAAAGCAATACAATTGTTGCTGCATAAATAAAAGACGCATCTCTCCAGTCCTCACATCTTTTTAGCTTTTAAGGTTTTTTTATTCAATTTACAATAAAAAAAGGTTTTTTATTCAATTTAATTATAACATAAAAAATTTATATAATTATTTTAGAGCCCGTTTCTCTCAAATCTCACCCCAATTATTCATTTGTTTCCACATTTCAATAAGCTATATCTGAGTTTCTAATAGTTGTTTTAGAGGACGTCAAATTTGAAATCTTCTTGCGTGAATCCTCTTGGCAGCCAAACATTTTGTCTCTTTGAAAACCTTCATTTTTCAAGACTTCAAACTTTAGACCCTCATCAGTGGTCAATAACTTATTGTTATACTACCTGCGTCCCAAAATGATGGTTCTGTATTTCCTTTTTGGGATGTCCCAAAATGATGGTCTTGTTTCCCTTTTTGGAAAGAAAGATGTGGTCCATATCATTTCACTTTATTATACTCAAATCTCAACCACAACTTTTACCTTTTCAACCACTTTATTAAAACTTGTGCCCAAAAGAAATGAGACCATCAAATTGGGACAGAGGGAGTATTTATTAGTGGAAAGAAGTTTGCCTATGAAGCAATTATTAATGATTTGCTTCACATTGTTCTACAAGGAACGTTTTTAAGTAATATTTTTTCTTTTTATTCGATACTCGTGTTGTTACTTTTGCCCAAATATGTAACTTAAATAATAATAAAGTGATTCTTGCCTTTATTTTACGAACTTCTTTGTCCAAATATGGTTTACTGTTTGTCATGAATATAAGCTCAAAATAACGTACCGCTCATATCTCGATCATTATGCATGCTTAACGTGAGTGTACATTGGTTAAGCCAATAAGCCTCGGGGGACCGGTGGCTCACCAGTTGAGAAACCTCACTCGCCTTAATTGTACCTTACACGATTTCATACAATGATATGTTTGAATAACTTTCTCAATTTGTTACCAATTTTATCTAACACTGATATTGTAGGAATAATGTGTACTAATTATATAACCGAGCAAGCGATTTATACAGCGCGTTAAGTAGCATGATTATCTAATTATAGACCATAACAGGTACCCGAAAATGATCCAAACTAAGAGTCCGTTTTGTAACACTAAAATTGACTGAATTGGCCGATTCTGTTGAAATTTATGAAGTTCTGGCTGAAGTGGCTGTATTGGCTGATTCTGTTGATTCATGAAAAAATTAAATTTAAAATATTTGTTATTAATAAATTAAATAAAAAAAATATATGAAAAATAGCTAAAATGATCCTCTACAGTAACTTCAGCCAATACAGCTAGAAAAGTAACTTTAACCTTACTTTTTTTGCTTATTACAATATTCAGCGCGCGAAATCAAAGGTTACGTGTTTGGTGAAAAAGCTGATTGGTAAGCCTGATAAGCCGAAAAAGGGGTCACCAAACGGACTCTAATTATGGATCCTCTAATACAACACCAAAACTAAACAGTTATAGTCAATGCCGGTTCTGGAGAGAGGGCAAAGGGGCTCAAGTCCAGGTCCCATACTATAAATTATACCTATAATATATGCTATGTACTCCGTACGTAGTTCATACAACATCCTATGCGTCTTGATGATTAAGGAAATGGTAATTGCTAAGTAGTTTTGCCTCTTTGGATTCTCTTCTCCCTCTCTTGCCTAGAAAATCATACGGAGTAAAATTTAAAGCCCCAATTTCCCATTTAAAGGGTAATCTTCTCTTCTCTATTATATTTAAAGGGTAATTGGTAAGTAGCTTTAATTTGCCTCTTCCAATTTCAATCCAGCTATATTTAAACTGTAGTTCTAAACCATGCATCCATCTTATATTCTTCTCTCTTCATGCGAACTATTTTAGCAAAATTGTTTTTTTTGCAAAAGTTTAGCATTATTGTTAGCAATTGGTATCCTAAATATACAATTCAAATTAAATTAAAACCCTGCAATGAATTAAAATCTAAATCTTGATTGAATTAAAAACCTTGAAGTGAATTAGAATTGGATAGGTGTACAATTGATTAAGATTAACTTTGACTTAGACTTTGTCATTGCACAGCGGTTTGATTGTTGATGTACATATCATTTGGTTGTTTAAGGGTTGTGTTTTTAAGTTAACAAATATTGAGGGCCTCTTTTGAAGCTTCAATGTCTGAAGAAAGATTGCATTATTTCATGGCTTCACAATTTTATGTATTGAGAAAACGACAATGTTGGTTAAGATTGACTTTGATACTGCCATAGATGACTTTGGCACTTTGCCTCTAAGAATATTAGAAGAAATTGGTTTTTGTGAACTACGGAGTATTAGTTTTAGGAAGGAGGTTGATCTTATTTAATTTAATGAATTTATTACTAATAGTAAACATCTCTTGTTCTACATCTTTCTCATATTAAGGGCTTTTTTTAAACATGTCTCGAGTCTCTAAAATGTCAGGACCGGGCCGGGTTATAGTTTTAGTTTATTTTATTTTTCTTAATTGCACTATTAGCTTGGTGATGAATGTTCACACAAATTTAAGGTATCTCTTAAGAGAAGCAATACTTGAGGGCGGGATACCTTTCAACATGGCGTACGAGATGAGTTTATTTGAATATCTCAGTAAAGACACAAAATTCAACAAGATCTTCAACCGTGGAATATCAGACCTCTCTACCCTTACAATGAAGAAGATTCTAGAAGGTTACAATGGATTCGAAGGGCTCAAATCTTTGGTGGATGTGGGTGGCGGAACTGGTGTCACTCTTAACATGATTCTCTCTAAACATCCTAATGTTAAGGGCATTAACTTTGATTTGCCTCACGCTATTCATGATGCACTTCCTTATCACGGTATACCACTCACATATATAATTAAATTTTTTAGTCTATTTCATTTCAAAACTTAAATTTAAGTGGAAGTATCACATATTATAATTTATTCAGGAATTGAGCATATCAGTGGAGACATGTTTATGGGTGTGCCCGAAGGAGATGCCATTTTTATGAAGGTAGGATATTATTTGATAATATAATTTAGTATCGACTGAGATATCAATATAAATAATAAGTGTAAATTATAACTATCAAGTTAAAGTTTAGTTAGAAGAAGAAATCATATACTAGAGAGTTATTTATACCGGGCTTGGAAATTGTATAGCTAAATAGAGTCTATTGAGCTACTTTACACGTGTATCCTTGGGTAAAACACTAAATATTGTAAGGATCTTCCACTCTATTTCTTGGAAGTTCCCAAGAGACATCTCACCTTCTTGGAAGGACGTCTCCAACATATAAACATGGGAGAAGATTATTTGGAGATAGCTAGGAAACTCCCTTGCCATGTGTATCCTTGGGTAAAACACTAAATATTGTAGAGATTTTCCACTCTCTTTCTTGGAAGTTCCCAAGAGACATCTATCACCTTCTTGGAAGGGGGTCTCCAACATATAAACATGGGAGAAGATTATTTGGAGATAGCTAGGAAACTCTCTTGCCATGTGAATGGAAGCTATGATGCAACTTCCTTTTGTCTCCAAACTAGTCCTATAAATAGAGTGCTCCATGTTGTTCATTAGTATCAGTTTCTAAAGTGAGAAAAGTGTGTGAAGAGTGAAATACACTTAGAGCAGCCACAGACGAGTCAAAATACTAGCCAAGAAGATGGTGCGACTATGGTTAGTTTGTCATTAGATGTATTGCTTGTTACACATGGTGAACAAGAATGTTTAAATGTATGTACTCATGATGTTGAGTGGGTGGTTGATACATCCGCATCATTTCATGCCACTCCACACAAAACCTTATCCACATCTTATAAGTCTGGAGACTTTCGAGCTGTGAAGATGGGAAACACCAGTTTCTCGAAGATTGTTGGAATTGGTGATGTGCACATAACAACCAATGTCGGATGCGCACTTGTGTTGAAAGATGCTCGACACGTTCCAGATCTTGTCCACTCTGATGTATGTGGACCCATTGAAGAGGAGTCACTTGGAGGAAGTAGATATTTCGTGACTTTCATTGATGATGTATCATGAAAGGGATTGGCTTACTGTCTAAAAAGTAAAGAACAAGTATTTGATCGTTTCAAACTATTTCATGCCATGGTAGAAAGAGAAACAGGGAAGAAGTTGAAGTGTCTACGTTCAGACGATGGAGGAGAGTACACTTCCCGTGAATTCTCAGCATATTGCGCTGCATGTGGAATCATACATGATTAGATGGTTCCACGAACTCCACAACACAATGGTGTAGCCGAAAGAATGAACCGAACCATTGTCGAGAAAGTTCATTGCATGTTGAGTATGTCTAAACTACCCAAGCCATTCTGGGGTGAAGCTGTACTGACTGCTTGTTATCTGATAAATAGGTCACCTTCTGTCACTTTAATTAAATTTTGAAGTTCTAGAGAAGAAATGGTCACTAAGAGTTGTTTCTTACTCTCACTCGAAAGTGTTTTGGTGCAAAGCATTTGCACATGTGTCCAAGGAGTTGAGACAGAAGCTTGATCTCAAGTCAAACCCATGCATCTTCATCGGTTATGGAGATGAAGAATTTGGATACCGGTTGTGGGATCCCAAAGTGAAGAAAGTTATACGAAGCAGAGATGTTGTATTTCATGAAAACAAGTTTCATGAGTGTGCTCCAATAATCCGCTAAAAACATACTCCAGAAGACGAAGTCCGTGTATAATCAAACATTCCTCTCAGCGACAAGGAGATGCATGATAATACTGAACAAGAGAGTGATGGTTCAGTAGATAATGATGGTGATCACAGTGATGATATTCCTCAGTAGGGGGAGCCTTCATCTGAAGACGAAGCTGAAGGTACTCATGTTTGGCGTTCTATGCGAGGCATAGCTCCACAGAGAAAATAATCCACATCCGAATGGATATTTGTTGCCGGCGAGGGGGAGCTAGCGAGCATCGCAGGAACGAGAGAAATTAAGAAAAAGGTGGGGTGGGGAATTGTAGGGATCTTCTACTCTCTTTCTTGGAAGTTGTCAAGAGACATCTATCACGTTCTGGAAAGGAGATTTCCAACATATAAACATGGGAGAAAATTATTTGGAGATAGCTAGGAAACTCCATTGCCATGTGAATGGGAGCTTGGATGCAACTTACTCTTGTCTCCAAATTAGTCCTATAAATAGAGTGCTACATGTTGTTCATTAGTAACAGTTTCTAAAGTGAGAAAAGTGTGTGAAGAGTGAAATACACTTAGAATAGAAGAATTTTCCAATCCCAACAAATATATAATGTTCGTAGTCATGTAAATAGAGTCTATGAAATGGAAATTGACATGAAATTCTTTAGGGAGATTTTCCAAAATAGCAGTAAATGAAGTTTGGCATTCCAAAATAGGACTACTTTATATGTTTTTATTCCCGAAATAGGACTAACATAACAGTATTCGTTGTCATACTGTAGACGTACGTGACTGTCAAATAGTTGCAGTACAGTGCATTTAACATGGCAGTATTTATTATAATTAATGACAGTATTTTTCAATCATTGCAGTATTTTCCATACATGACAGAAACAATTCCTATTTCGGGAAGCAAAACATAGTAGCCCTATTTTAAAATTTCAAACCTCATTTACTCTTATTTAGGACAATTTTCCCACGTCTTTATGGTTGATGATTTGGAACCTGACATGCCAATTTCACCGTGGCATGTGCAGTGACTTAGCTAAATGCTCTAAATTGTTGTTGTCTCTTTTATTAAGGCTAAAGGGTCAAATAGGTACATGAACTAACTTAAAGTGTTCAATTAGCCCCTTATTTAGGAGGTTCTGTCCGACCGTCGCCAATTGGGACGGTTTTCGATGGCATTTTTTGATGAAATTTTTTTAGAATCTTGTTCATTAAGTATAGTTTACCCAAATCAAATTTCTGCTAAAATATAAATCGGGAAGGCAGTCAAATGATTTTCCGAAATGTACTGCGCTGTTTAACTGCGCAGTTATCTTCAAAAAATCTTTTGACTGCCTTCCCGATTGAAGTTTTAGCTGAAATTTGGTATGGGTAAACTACACTTAATGAAGAAGATGCTCAAAAAATTTTATCAAAAAATTCCATCAAGAATCACCCCAATTAGCGACGGCCGAGAAGAACCTCCTATATAAGGGAGTAATTGAACACTTTAAGTTAATTCATGTACCTATTTGACCCTTTAGCCCTTTTATTAACTTTAGCTTATTGTTCTAAATTTCATCTTATTGAACTTGCTCGAAATTATTTAGTGCATGCTTAATTATATGTGATCTATAATCTATTTGCAGTGGATATGTCATGATTGGAGTGATGATCATTGTCTGAAAATCTTGAAGAATTGCTTTGAAGCACTTCCGAAAGATGGTAAAGTGATTATAGCAGAGTGCATTCTACCAGAACAATCAGACACCTCCCAAGCGGACAAAAGTGTGATCCAATCTGATATCCTCATGTTAGCATATTGTCCCGGCGGGAAAGAGAGGACTGAAAAAGAATTTGAGGTCCTCGCTAAGGGTGCCGGTTTCAAACAGTTTCGCAAGGTTTATTTCGCTCTCAACACTTGGGTCATGGAACTCTACAAATGAATCAACTCCATCATTTTGAACTTTCTGGTTTAGTTGTTCTATTCGCACTTTCATTTTTAGAATAAATGGACTTGTTGTGGGAACAAAAATGAAAGAATCCGGGGATGAGGAACATCCCAATAATATAGTTTTAATGTAGTTCTGTAAGGTGTTACTTTTAAGGCTAAAGGGTACAAATAGACCCTCAAACTAACTTAAAAACTGCAAATCACCCCTTATATAGGAGGTTTATCCGGCCGTCGCTATTTGGGGCGGTTCCCGGTGAAATGTTTTGATGAAATTTTTTGAGCATCTTCTTCATTAAATCTAAGTTACTTATACCAAATTTGAGCTAAAAAATCAATCGGGAATGCAGTCAAATGAATTTTTGAAGATAACTGCGTTGTTTAACAGCGCAGTACATTTCTGAAAAATCATTTGACTGTCTTCCTCGTTGAATTTTTATCTCAAATTTGGTATGGGTGAACTAGACTTAATAAGAAGATGCATAAAAAATTTCATCAAAAAAATCCACCGGGAACCGCCCCAAATGGCGATGGTCGGACAGAGCCTCCTATATAATGAGTGATTTGCACTTTTTAAGTTAGTTCGAGGACATATTTGACCCTTTAGCCTAGTTTTAATAGTCATTTGAATACAATTAATTGCTTAACTTGTGGGATTAACTACCATGCATCCACCATTAGTCCATTACTCAAGTAACCATGTAATGACTTGTGTTGACAAATGGAGTGGATCGGATTGGTACTGCTCTAATATCATGACTGAACTCAACTAGTTATATTAGTTATATGGTCTCATTTCTTTTTGGGCATAAATTTTAATAAAGTGGTTGAAAAGGTAAAAGTTGTGGTTGAGATTTGAGTATAATAAAGTCAAATGATATGGACCACATCTTTCTTTTCAAAAAGGTAAACAGGACCATTATTTTGGGACATCCCAAAAAGGAAATACTAGACCATCATTTTGGGACGGAGGTAGTAGTTATTTAGTTCTATATTAGATCTTATATATAAGTCATTTTTATATCTTAAATTATTTGATGTGAGAAATTACACTAACTTTATGACAATGCCAATCTTGGCATATAAGATCCATACATCCAATTGAAGCCTAGTAACTGCGTATAAAGGGAAGCTTCAAAACACTGAAAATTCCATGCTTAAAATAGGAACATGGCAATTATATGAAACCATGCCAATAGCTACACGAAAACAAAAATTAGCTAATTAAAGAGAGACAATTAAGTGTCACAAACCATTTCTTTTTCTTAATAATCACCTACACATTATTAGCAAATCGCACTGGCCCTTTACCTTGACCACGTTGAGGACCATGCTGATACGGTTTTGGTCCTCTTGGATCTTCATGTACCTTATTAGAAGAGGGCTTTGGCTTTCTCTTCACATCAAACCCAATTTCTATATCTCCTTCATCTTGGAATTTCCTAGGCTGCCCCCACTCTTTGTGATCAAGAGTGTGAGCAATCGGATTATTCGCCTTAGGCTCCTCGCCTTTCTTACCCTTTTTATGCTCCTTTTTTGCGCCTTTCGGGTTCTTCTGGCCATTGCATACTCGTCCAAACACGCACGCAATGGCCGAAAGCACAACCACTACAGCCAATACGACAAAAACCGGTCCGAACGAGCCGTTGGAATCGGAATTAGAGCTTGAAACGGATGAAGGTGGTGTTATGTATGTATTAATAGGATTAACTTGGGGTTGTGACATTTTGGAAATCCTTACTAGCTTTTTCTTGGAGTCTTGGAGGGCTGTTATAAATTCTTAGAAGGAAATTAGCTAATCAGACTGGCCAGATGGGATACTTTGGGAGATAGAGAGGGAGATGAATCAATTTGTTTGCTTCATAGGTTGTGAAAGAATGGATAATGCTCTTATGCTCCAAGGGTACAAATATTAGCGCTTCAATCTGAAAAAGGAATTGCTTTCTCTTTATTAAAGAGTGAACTAATAATAAAGAAATATTCTTGATGTCCTTTACTGCCACTAAAATTGTTTGAAGTTTGAACATCAATCCCAAGAAATGGCAACATGTAAGGAGGGCCGCTTGAGCTTTTTGTTTTGTACTACCTTCGTTCCTAAAAATACTTCTCACTTTCCTTTTTGGGTTGTTCCCAAAAATACTTCTCACTTTCCCATTTTGGACAATTTGTGTGGCTCACATTCATTTTACCTTTTTCTTACATAACCATAATCATACATTTCCACTTTATTCCACTTTCTTAATAAGCGTGTCAAGTCAAACCGGGAAGAATTTTTAGGAACGGAGGGAGTACTTCGTAGATTGTTTTGTACGGTACTTTTGTCCACATAGACCAATCATAATGATGCAGTTGAATTATTTAAATCTAAATTAAAAATGATATAATGATTCAGACCAATCAAGTGTATGATAGGTACGGTAGTCTATTTTTTAAATGAGTACCCGATTTGTCACCTTTTTTATACAGCAAATCATGATTGTCCCATCACGATTTATCTTAATCTTCTTTATAAATATATAACAATAAGAATGATTTTTTTAACTTATCTTACCTAATATTGTAATAATGACATAATTAGACCTAAACTACATGCTGTTCTTCGTAGAGTTGGACTTTTGAGTTGCTTGCCGGTGATGATTGATGAAGAATAGGTTGGAGCATTGCTACTTTTTTCTTGAGATAGATATTTTAACAAAATCTAATTATCCAAAGTTTAACTTTCAATCATTTTGAGGACACAGTTTTATATGCTCGTAACTTTAACGGAAAGGAAAATTTTCTTTGTACACGTCACCTTTTACACACCAGGTTACACGCCGGTCAAATTTTCTGTTCACAGACAATTTGACCGGCGTTTTATGAAGAAAACCGATTTTCACACAGATAAAACTAAAAAAATTGTCTGTATCACAAACATTTTAAAATTCTCGTTTAAATTTTCGTTTGAAATTGTCTGTATTACAGACATTTTATGAAAAATTCTCGTCTAAAATGTTTGTGATATAGGCAACTTTTTATTTTTGTCACTGTGGAAATCGGTTTTCTACGTAAAACGTCGATCAAATTGTCTGTACACAGAGAATTTGAGTAATGTGTACCTCGACGTGTACACAAAATGGAACTCTAATGGAAAATATGGGTAGGATAACGAGGCACAATCTATAGTTTTATATAGTAAACTTGAGTTAAAAAACAATGACTTGTCAACTTCTTATTGGATAATTCAAGTTCTATTATCATTACAATTAAAACAATTAATTAATTCAATGTCTATCACACTTAAAAATCTTGCATTACGATTGATTTAGAGCAAAAATAGGAGAAAAACTCTCTCTTTTTTAAAGTGATATAACTTTTATATTTATAATCCAATTTTTACAAAAAATATATCGAAATTCATAACTTTTTAAGATCTTTATTATGACACCAATATTATATATATATATATATATATATATATATATATCATATAAATTGACTCGGTTCATCATTGTTATTCACTACATGCATCGCTCATCATTCTGAGAAAGGGAATGAGAGAAAAATCTTATTTTAATGTATTATAACTTATTTATCTGTACTCACAATTTTAGAAAAAAAATACATCAAAATTTCAAACTTTTTATGATCTTTCATATGATATAAATTTTACAAAAAGTGTACCAAAAATCATAAAGTTTTATGATCTTTCATCTGACAACAAATTGCATATATAAAAAAATTATTGTAAAATTTGAGTAATAAATCAATGATATGTCAAATTTATAGTGAAAGGGTTTAAATTTGCATTATGGGAAGTGCACATTTACACAGTAGTCATGACACATATTAGGAATCTAATTTTCATTATATATGTAAATCTATTGTTTTATTTAGTAAAGCAGGGTTACAAACTGATGACATATCACTATGTTATTGATTAACAAAAAATCTATTGTCATTATTATGAAAACATTTAATTAGTTCCAAACAAAAAGGAGATCTGGTCAAAAAAGGAGATGGAATAGCTATAATGGAAAATGGAGAAAAAAAGGAGGAAAAACGATAAATAACTAACATTTGACATTATGTAGACTCCAAACATTAAATCATTTAATTAGTTCGTACAAAGATGAAACGGCTAATGAACAAGTCTAGAGAAAAGTAGGAGAAAAAACGTAAAAAAACATATCCTTAGAAGCTATTATGTTACTCTTATTCTTATTGTTTACTTTGTATTACTTATTCTTAATTTATTCAGACAAAATCAAATAAAAAGTCAAATAATATTAGCCCAAAATATTCAATCTAGATTAGATTAAATCAGGAAAATTCAGATCAGAAAAATTCAAATCATAAAAGTTCAGACATAATTTATTATTTTTACTATTATGATGATTTCAATTTAATCTAAATATTTTTGTAGGTTATTATTGTACGTTGCTTCCATTGAAGTTAATCATGAATACTGTTATTATTGTAGTCATTATTTGTATGTTATTCAGTAAAAAATCAGATCTTAAAAATTTCACATCATAAATATTCATATCCGGAAAATATAACAACTTCTTAATATCAACCATATTAATGGAGTATAATTCTCGGAATAAATACCATGTGAATTCAGTTTCCAAAATAATTTTACAACATCAATTTTTTAAATAATGAGACTTTGAATCTCTAATACATGTAATAGGACTCTAATCATAAAATTTAATCTTACACATTTGAGTGAGGCTTTAATTTAAGACTAAATTTTTAAATCATGGATTTTTAGTTCACGCGAACGGGACTCTAATCGCACAACACCAATAATACACATGAATATCCAAAATAATGTAAAATTGTAAGCTCTACATATTCCCAATTCCAATTCAACACTACTTATAATCATCCTCATGATATAATTAGTCATATAAATAATTAATAACTATTACAATACTAATCACATAAATCACAATATAACCTCAAATTCATACTCCAAAAGATGGTGATTCATCATCCCTATTCTATGGTGGTGGTTAGTTCATACTACCTTTGTCCCTCTTTATTTAGCCATATTTGACTTTTTCAAAAAAAAATGATAGACTTTGATATATATATATATATATATATATATATATATATATATATATATATATATAATTTTAACAAATATATTTATGTGAAACTTAATAAATTTATACTTTTCTGAGCAGGAAGTTTTAACAAAGAACATTTTCATATCATTTCCATATTATCATTACTACTGTATATAAATATATAATCGGTTAAAGTTCAACACCATTGACTTAAAAAATAATGTTTGGTTAAATATAAAGCGACAGAGGGAGTAAAAGAAATCGATTATAGCTAAAATTTTGATCATATCCTATGAATAATTCACAATGGTTATCTATATTTGTCACATCACCCATTTCAAATTAACACTACCGGGGCATGCCCCGGGTGTTACACTAGTTATTGAATGAAATTTTACTTTTTTTAGATGAGAAAGTTTATTTCGAAACTATCTAAATACAAATATTAAGTGCCTCTTTGGAGTCTCCATTAAGTCTTATATAAATTCAAATAATCACTCAACACAAAAACAATTGACTACTATGCAGGGGCGGATGTAGCAAGGATGGTGTGGGGGCAGCTGTCCCCAATAAAAGTCTAGTAAAACCATATAAATTATTAGTAAATATTAGAAGTTTAAGCATTTGCCCCCAATTAAAAAAATGAATTGCCCCCAATAATAACTCTGCTGCCCAGCCGCCCCAATCCAAATTTCAAAGGCATAAATTTATGAATATCACCCAAAACAGCGAAACGACTGACTGAGCTTAAAGGTTACAGCTGAATTTTATATCAGGCAAGAGGTCAGTCTCAGTTTATATCACTTTTTTAAAATCATTAATCAATTAATCAATTTGATATTAGAGTGTTGCACTTTGAGTAGTTACGTTGGTCATTATTGGGTTGGTCCTCTCCTTGTATGACATTTGTGTTGTTTATTTGTTTAAACTCCAAAGCCATATATTACTCTTTATATAAATAATAAATGATAGATAATGTCATTAAACTTATCTAATGTAATTATTAATTTTATGTAAGGTTTTTTATGTAAATCCAATAGACTTTGTGGTATGATGACATCACTGTGACACTCTGAATAAGAAGGTCACAGATTCGAATCTCATCCTATTTCAAGAATGTTAGCGCCTTATTATAGAACAGAATCTATAATAAGTTAAGAAAGTTTGCAATAATAATAATAATAGATGATTTAACTGAAATAGTTATACATCTATTGGAGTCTAATCTTTTACATTTATTAGAAAAATAAATTTTCTAAACAAGAGGGAAAATTCTCGAAATAGGAGTAAAAATGTTTGAGAATTTCAAAATAGGACTATCATGTTTTATTCTATAGATTGGAGTAATTATTATCAAGTTTGGTAAATATTATCATGTTTAAAGTCTAGTATTGTCAAAACATGACAGTAATTACTCATATTTAGCGAAAAAACATGACAATCAGCGGCAGACACAGGCAAGGGCAATTGGGGGCCGCCGCCCCTGCAATTTTTTTGTAGGTATATTTACCCCGAAATTTTAATATATATGAATTTATATGTATTTTTTTACACTGCCGCCCACCAATCGAAAATTCTTGCGTCCGCCACCGATGACAACTCTATTTAGGAATACACAAACATTTAGACTTCTATATTGAACAAATAATTTATTAAATTTTATTCTTTTGATGTATCTTTTGATTATTCTGCACCCAATAAAACTTTTTCCTAGATCCGCCACCGCTACTATGACTGTCAGGCTTCAATTCTTCGCAGATTTTTATATCTCAAAGCTACTTTTACTTGATTTTTATTTTTGGAAGGACATGTCTCTTTTGTCCTATTATTTTGTATTTCCCTATCCAAAACAATATATATACACCATATAAGATTATTGCATATGCAATTACTCATTTCACTCAACTAAATAATCAAACATATTTTACTCAATCATTTCAGCTCATTTAGCTATATCATATCAGATGATTAAGTCATTTTAGCATTCATCAAACGGGGCCTAAAAGAACCGATAGGTGCACAAGTAGTAGCTCTATTTCTGTAATTTGAAATATGGAATCGTTGAAGTATTTTTCATGGTCATAAAATATGAAATCAATATGAACCAATAAACTACATTATTAAGGTTACGCTCTACGCCTCCTATAGATTTACATTTTAGAATGAAAACCCGAATTTTAATATGATTGCAAAGTCAAATCGATTCATAATCACAGTACGTACTTTTATGAAAAATGGTGATGATTATAAAAGATGGATGAATGATGCAGTGTAGAGGCTAACTTATTTAATTTATTAGTCCTATGACCCTATCATGTTTTTAAATTTATGGTATACAGAGTATTTTACTCCTAACTTAGTTAATGATTGTTAATTCTTTTAATTTGTCGTATATGCTTCAAGACAAATTATCTTTTAACATCTTTGCTAATCTTCTTATTACATTGATCTACAAGTTTAGGCAATACATATACATCACAATTTACATTGATCTAGTACTGCATGTATTATACGTACTACTCCTATTTTTTAAAAATTTTGATGCTAAAATTGTTTAGCAAATTATTTTTTGCTCAGCAATTTTTTGCATCAGCTATTGGATAAGCTTCTTGGAAGGCTCTTCACTTTAAATCATTGTCTAATGTTTGAATGGAAAATCCATTATAATAATATAATGGCTCGTAGTCTGATCTGGTTTGATAAATGACCTATTTAGGTGTATTTACAATTGTTGAAGTTTGATCCGGATTTGACACGGATTTGACATGGATTAACCGATGTTTTCGTGCCAAATAGCTCGTGTCAAAATGTTTTTCTAAAACGTGTTGTTAGAAGGGATGCTTTTCACGAAACACCTAAAAATTGTTTGAGATCCCTTCTCTGTCATTTTAAAGAATACCCGCCAAAATTCTTTGTCAGTCCCATGTTTTGTTGATGTTGTTTTATTTGATTTAATTAAATTTGATGTTGTTTGTTCCGGTTTGTTTATGTCCAATTGGTCTAATGGACTATTTTGTTGTGGTTGGATACTTGGATATTCGAAAAATGATTGCGATTAACTTTATATATGACTTCGATGCAAATGTTGCTTTCATTAACGTTTCTTTATGCTTTGCTTGGTACAAGCGCGAAAGCGATACAAGAGAAAAAGGCGAGTACTCCACAGAATAGAACCAGATTGGTAAATGGTAATCTCTGCTTTTGGTTTATCTGTATCGGTCATTCTTTTTACCAAAATAAGTTGTTCCCGACTTCCCGTCTCACACCAAACGATACTTTAATGAGTTTAATCCAAATTATGGATGTTTTTAATTGAATAGAAAATCACAGGTTTGATTTGATTTGTTTAAGTCTGGTTCGACTGAGTAAATGTTTGTTTTGTATATTTTAGACTTGCACAGAAACGCGTCCGGGTTGGGTTTGGGCCGGGCTTTTTATAAATTTTCTACCAATCAAACTTAGTAGTATTCTTAAAGTTCTAAAATTATAATCCTTTTCTACATTAATTTACATCTTCAAAGTTCAAACATCTAGAATGTATTCTTCTTGAAGACCTAATGTCTTCAAATTATTTGCTCTCTGGCGTATCATAGATCTAATAATGTCATATACGCAGAGGCGGACTCAGGAAAATAATTTTGGGAGGGCTAAAGCATTTTTTAAGGGGTTTAAAATATTTTTGGGATGGAGAAAAAATTATTTTTCATATATATATACACTAAAAAAATTCTTGTTGGGGGACGTTAACCCCCTGGGTCTTTACTACGGTCCGTCATTGCATATACGTACACTCGAATAATCTATTCGGCTAAGATTTAATAAGGTGCAAAAGATCTAATAGAACTCCTAACTCATTTTCAAGAATGTAATTTTCCAAAACGTGTTTCGAAATGTTTTTCAAAGAAGGGATCTCAAACAATTTTTTCCCTACATTGTCAAGTAAAAGTTCTGAGAAATTATTACAGGGTTTCTCTCTCGATATTTTGTAAATATTGTTTGGAACTGATAGAGTATATAGACTCGAACTCCCGGGTCTCATGACTATTGGGTCCGGACAGCGACCCACACACATCTTACGGATATCATTTGTATTATTGTACTGCTTATATGTCATTTGTATGTAATTATGTACTAGATTAGTCTTTTATGTAGTTGGACTACCGGGCCCATATTAACGGCCCGGCCCATTATTTCCCTATTTATACTCCTCTTGGAGCCATTTGTAACTCTAGAACATAAGTCTCAATACCACTATTCATTCATCTTCCTCTCTACAAGCTCAAATCTCTCCCATTTTATATATACTTGGATACCTATAATCCATCAATGGTGCTTTCATTGAGAGTTTGAGCAAAATCAAGTGAGAAATCCTCCCAAAACATACAAAAAATTCATTCCAATCACAAGATATCAGTCAAAAACAGATCTGAAAATGTCAAGAACAACAAAAAAAATCTGAAAATCCCAGCTTTGAGCCACCGTCACCTTCCACGGACTGATGAGTTGCCGGACGAGAAACGTAGATTCTACGCAAAGCTCCTGGAGCTAAAAGGCGTCTGTAACGACGCTAAAAAGAAGAGGACACCCCCCCCCCCTGCGGCGGAGCTCATGGTTGGGGTGTAACACCCCCATTTTTCCCGCCCAAAATAATATTTGAAATAATAATATATTGATAACAACCTTGATTTATTCCTAAAAAATAGATAGAGTTTTGCAGCGGAAATAACAATAATGGAAAAAGGGTGTGTTACCGCCACACCCAGCCCTCAACTTGGCTGGATGTTAAGGCTATCCACCATGAGTTCAACCGAATTAAAAACTTAAATTCAAAATTTAACAACATTATTTAAACTAAGTGAAGACTACACTTAAATCTTCTAAAGCGCTCTCAAGACTCGTCAAACATCATGAGCTTCATATTCATCATTACCTGCACAAATAAAGTGCAGAAAACGAAACAAAGAAAAGGAAACAAAAATTAGCTTTAGAGCTAAGTAAGTACTACCCAACCCCGTAAAATAATCAAGTTTGTCAAAAATAGTTTTTCATATAATACTATATATAAAAATACTCACACCACCGAAATTCTTTTCAAAACATTATTTATCAACAATCTCAAATACCCTTATAATTAAGAATAATATTTATAAGCTCCCAACAATTAATTAATATCTCAAAAGAAGTATCACTTTTCAAAAATAACTTTTGTAGCTAAAAATATCACCATTCCGAAATCAATGTCACTTTCAGATTCTTTTAAGACGGGCGAAACTCAAGATTCCTCGAGCCCAATGAATCGTTGTTGCGTACGACTCATCCCGGAATTCCGGCTCCCACCGACCACCAATTGGAAACTGAACTTCACCCTTAAGTGTGCACACCCCCTAAAAGGGATTCCAAGCCCTCCGAGTAGTAAGAAGTTCAAGTAGTTCGGACAACGTCCCCCTACCTCACAATGGGTGAGAAACCCAGGTAATTAGAAACTACTACCGCGGCCACCAAAGAACTTTTAAAGTTCTCAAAAGAAATACCGGGAATCTCCCGCCACCAATATTTATCGGGATTTCTCCCGCCACCAATAATCATCATAAACCTAAACTAAATCCGCGGTATATAGCTCTAACCACCCACACCTCGTGTTTCTCTCGAGATGTCAATAATTATTGAAAAACATTATTCCTTCTTGAAAAATCATCTCTCTATATATAGTCCTCCAGAATATCTATTTAATAGATACGTCCACCAAAAATTCACATTCATAAATACTCCAAAATTCTTTTACATAAAAATTCACTCCAAAGTCATACTAGGGATTAAATCCCAAAATATACCTTCAATATTTCTCAAATTCTTAGTCACCCCACATAGTACACATTCAAAATTCACACTTAATCACATAATGCATAATAAGCATATAATACGAGGAAAAAATTTTGGATTGGCAGAGAAACTTACCTTAAGTCCTGATGCTCCTAGTTATCTTCCTCTAATCCGGTCTCTAGATAATCACCTTTTTAATTAAGATGATAAAATTAGTCACTTATTCTATTTGTAATTACTTTACCCGATTTTCTCCTTTTATTTTATTATTCGAATTTATTAACTTAATTCATTAGTTATCCGAATTATTTGATTACTCACTTTCTATTAATAAAATTTCCTTATTAATTTCATCCATTAATTTTCAATATTTGAAATAAAATATCCGAATATAATTAACTACTACATCCAATTTTTATTCAATAATCACCATTAATTTTCACTAATTATTATCTAATTACTTTATTTACATAACCGAAAATATTTATTTTCCTTATTTTATTCAAACATTATTTTTAGTCCAGAATATTATTTTTCAACCTCAGTGATTTATTTATTTCACCATTAATACTAATATTTCCTTATTTAATTACTTAACTAGTTTTATATGGCCTAATTTAAATAAATAGACTAAGAATCGACTTTATAAATAAATAACCGTCTAAAACTATATTTTGGGTCTATATTTGACCAAGGTTGTCCAGATATATATTTTATAATTATTTTCCATAATTATTCCCTTAATTTCATATATCTATTAACCGGTTTAATTACAATTAAATATACTAAACCTTATTTTTATTAATTATAAATGGTCCATAAGGTCCTAGTTAGTCATGTATTTATCCTAGTTTACTCCAATATTTATTTAATAATTATTTTCGTTATTTAGTTAATTATTTACTAAATGTGTATAAATTGGCCCAATTACAATTAAATCAATTAAAAATAGCTAAAAATATTATTTTCCAATTCTGGTTGGTCCGAATATGTATATTTATACTAGGTATTTAATTTATATTTTTCCAGATTTTATTTATTTCATTTACTATTTTATTTTTAATTTTTATTGCAACTGGGCCGAACTGGCCCAAATTAAATTTTCTGGCCCAACCTGAAAAGGCCCAAAAGACAGACCAGCAGATTTCTGGGTTGTCTTCTTTCCCAGGTCGCCGGAAAAACGGGAATTCAAGGGGGGGGGGGGGGGGGGGGGGGGGGAGGTGTTACCTCGTCGGACGAGCGAAACGGCCGGCTACTGGCTCCGTTTGGGACGGCGAATGTCGGTGGTGGGTTGGCGGCAGCGGCAGCTCCTCCCTCTTCTCCGTTTTCCGTCGAAAAGTTTTTCTCCGGCGAAACTCCGGCGAGGCTTTTCTCCCTCGTTTCACGACCGTTTTCGACGATTCTTTTTCCGTTGGATTCGTATCACGAAGGGGAAGGTTTGAGAAGTATTTTCAGGGGTTGTTTCTGGCTCAAACGGTGGGTCGAAAAAAAAATATATAATATACGTATATATGTATGTATATTTCGTAGTTTTTTTTTTGGGATGAAGAAAACGTAGGTTCTGGCCTATTATTTATAGGGAAAGATGAGGGTTTTAGGCTGAGATGTTAGAGTTGGAGTTGGAGTTTAATTTTAATTCTTTTGCACCTTTATGAGTATTAGGAGTATAATTGTTATATAATTATTATTACGTAACTAACATACTCCTAATACTAATGTTAGTATTTGAGTATAATTAGTATTACCTAGTTATATATCTATTAGGAATATACGTATGTAGTTAGTTAGGAGTATTATGAGTATTTTAATTATTTAGTTTATACTTTGTATATTATACAACCTAAAATAGTTATATAAAAATTAATTTTATACTAAAACATAACTTCTATTATCGGACCATTTTTATCTGATTAAAAAGTCGTAAACTTGGAAATTTTTATCTGATTAGAATGTTACAACTGTTGAATTTTTTTTTTTGTCTGACTCAATTTATAATTAAGATTTTATTTTCGTAATATTTTATCTGATTAATAAAAATTATTTTTATTTTTATTTAAATTTTTGAAGTGTCACATTCTACCCTCCTTAAAAGATGTTTCGTCCCGAAACATAAACTAAAGTTAAATTTCAAAATTCTAAAGTATTACATTCTACCCACCTTAACGAGAGGTTACGTCCTCGTAACAAGAATATTACCTGAGTCGAGATTGTGAGCGTTTGCCTGAGTTTGATTCATCACGTAGATTCGACCTATATTGGGGTTGTTGTCATTGTTTCCATCACTCCTCTGATTCGGGTTTGCCGGTATGTCCGCCTTTTTGGAATTGCATTCAAAAGCTCGGTGTCCTAGCTTGTCGCAATTGAAACATTTGGTTTGACTTCCGTCACAATTTACGCCTGGGTGATCTCTATTACAACGCTTGCAGTAATAGTGCCTCTCACGATCCCTCCTCTGATTTTGACCTTGGAATCTTCCTCCGCCTTGGTTGTTCTGGCGCTGCTCAGGGCGATCAATCTTGGCCTTCTTCTGTTGCTGCTCCACTTCCGCATTCTTTCGGTCTCTTTTGTGTGCCTCCCTTTCCTTCTGGTGTACCAGGTAGTACTTACCAGCCTTTCTATAAGCCTCATTCAAATTCCGCGGCTCTGCTACCGTCACGAACTTTTGGGCCCCGAAGTTAAGCCCGTTAACAAACCTGCGGGTCATACTGGCCTCTGTCGACACCAGGTCCTTGGCAAATCGTGCCAGTTGAACGAATTTCGTGTGGTACTTCTGAACAGTCAGGTCACCTTGTTTAAAGTTGACAAATTCTTCATAATTTGCTTCCTTCACGTGATCTGGGTAGAAGCGATCCCTCAACGCTACTATGAGGTCCTCCCAATCGAAGCCCGGTTGCCCGAGAAGTGTTGGTCCGTTGGCGGCCCACCAGTGGTCCGCTTCTTTGTGCAGATAATACACCGCAATATTCACCCGTTGCTCCGACGGACAATTCAGTGAATCAAAGAGCTTGTCGAAAGTGCGGATCCAGTCCTCCAAGATAAGGTGGTCCTCCTCGCCCAAGTATTTTGAAGGGTTCCGTCCGGCTACCCTTTTTGCGTAGTCGATCCCAGGGTTTTGGGGTTGAGCTGTTAGAGTTGGAGTTGGAGTTTAATTTTAATTCTTTTACACCTTTATGAGTATTAGGAGTATAATTGTTATATAATTATTATTACGTAACTAACATACTCCTAATACTAATGTTAGTATTTGAGTATAATTAGTATTACCTAGTTATATATCTATTAGGAATATACGTATGTAGTTAGTTAGGAGTATTATGAGTATTTTAATTATTTAGTTTATACTTTGTATATTATACAACCTAAAATAGTTATATAAAAATTAATTTTATACTAAAACATAACTTCTATTATCGGGCCATTTTTATCTGATTAAAAAGTCGTAAATTTGGAAATTTTTATCTGATTAGAATGTTACAACTGTTGAATTTTTTTTTGTCTGACTCAATTAATAATTAAGATTTTATTTTCGTAATATTTTATCTGATTAATAAAAATTATTTTTATTTTTATTTAAATTTTTGAAGTGTCACATAGGGTCGATTTTTGTAGCGCCGATCTCAACTCCGATGCAGGTGGCTGGATTGGTACGGATCTGGACGGAGACCGCATGTCTGGAGGTTCTCCAAGCCTGCGGCGACGGTGGAGCTGGATCAGGGGCGGCGATGAACGGACCTTAGGTGCGGTGTTCTTCTCTAAGCCGTAGCAGCTGCTTATCCCATCTGGAATAGATACTCTTGGGAGCTTGTGCTACTCAGGGTTTTGTCGCAGGTGGCATTCACTTGCAGCTGGCAGGAGCAAAAACTAGGTCCGATTTGTTGCTGGGCAGTCCAATTAGGAATAAAGATCCAATCTCAAACAGTCCAAATATAAGAAGCTAAGTACCCCAAATTTCCTCCTATTTATACACTTAAAATATTTATTAAATGATAGTAGTATAATTATTACTATTATTAATTATATTATTTCCACCACCATTATGGCGGGTTAAAAACCCCCGAGGTGGTGAAGACCATTATGAGGGATTAAAATTTCCCGAGATCGCTAATGATGCATTATTATTGGCATTATTATTTTTATCATCGCCATTAGAGCGGGTCAAAAAACCCCAAAGTGGTGGATCCGAGCTCTAGTCTACCGATCATCTTTATTTGATGATGTGAATTATATTTGGGTCCCTCGACCTACCCTAGCCACCTTTATTTGGTGACTCGGGCATCTAAAAATGAGAGCCGCTACCGGCCGCACATGGCATTATGCCCGAGAGCGGTAAACGGTACACCTCGTTCTCCGAGACGCTAATCGCGTCGCCCAAAAGCCGTTGCCATGAACAACGCACCTATTGTATTCCGCTTATTTTTTGGAAATGTAAATAGAAGATACCATGTGTCGTATCGGCAGCCTACGAGCGACAAGCTCAGGCATACTCCATTGTATTTTGTATCAGCAAAGGGCTCAGGCCTAGCTGAGAGAGCACATCGTCCTGGCCCCGTAAGCCTAGAGTGAAACGTTCAGGTATGGCCGGCGATGTCCCCAGGACGATGGGCCCGCAAACGGCCCGCGTCTTGAAATGGGAAGTTCACCGCGTCGTCCACGCGCCAGATCGCAGGACGACAGGTCTGAAATCATGGCCGAGGTGGCAGAATCCCCCCACTCAGGGTTGGGCAACGGCAGCCGTTGGAAACCAACCAAAAGTCTAGTCCGCGTCATAAATAGGCGACGGGACCCCCCTGAGATCACGGACGTTATAAACGAAGTCCGAACAGGCCGAAGGACGAGCACACCCTTCGGCCGAAGCCTGAAAGAAGGATACTCCCCGAAATAGGGAACGGAAACGGAAATATAAAAAAAACAGAGAAAGGGAAAAAGAAAAAATAAAAGAGGGAAGCCGAGGACCGCGCGCACTCGCCGGCCTCGAGCAACAAAAAATGAATTCCCCACAACAATACTAAGTACATATCAGGCAAATACTACACATTATGGACGAAGCAAGACCATACATGCGGATTAGACGAGCGCCCAGCGCCGTCCTCCATTTGTAGACGAGCGCCCAGCGCCGTCCCTCATTTTCAGACGAGCGCCCAGCGCCGTCCTTCATCCTTAGACGAGCGCCCAGCGCCGTCCTTCATCTTAGATGAGCGCCCAGCGCCGTCCTCCATTTGTAGACGAGCGCCCAGCGCCGTCCCTCATTTTTTAGACGAGCGCCCAACGCCGTCCCTCATCTCAGACGAGCGCCCAGCGCCGTCCATCATCTCAGACGAGCGCCCAGCGCCGTCCATCATCTTAGACGAGCGCCTAGCGCCGTCCCTCATTTGTTAGACGAGCGCCCAGCGCCGTCCCTCATTTTTTAGACGAGCGCCCAGCGTCGTCCCTCATTTGTTAGACGAGCGCCCAGCGCCGTCCCTCATTTTTAGACGAGCGCCCTGCGCCGTCCTTCATTCTTAGACGAGCGCCATGCGCCGTCCTTCATTCTTAGACGAGCGCCCAGCGCCGTCCCTCATTTTTTAGACGAGCGCCCAGCGCCGTCCCTCATTTGTTAGACAAGCGCCCAGCACCGTCCCTCATTTTCAGACGAGCGCCCTGCGCCGTCCTTCATTCTTAGACGAGCGCCCTGCATTGTCCTTCATTTTTTGGACGAGCGCCCTGCGCCGTCCTTCATTCTTAGACGAGCGCCCAGCGCCGTCCCTCATTTTTTAGACAAGCGCCCAGCGCCGTCCTTCATTTGTTAGACGAGCGCCCAGCGCCGTCCCTCATTTTCAGACGAGCGCCCAGCGCCGTCCATCATCTCAGACGAGTGCCCAGCGCCGTCCCTCATCTCAGACGAGCGCCCAGCGTCGTCCCTCATCTTCGGACCAGCTCCACCGTCCTACAGGTTCAGTCCGGCACCAACGCCTTGCCACGTCATCATATTATAGGACCGGCTCCTCATCGCCGTTGTCCTCACATCATGCCTGGCCCCTCGGCCTCGGCGTGATTATCTATCTCAAGACCGGCTTCCTCAGCGCCGAGAGTCTTGAGCTGGCGATCGGGCTCATCATCCCTTCCCGGATGGTGACCATCGCCTCTATATGACGATCGGCTTCACCATTGCCTCATCATCATTATTTGGACCGACTCCTCATCGTCGTCGTCCTCATATCACGATCGACCCCCTCGGCCTCGACGTGATTATTTATCTCGAGACCGGTCTTAGTCATCCCTTCTCGGATGGCGACCGTTGCATGGATCTTCGGACCGGCCCCTCAGTGCCTTCGTCCTCATATCACGACCGGCCCCCTCGGCCTCGACGAGATTATTTATCTCGAGACCGGTCTTAGTCATTCCTTTACCGAATGACGACCGTTGCATGGATTTTTGGACCGGCCCCTCATCGCCGTCGTCCTCACATCATGCCCGGCCCCTCGGCCTCGGCGTGATTATCTATCTCAAGATCGGCTTCCTCAGCGCCGAGAGTCTTGAGCTGGCGATCGGGCTCACCATCCCTTCCTGGATGGTGACCGTCGCCTTTATATGATGATTGGCCCATCATGGCCTCGTCATCATTTATTGGAACGGCTCATCATCGCCGCCATGCTCACATCGCGGCAGACCCCTCGGTCTCAACGTGATCTTGAGCTAGCGACTGGGCTCACCATCCCTTCCTGGATGGTGACCATCGCCTCTATATGACGGCCGGCTCATCATTGCCCCGTCATCATATTTCGGATTGGCTCTTTTCATCGTCATCCGCGCATCACGACCGGCCCCTCGGCCTCGGCGTGACTATCTATCTCAAGACCGGCTTCCTCAGCGCCGAGAGTCTTGAGCTAGCGATCGGGCTCGCCATCCCTTCCTAGATGGTGACCATCGCCCTTATATGACTATTGGCTTCATTCTTGCCTCGTCATCATATTATCAGATCGGCTCATCATCTCCGTCCGCACATCACGATCGGCCCCTCGGCCTCGGCGTGATTATCTATCCCTAAGACCGGTCTCAGTCATTCCTTCATCGGATGGCGACCGCTGCTTTGACTTTTGGATCAGCCTCATAGTGCTGACGACCTCGCATCACGATCGGCCCCTCGGCCACGACGTCACACCCTATCCCAACACCGGCTTCATCAGCGCCGAGTGTGTTGGGCTAGCGATCAGGCTCGTCATCCCCTCCTGGATGGTGACTATCGCCACTATATGACGATCGGCTCCATCATCGCCTCGTCATCATATTTCGGACTGGCTCCTCATCATTGTCATCCGCACATCGCGATCAGCCTCTCGGCCGTGACGTGATTATTTATCACAAGACCGGCTCCCAGCGCCGAAGTCTTGTTATAGCGATTGGGCTCGCCATCCCTTCCCGGACGGCGACCGTCGCCCCTATATGACGCACTGCTCATCATCGCCTCGTCCTCACATTTAGACCGGCCCCAGCGCCGAAGTCCTTATCTAGCGACCAGGCTCGCCATTCCCTTCCTGGATGGTGATTGTCGCCTTCATATGACGCATGGCTTATCATCGCCTCGTCCCCATATTCGGACCGGCTCACCAGCGCCATCGTCCCCATATTCGGACCGGTTCGTCAACGTTGTCGTCCTCATATTCGGACCGACTCATCAGCGTCGTCGTCCTCATATTCAGACAGGCGTCCACCGCCTCGTCCCCCTATTCAGATATAGCGAACATCTTGCGGTCTCCGGCCGAAAGGCTAAAGGAGCCCAGAGTTCAGCCATATATCGCTCCGTCATCTTTATTTGATGACGTGAAGCTCATTTGCAGGACCATCGGCCATATATCGTTCTGTCATCTTTATTTGATGACGAGGAACTCATTTGTAGGCCTCTGAGCCACATCTTGCTCCGTCATCTTTATTTGATGACGCGAAGCTCAGTTGCAGGCCCATCGGGCATATATCGCCTCGTCATCTTTATTTGATGACGCGAAGCTCATTTACAGGCCCATCGGCCATATCTCGCTCCGTCATCTTTATTTGATGACATGGCGCTCGCATATAGGCCTCTGAGCCATATATCACCCCGTCATCTTTATTTGATGATGTGGGGCTCTCATGTAGGCCTCTCGGCCATACGTCGCCCCGTCATCTTTATTTGATGACGAGGAGCTCTCATATAGGCCTCTCTCGGCCATACATCACCTCGTCATCTTTATTTGATGATGTGGGGCTCTTATGCAGGCCCCTCGGCCGCACCATCGCCCCATCGTCTTTATTTGACGACGTGGAGCTCTTATGCAGGCCCCTCGGCCGCACCATCGCCCCGTCGTCTTTATTTGACGACGCGGAGCTCTTATGCAGGCCCCTCGGCCGCACCATCGCCCCGTCGTCTTTATTTGACGACGTGGAGCTCTTATGCAGGCCCCTCGGCCGCACCATCGCCCCGTCATCTTTATTTGACGACGTGGAGCTCTTATGCAGGCCCCTCGGCCGCACCATCACCCCGTCGTCTTTATTTGACGACGTGGAGCTCTTATGCAGGCCCCTTGGCCGCACCATCGCCCCGTCGTCTTTATTTGACGACGTGGAGCTCTTATGCAGGCCCCTCGGCCGCACACATCGCCCAATCGTCTTTATTTGACGACGTGGAGCTCTATGCAGGTCCCTCGGCCATACATCGCCTCTTCGTCCTTATGCGACAACGTGGAGCTCTCGTACAGGCCTCTCGGCCCATCGGCCTTACGTTCTGGTCATCTTTATTTGATGAACCAGACATCATATTGTGGACGGTCGCTCGACCCATCCCTTAGTCATCTTTATTTGATGACTAGGACTACTGATCATGATGAGCTACCCACATCTAGAGATCGGCCTCGACCATCCAGCAGACGGGCACCACTGCAGCTCCATCTCCAGGCCGAAGGGCTCCCACCTTTTGTTTCATTTTGGGGGCATCCGGTGTACTCTTTTTCCCTCATTGGGATTTTTTCTCACAGGGTTTTTCCTAATGAGGTTTTTAACGAGGCATCTCCCCATCGTAGATCAAAAGGTGTCAACCCTCGGCCCCCTGTTGAAGACATCATCCGACATGCATTACTCTACTCCTCTTCACCTCATTACACTCGCCTCAAGGAGTGGGGGACTGGAAGAGCGGGGGACTTAGCGCCTCCGTTAACCAAAGAAGCAAAATTTCAAATTTTTTTCATGAAGTTTACTCACCAGACGACGACAGATCAGCACACAGTTCTACTCTCTTTCGCCTCGAATACTCTCGACTCAGAGAGTGGGGGACTCCTGATAGAGTATATAGACTCGAACCCCCGGGTCTCATGACTATTGGGCCCGGACAGCGACCCACACACATCTTACGGATATCATTTGTATTATTGTACTGCTTATATGTCATTTGTATGTAACTATGTACTAGATTAGTCTTTTATGTAGTTGGACTACCGGGCCCATATTAGCGGCCCGGCCCATTATTTCCCTATTTATACTCCTCTTGGAGCCATTTGTAACCCTAGAACATAAGTCTCAATACCACTATTCATTCATCTTCCTCTCTACATGCTCAAATCTCTCCCATTTTATATATACTTGGATACCTATAATCCATCAGGAACCAATACACTTCATTAATTACAACGTTTACACATTTTTATACGAACACAATTATTTTACAAGACGGGTTATTTTATCTTCCAAGTTAGAGCATCTCCATTCATGATCTCTAATAATCAATTTTTTATATGATTCTTACCATTTAAATATTGTTATGTAATTAATTATAAAATAATCTCAAAATTCGTTTATGTCTCTCAATCATCATCTTCAAATAATCTATTTTTTCTTTGTCCCGCATTTATCTCTATTACATATCTTTTTCAAATAATCTTAAAATAATCCGGATTCATATTTTGATCCCAGATTATTGTAGCAAATAATCCTATTAAATAATCTATGTCACTCATTGATAATTCTCTAAAAAAACTGCCATGTCATCAATTTAATCTTGTAATAATCCTCCCAATGAGGATGCCCTTAGACGATACTAGTCAAAAACAATTGCGTAAGAAAATCTAACATTAGAGACAAGAAATGTGTCTCGAAAAAAAAGAAAAGGATGCCACAAAATCGATTTGGATTCACACATCTAGTATTACAAACAAGAAATGTGTGTCACATAAAAGAAATGGTGCCACAAAATTGAATTAGATACACATATCATACACATAGAGTATGTTTTTTGGCACGACTCCATAAAAAGACACTTTTATAAGCTTTTGAGTAACGGTAAGCTTTTAGCGATTGAAAAGATTTTAAAAGTAAATAGTGGCAATTGTTTGGCAAAAAACTGACTGTTTGGTTAAGTTTTGTTCTATATACAAGCTTTTGTGACTATTTAATGCTAAAAGCTACAAACTTCTCTCTGATGCTACTCAGTGTAATTTTTCGAAAAAGTATTTTTATTTTTGAAAAAGCTCTTAAAGATTTTGTCATGACAAACATATAATTAAAAGTTTTAAAATACATTTTTAATAGTACAAAATCTAGAAGGTATGAGCTTATGTCTACCAAAAATGCACCTAGACATGCTTGCAAAAGTTGGCAGACTAACCAATCTAACAATCCTGTATTATATTTATAGGCGCAAAAATGACAATCCAATATTTCCTCCGTTCTAGAAAACTTGATCTGAATGATTTTTCTTAGTCAATGATAATAGATTTTGAACGTGATTTTAGTTATTGTATTTGTGTGAAATTTACAACATTTGTAGTTTTACTAAAAAAAATTATATAATTTTCATATTTTAAATAATTTCGTATTAAAGAATTAAAGAATATCATTAATCAAATTTAATCATCATTAACTAAGAAAAGTCAATATGACCAAGTTTCGTGAGAGGAGTAATATTTGTAACAGTAATACAGTGTGAGTACAAAATATATTGGTAAATTTAAATTTGAAATAATTATATAAATATGACCAAAATAAAGATTATTTATAAAAATATGACTAATGACTAGAATAATAATAAAATCATAGTAATTCATATTCAAGTTTTGAGCTTAAATTAGCACAATTAGTTTTCACATGCATATTTATCGGCAGGTTATGAAAATCTCTTCCATCTTGAGCGACTCTTCAGCCGCCTAAGGAGAATTTGCCTGAGATTGGACAAACTCTTTTCGTGACAATATCTATCCATAGCATTTTGTCGGTGTAGCTGACTAGGTGGTCAATTATTTAGCTTCACGGGATTCGTAACCCTATACTTGGTAGCCCATAACTTTAAAGCCATCAGTCCTCTATTCCATTGTACCTTGGCAAGTAACTCGTAAATTGGGGTAAAAAAATGGGGTAAAAAAATGGGGTAAAATTTCTTTCACTTGTACGGGTAGTTCAACTAGCTGGGAGAGATATTTGAATTGACAACGACAACGACAACGTGAAAGTTACATCTAATATGATGACGCTTGTGTGCACTACACTCTGAAACATCTTACTTCATCCACCATCATTACATCTCTTAGGGTGTGAAGCGCTGGGGTAGGCAATTCCACCTTCTGAGTTATGGGGATAAAATGTCTTTCAATAATAGGCCATAATTATTTTGAAGAATTGATAGTTTGATAATAGAACGTTCTTGATGTACACCTTTTGTACAACCTGCTATTTATAAGGATGTTCACAGATGAATTGCATTTTTGTTTCGAATTATCAATGTACACCAACAAAAATAGGGAGTGTACAAAAGGTGTGGCATACACCAAGTTTTTTCTTGATAATATTGCTTTATAGCCCAATTTTTAGGTGTAATGCTTATTGGATCGATTCACGACCAAGTTAGGCTGAGTAATATACTTGGTCAGTCACTATCTTTATACTGACTCAGTCAGTTGATTTAGTACTAAACACGTTATCTAATGGCTAATACATTCAATGATAGTCTATCATGTCTTACTTTAAAAATAAAGTATCAATTTTTTTAGATGTGTAGGGGATGTTTGGAACTGATTCTGCTTCTTGTTCTTTTTTAAAGTAAAAACAGAATCAGAATCGGATTTCAGAATTTGAAAACATAATTGAGCTAGTCCTTTATTAAGAATTTAAGTTGATAATAAGATACCCCTAGCTTTCATTATGGCCTCACAAAATTGCCTGGTGAAAGACAAAGGGCACAATACAATAACTTTTAGATAATTAGATACATGTTTAACTACACTAATTTGTATTATGTACATGAAATGCCAAAGAAAAAGAGTGATGAGAAAAACACAAAATTCATAGCAGCTTCCAGGGAAGGCAATGAAGCTTGGAACATGAACCAGACCATGAAGCTTCACACTGATCTTCTCCTCTTCCATCAGCAATAACTGCACCATCACAACACTTGCACTCCATCCCAAGCGTTGCAAAAAGCTTCACATATCCTACGTTCATTTTAAAGCAAATTAGCATACACACATACAGCTACAAAAAATCAAGCATTTGGCGTTAGTGATTTGTGCATCTAAATGTCTAATGTCGGTTCTCATCGACGCTAGCTAATTGCCACAAATACAGTCCGAAAGATAGACCGTCGGCTCCGTGGGCGAAGACTTTTGCATCGGTTTTTAAAACCGTCGGAACATCCGATGCGAAGTTCGGATATCTTCTACCAACGGTTTTACGTGTTGTTAATAATCCAATTTAAAAATATGTTATACCAAAATAAATGTACCGGTTAGCGGCAGAGTCAGAAATATTTCTAATAAAGGGTCTCGGGGTTAGATCGAGCATAGAAAATTTTACTGCAGAGCAAACTAGTAGCCCGGCTCCTTCCTGACTCCTCCGTTGTATATATGAATATGTATTTATTGGAAGGAAATAAAAGTGATGGAGGAGTAAATCACGGTAATGATTTCAAACAGTTTCTAAGGGAGGTGGTTCAAGGCCTGATGCGCACAAGAAGTCACCACATTGATCGAATGAACTTCTCACACTACTACCGCCAAGAATTGAACGTGAGACCTCAATCCAAGTGTGAACTGCCTCACTCAGTCACGTTGAGCGACTCCTATGGGTGCCTAATTCAAATCATACTCGTGGATGTAAAATGGCGACAACCAAAGTCACTACACAAAATCAACGAATTTGACACGAATTCTTGACACAGATTCTTGACACGAATTTGTCAAAATTCACAGGAGATTTGACACGGATTTGACACGTATACGTCAAATCTGTGCCAAATTCCGTGATAATGCCAAATTGTCACCGGTTATTTGGCACGATGGCGTGCCAAAAATATGTTATGATATGTGCCAAAACTCGATCGTTTCGTGTCAAGCCGTGCTAATATCTTGTTTTTTCTTTGTAGTGGGTGTAGCATAGAGAATAAAAATGGCAATGTTTCATTTCTAGTATTAAGAACTCTTTCCCTTGAAACCACATACACCAACTCACACTCATATATACTTCGGATGAGTTAATGCATGGAAGATGAAATCAGGAAACCAAAACTTAAACCCGCACGGGTAGCTCAGTTGGTCGAGTGCTGGGAGATTTAGATCAATGATCAAGTATGGGTCTCTGGTGCGCACATATGTATGGGCCTATTTTCACTCTGCTGATTGGGTCGCCGTGACTAACCTCTACACCACCTGTCGGGTCGGGGTGGGGGCTCCTGGGGTGGGAGATTCCACCTTTTTTGGATCAAAGGAAACCAAAACTTACTGTTGTTATCTTGGTGTAAGAGGGAAATCAACGGCCTGGCTTCTGCAAAAGTTGTATGATTTTGTGAGGAAAGTTGAAGAACCAAAAGCAAGAGAAGAAGATAAGGCCTGAAACAAGGTAAGACGACCATGTCTACTGTACGTACTGGTTTATGAATTTTTCTTGTAGAAATATATAGAACGAATCCCAGCAATCTGGTGACCGTGTCTTATACGTAGTAGTTTAGTTTTTCTTCAACTTGAACAAAGTACATATATTTATATGGCCGAAATGACAATTAATTTAAGGCAAAAGGGTCAACGGGTCATAATGACACTATTATTTGATCTAGAAGGTGCGGAATTAAAGGGCGGGAGTAATTAATTGTAGAACAAATTGAGAAGCGTAATTTCCGGCTACAATTTGACTTCGTTGCATTTTAAAAAATAATCCATCTACGCATTCTATTGGAATTTTATCAATTCAGAACACGAAAGATAGATTAATTATCAATTCAGAACCTGAAAGATGAAACGTATCGGTATAGGACCCGAATGGCGGAAAACTATCAATTTAGGACCTAACTTTTCATAGGTTTTTTATTAATTCCTTTACTAATTTTTGATAAACTTTTCTTCACAAAAGTTTATTAGTTTAATAAAACTAAATAATATTTAAAAAAATTAAAATAAAAAAATTATGACAACTTAGGTCCTAGATTAATAGTTTTCAATTATTCAGCTCCTAAATTTATTGTTTTTTATCATTCGGGTCATATATCGAAGCACTTCATCTTTCAGGTCCCGGATTGATAATTCATCTATCTTTCGGGTCCTGAATTGATAAAATTCTCATTCTGGTGTATTTATTACTCTCTACATCCCAAATTGATTTGCAAAGTTAGCATTTTTGAGTTAAATATTTTCAATTTATTCACTTAATTAGGGTATTAATTTTTTATTATATTCTAATTTGGATTTTGCTACATTGTAGAGATTTTAATTTAGTTTCAAAATATGTAAATTTTAATTATAAAAAAATCGAATCAATTATCTAAAGGGAGGATTTAACTTTAATCTTGATTGATAAAAAATGTTGACTTTGTAAATCAATTTGGGACAGGGGTAGTATTATAAAAGCTAAATTTTGAACTTCATTGCTTCCCAATTTTTTGAATTGTTGGAACTCGGAATATATACAAAATCAATTGTTGAAATGAAACGTTTAGTATCACCCAATATGTATACGTACAAAATTTAACTACGACAATGTTGCGCTATCCCTTACGGGCTTAGTTAATTGAATATACTTGATATTTTTTACGCAGTATTTCATTTCCATTTTTCTAAAATTCAATTGTGTTTTTTAAATTTATAAATATTATTATTACAACTAATTTATCTATTTTTTGGAGAAAATTAATTGTAACGCAACTAGCCTGAATGCCGGAAACAGGTATAACATGGCCTTCTGTTCTTTCAATCCGAATACTCCCTCGATCCCCGATTAAACTTTCAAATTGCCTTTTAGGGCGATCCAAAATAAACATCAACTTTCCTTTTTTGGTAATGAATTTTGAGTATACTCAATTCAGCACGAAGCTAAAAAGGTACTACATCCGTTTCAAATATACTTCCTAGTTTGACTTGTCACGCTTATTAAAAAGTGGGGAAAAGGTGACAATGTATGATTGTGGTTGAATAAGAAAAATGTAAAAATATATGAGACATAAAATTATCCAAAAAGAGAAATGAGACTCATTTTTTAAAACATCCCAAAATAATAAGTGTGGAGAATTTTTTGGTAGAAAAAGGATGTTCTAGTCATTGGTTCAAGCGTGTGATTATTATTGAGGTGAAGACACTAATCACACTATGGTGGACGGAGGAAGAAAGGAAGTGATTACGGACTATTAAATTGAACAAAAAAAGTGTGTTTAATGAGGAATTGAATAGTTGTTTCCAACGGGAGTTGGACTTGGGGTACACACTTTTTGTTTACACACTTTTTACACATGTCTGTGTAAGGATTTTTTTATGTCTGTACAGACATAACGTATTTTAAAAATACGTTATGTCTGTACAGACATAAAAAAAATCTTACATAGACATGTGTAAAAAATGTGTACATAAAAAAGTGTGTACTTTAGAATTTTTCTTCTGCTTCTAGAAGATTGAGAAAAGACAAGCGAGAGGAGACAAAACAGATGAAGACCGGTCTTCCACGTTTTCAAACACTGGCTTGGAAGTTTCCTTAGAACTAAAACCGGCTGCTGCCAGTGGCTTTAAAGATCCGCTCCCACCGCATTTCACATCTATGTGGAGAATTTGAAGTCTAGTCCTTTAGTCCTCACCTAATCAAAGACAAAGTTCTCCCTTTTATTTCCTCTAACACCATTTCAAAATAGTGTGAGAGTCTCAAAAATGGACTCCGTCAATATGAAAACAGTGTTTTGACTCTTATTTGTTTGCATTCAAGCACCGTCAATAAAATACATTCTGCATATTTTTTACATACTCCGTATCAATTTAGTAAAACATATAATTAAATTAGTATAAGTAATGTTTTTCTTTTAATTTTTTTCCTAAATAAGTATGAAATAAAAAATATACATTTGATGTAAAACTTAAAAAAAATCATTAAACTTTTTTAAAGTTTTTCGTTTAACAAAAAATGAACTTATTTCAAGTAAAGTTCGATTATGGAATATTCAGTTATTTGTGAAGACTCAAGAATCAAAACTTTGTATTTCGTGTTTCTTTTTTCGCTCAAGAAAACCTCAACTGTTAACTCTTCAAAAAAAAAATTATAAATTACATATTGGTGTCATATGAAAGGTCATCATGAATTTTGATATAGTTTTTGGAAAGTTTGGAGAACGAATAATAAAGTTATAAGAATTTAAAATGATTTCATATTATAATGATATCATGATGTTATCATGATGGGAAAATCACTATTAGCCCCCTGAGGTTATGCCATAATTATTAATGCAACCTTGCATTTTAAAAAATAAATTAGTTACCCCCTGAGTTTTTATCATTCTCATTGTTTGCCCCTCATGTTAATATTGGTTAAATTAAATTTAATATAACTCTTAAATTCAATGAAAGTTGTCTATAAAATTAAATTTTAAAGTAAAACACAATTTATTATCATAATTATAAGTCATTGTTGTTGATCATTATTTTTGTACTTACCTACTCGATCATGGAATAAATATTAATGAATGTAGCATTGTAGTTAACGGAGAAGACTCACGAGTAAGATAAAAAATATCATGAATTTTGTATTTTTAATTTAAAAAATTAATATCATTTAATATTTTTAAACTAATAAACTTTTTGTGAAGAAAATATCATCAAAAAATAGTAATAGAATTAATAGAAAATTAAATAAATCAAAATCTAAGACATATTATAGGTCTTAGATAGATGGCTTTCAATTTCAGACCCTATCAAACATTCTATCTTTTAGGCCTGTTACTATAACTAGATCAATCTTTTAGTTTATGGATTGCTAAAATTCATATTTTCTTGGTATTTCTTTTTTGATACAAACGAAAGAAATGTCATTGAGATTAATTCAGCTGGATGAATTACAAATAAGACTTTTATATTCATAATGAAGAGGCGTCTAGAATTTTGATAACACATATTTCAAACAACTTTCTTATGTATCCCATTAATATTACTAAGCTTGCGAGTCTTCGACCTTAACTACTTTCATTAACATTTATTCTACGATCAAGTAATTAAGTACAAAAATAACGATCCAGAACAATGACTTATAATTATGATAATACAATGTGTTTTACTTTAGAATTTAATTTTGTAGACAATTTTTATTGAATTTAAGAGTTATATTAAATTTAATTTAACAAATATTAACATGAGGGGCATATAGTGAGAATGATCAAAACTGAGGGGGTAACTAATTGATTTTTAAAAATGCAAGGTTACATTAATAATTAAGACATAACCTCATGGGATAAATAGTAATTTTCCCTATCATGATTCATCTGAACCAATGAAAACCCCGCAGCGCACCTTTCTGCTCTGCTCAGGAATCCCATCCGCCCCCATTCCCCCATTTTAATTTCTTTTTCATTTTCTTTTTGGGTGTCAAAAACTTTCTAAATTTAACTTCATCCCTCCTCATACCCACTTTTATTACCCTCTATATCCCACCAATGTATGAAATTAAGAGTCCAAAAATGCCATTTTTAACATTTTGGACTCTTAATACCTCACCACTCCAATTAGTCTAAGGTATTAGGAGTCCAAATGGTTAAAAATGGATATTTTATATTCCTAATTTAATGGTAGGGTAGTACGAGTCGAAATGGTTTAAAATGGATATTTTAGACTCCTAAAAGTGGGAAATGTGAGTTGGTGACCTAAATATGGAGCGAGGGCAGATTGGGGAACAAGTATACACTGAAGCGTTAAATACTGTTCCAAAAGATGCGGCGCTTCTCGTAATCAATGGTGTTTTTTAGGGGGGTCACTAGATTATCCAGAACAGGGACCCCGATTTATGGGAGCCAGATTTTTAAAAATTTGTTAATATTATATAGTAATATTATATACTCCCTCCTTCCCAATTTCATTTGCAAAATTTCTTATTTTGATTGTCCCAAAATGGTTTTCACTTTCTATTTTAGTCATGTAAATAAGAATAAAGTGACAAATTTACCTTTACTTTTACCTTTTCTCCACTAACTTAAAGGCATCTACTTTTGGGAAGATGGGGAAATTTGTAAAAAGTAAGAATCATTTATTGTCATTCCTTAATTCTTTTGCCGGTCAAACTTTGCAAAACAAATTGGGACAAATGTAGTCTTAATATATTCATACTAATCATAAAATACAGTTGGTAAGGAAGAAAAATATAGATTCATCATTGTTTTTCGTTGGTCTTTTTGTTCCCGTTTACTCAAATTGCTTGAATAATGAGTTGCGTTAATTTAAAAAAAAGTATTAAGTAAATTTTAGAAATTTTTTATTACATTATTTAATGAGTATTCAATTGATTGAGTATAAGATTTTGGATTGAGATTTTTTTTCATTTTCTATATTAATGTGGTACCTCAATTTTACATTCGGAACCCGGGCCCTCCAAATTCATTAGACACCCCTGCTTGTAATTAAAAAAAGGACTTCAAATCATTTATGTTACAATACCACAATCTAACGAGCAACTACAAACGAATGTTTCATCCACCAATTGAATTGTTTGTGTTCCAATGGTCACAGGATTCATTTATTTTACATGAGAGCCTTCAAAGTTGGGCCCGTGAAAATATTTTTTTACCAGATTGTTCTGTTGTACAACCGGACAGGCCTAAAAGCATCATCATCAAAGGGCTCAATAGGATAGGTAAAATGGCATGGGCCGGATCACTCGGCCCACATAATTATTTGAGTGGGAATTTGGACTTCAACAAATATGTATGAAGCGCCGCATCTCTTGAACCAGTATTTAATGCTTCAACGTATACTTGTGCGACAGACTGCTTACATATCCACAAAATTCATTCATGAACTAGAAATGCCTATTTCAACATAAAAGTTCATAAATAGCTCAACTAAATAGATCCATATTTTATCAAACATTAGGCATCATAATACATGAAAAATCATAATTTAAGCATTTAGGTCATCTTATTCTTAACCTACAAGTTATAAGCAATAGATGTCGATCATCACCTCAAATAGTTTCTAATCTAGCCCATTTCGGTCCAACGGTCAAAACCCCGGTCAAAGATGCTTGAATAAAGATTCCTTGGTTCAAAATGGAAGCTAGAACTACTGTTTTACCGGGGTGTTACCCCAGGCAGATGTTGAGAATTTTTGACTACTTTGTAAGATATATTTTATACAATATGTAAATAATTTATCATTGTACTTCAAATAAATGTTTGTTTGTGGATAGTAATTTATTCAAATTTTGTTTGTGGGAAACCTTGTTATAAACAACACTCACCGTCTTAGTGAAGAATTTTTTTCTTTCTAAGGTATAAGTATTTTAATTAAGATATCTTTGCTCATTACCCTTGTCCATTTGTATCACAATGTATAATTGGCCGTTAATGAAACTTATCTCTCAAGGTATAAATCAAATTTTATGTGATAACATCTAATCGTAACTTTAATTTATTGTCATTGTAAAGCTTGTCATCACATGAAATTATTTTCTTCGGAAATTGAATAATGTTGTCATATGTGACAATGGGATTCTCATTATGTAAACTTTGTCTTTCATAGTTTTTCGAGTTATGACTTGCCGTTTTTGCTTTTCTGATCTGGTTATGACAAACCATGTTCCATTGAATCAAACTTGTGCACTAATGGTACCATGGATTCTGACCATGGCCCAATTACATAATCCAGCCCATAACGGGACCAACTCTCCACGGGATTAGCCTAATTGATGGGACAAAGCCCACAACGGGATCAAGCCCTGAAACGGGATTAATGTTAGATAACCACTGGGCCTAACTAGGAATTAAGCCCACGAGAGGAACCAACAACCAGGCCAGGCTGGGAAGCAAGCCTTGAGCCTGGTCGGAGTTCTAATGAGGCTGGAATATTCCTAGGGCTGACGCGGCATGCTATCATTAGATAGGCAGCTAGCAGGAGCTAATGACAGGAACGTGAGAATAAAGGAACAATCATTGCACAACGGCCAAGACGTTACGATAGTCTTATTCGAACTAATGTGTAATTAATAGCATTTATTGTATCAATTTCCTTTTGAAACACTAGCTCCTTAGCCTATAAATATGACCTGTACACCTCCTAAAAGGGGATTGAAACACTGATCAATAAGACATTGCCTTACGCTGCCATATTTGCATCTGCTTCTGTAGATTTAGCTCTCGTAGTTGGATTAAACTCCATCATTTGGTGCTTTCATTGAGAGGAGATCTACGACTAACAATGGTTGGATCCAATAGCCACAACCGTATGGGCAGCAATCAAGACGGTAATTGTTTCGATCAAGTTGTGATCGAAGATGAAGGTTCTAGGTCACGACGGAGTGATTTCCGGAGGCGTAACGGTTGAATTTTTACCTTCCGGGTGGAATTTATCTGAAATTCTCTGAAATTTTATCTGAATTATCTAAAACGACAAGAGGATCTGAAAAAAATTCTGAAATTTTTACCTTCCCGGTTGAATTTTTACCTGAAATTTGGTATGAGTAAACTAGACTTAATGAAGAAAATGCTCAAAAAAATTCATCAAAAAATTTCATAGGGAACCTCCCCAAATGACGACATCCAGAAAGAGCCTCCTATAAAAAGGGTGATTTGCACTTTTCGGTTAATTCAAGAGTTTATTTGCACCTTTTCCCTTTAATTTATCCGAGAACCATGCAAAATTACAATTGTCTACAGTATTAGACTCTTCTTTGCACACGTTAATATTGTAAGCATCACACGAGCGCAGGAAAGCAAGCTTTCTCATACTAGGAGTAGACCTCATTAAGGAATTAAATTCCTCAATTGAAAATCGTGAATCTCTAAGAATAACTCAAAGGAAGCTTGCTGGTTTTGAGCAGCAGCTCTTTTGGATCCTGATTTCTCACTATATGCTAAATTAATTGTATATTTACCTGCAGGTGGAGGAGACCATCTGGGGTGTTAGAGATAAAACCAGACAGGTGAAAAAAATAGATTTCCGTTCAGTGCTACCATGGTGAGTTTGTGGCTATTTTCTAAAAACTGCCTCAGCAATGTTTTTTCTAATTAGAAACAAGCATTTGTCTCTGTTTATATGAGTTCTACAATATTTAAAGCAAGATAGTGTTTCCAGATATTCCAAAATGACAAAAGGGGGATGGGCACAATAAATAATAAAATTCCTAGCAGGGGCTTTTCCTGAAAACAAAAGGATGACACCAGCTGCACGGGACAGCTTCACTATTGTTGCACGGGCGTGAAGTACCTACATAATATTTTAGATGCAATTACATGACAACTAAAATAACTTGATAATGATCTAATCAACTGAAAACACTAAATAAAATTTATAATAAGATATTATTTTAATAACAAACTCAGATATGAATGGTATTAATCAAAAGTAAAACATCATAGAAGTAAGTCTTCAAGTAAGGTCATGGAACTATCAAGAAAAGATATAAATTATTATAAACTTCTTTGTATAGTGTTCAAGACAGACACAATTGATCGTCTTGTCCATCTATGTCACATTGTCACATATGAAAGAGTAAGATGTCAACTTTTTCAATGATTGGCTCCAACTCTTATTAATAATCATTTTATAGCTAATTGCTACTGTGTTGAATAGTTAGGAGTGTAACGTTTATTGGTGTTAAAGCAAGTAGAATACGAAACATTTTCACCGTCAGTTTTCTTGTGCACCATTTGATCCCCGATAATATGATCTCCAAATTAAGTAATCAAAAGTCAGGTACCATTGAACAATCAAGATGAAGTATTTATATTTCTTGTGAGCATCACAGACACCTTCACTTTCAGGGAGTTTCAGGTTTAGCTCAAAAGAATTTTGGGAGAATTTTTAGTCGCTATCTAAGATAAACGAAGAAGTTGAATCCCAACTTATATTAGTCGTTTAACTCTAAATCTATGTGTAAGAAGATGTAGTCATGGACATTAAACTTTATCAACGATTCAGCCAAAAAAAGAAGCAAAAATAGCCTTGGTATAGAAATAATACACAATCGGGTCACTCTCTGAGTTATGAAGTCAAGATGAACATTGTAAGTGGCATGATTTTAGTTCTTTTTGCTCAAGTGATGTTAAAAACAGAAAAAACAATTTGTATTCACAAACATGCTCCAGTAATCATCTCCAATCAAAATAAATTAAGTTCAATTGCAGCGTGAAAATGCAACAAATCGACAACAACCACCTAAACATTAGACAACCCAACTGAAGTTTGATTAAAACCCGTGCAGAAATCAGCCTAACCTTGCTCTAAACTGCCAGAAATCAACCAGAAATCAGCCCAAAATCTACATGAAAACTTGCTCTGAAATTGTATAATATTCAACAGATCATAGACTTTTCCTAAGAAATGCTCCCAGCTAGATATTCCAAAGAGATCAGTTGCAACCACCCAAGTAAAAGAAAATCCTAAAATTTCAACATCACAAATGTCACAACCTAGTCAAACATCACCTAAAAAGCTCCTTAATCAAGAACCACAACCGTCACAACATGGTCCCTAATATATTGAGCCACTGACCAAAACATGCTGAGAACAACACCTCCCCCTTCCCTGTTATTTTTTCCAGCACTAAAATATGCAAAGAAAAGTGTGCGAAAGGCATCAAACTTAAGAAAAAAGAAAGAGTAAATATTAATAAAAACAAATAAGTAAAGCATTCTCTCTGATGGTGCTAATACGTACCGGCATTTGCAAATTGCATAGAGAATTGCACATGCAAATGAATTCATAAAGAAAAAAACATATGCAATCATACTTGATTAAATTTTATAACTTAAGCATTGCATAGAACTCATTGTGTATTATACAAAACCTCTCTGTTTTTGAATTACTCAATTTTTTTGTTAAATCAAATTGTTACATTTAGTATATGGTTTTTTAATACCAGATAAAGGTATTATCGAACCTGTTCTTAAAAGGTAGTAAAACATCAGAATTTAAAAAGTACAACCCAAAAACACACCTTTGCACTTAATTAACAATTGAGTCCAGATGCTTGCTTATACTTTGCAGTTTGCGCCCATCTAGGTCTTAGCTATAGGTTTTGTGGGTGTTTGTGCTGAAATCAATTGATATTATATCCTCTAACCAGAAATATCATAAAGAAGCACCTACAATCATAATGAGTATGACTAAAATGACAACAAAGGGGTTTAATAGATACACAAGTATATTTGAATAAAAAAGTAAAATGCATAATAGAGTCAAAATGGAGATAAGCTCTGTATAGAATAACTAACCAACCAAATCAAATAAATCCAAAACAAAAGTACCAACAACCTTACTAAGGCTAACACACACTTTAATTGCTCATGTATATGTACGATGTTGGATTGACAAAGCAAGTGAACTAAGCAACCGAACTAATGTTTGTTACAACAACATCAACAACAACATCCAAGCCTTAATCCCAAAAGAATTTTGGGGTCGGCTAACATGAATCAATCAATGATATCGATGCCAAACAAAACAAGTACTTGCTAAGAATTGAAACAGTGTTCTCAAGCTGGTAGCATAAGCCTTCCACCAGTCCACCAAGATCACAAATAACCGAACTAATGTTTGTTATTTAATTTTATTCGATATATGTTATTTGAGTGCTCATATATTATGGTAAAGCTAATCATTCTCAGAAATGAAACAATGACCCCCAATGATTAGAACAAAAAAATAATACTCCGTACTTTTGAAAGGGTAATAAAATGGAAGTTATGGAACCTTCGCTATCCTAATCAAGAGGAGGTCTATTCCACATTAGCCATCAACCTACCAAATCAATCTTCACAATTGATTACTAAAAGATTAGCAAGCCTCTAAGTTTTGATTGAAATCAACCAAGCCAAATAAAAGTGGAACTTAACACATAACCTTTCCTATCAAACCTCTTATCTTTTCAATATGAATTGAAATTTGAAGCAAATATCCTTCACGCCATTGATGTTAGCAAACACATCGTCAGAATAAGGGACTAAAAAAAAACATTCTTAAAAGAGAAAATAATGCAAAACCAAACCGAGCCTTCAATGTAATCATCTCAAAGCAAAACTTAAGCTAATACATCTTATGTTGAACAAATTAAAAGTAATAGACAGCAACTCACTTTAATAACCTTACTGTTAGACGCTCGACTTTCTGTCATAAAGTCATAAAACTATTTACTAATTCACATACTCAAACACTCACTATGATGGATAGTGGGTAAAACTATGTACTTGCCTATTAATAAGACTAACAATGAGCTTAAGGCAGATATTTTAAAAGGATTAGAAGAAAATGAAGATTCTTCAGAAAATCAAGGACACCAACTCTTAAGAACGTTGATAATTTTTAAGAAAACATAGAATACTAATGATAAGAATACTAAAAATATCAGCATGGTAGTTGCTTTATTTGCTAAAGGTACCACCACCAATCTCCATCATCTGGGTATAAAACAACCATCTTCCAAATTAATAACAAAGATGTTCAAAACAATTCAAAAGACATATAGAAATTCATCTAACAATAATATTAAAGATTCAACAAAATCTACTACAACACTCTATGTAAATTTAAGCATTACGTGATGATGAGTTAGGAAGGTTGACTGTAAAAAAAGGTATGGAACTTACTGGCATTGTAATGTTTTGGTCAAAATTGTCATTTTTTATTAAAAGATAAAAAATTAGTATAGCCAGAATGTTATAGTGCAGATCGAGTTAATGTTTACAAATGATAACGTTTAGATGAGCCACAACACAAAACAAAGTTAAAAATGATAAGAGACATTAAGAAAGATTGGTTGTGTATTAAAATCAAACCAAGATTTTGTAGATGTGCTAGGATAAACGAAAAAAGAAAGAGCAAGGAAACGTGCATATTGATAATTTTTATTTTGGGAGAACTATCAAATAAGCTCTCGAACTTTCATAAAAATTGCATATAAGCCCTTTTACATGAGGCTTTGTCCGGATGTCACCATTTGGGGCGGTTTCTGATGAAATTTTTTGAGCGTCTTTATCATTAAGTCTAGTTTACCCAAACCAAATTTCAGCTAAAAATTCAATCGAGAAGGCGACTAAATGATTTTCTGAAATATACTGTGTTGTCTAACTGCGCAGTTATCTTCAAAAATTCATTTGACTGCCTTCCCGATTGAACTTTTAGCTGAAATTTGGTATGCATAAACTAGACTTAATGCAGAAGATGCTCAAAAAAATTCATCAAAAAAATCCACCGGAAACTGCACCAAATGACGACAGCCGGACAAAGTCTTTTGTAAAAGGGCTTATTTGCACTTTTTATGAAACTATAAGGGCTTATTTGATAGTTCTCCCTTTTTTACTTCAGGGGTTTGGGGGAGAGGGGTTGGGGGACCTGGAGTAATCAAGGCTGAAACTCAATCCATTAAGTTTCAAACTAGGCTTGGACTCGAGTCAGGCCACCCAGCCCGTGGACCGGTCTGGCCCGCTACTGTGCGGGACCGGGACAGGTCCGGTTCTTGGGTCCGGGTCGGACCTAGGCCTGAGGGGAAGGGCGGGTCCGGGCTCGGGTCTCACATTTGGCGAACCGGCCCGACCAGGTGGGGCCCGGGCCCGGGTCAAATTGAATTTTTTTTTATTTTTGGGGTTCCACCCAGGTTGGGCTTGATGGTTAGGATGGGTTTGGGGGGTTTGGGAGGGTGGGGTGAGAGGGGGTTAGGAAAGCAACAAAAAATACCCAAACCGGAGGCCCGGACCGGACCGGACCCGGTGGCAAGAAGAATGTGTAACTGGGTGAAAAAGAAAAATAAGACAAATGGTTATGATCTATTCGAAATTAACGATTCAGATGAATTTGTACTCCTATCAAGTATAAGGGATGTTCAAATTCTTAACCAGATACTCCCACCTTGTTACAGACTTAGAGCCAGCCCCATGCATAAGATATGCATAGGAATTTCTTCTTCTGGATGCACAGCAACAGCATTTTGATGTCAGTTGGTTCCCAAATTTTTCTTGATATTCATCCAAAGGTAATTTCTTCCGAATACCTTGCCCAAGTTCCCACATAGAAGTTCTCAAAAAAAAATGTTCCCACATAGAAAGTTTTATAGTACCAGTTGTCTGAATGAAGTAGAACCTAAAGTTCTGTAGTACTGATCATTTTCAGCAGTCGGTCTCAGAAAATTGTTAATTTTACTTCAATCTTTAATTTTAATGCTAATGTCTGAGAACTGCTGTATAAATATTCAAGGTTTCTTCAACACTTCAATATGTAAAATTGTAAACTATGTTACGAAACTATTTATATATACAAAGGAGAGACATAATGATTACTGATCACTGAGATTGATCAAGGAAAAAACATTTGCATGTGAGAGAAATTCAGAAATGTATTGAATGAAGTCGAACAAAAATGAAAAAATAAACAGAAAGGCTGTTTTTGGGAACCAACATAGCACATCATAAAGTAAAAGACACCAATAAATAAAATTGATATCCTTGAAAACAATTACAGAATGACAAGCAGAAACTACATGAATATTGTCTTTCTTCACATAAACTAGTTAAACAAACAAGCACACGAGAGCATTACTGAATAAACTTCTCCAGTCAAGGCCTCATAGTTAAAACAGTTCAGAGTTGTCCGTGAGGCCCATCATGCTGAAAAGTCTTGGCATATTTATATGAGAAGCTTCTCAATGGCATTCTGAAAGCACAACAAAAATGAGAATAAAAAAATTGATTAGGCACTAATTCATATGTGCCATACAAAAGTTAGGAGGATAGTTTGCAACATCTGATATACCTTAAGTTCAGTTATTTGAGACTTCAACTGGCTTCCCTCATTGGATGTCACTGAACAAGCAATCACAGGTCGAGTAACACCACATGCTCGGCCAAGAGCTTCTTTGGATTTAACAAACACATAGGGGACATTCTAGGAGCATGACACAGATAAGAAAAGGTTATAGTAGATCGAAATGATGCATTTTAATATATTTATTTAAAACACTTGCACAAAAGAGGATATAAGAGATACAAGGGGCACTTAGAAAACAGGCCTTAAAACACATCCAATGATTTTGAACGAATGGTAACACACATAAAACATTGAACCAAAGGGATGACAACCAGTCAAATTACACTAAAGCGATTAGATTAACAATGTTTTAACCTACAAGTCAATACCTTATCTTCAGCTAGAAGCGGAAGGTGAAGAAGAATTTCGAGTGGTTCAGTGTCAGCAGCCATCACAATAAACTCAGAAATTCCCCTGTTCAGTGTCTTCGTGGCTGAAACGGATTAGAGCACATTTTGTTTACGGTTTAAAAAATGCTTATGTCAAACTGAGGAGAAAAAACGGTTTAATCTAAAATAATTAACCTTCATTAGCACCCTTTTTGAGCTGCTTAAAGTTGGCAGCTTGTGCAACCAAGTCGTGTATGACTATGGTGAGCTCTGAACCGGCCAAAGGGTATGCTTTAGGGTTCACGTCTTTTTCTGCCTTTACATGCATGCACAGATACAAATGCGTAAAGCAAAATACGGAGTATAATTATCAGCAACATAAATTACCATATGATCTCATAGTTTATCAAACTCAAAGAGACTGTACCATCGAAACCTCTGGTAGTTGAAGCCTGAAGACGGGGAGATTGGATGCGTCGACTGTTTTCGCCTTTTCGAACCACTAGGTTTTGGGGAGGCTAGTTGATGCCGTGCCCTTATGTTGAAGACGCCACTGACGAATGGGCTTCAAGGATTAGGGCCCAAAACTTCAAATTTGGGGAATTTTGATCTGTGTTTAAGAAACCGAACCGGACCGGCCGGTCTGACCCGGAACCCGCCGACCCGGGTAAATTACCGGTCTGGTACACTCAGAAACCGGAAATGGTCAAGACCCGATGGAACCGGTCAAGACCCGGCAAATGGATCATGAATCAGTCAAAATCCGACAGAATCAACCGATTCCGACCTAGTTAGAGCTTCTATTTTCTAACCTACAACTGTGGATGTACAGATAAAGAAGATGACGAACGAGAGGGTTCTCTTCGATTTCAACGGAAGCTTTGGTTTTCTAATCAAAATCACAAGAAAGGTGTAGATTGAAGAAGAATACTCACGAGTTTCGATAGATACTATAGTTTTGATTTCTTTTTCTAGATCTATGCATACTAAGTAACTCAAGAAGAAGAATTTTAAGGTCCGTAACTTACGGCCTGTTTGGATTGGGTGTTAGCGCGTGTTAGTAATGGAAATGTTAGTAAATGTTAGTAACGGCCCGGAAATTAAGGTAAGTGTAAGTGTTAAACATAACATTACCTTGTGATGGAGTATATGGCCCGGGAACCCCCGACCCACAGACTCCTACTACTCCAGCAAAGGCCCAACAGGCCCAACAGGCCCAAATCACAGCGCCCAGAGTACCAAGCAGTCCGCACAACGCACAGGGGTGCCTTCGGACCCCTGGCCGAAGGCTCCAAATTGTCACAGAGCGGGTTTCTCAAGCAAATTAGGAAACTGGGAGAAAACGGCGAAAACAGCAGCCCTCGGCACTATGAGCCCTCGGCACCAGGGTGCCATTGGGCGGGAGAGCCCTCAATTACTGCTCTATAGCCGAAGGCATCTCACTCGACAAGATATCTGCCTCACATGCGTACAGATCACCGTACCCCGCACAGACGTCCCGTCCAACAGCCGCATTAAATGCGGCCACATGCGGCTGCCAGCGCCAACCAGTTGAGGTGACCCCTCGGCCAATGAGCGCTTGACACGTGTCCCTGCCCGGCATTTATTGCTACTATAAATAGCACCCCATTTCCCCATTTGTAACCACGCTTAATACATATCGAATATACACTCTCTCTCTTACTTGTTTGCTCTGACTTCTCTCTAAGTTATTCCCCGTAATAACCCTTCGGATATATACCCCCGGGTAGACTATCCATCATTTGGTGCTCTCGTTGAGAGGTTGAACAATCGAGTAAGAAACCCTCCCCCTCGACCAAACACAAGACACCAGCCCTCTATCAAAATGGTGAGGACAACACGTGCCAACTCAAAGAACGTGGAAGACAAGAACCTGGCCCTCGGCGACGTCAACGCCCCCGAAGCCTCTCACAGGGCTCCCGAGGGTGGTGTCATCGCTGGCCTGGAACAGGCGGCTGTCGACCTACGCCTTCAGATCCAACAAAACGCCCCCGATGCCCGCCTCGGCATCGAGGCCAAGAAGAAAAACCGGAGCGATGACCAAGTCAGCCCTCCGGTTCTTACCATCGACGTGCAATCGGCGCTCTCCGCCTTCATCCAGACGCTCACCCAGAACCCGGGTGCCTTCGGCACCCTGGCTCCAGCTCACCCTCAGATCGGGGAAAATATCATACTTCCCCCTCTGCCACACCCCTTCGGAAATCCCACCCCTCGGGTGAGAAACGACGAAGGGGTGGTGGCCCAAGAAACATCCTCCCAGGAAGTTCAGTCCCGGGATCGCCATAATGACAACAGGGAGAGGCCCCGTACTTCCGCCCTCAACCGGCTCGGAGGAGGGCCAGACCGCCGAGGGGTCCAAGACCGCCTCGGGGGGAAAGCACTCCAAAGGCCCCAGGAAAGCGGGGGATCTGTTTCGAGGGCAGACGAGGAGCGTCCCCTTCGGGACAAAGGCAAGGCACCCCTTCATGCCGATGATGCTCGGCACCAAATCAACCAGGCCCACTCGGCCCGGGTTCGTTCGTAGGGGGCGGAAACCCTCCCGAGGGACCCCCGGGACGAGATTATTGCGGCCCTCCAACGCCGGCTTGACGAAATGGAGTCCAACAAAGCTCACGCCACCACCTCCACCCCTCACTCAGATCTCAAATACGAGGCCATGATGGCCAAAATGGAGGAGTTACAGAAGAAGGTGGCCGAGGGCTCCGGGGAACCCGTCATCCAGCTCCGGACTCGGACGCCATTTACCCCAAGGGTATTGGCGGCCCGGATCCCGGAGAAATACTGAGGGCAACACATACAGCCCTACAGCGGGAAAACGGACCCCCAGGAACATTACAGCAAGTACCAGAACAGCATGATGATGGTAGGGGCGTCAGACGAATATTTGTGTCGTTGGTTCCTCTCCACCTTAGAGGGACCAGCATACGAATGGTTCAACAGGCTGCCCGAGGGCTGCATTGATTCGTGGCAAGAACTCGCCCAGCGATTCTTGACACAATTTGCTGGGAAGCGTCGCACAAGGAAGCACTTCTCCCACCTCCTAACAATACGCCAAAAGAAGGATGAGGCCCTTCGGGATTTCCTAGAGCGCTGGAGGACGGAGGCCGACAAGGTCGACGGTGCTGATGACGGGACCCTCCTGGCCCTCCTACAAATCGTCCTCCGCACCGGCAACTTTTCCAGGAGCCTCATTATTGAACCCCCCCCCCCCCCCGCGACTACATAAGGGCCTTGCAGCGGGGGGGACCGGTATGCTGAGGCCGAGGAGGTGGAGAAGTATCACCAACACCCGGACCAGTAGCCCCCGAGGGCTGACAACAAGCATAACCGAGGGCCGGGGGCTCCTCCAAATCGCCCCAAGACTTCGGGACCCTCCGATGACCGCCCTCGGCAAGGCCAGGCCAAGCCCGGGGGAGGTTATAAGAGCAACCCTAAGACTTGGGCCCAGCCCATTCTCCTGGACCGCCCTCGGACACCATTGACGCACCCCGTCAGCATCATCCTCGATTTTGCCGAGGAGAGGGGCCTCGTTGAGCGCGACTCTCGCGCACCCCCGGAGGTACACGCTATCAACCCTCAGTTCCCCTACTATCGCTTCCATCGGCACCAGGGGCACAGGACCGATGACTGCCATCAGCTGAAGACGGCCATCGAGAGATTAATACAGGCGGGGCACCTGTCCCAATTTGTCCAGAGCCCTCGACAGGAGGGACCTTCTCATCAGGGACCTCCCCGAGGGCACCATACGAAGGTGAATGCCTGGGTAAATCCGAACACCATCCCCCTCGGCAAGAAGAGGGAGATCAGAAACTTGGAAGAAGAGGAGGAGGAGTACCCCCACTACCAAGAAAAGAAACGCCACATCCTCATGATCACCGGTGGCAATACAGGGGGCGATTCCACCAGCCAACGAAAGAAGTGGGCTCAATCGCTTTACGTGGGGGAAGTCACTCATATGCCCCCGGTAAAGCGATTGAGGGAGGAACCCATCACCTTCACCAACGCAGATCTCCCTCCTACTTCTTCTCCTCACAGGGATGCTTTGGTGATTCGAACGGAGATCAACGACACCATTATTCACCGAACTTACATTGACACGGGCAGCTCCGTCAATGTAATGTACCTCAGCACCTTCAGAGAGCTGCATCTGGAGAGGGGGTCCCTTCGGCCCATTAAGACCCCTCTTGCCGGCTTCACCGACGATACTATTGATTCCGAAGGGGTAATAACCCTCCCGGTGATCTTCGGCGACGGGCTCCATAGAGCCCAGCTCGAGGTGGAGTTCGTCGTCGTCAACATTGACTGCGCCCACAACATCATCCTCGGCCGGCCAGCCCTCGAGGACCTCGAAGCCATCATCTCCATGAGGCATCTCTGCCTCAAGTTTCCCGCCGAGGGGGGCATTTGCTACTCCCGGGGGAACCAAAAAATTGCCCGCGCCTGCTATCTTCAGGTCACTAAGAAGGTAAGCAAGACGGAATTCCGTGTTGACACCATCACCGGAGCCGTCGACCAAGAGGAAAGAAGGCCGAGGGCTGAACCGGCCGAGGACGTAGAAGACTTTGCGCTCGATCCGGCCCAGCCGGAGAGAGTCGTGAAGATTGGAGCCCAGCTCCCTGAAGATTTGAAGACCGGTATCACCGACGCCCTCCGCGCCTACTCCACTGTCTTTGCATGGGGGCCGGAGGACATGCCGGGAATCAGCCGAAGGGTCATCACCCACCGCCTCTCGGTGGACCCTTCGACAAAAGCAGTACAACAACGAAGGAGACCCCTCTCCGCCGAGAGGAGGGAATTCGTGAAGAAGGAGGTCGCCATGCTCCTCTCAATCAAGCACATCAAGGAGTTGAAATACCCCTCATGGCTGGCGAATGTAGTCCTCGCACAGAAGCCCCCTACCTTCCGCATGTGCGTGGACTACACTGATCTCAACAAAGCATGCCCTATGGATCCATTCCCTCTACCAAACATTGATCAATTGGTGGATGAGACCGCAGGGTGTGAAATCATGTCCTTCCTCGATGCCTTCCGAGGGTACCATCAAATATTCATGCACGAGGAGGACGCCGAAAAAACTGCCTTCATGACTCCCGAGGGCATCTTCTGCTACCTAGTGATGGCCTTCGGCCTAAAGAACTCGGGGGCCACTTACACCCGGATGGTGGCCCGGGTCTTTCAAGCCGTCCTAGGTCGCACCATGGAGGCCTATGTCAACGACATGATCGTCAAGAGCAAGCAATCTTCCAGCCATGCTGACGACCTCCGGGAAATCTTCGCCATCATGCAAAAATTCAACCTTCGGCTAAACCCGAAGAAGTGCAGCTTCGGCGTCCAAGGGGGCAAATTCTTAGGCTACATGGTGAGCCGAAGGGGTATTGAGGCCAACCCCGAGAAGATCCAGGTCATCATCAATATGGAGCCCCCACGCAATGAAAAGGAAGTTCAACGGTTGACGGGCCGCCTAGCAGCCCTCAACCGTTTTCTATCTAAATCGGCGGAGAAGTCTCTACCCTTCTTCCAGATCATGAGGAAGACGGCTGGCTTTCTATGGACTCCGGAATGCCAGGGGGCTTTCGACGAGCTCAAAAGATATCTATCTTCACCTCCTGTGCTCTCCAAACCCAAGGTAGGGGAGACCCTCTACCTCTACCTTGGGGTCAGCCCGGCGGCCATCAGCTCTGTGCTCATCCGGGAGGAAGACGGCATCCAACATTCCATCTTCTACGTTAGCAAGACCCTAAGGGAGGCCGAGCTCAGGTACTCCCCTGTGGAAAAAACGGTGTTGGCCATCGTTTGGACTGTCAAGAAGTTGGGCCACTACTTTCAGGCTCACCCAGTTCAGGTCCTCACTCATCAACCCCTCGGCGCCCTCATGAGGAGCCCCACCAGCTCCTCCCGCATGGTTAAATGGGCTATCTTCTTGAGCCAGTACAACATTGACATCCGTCCAAGGCCTGCCATCAAGGGCCAAGCCCTAGCGGACTTTGTGACGGAATGTACCGCAAGGGCAGCCACGGACGGGGAGCCCTCGGCTACCTCGGACGACTGGTGGACCCTCTACACTGATGGCTCCTCCGCGACCAAAGCATGCGGGGGAGGGGTAGTCCTCATTACTCCCGAGGGCTTCAGGGCCTACTATGCAATCCGCTTCTCCTTCAAAGTCTCCAACAATGAGGCCGAATATGAGGCCCTCCTATGTGGCCTCCGGCTGGCTGCCAACATGAGGGCTCGGCAGATCCACATCAAATGCGACTCCAAGTTGGTCGTTGGCCAAATCTCCGAAGAATATGAGGCCAAGGAGGGAAGAATGAAACAGTACAAGGAAGCGGCCAAGGAGTTTCTTAAGGTATTTGAGGCACATTCTCTTACTCAAATACCGAGGGCTCAGAACTCCGAGGCCGACATATTGTCTAAGCTCTCGGCTGACTCCCCCGAGCACATCTCCAAAATTGCCAAAATCGAGGAACTCAGCCTCTCAAGCATCCATGCGAGCCCCGTTATGAACATACAACAACGACAGGAGGATTGGATCTCAGATATCACCGCCTTCATCTCCACAGGGCAGCTACCCGAGGATGAGGCCCGCGCTAAACTGGCAAAACTGAGGGCTCCCAGCTACGCCATCGAAGATGGGAGGCTCTACAAACGATCTTACAATGGCACGCTACTTCGGTGCCTTCATCCAGATGAAGCCGAGGTCGCAATGGAGGAAGTGCACAGTGGCACTTGCTCAGCTCACCAGGGACCCTTCTCCATGTCCCGAAGGCTCATTCTCCAGGGCTACTTCTGGCCAACCATGGCCAGGGACTGTGCTGACCTTGCCCGGAGGTGCACCGCATGCCAACATTTCCAGAAAGCTCCCGGCAGACCAGCGGTCAACTATGCCCCCATCAGCACCTCTGTCCCGTTTTCCCGATGGGGGATAGACCTTGTGGGCCCTCTGCCGAGGGGTACCTCCAACAACAGATACATCATTGTGGCCGTCGACTATTTTACCAAGTGGGTGGAGGCTGAACCCCTCGCCAGCATCACAGAGGCAAAGTGCCATCACTTCGTCCTCAAGAACATCCTCACGAGGTTTGGCGTCCCCCAGCAGATCATCTCCGACAACGGGACACAATTTGAGGCAGCCCCCTTCTGTGCCCTTCTGGAGGCATGGGGCATCAAACACACCTTCTCCTCCATTGCCTACCCTCAAGGCAACGGGCAAGTAGAGAATGCCAACCGGACCTTGCTCGAGGGCCTCAAAAAGAAGCTGGAGGCCGAGGGCGGTGGCTGGGTAGAAGAACTTCACAACATCCTCTGGGCCTACCGCACTACCCCTCGGCGCGCTACAGGTGAAACACCCTTCTCCCTCTGCTACGGTTTTGAAGCCAAAGCTCCTACGGAAGTCACCCTTCCTACCCGAAGGGTGATCCAATACGACCCCGAGGTCAACGACAGCAACATGGCCCTCGACCTCCACCTCATTTCAGAACGCCGGGAGCAGGCCTTCATCCGGGCAGAAAACTACCGAAGGCAAGTTAAATGCTACATCGACGCCAAAGTTCGCACCCGAGAATTTCAAGTGGGGGACTATGTCCTCCGGAGGAGGGAAGCCAGCCTACCAACCGAGGGAGGAAAAATGGCACCAAAATTCGAAGGCCCCTACATCATAGCAGCCATCATCAAACCCGGGACCTACAAGCTCAAACGCCCCAATGGGAAAGAAGTCCCTAGGCACTGGAATGTACACCATTTAGTTAAATTTTATCAATAATGTAAGAGCGACCAAGACCTCATAACTAGTGAATGTACTATCCTATGGCCCAAGGCTTCCAATTTCGAAGAATGAAGATACATTCAAGACATCAAGCCCTCATACTAACTACAGGCCCCAGGCCTCACCACGAGAAGAACCCCCTCCGGCACCCAGTGCCGAGGGTACATCCCCACCTTCAACATCAAAAAAAAAGATGAGAACACCAAGTGTTCCTACAGAAGACCCTTCGGCACCCAGTGCCGAGGGTACACCTCCATCATCAAACATCGAAACGAAGAAAAAACACCAAGTGTTTCAAAGAAGACCCCTCGGCACCCAGTGCCAGGGAGATGCTCTCCTATCAACTTCCAAACATCTATTGGGAAACACCAAGTGTTTCATTTGAAGGCCCTTCGGTACCAAGTACCGAGGGTAGACACCTCCATCAACTGCAACAAAGGAGAACACCAAGTGTTCCTACAGAAGACCCCTCGGTACCAAGTACCGGGGGCTACACATCGAAACTAACACCAAGTGTTGTTTCTAAAAGCCGTACCCCACGAGGACGCATACACCGAAGGCGCCACCATCGGTGCCGGCGGCACGTAGTGCCCCCGGCCATTTGCAACTAGTGTGCAAATGAAAACCCTTCCTTGAAACGCTTTCCGCGTCACTACCCCCAGGGTATGACAGGCATGAGAAATGCCCAGGATTCGACTTTCAAAAACGGAACGCTATCCGCGTCATTACCCCCAGGGTATGACAGGCATGAGAAATGCCCAGGATTCGACTTCCAAACCGAAACGCTCCCCGCGCCACCACCCCAAGGGTGTGGCAGGCCACATACTATGTCTAGCGCCGAGGGGACGACTTTAAAAAATGAGGCGCTTTCCGCGCCATCCCCCAAGGGGAGGCAGGTTACGGACCACCATATCTTGTGCCCAGGAAACGTCCCTCGATCCCCTCGGAACTCGGAAGGTTAACCCGAGGGAGGAGAACCATTGGTGTATTCTGATGGTCTCCTAATAGGCCCAGCCTTACCAAGAAACCAAGTTTCTTGATGCCTTCCCTTCACCACCAAAAAAGGGGGGGGGGGGGGGGGTGAAGGGGAGTAGACTCAGCGAGAAATCAAAGAGTACACTCCAACAATATCACAACATGCCGAGGGCTCCCCACGGGAACACCTCCGATAATTGAAGGCTCCTATTTCCCGAAGGATACTACTCAGAGAAATATCATCAGGAAACGGCTAAGTCCACTACCTGGTCACCTCCGGTCACAAAAACACCGAAGGCTTCAACAATACAAAGGGACTGGACTATCCAAGGTCCACTAAACGGTACTTCAAACGAGCGCCGAAGGCATCTGTTATGCACAAACACCGAGGGCCCTTTCCCCATGACAAGGGTCAAATCCTACAACTTTTAAAGTGTATGCCGAGGGCACACACTCCTCATTGGCTTTCTTCACAACAACAGGATTCAACATCAGTTTATGCCTAGAAAAATTCTAAGTCCTGAAGGAGCAGCCCCCGGGCACCCGAAGGCTACACAGGGAAGCAGCACTTGAAAAAAATTCTAATACCTAAAGATTGTGCCCCCGGCCCAATCAATGTTACAGCCAAGGGAATATGGTGGCCGAAGGCCATGCAATACAACAACACTTAAAAAAAAGGGGGGTATTCTGTCCTAAACGAGTAGCCCCCGGGCATCTTGCAAAGTGATGTGGAATCAGAGGGCACCTGTCACCCGAAGGCACCCAAGGAAAAATTCACACTTAGAATATTTTCTAAGTCCTACATGCTTTCCCCCCGGTCAACTACTCTTACATCAAGGAGGAATGCCATCTACCGAAGGCTCCCAAAGGGGATTTTACACTTAGAATATTTTCTAAGTCCTACATGTTTTCCCCGGTCAACTACTCATACATCAAGAAGGGATGCCATCTCCCGAAGGCTCCCAAGGGAGACTTTACACTTAGAATATTTTCTAAGTCCTACATATTTCACCCTCATCTCAAGGGACCTGATTGTCGAAGGCTACCTATCAATCGAGGGCTACAGTTCACAAGGAATCAACACTCAAGAAAATCTTCTAAGTCCTAAAAGAATTAGCCCCCGGCCTATTCCATATTACAGGTGGGGCTCCACAGTAGCCGAAGGCTAAATGGCATACTACACTTGCAAAAAATCTCTAAGTCCTGTGCATTTGGCCCTCGGTCCAACATTCACACATCAGGAATGGGCGCCATATCCCGAAGGCTCTCAAGGGGGAATCTACACTTAGAGATTTTTCTAAGTCCTAGGATGTGGGTTACTACAAACGCCCGAAGGCCTCATGCTGTGCTACACTTAGAAAAAAATTTCTAAGTCCTAATTGCTGCCGAACCATCGTTTGCATATCCAGCAGAGGGTGCCCAACTACCGAAGGCTCCTAAGGGCTAGCTACAATCAGATAGTATTCTAAGTCCTAGACATACATTCAAAAATACCGAAGGCATACATTCAAAGGAGAAGGCATACATTCAAAACATAAGGCGCATTCGAAGATGAAAAGCCCGGAGGCAGCATGCATTTCATCAAAAACAAGAGTAAGTGTGAAATTACAAGCAGGCCGAAGCCGAGGGATGAATAATGTCATCATTACAAATATATGTTTACATGATAAAAAGTACATATCAAATCATGTTACTCCCGGGGGCCGCCTCCCCCGATGGCTTCGAGGTCACTTCTGCGTCGGCCTCAGGTTCGTCGCCCTCGGCTTCCTTCATGAGCTCAGAGTCCTCTAGGTCTGGCCTCTCGACATCGGGGGGAAGAGGAACGCGGATGTCTGGCTGCAGGGGGAGCCCGTATGCTGCCGGGTCAAAGTCCTTTGGCTCGATCTTCAAGTGGCGAGCCATCCTCCGATAGATGAGGGCTTGAGTGAAAAACTCGCCCCCATCGTAGTATTGTTTACCCTTTCGGGAAACCCACTCCACGCCAGGCCCATCACACCACTCGTCGACCGAGGACTCGACGACCGAGGACAGCCATTGCTTGTGCTCCTCGGACCGCCATCCCCCTGCCAAGAACCCCGAGATTGCGTCCTCCCGGGCTCTCTCGACGGCTTCAACCTTCGCGGCCTCGGCTTCCTTGGCAGCTTTCTCCAAGGCCTCAGCTGCGGACCTCTCGGCTTCTGCCCTACCCCGATCCGCGGCCTCCGCCCGCAGGGTCATCTGCCGAAGGCTCTCCTCCAGCATGGCCATCTGCCGAACAGCGTCTGCATTCTGGCGGATGAGCTCCCGCATCTTGGCCTCCTGCTCGGCCTTGCGAAGGCGCCACTCCTCTAGCCGCCGGGCTTGCTCCCCGAGGGCAATGCAGGTCTACAAAAACAAAGGGGTTAGCAAGGCCAAATATGGTTTCTTAGCTCCAAGTAAAAAGGAAAGAAATAGGCGTAAAAGACTTACTGTGAGGGAGGACCGGAGGATCCTGTCCTCGAGGGCTTCGTCTTCATCAGCCCCGAGGGCAACCCTGTCAATCTCGAGGGTAATGCCTCTCAGAAGCGCCCTCGGATCGGCCGTACCGTTCATCACGGCCGTACCAGCCGGGAGGGAAACCATGAGGACCTCGGAAGATGGCCCCTGAACTCCCGGCGGCACCTTCGCCACCTGCATGTCCTCATCTGCCCCGGGGGCAGGGCCTTCATCAACAATGATCACCGGGGGGGATTTCTTCCCGGCATCCCCGGTCTTGGGCTTCTTGCCCTCGGGATCTCTGCCCGAGCCCTTCCCTTTGGCGGCAGCAGCAGCATCAGTGCTTGGGCCCACCGACGGCCCCTCCGGTTTTTTGAAGAAGTCACCGGCGGGTTTTGGGACACCGGCGTCCGTCCCCCTCGGGCCCTTGGAGGGTTTCTTCTTCTTCAAGTCTGCAAGGCCTCTAACATTCATCATTTTCACTGGGACACCTGCGAAAAACAAAGGAATGTGGTTAGAATCGAGGGGTCGCTGACCGAAGGCACAAAGAACAAAAAGAAAAAAAAACACGAACAGGATAAGCTATGTGCTAAGGGACCTCGTAGACTACCTCCTGTTCCCCCGAAGGCCTCAGCAAAAACGGGGTACTTCTCATCCGCTTCACCAATAAATCGGTATCTCCGAAAGCCGAGGGCGTAGAATCCCTTGTCGGCAGTATAGTCTTTGATGGAGACCTGCTTGGTGCGACCCTCCAGGATTTTCGCTATCACCAGGCCGTCTTTTTCGAGGGCGGCGCTTCCAACCTTCGGATGCCGACAGAAGTGATCCCGAAGTTCCACCGGGAATGGGTTCTCAACAACCCTGACATAGCACCAGCGCTCCTTCCAGCCCTTGTTTGACGAAGGCGCCTCCGTAAACAGCTTCCACCTGGCCACCTGCTGCAGGTTGGCGAAGCCCTCGGCATTCGCGTGACCCCCTCGACAGAGGTTGAAGCTCTGGAAGAACAAGTCCAGGCTGGGGGTCACCCCTCGGTCCCTACAGAGGTTTAAAAAACCCGCCACGTAGGAATGGCTATTAGGTGTCAGCTGGCAGGGCACCAAGCCAACGAACCTCAGGTACTCCCGGAGGAAGGGGTGCAGCGGGAACCGAAGGCCCATGGAGACCGACAGCACGTGTACTGCAATGCACCCTTCAGGCGCCCGAGAGAGCACATCGTCAACTCCCGACTCGACCACCTCGGCCGAGGGCCCTACATGTAGCTGCGTCACGTAGAGGCCCGCCCTGTCCGCCTTCGACCTTATCTCCAAGGCAGCCGTGTTGAGCCAGGAATACCCCTCTGGCATATCTACGAGTTTCCCCTGATCAGCAGCTATGACCTTCTTCTTGGGGACAGCCGCCTTGGCCTTCTTCTTCCCGGGGGCCACCCGGATGGGAACCGCGTTCAGCGGCTGGGAAGTACTGGCCTCACCAGCACCCCGAGGGGGAAGGACGGCCACAGTGACCTTCACCCTCTCCTTCTCCTCCTCCTCTTCAGCAACTTGGACGGCGAGGGCCAACTCTTCATCCTCGGCAGTTCGCTCGAATTCCTCCGCCTCGGCCTCAGCCGTCAGATCCTTCTGCACCTCAGTGGCGAGGGCTGCATCACCACAATCCGAGGGCTGACCACTGCTTGACTCCACATCGGAGATGCCTTCGTCCTCCATCGAGGGCGTCCTCGAGATGTCCTGAGAGTCACTCTGGGACGACATTCGCACCCTAGTTCGAGGGCTCGTAGACGGTATTGTTTCCTAACTTTTCTATCTCCTAAACTAAGGGCACAGTACAGCTATGCTAGAAGGAGAAAGGCAGGGAGCACTGACCTCGAAAGCTGAGTTAGGACCGAAGGTTGCTGTTTCTCTCTCTAGAAAAATTGGCAGAGCTTCGCTAACAGGTTTTTCGCACACGGAGGAATGCCTGGCCTTGGGGTATTTATAGGCGATAGAATCCGGGCTTGGGCCTGGATTCCGGGCCTCCGGATGGACGCCATCATTACGCACCATCGTTTCACCCAACCGGTGACGCCGCCCACGAACAGCCAGCCATCACACGCCACGTGTGCCATCCCCCCAACGGCTATATCCTGTCGTTACGTATTCCAACGGCTATATTTCCAACGGCTATATTCTGGAAGCCCCCGGGTTTTCTACTTCACTCCACTTCATCAAGGATTGCCTCCGGTTGCACTCACCCAGAAGTGCCCCCGGGTTGTGCCCCACACAGCACATTACACACGCCTTCGGGATCACTCCTTCAGATCCCCAGGGCTGCATATCAGGGGCACCCCTCGGGGTTTCCCCCTCAGCACTGCAAAACCGGGTAGCCCCCGGGGAGTGCCTCATTGACGGAGGGCCCATGGCACACAGGTAATGGGAGCCCTCGGGTATCTTCATCACCAACTCATCAACAAACAGTGGACCCCCCCGTAACAACTTCGCTGCTGCCCTCATCTGGCAGGCCCTCGATCCCTGGATTGAGGGGCTCCCCTTCGGCACCACCAGGACATCAACAGCAAGCCTTCGGCAAATCAACAGGAGCCCTCAGAAGAGAGAGCCTTCGGCATTCCCGTCATTCTCCATTTTTCACCGAGGTTTGGCATTTTCGATTCATCATTGGGGGAATTCGGTGCACTCTTTTTCCCTCATTAGGATTTTTTCCCAAAGGGTTTTTCCTAATGAGGTTTTTAACGAGGCATCCCCCCAAAATGAAACGAAAAGCGTCAGCCTTCGGCCCACAACAGCAACGTAACTGCTTTACTCCTTTTCACCACTTTACAAGTGCCTCAAGGAGTGGGGGACTGGAGGACCCCTTCGGAAAAATCATTAAATTACAACAAAGCAAGCCCTCAAGTCCCGACATGTGGGTAACTGAGGGATTGCCTTCGGAAGGGACATAAAAGCAACAACTCCTCACCAACTTCAGAGATCACGACAGGACAACATCAAAGGGCAAGCACAAATTACTCATTTTCCCTCAAGTACCTTTCGGCAAAAGGAGTGAGGGACTCCTGATGGAGTATATGGCCCGGGAACCCCCGGCCCACAGACTCCTACTACTCCAGCAAAGGCCCAACAGGCCCAAATCACAGCGCCCAGAGTACCAAGCAGTCCGCACAACGCACAGGGGTGCCTTCGGACCCCTGGCCGAAGGCTCCAAATTGTCACAGAGCGGGTTTCTCAAGCAAATTAGGAAACTGGGAGAAAACGGCGAAAACAGCAGCCCTCGGCACTATGAGCCCTCGGCACCAGGGTGCCATCGGGCGGGAGAGCCCTCAATTACTGCTCTATAGCCGAAGGCATCTCACTCGACAAGATATCTGCCTCACATGCGTACAGATCACCGTACCCCGCACAGACGTCCCGTCCAACAGCCGCATTAAATGCGGCCACATGCGGCTGCCAGCGCCAACCAGTTGAGGTGACCCCTCGGCCAATGAGCGCTTGACACGTGTCCCTGCCCGGCATTTATTGCTACTATAAATAGCACCCCATTTCCCCATTTGTAACCACGCTTAATACATATCGAATATACACTCTCTCTCTTACTTGTTTGCTCTGACTTCTCTCTAAGTTATTCCCCGTAATAACCCTTCGGATATATACCCCGGGTAGACTATCCATCACCTTGTTTGGGAGAGCTAAAAAATTGGTGTTAGTAATGGAAGTGTTTTCACATAAATTGACAAAAATATCCTCAAGTGTTAATATTAACTATAAGTCTATATATAGTAATACATTCTCCACGTAAATCCTCAAAAATTGCAAGTGTTATAACTATAATCCATCAAATCAATTGGTAGTTGTTGTTCAATTTGAAAAACGTTTCACGTCAAATGGTAAAGAAAATAAAAAAGAAAGTGCTAAAAATATATTTTATGCAATATGTTAAAATTAAAATATTCTACATATGATACATGTACATATCCTACGTAAAGTGTTAAACAACGTGGATGGACAATACACATTAAACTAAACCCCCAACTTGTATAATTTATTTTTCAAAGTCACGATTCTCAATTTCAATTATAAATTACGACCCTTCGAAAAATGTGTAATACATGGGACCAAAAAATATGAGCAAAATTAGATCCAAATCATCAAATAGCAATACAACAGTTCCAGACGAAGCAAAAGTAATAGTCTCAAAGTGCATAAATTGTTTGAACGTTAAATTCAAAAATATAATGATAAAACGTTAATTCGCTAGCTCATGCCATCATATCATAAAGAAGACTGCTCCGGCTTTCAACTGGACATCCAAGAAGAGCTCTCAGCATACCAGGCTTCTGAACAAGAAACAGATAGCATGCATTACGATGCTCTGCAGCAATATTTAAATCAACTAATAAATTCCAAACTTCACTTTCTGAGATTGGAAGAGTGATCGCTTTAACGATTTGCAAACTTCCACCGGTCATCCTTGATAAAAAAAAATATAATCATAAAAACAAAATGGAGAGAATATGAACTACAAAACTATTTAGTAGGGGGGGTCGGGGGACTAAGTTTTTTCTTCATATTTATGTATAAAGTATTGTATATATACGATAGTATAACATACAGAGTATTATATTCATCAATACTCAAGCATAACATACGGAGTTCATCCATTTATATGAACTCATGTTTCGCATACATGGAAGTTTTGGCCACCATACGAAGTTTTCGCAGACATGGAAGGTTTTGGCCACCATCCGTTCTTCTAATAGCATGTACTGAGTGAAAAATCAAAAAAGGATGAAGAAAAAGGGACAAACCTGAAGAAGGAGAGCAGTCTCTGCTGGAGCCGCAGGAGTGAAGAAGAAGAACCGTCTGGTGCGGAAGAAATAGTAGAGGACGTTGGTGATGAGTAGATTTTGAAATAATAAGGGCAAAAGTTGTCCAACACTTCATTACACCCCAAATTGGAGTGTTTAAAAAATGGTAAATATAGGTGTTAAGAAGGTTAAGAGTAACACCCTCAAACACTTACTAACACCCTTAAAAAAATTAATTTTTCTCCCAAACAAGTGTTAGACTAAACACTCCTTAACACTTCCATTACTAACACCCCTTAACACCCAATCCAAACAGGCCGTTAGAAATAAAAATAGGAGGAAGGCGAATGGTTAGGGACTATGGGAGTAGGGCCGGTTGAGAGTTCCATTGGGAGAGATATATAGAGAGGAGAAAATTAAGGGTGGGGTAGGTTGGTGAGTAGGATAGAGAAAAAGGTAGAGATAGATAGGAAGTAAAAAGGAAATGGAGGGGAAATGGAGAAAAAATTGAAGAGAAGCTCAACCCAAGTAAGTGGGGTGAAGGAATACGAGGAGTGTGAAATTGGTTGGGATTTGTGTCTGGGGAAGATTGATAGACCGAATTCAATTAGAAACGGTGTGTACATATTAAAAGCTGGCCCACTATTAATAAGAAACAAGGGCGGATTTCTCAAAATACGAGTAAATGATGTTTACAATTCCAAAATATGATTACTATGTTTTTATTTCCGAAATAGGACTAACATGACAATATTTACTATCATCTTGTAGACGTGACTGTCAAATAGTTATAGTACAGTGCATTTAACATGGCAGTATTTATTATAATTAATGACATTGTTTTTCAATCATGGCGGTATTTTTCACACGTGTCAGTAACAACCCCTATTTCAGGAAGAAAACATAGTAGTCCTGTTTTTTGGAATTTCAAACCTCATTTACTCCCATTTAGGGCAATTTCCCCATTTAAAACGGTTCAAATATGTATAGGTGCAGATCACTACAATAAAAGATAGACCTGTTTGACCCACGGTTTGAACCGGTTGACCCGATTGACCCTTAAGGGGATACTTAAAAATGCAAGTTTGAATTTCCCCTCAAGGTTATTTTATCAGTCTTAGGATTTTTCGAATTTTTCTGAACAATCACAGGATCAGATTCATTAACAGTGGAAGTGGACTCAAAACAGCAACATTTCATTAGCTTAACACAATTAAGAGAAACACATCTTGTACAACGATTTGTGACAGATGTCTTAGAAGGAGAAAACTTATGGGTAGGTCTACTATCATAACTAGTCGAGGGTTCACTTAGGAAGGTCCTAGGAACTGCACATATAGTATGATAAGTAGATGCCTCACTAATGCTCAAACTAGACTTATTTTTGACATAAAATAGGGCACTCGGTCGCTGATTCTTATTCACTACTCTTGGCTCTTCTTCTCTCTTCCTTCTTCATATTTGCTCTTCAATCCACTCTCCTCTCTTCTCGACTCTCTTCTTCACATTGTTCCCTGTTCGAGAAGGAGACTCAGAGTGAGTGGAGGAAGCCTTACAAATATTGGTAGAATTTTCAAAAGATTTTTCCGAGGAAGAAGGGGAAGAGGTTTGAGAAACTGTTTGAGATTGAGAGGACGTTTTCAAAAATGATCTCTTTTAGAAGTTGTTCTCTTTAATTTTCAAGAGCCTGTTTTTCTTTATCAAAAGATTCCTTTAACTCGACAAACTTTCTCACAAGGGGTGGAATGTACGCTGGTTTGACTACAGGTTCTGAGGTGACAGGTTCTTCTCTTTCTTCCACAGTTTCCTTTTCAGGAGGATAAGTCAAGACTTCATCAGCAGGGGTCAAAAGGGGTTCTTTGGTTTTGTAACTTTTGTTTAACTTTGTATAGTTAAAAGAAATCTCGACACCAGCCTTGTTCTTTCTCTTTTCATCCTCGAGGGTATTCGTTTCTTCAACCCCAGTGAAGGCCATAAGTTTGGTCAACCCTAAATTCATGTATTTAACATCATAAAGTTGAATACAGTTGATCTTGTTCACGTTCTAAAGGTTGGTCAATCATAGGCCCTCCTTGGATTTGTAGAAACGAGTGTCCTTAAGCTGGTTAAGGAAAATGGTCTGGTCTGTTTGATCTCTCTTAGCTAACAGGTCTTCGAGTTCTTTGATCTTAGTATAAAGAGTAGCCCTTTTTTCATAAAGAAAATTGTTGACACCAAACAGTTTGATTCTTTCTTTCGCAGTGACCCTGAGTTTCTTTGTAAGTTCCTTTCCACTGACACTCAATCTTTTATTCTCAGCTGTGAGTTTAGTGATTGTTTTCTCTCAGTTGGTTATCTTTATTTTTAAGCATGTCTGCTTTTCGAGCAGTTTGATGTTGACATTGTGAATTTGATCAAGTCTCTCTTCTAACTCCTTTATTTTGATAATGTTTGAATCTATCTTAGAACATGCTGAATTTTAAGAGTTAGAAGTACTTACCTCACACTCATCATCCAGGTTTTCAGCAGAGAGAGCAGTTACTTTCTCTTTTTCAACATCGGGGGCAGTCATCAACTCGGCAGCAGTGGCTTTGGTCAGGTTTGCATTCTCATCAGCATCAGTGGTCTTCTCTTCTTCTTCAACAATGGCCATCAGCGCCATGTTCTCGTCATCATCTGAATCATCCATCCAGTGATCTTTCTCAGCCATAAGAGAGCTTTTCTCACTGCCTTCCTCCGTTGCTAGCAGCATCTTTTTCTTGTTCAGTTTTATCTTTTGCTTATAGTACTCAACATCCTTTCTTCTCTTTGGCATCCTACAATCCTTGATTAGATGTCCTGCTTTCCTGCAGTTGAAGCATTTGGGAGCATCATCGGCATTTTCACTCTCATTTGATTCAAAGGGATGTTCCTTTCTTTTTGTGCCGGTAAAGGATTTTCGGAGCTTATTAAAGGATGTGTTCTTCTTTAGCATCTTGTTGTTAAACCTGGAAGTAAGAAGTGTTATCTGCTTTTGAAACTCACGCAGTTCATCAACATTATCAGTTTCATCCCAGAAACCGATGTCACTATCAGCACTCTCACTCTCCTCATCTTTCATTTTATCCTTCTTGGAGCCAGATTTGGAGGGTTTGTCAAGCATCAGTACAAAAGTATCAGCCAACTTGTCAACATCATCCTTGCCTTTCTCAGCCATCACAGTTGTGTGACCATAGTCAGAAAAATCTTCAGCATATTGGTCAAGCGTGTTGTATACAGTGTGGATATCCATATCATCAAGGTCTTTTGTATGCCTGATCTGAGAGCATAGCCTTCTCCAATCCGGTCCAAGTGCTGACAGAAACCTCGCATTCAACTCCATGTTTGATTTGTGAACTCCAATCTTTCTCATTTCATTGATCAGTTGTAGGAACCTGAGATAGGTGTCTTCGAGAGATTCTCCAAACTTTGTTTTGAACGAGTCATAGGTTGTGAATGTGCTTGCTTTCTTCGCTTTGACTCCTAATTCAGTTCCTTGCATTATTTTGAAGATTTCGTCCCACATCTCTTTTGCGGTTGACATGCTATCAATTTGCATGTGGATGTCATTCGGGATAGCTTGGAGCAGGTAGGTCTTTGCGAGTAAGTCAGCACACATTCTTGCTTGATCCTCATCATTGTATTCATCAACAGTTTTTGGTTGTAGTTCAATTTCAAGAGGTGGGTTGTTCTCATCATTTCTATCAATAGCTATCAACAACTGAGCAGGTCCATTGGTGATCGAGTCAAGCAGTCCAGATGATCGGTCTTTGCTTTCAAGAAAGTCGAGGAACCTGTTCTTCCATACATCGTACTCTCCTCTTCTTAGGATCAGGGGTCTAGTGTCGTTTCCAATTGAAAGAACATCCATCTTTTGGATCAGGCTGATCTGTTGATTGATTAGGTTCTGTTTTAGTTTGTAAAGTCCTTCAAACAGAAGGTTCATGTACCGGTGGCCTTAGCTGTTTTAGAATTGCTCAAGGGAATAAGATGGCGCACGAGTATAATGGCGCACAGAGGTTTGGCGCACAAGCAAATCACGCACGGGGAATTGGCGCACGAGAGTTTTGAAATGGCGCAAGGCCTGTGAAAAATGGTGCACGAAGAGACACTCTACTTCTGTTTCACGGACAACACTTTGGCGCAGGGGAAAAGTTGAATGGCGCAATGAGTGATTTAGCAAATGGTGCACGGAGGACTTCAAGCCTAAGTTTAACGCACAACCTCTATCGCGCGGGAAAGAGATTCGCGCATGAAACTTATGTGTGATTCTCGTCTTCCTCACAGAGATGCGTTATTCGTGGAATCGCTCTTCTCCTATTACACCTGTTCTTCGATGATCTAGATGCTGAAAATGCAGGGGATGATAGTTACCAATCACAGAAGTATAAACATGTAAACATTTTCCTGGCAAAACATCAAACATAAACAATCTGCAAATCGCTCGTGAGAAGAAAACAACCGATGAAGTTTCGCGCAAGCTTTTTCTTCTCTGCTTCAATTGTTCGATCAGTCTGGCTCTGATACCAAATGTTGGTCTCTGTATTCTCTATACTAGAATGGTGTATGAAGATGGAGCTCTAAGTGATATAGAGGAAGCTTTCCATTGAATAAGGTTCTTACAGAATGATGAAGAGTAAACTTAGCGTAGAGAAACCTTTTCACGCAAATAGGCTTTGCGGCTCTAGGAATGAAATGTCTGGAAAAGCTTGACCTGCGCATTCTACAAAGGGCATATATATAGCCTTGTAGAATGCTAGATCAGCATATGATTAGGCTCCTATAATGAGGCGGCCCATTCCTAATTTGGCATGCAAGCCTTTGCCATTTTAAGCCTATTTGATGTATAATTAACTCTACTAAAAGGCTTAATAAAATACATGGATCACAATCATAAAATATCTCTAACACCGCCGAACGGGAGATGATGCATATTGCCCGAGAGCGGGATGACGCCCATCTCCTCCTTACGGCTGCACGTAAGATGGCCGCCGATCTGTAGGATCGGGCCTCCAAAGGGGACAAAGTTGTTGCGTATTTGACCGAGGTTGAGCAATGGGTTCAAAGGCGCGATGGGGAGATCAACCTCCTCCGGGCAAAGCTCAAGGCTGTTTAAGAGGGCGATGTGAAGGTTCAAAAGGCCAAGGACAAGAATACCCCTACTTCCTTCTCCGTTGATACATCAAAGATCACGCAGCAGGCGATTATTGATTTCCAGCGGGTCATGGGCCTGAACATCGTGCTGGAGAATACCGCTCGGGAGTTTCTCGCTCGGCATCTCGGTGAGTACTTTCGTGCCAGTGAGGCAGTGACAATCCCCTCAAGGATGGGATCAAGCTCCTCGATGAGACCCCCGAGGGAAAAGCGTTTGTGGAGGCCCTTGCTAATGACACCCTTGTTCAGAGTATGGACATCATCGTTGATGAAAATATCGATCGGATCATGGAGCATTTCCCCAAGCCATTCGATCCTGAAGCCATGGGTTTCTCCAACTGTTTCTCCAACTGTTTCAATATATATAACATTTATTTAGGTAATCTCATAATTGACCCAAAAGTTATAAGACATTAAGCTGTCCAATCACCTTAAATGAGCTTTAGCATGTTCTACGCTCCTATGTTGAATTCCGGCGAAACTCCGGCGAAACTGGGACGAACTCTAGAAACACTTTAGTTAAGCTCCTTAATCTTTTACACTTTTCCTACCTTTTTTCCCTTCTTTAACCTTCTTCCATGGACCAACCTTGCTTGAGCTCATTTCTCAACAATGGAGAAAGGTTTGAGAGCTTTATTTTCTTCTTCTTTGATGGATTTGGTCGAGCTAAAGAGGTAAGGGTGAGAGGGGATGTGCACTTTTGTCTTAATTGGCAAATAGATGAGGGTGAGGGGTCCTCTTTGGTACTTTAGATGCCAAATGACTCTCCTCCACTCCTTCCTTTGTCAACACCAACCCCTTTTTCCTAATTGAGCACATAAAAACGTGGGGTGCCCCCCACTCATGTGGGAGGTCATCCCTTTTGTGTCCCGAAGTGTACATTCGGTCCCGAAAGTTGTATTTCTCGGACTGTTTTAATTATATTTTATTTTATCAGATCAAATAAAATATATTGTGTGACTCGCATCACTATGGACCTCTAGAAAAACTATACATTCCCAAAATTTAGTTTAGAAGTCTCCGAAATTCATTTTAGGCTATTATCCGATAAGTTATCAATACCGGTACTTGGGCCTCGTTTGACCAGCCGGTCAACCCTATGCCTTTGTTATGGCCCAACTAAGATATCCACCACCATATAAATATTATCTAGACCAAGATGAATATTATATGTGGTCCCGAAAATATCGAGTTGCCCCCGTTCCCGGTGTGGTCCCCGCGTGCAATTTACTATTCACGCAAAAAAGAAATAACAGAAATTTACAACCTCGTAAATTTATTAATCATTCAAGAAGGTTCAATACAATATTTACATGAAATTAAATATGTTTGGGGACGGTGTTACAAGTTCACACCCCCATTATTTGGGATTTCGCCCCTAAAATCAACGTGTCTAATCGAAAAGAAACGATATTGCTCCCTCATTGAGACCTCAGTCTCCCAGGTTTCTTCTTCGACTCGATCGCTCCGCCAAAGTACCTTCACCATAGGAATCTCGTTGTTCCTAAGCTTCTTTACCTGTTGGACCACTATCTTCGCCGGTTCTACTGCATATTGTAAGTCCTCTCGGATCTCTACCGGTGGTCTCTCAAGAACACGTGACAAATCTCGTGCATACTTCTTGAGCATCGATACATGGAACACATCATGAATCTTCTCAAGTTCAGGTCATAACTTGAGACGGTACGCTACATCTCCAATCCTTTCAAGAATTTCGAACGGACCAATGTATCCGGGGTTAAGCTTACCCCTCGATATGAATCGGATGATACCTTTCCGAGGATAAATCCTTAGAAATACTTTGTCAACAACTGCAAATTCCAACGGCCTACGCTGTTTGTCGGCATAGCTCTTCTGCTGATCTTGGGCAGCCTTAAGCCTATCCCGAATGATCTTCACCTTAGCCTTGGTGATCTCAACAAGTTCTATACCTTCGAGCTTGGCCTCGCCAACCTCGTCTCAACACAATGGTGTTCTGCATTTCCTCCCATACAATGCCTCGTATGGAGGCATGCCAATACTCGCCTGATAACAGTTGTTATAGGCAAACTCCATAAGAGCCAAGTGTTTGTCCCAACTCCCTTGGAACTCCAAAGCACATGCCCTAAGCATGTCCTCCAAAATCTGTATCACCCGCTCGGATTGTCCATCCGTTTGCGGGTGAAATGTTGTGCTAAACTTCAGTTTAGTCCCCAGGGATGATTGAAACTTTGGCCAAAATCTCGACGTGAATCGTGGATCTCTATCCGACATAACGGATATCGGGACCCCATGCAATCTCACAATCTCCTCAAAGTATAACTTGACCAATCTCCCAAGAGGACAAGTGATGTTAATAGGCAAGAAATGTGCACTCTTAGTGAGCCTGTCAACCACCACTCATACCGCATCGTAATTGTTCACAGTTTGTGGTAATCCTACCACAAAGTCCATTGTGACATGCTCCCACCGGGTGCTGATGCCCCGCCTTAACTTGCTGATAAGTAAGACATCGACTCACATACTTTGCGATGTCCCTCTTCATGCCTGACCACCAATAGCATTCCTTTAAGTCTCGGTACATCTTTGTAACCCCTGGATGCATAGCATAAGCCGAGGAATGAGCCTCCTCTAGTATGGACTTTTAAAGCTCTTCATCCTTCGGTATACATATACGATCCTTAAACAACAATAGACCATCCTCACGTACCCGGAAATCCTCTACAGGTCCTGCAAGGATTCATTCACGGATCTTCTGACATTCTTCATCATTGCTCTGACATCGGCTAATCTCATCCATCAAGGTAGGTCTAACCTTGAATATCGCTATGAGGACCCCGTTCGAGGTCACCTTCACGCGCGCCCTCAATGCTCGTAGGCATGTGAGTAACGTCCCTGACGTACTCCTCCTGCTCAGAGCGTCGGTCACCACATTGGCCTTACCGGGATGATAGTCGATGATCAAGTCACAGTCCTTGATAAACTCCATCCATCTCCTTTGCCTCATATTTGACTCCTTCTGAGTGAATACATACTTCAAACTTTTATGATCGGTATAGATGTGACATGTCTCATCGTAGAGATAATGCCTCCAAATCTTTAGTGCAAACACTACCGCTCCCAATTCTAGGTCATGGGTAGGGTAGTTCACCTCATGCTTCCTCGATTGCCTAGAGGCATAGGCAATTACCTTTCCGTTTTGCATCAGTATACATCTAAGCCCTTGTATGCTAGCATCACTATAGACATCATACCTTATCCCTTGTATGGGTAGAGCAAGAACAGGTGCCTCGGTGAGTCGTTTCTTTAGCTCAAGATACCCTTTCTCACACTTGTTGTTCCATACGAACTTAGTCCCTTTCTTCGTGAGATTCGTGAGTGGTGACGCCAACACGGAAAATTTCTCCACAAATTTACGATAGTACCCCGCTAAGCCAAGGAAACTACGTATCTCCTTCACATTTTCGGGTCACTCCCAATCGATGATAGCTTCTATCTTTGCGTTGTCCACCACAATGCCCGATCCGGATATGACATGTCCGAGGAAGCCAATCTCCTTAAGCCAAAATTCACATTTTGAGAACTTGGCAAAGAGTTGCTTCTCTCTTAGCCTTTCAAGCACAAGCCTCAGGTGATGTTCGTGTTCTCCTTCGTCTCTTGAGTATATCAAGATGTCATCAATGAATACAATCACAAACTGATCTAAGTACTCACTAAACACACGGTTCATCAAGCCCATGAATGCTGCCGGTGCATTGGTTAAACCTAGGAGTGGGCAAAAATACCGAAAAATCGGTATACCGCACTTGTCGTACCGAAAAAAACCGGAAAATACCGGAATATTGGTATACCGTCATTTTCGGTACGGTATCATACCGTACCGATTTATTTCGGTATGGTAACGGTAAATGTTTTCAAATACCGTGGTATACCGGTATAATACCATACCGACTCTCTACCCAACAATTACTTTTAATTCTAAAATATTGTAAAAAATCCATTACAATTTTAAAACCCAAATTAATACTTAGGTTGGTTACAAATACCAAAATACAGAGTATAAAAATAAAGGCTCAATTTCCCAAATTCACTATAACCCTAATGACTAATGAGTAATGTATTAATATTCAGAAACAAGTTCATCTTGTTCCAAGAGTTTGCGAGTCGCGATGGCTGCAACGCTGAGTAGTTGACGAGTGAAGAGGATAACATATGTGACGAGTGCATCTACATAAGGATTCCGAGAGTCAAGACACACAACTTTATCTGAAAGTCTTATTCAAATATTTTTTTAAATTATAAAAATGAGTAAATACACAATATCATATTAGAAATCAATGATTTCATATCCATATTGTTTGAATAATTTTATTTATTTTTGTTAGAGATCACTATTGATTTAATTATATCTATATTTTTCAAGTTATTTTAGGAGAATGTGTTATTTTTTTATTACGTGACATGTTGAACTACTTTTTTTGGAAGAATAAACTACTTAAATATACTCATAATAATTATTGTTCAATATTAAATTGACATCAATAGATTTTTTTGTCTAATTGACATCAATAGATTATTAATTGTATTTTGTAACATGTTAATAATAGATTAAATATGTCCCTAGTCACAACGATTTAGTATATTTCATTAGTCTATGATAATTTGTTGTATTGAGAGACATGCATGGTAATTTACTGATACCGTACCGTTACCGAACCGAAACTTTGGTATACCGGAATGCGGTATACCGAAACTTCGGTAAGGTAACGGTATATGAGAGAAAATATTCGGTATACCGTACCGAACCACCCCTAGGTTAAACTTAAATCAAATGACATCACAAGAAACTCGTAGTGATCATATCTAGTGCGGAAGGCACTCTTAGGTATGTCAGTCTCCTTGATCTTCAACTAATGATAGCCCGGCCTTAAATCAATCTTAGAGAACACTGTGGCCCCCTGAAGTTGGTCAAACAAGTCATCAATCATCGGTAAAGGATACCTATTCTTGATTGTGACCTTGTTCAACTGTCGGTAGTCAACACACATTCTTAGTGTACCATCTTTCTTTTTCACAAAAAGTACCGGTGCTCCCAACGGTGAATGACTAGGTCTAATAAACCCACTGTTCAGTAGTTCTTGTTGTTGGACTTTCACCTCTTGAAGTTCTGTCGGTGCCATTCGATAAGGAGGAAACGAAATGCGTTTGGTCCCCGGCTCTACTTCAATCGCGAATTCGATCTCTCTATCGGGCGGAAGCCCCGGTAAGTCTTTGGGGAAGACGTCTGAATACTTACACACGATAAGTACATCGTTGATGTCAACTTCCTTCTTTGACTCGTCCACCACGTAAGCAAGGTACGCATGGCATCCCTTCATCATCATCTTTTGTGCCCTCACGGCAGATATGATACAACTGGTTGCTTTGCCTCTGTCTCCCTCAAAGCATAGGATCAATCCTTCCTTGCTTTCAAGCTCAAGGACCTTCGTGTAGCAATCGACCCTAGCATGATGCTTCTCGAGCCAATCCATCCTAAGGATTGCATCGAACTCAATCATACCCAGCGGTACAAAATTACACGTCAAGGTTTGGCTCTCTACTTCCACCTCACACGATGGATAGTGGCTATCTCTTTCGATGTCATCCCCTAGAGGTGTGGAAACCAATAGAGTTTGAGTCATCGGTACAAGTGGTTCGTTGAACCCCTTGGCGAAAGACTCACTCACAAATGATCGTTGCGCTCTTGTATCAATAAGGATTCTTGCATCTCTCCCGTTAATCTTTAGTGTTCCTACACTAATAAGCAGTGTAAGACACTCCCTCTACCTAATACACTCGTTTCTTGGGTCGTAAAGTATAGCGATCATGGTCCGGATGAAGACCATTCGACGCTCTATTAAAATTCCCCGGTTTTCATACTTCAGGATCATCTTCCGATTGGACCGGGTGAAAGCCTGCCACTTTTCATGAAAGTCGGCTGGTTTTCATGCCTTAGGCATGAACACGGAACTTATCACTACGTAAGCCAACAGGGCTTTACCAAAGCCGGCCGGTCTTTGTCGCCGTAGTTAAATTCCGGATTTTAATTCTCAAAGCTGGCCGGGCTTTGCAAAAGCCGGCCGGGTTTCGGCCGTGTAGGATTTTCCAAGCCTTTCAAAAGCCGGCCGGTCTTCATGGGAGCCGGCCGATATCCGTCGCCGAACATTAATAAAAAAAACATGTCCAAAACCCGGCCGGTTTCAACGAAACCCGGCCGGTGTTCAGCAGCGAGAAAAAAATCCCCATTTCCATTTACAAAAGTCGGTCGGTCTTCAACAGAAGCCAGCCGACGTTCAGCGCCGTAGAATTATTTCAATTAATCCAGACGAAAGCCGTGCGGCTTTCGTCAACGCCGAGCGACATTCGCCCAGGGCGAGGATAACTCCCTTCTTTTAATTCAAAACCGGTCTAGATGGCCGGGGTTGTAAACTGGCAACTTTAAAACATTTCTATTGCTTACAAAAGGGTTAACGACATGAATGTAAGGAATTACCCGCAACTGAGTCCGGGTTAGCACGTGCATCCGCTTCGGTCAATGGCATAGACCCTCGTTTGGGCCCCGCCTTGATTGACGGACGCGGTGTTGCTTGTGGATGTGCCGTCTCTTCCCATGCCGCCGTGTGACAGTCCTGCACGGTGTTTCCCTATCATGGTTCCTACTCCGGCCCCCGAACTCCCTTCTCTCCCCAATTGTGGATAATTAGCCTTCATGTGACTCGTATTCCCACATTGGTAGCACCTCAGGGGTGCATTGCACTTACCGAAGTGGTTCTTTGAACAGTTGGCACACCTAGGCGGTCCGGGCTTGCGGTAAGGGGACAAATGCCATCTGGAGTCTCTGTTCTTCTTCACCGGAGGTGCCGGCGCCTTGAACGACCCACCACCTCTGTGGTTGTTCTTTCTTGAATGATCGGGTGGTCCCGAACTATTCCATTTGCTTTTCTTCATCTCTTCGGCGTCTCTCTCTTTCCTTTCATTCCATTGGGTTTCCCCAAGCATACCCTGTTCCACCACTTCGCTGAAAGTCATGTGGCGCGAGTACGTAGCCCTATCACGGATGTCTAAGAGTAGAGCATCCCAGAAATGTTCCGTCATGCGGTCCTCATCGGCCGCATACTCTGGTAAGAACCTTGCCATGGTTCTGAATTCTTGCTCCAGTTGTTTGAAAGTTGCACCCTCCTTTTGCTTGAGGTTTGTGTAATCCCTACGCTTCACACTAACCTCGTAGTCGGAGTAGTATTGGGCGTAGAACTCCTGTTCAAAGTTCGCCCATGTGATAGTTCCTCGGTACTTTCCTTCTACACTCTCCCACCATGTAGTAGCTATTCCTTCAAACAAACGTGAAGCAAGAGTCAACTTCACGTCAGGTGTTATTTGCATGTCTCTCGATGCATCTTTAACCTACTTTATCCAATCGGCGGCAACAGTAATATCGCCATTGCCGTCGAAGGACCTGCACCCCAAGGCTCTAGCCTCCTTGAGGTATTTGAAGATCCTCACACAAAAAACTCCCTCACGTCCACTGCGGGACGTCCCTGACACGACTCTTGAAGCCCCCTTACTTCCTTGACCTGATCCGCCTTGAGAGGCACGCCTAGCTTGGCGTCTAAGATCTCTCCTTAGCTTTTCCTTTTGATACCATTCTAATAACTCATCCATCTGAGCAAAACGGACATCACTTTCATCGTTGTCATCATCATCAGTGTGGAAATCACCCCCATCATATGGGTTTTCCTCATGCTCCGTTCGGGGAACAAAAGTTGAGTCATAGTTCTCGGTGTTAGTCTCATACACCGAGCTTACGTGGCCATCACTCACTGTTTGGGCACGGTGGCCCCCGTGGCCTACACGACCTCCTCTTCTTCCCCTAGAGCCAAGGGATGTGGCTCGGCTAGCCCCCATGGAGACTCCCGCAGCTAATCCCCTGGGGTTGTTTCTCATCGGCATACGTCTACCCTCCATTTCTACAAAGAAATTTGAATGAGTTTTTAGACTCAAATCAATGTCAATTGACGGAACACGTTATAGACACATATTTGCCCAAGTCATCGCCATACCAATTGTTAAGGGTACCATCTTAACAACTAGAGACCTTGCAACCTAGGTGACAATAGTCTTATAAATGTCAAAATACAATGCTCAGGTTTTCGGTAAAACTCTTTTGTAAAATCTCTTGTGAGAAGTTGGTTACATAGTTTAGAACTGAGATGACTCTGATACCACTTAATTGTCACGCCTCAGACCGTATCTAAGCGCGTGCACACCCGCCGTATGATCAAGCGACATCACTCGCAAGTCAACTTCACTTAATCATACAAGGCGTTAGAGAAAATAATCCACCCATACTCAGTAGTAAACATACATATCAACATCACATTTAAACCAATGAATAGCGGAAATATTCAACGGTAAATCATACGCCACAACCGGCCAAGACATAGGCATGCAAGCCCTAAAATAGCTTATAACAAATTAAATATCCATGAGCAATTGTTTGGTAGTTGGAAAGAAAATAAGGAAGCACGAATCACGTCTTCCTAGAGTTGATGTCACCCGTAGAAGGTGTAGGTAGCAAGCCCTAGCTTCAACCTGAAAATGGTGCCCCCCGAATGGGTCAGTACAAGTACTGAGCGAATAGCAAGCTAAATGAAGCATAACTAATGTTTCAAGTATAAGACCCAAACATAGGGTGATACATATACTTATATCCCTTTCCCCAAGTCTTAAAATACATATAAGTATATACACTTGGAAAATACTTAACCCGTAGGTTATCGTTTATTTGAGAAAAATAGTAGTCAAGTCCTTGACTTAAAACCCCAACCCACCCATATACATATGAGTGTATAGGACTCCTCCTTGTCCACGGTTTTTAATCAAATCTATGAGTTTTAAGGACAACAAAATCCTTGGGTACTCCACCAATATACATATGAGTTTTGAGGACAATTTAGCCCTTGGGTTCTCCACCGAAATATTCATATATTCCGTGTTTTGAGGACTCTTTAGTCCTTGAGTTCTCCACTATATGTATTCCCGAGTTTTGAGGGCTCTTTAGCCCTTGAGTCCTCCACCGATGTATATATGAGTTTTGAGGACTCTTTAGTCTTTGGGTTCTCCACCAAATATATCCTTATGATCTACCTTATTTCAACCTAAATAAGGCCTATATCATAATCAATTATACAAGGCTGAATCAATCCATAAAGCCTATGCATATATCAGTCCATGCAAGGACACACATTCATATCAATTCACAAGTAAATATTATCAACCGGTGTTGGTTGTCCTGTACTCAACCGGTCAACGTTCCGTGGACCGCCACTACAAATCTTACACATACCAACTTAATCACCATGGGTATCAAGCTAATAATATTAATTATCATGCTCCTTTCACTTTCAAGTCAAACATGCATTCTCACAAAAATTTATCATATCATACTTAATGTATATTCAAGTAATTCATTTCATTCACGCCTATTCATTTTGGCACATCACATGCTTAAATATCCTTTAAACATCATTTTCAATATATATAACATTTATTTAGGTAATCTCATAATTGACCCAAAATTTATAAGACATTAAGCCGTCCACTCACCTTAAATGAGCTTTAGCGTGTTCTACGCTCCTCGGTTGAATTCCGGCGAAACTACGACGAAACTCCGGCGAACTCCGGTGATCTCTAGAAACACTTTAGTTAAGCTCCTTCACACTTTTCCTAGCTTTTTTCCCTTCTTTAACCTTCTTCCTTGGACCAACCTTGCTTGAGCTCGTTTCTCAACAATGGAGAAAGGTTTGAGAGCTTTATTTTCTTCTTCTTTGATGGCTTTGGTCGAGCCAAGAGCACCCACTATGGTGGGTTAAGTTGGATCAAAAAGCAAAAATGATGGGAGTTGACCCCCACTATGGTAGCTCAAAAAGTGATCGGTCAAGTTGCTAGCTCACATATGGAATCTGACAATTTTGTTTTCAATTTAGCCAAGTGGTTTGTTTTGTCCTTGAAAGTAAGCGTGCGAGTGGATCAAATGCAAGAGTGGAGGAATTCTCCACCCAATTTTCTAACCACAAATCCCACCAACTTTTAATTTAATATTTTATGCACTAAATTAATTTATTTTAACAAAAAAAATCATACAAAAAAATCAGATTTTTTTCCTTCTATAAATAGACACCAATGAAGGATATGTTTAGTCACTTTGAAATTTACCACTTCTTTCCCTCTTGCATCTGATTTTAGAACTAATAAAGGTGAGATATATAAAAAATAAGGAGAGAGTGTAAAAAATTTAAGTGACCTAGGTCACCATAGTGGGGGGGAGTGATTGATTAGAGGGGATTAAGTTTTTGGAGGGAAGTGATGTGGAAGAGAGAGGATGGGGTCAAAACCCACCACCATTGTGGATACTCTAAGGAGGTAGGGGTGAGAGGGGATGTGCACTTTTGTCTTAATTGGCAAATAAATGACGGTGAGGGGTCCTCTTTGGTACTTTAGATGCCAAATGATTCTCCTCCACTCCTTCATTTGTCAACACCAGCCCCTTTTGTCTAATCGAGCACATAAAAATGTGGGGTGACCCCCACTCATGTGGGATGTCATCCCTTTGTGTCCCGAGAGTACATTCGGCCTCGAAAGTTGTATTTCTCGGACTGTTTCAATTATATTTTATTTTATCCGGTCAAATAAAATATATTGTGTGACTCCCATCACTATGGACCTCTGGAAAAATTATACATTCCCAAAATTTAGTTTAGAAGTCTCCTAAATTCATTTTGGGCTATTATCCGATAAGTTACCAATATTGGTACTTGAGCCTCGTTTGACCAGCCGGTCAACCCTATGCCTTTGTTATGGCCCAACTGGGATATCCACCACCATATAAATATTATCTAGACCAAGATAAATATTATATGTGGTCCCGAAAATATCGAGTTGCCCTCGTTGCCGATGTGGACCCCGTGTGCAATTTACTATTCACGCAAAAAGAATTAACAGAAATTTACAACCTCGTAAATTCATTAATCATTCAATAAGGTTCAATAAAATATTTACATGAAATTAAATATGTTTGGGGACGGTGTTACAGGAGGAGTTACTAGATCAATCCCCTTCGGGGTGCTCTCTGCCCGGGGCGTGGTTGCTTCCTGATGTCTCCGAGTGAATCGATCTCCATTCCTTTCCATATACTGGAAACGCTGGGCCACCGGGTTATCACCAGGTTTCGTTCCCTGAACCGTGCATCGTTCCTAGGAATTAACGGGGTTTGCTGTGAAGGGGTACGTTGACGGTACCTGGGCGTATGTGCCCTCCTGTGCTCCCCCTGCCCCATCCGTGAATGGACTGAGGCCCTGGTTGATTCTGCCTCCTTAGTTTGCTCATCCAATGACTGCATGCTGCGGATCGGTGATGGAGATGTATACTCAGTGTCCCCCGTGTATGTGGAGCATCCATCGTCATGTGCATCTGCCATCCAGCGCATAGCATCCGCCATCTTCCTCATCAATCGTGGATCTCTGCTTGATGCTTCAGGGATTAGGTGGGTAAAATCCCCTCCCTGAGTCCGTCCGCCGCTGGTTTGGCTCCTAGAGGCCCGTGTTCTGGAAGACCTGTTGTCCCCTCGCTCCCCGGTGGATCATAAGTGTGTTCAAAAGTGATTCTAACCATGTTGACGTATGAGATTTGCTTAGATCAGTTGATCGCTTTGGAAACTTTTAGTTCAATTTCCCACATACAGCGCCAATGTTGAATCTAAGTCCCGAATGGATCCGAAAGCCCAACACCAACCTTAGGATGTAGGGTATAATTGGTATAGTAACGAGTGCTTTAAAGAAATATAGAAACTAATTAACTCACTCAAGTAGCTCCGCTTGTATTAATGCAGTAAGTACAATTACAATGAATGACCGAACGACAGTTGCGATCCAAAAGCTAATACAAGAGCTAAAATGCTATATGAGCATGTGAGTAAACAAATGCTAACCATTTACAATGAAATAAATGATGCTATTTATACTAGAGGTGGGTAGGTGGAGGTATGGGGTGCTACAATGTGATTGGTTGCTTTCCATGCTACTTGGGCTCCCATGCTCCCACTTGTGATCCCATACTCCAACATTAAATGCAGCCTGCCACTTGTGCGTATTCCCGATCGGCACTGGGACCCGCTTAGCCATAAGTCCATAAAGTTTATGGTCATCCAAATGTGAATTACACCCCGTTCGGGATGTGTCGAACGGGTGCCTTCTTTAGCTGCTTGGATCCTGTTCCGGAGCTTTCCCCTGCTCTTGGGCCTTAGGGATATTCCGTGCCGGTATACTGGACCGGGCCCTAATATCCCAACACTAATTAGTGTACCATGTATGTGTGTATATACAATTTTAATATAATATACATAGTATATACGTCCCTTACCCCACCCTAGGTGGGAGCCTTTGCGGCACTGGGGTAAATGAAAATGATGATACATAGTATATACGTAGTATATACTCCCTCCGCCCTGAAAATGTTGGCCAAAGTTGACTTTCACGTGGATTAATAAAGTAAAAACTGTGTGGTTAAAATTTGCGCAGAGGAGAGATAATTAATTTTAGGCACATGTTCCTTACTTTAAATGGAAATGACAAAGCTTTTCGGGACACCCAAAAAAGGAAATTTGGCCAACCTTTTCAGGACGGAGGGAGTAATAATTTAATTCCGGCCTAACCGGTACAGAATATTCCCTGTTTTATATCGGAACAGATAGGAACGACAATTGGTAAAGCCATTGGATCAAAGACCAGACTAGTATCTATCCGATACTGGTCCGGTATGGACTGATCAGTCCGGTTCGGTCCAGTTCTCCTGTCAGGAACCGATTATGTTCAATCCTAATTCCAACCATCAACGTATAGGCCTGATACAAACTAGTTGAAATTACCCGCATGGTCTACTATTGTGTACCATATATCATTTATGTCCCAATTGTTTTTCCTTTTCATTTTTAACTTTTGCTTTTTCAGTTATATTTTATTTATTTCACTTTTAGGCTATTCTTTCTACGGCCTCCTCCTCCTCCATCGGTCCATTGGTACTCGTATACCACAGAAAGCAAGGCACATTCACTAATCTCGTTCCTCGCCACCTTATCCGATTTGGGAGAGTCCTTGGAAGACTGCCTTGAGATTCTCCTTCCACCTCCTTCCCCTCTACTCCGGCCTTCGCTCTCCTCTCCGTTCTCCAATCCTCCGGCTCCGATCTCTGTGAAGCATCGACGCCAATCGTCAGCCGTTGCAACCTGGGACACCGACTTCTAGACGAAGAAGCAAAAGGTATTCCTCCAAACCGCTTTAATTCGTATGTCATATCCATACCCGGCTTAATTTCTAACCTTGTAAATTTCTAACCTATTTTATTTTAAGTTAATCTCAAATTTATTCGTCAATTTGTAAACTTGTGATTCCAAAGCCTGGAGCTGCTTGTTTTGATTTGTTTTATAATCCGAGTTCTAAAATTGATTAACCTGAAAGCCTAGAATTGCTTAGTTTATATTAATTTGTATATATTTTTTAATCACTATTACTATTAAACCTCGATTATTACATTTTATTTTTTGTTATGGTATTGAATTGAGTAGTAATGTATTTTTTAGTATACCAGATTTAATTGTGATTTAGATTCTCCTTTTGACTCATGTTTTCTCTTTTTGACTCATATTCTCTCTTTGATTTTGATTTGTGTTATTTTATATTCTGATGTGCTAATATTATTTTCTGAAATATGCTTAGATGTCTCATAAATCATTTTATAAACAACCGTACACTAGTGTAGTTTTTCCCCATAGCTGAACTTGAGCAACCCTGCAGTTGAGGATGTAGACATTGAGTATTCATTGTTTGAAGGCACTATGTTATCCTGATCAAAAGTCACTACCATTGATTCTACATTGTCTATGAGAATGGAGATGGTTGATTAATCTGCTATATAAGCATTCATTGGTTCAACACAAGAGTATTCTAGCAACAGTTATCACTACTACGTCTTGTTTTGTGAAAGAACCATTGCTGCTATGTCTCACTATAATGATTAGTAATGGTCACTCATTTTTAGGGGCATTATTTTGTGATCTTCTATTTTATGTTTGACTTTTTTGTGTGCCTTTTGCTATCACAATTTTTTTCTCAATCTTGTTCACAATTTTCTCAATTAAAAACTATAACCTTTTTTATTTGGGTCCCTCCTTGTACATATAAAGAGGTGGAGGAATTGAGACTGACCAATTCCGGTTGAGCTTTGTCAACTTCAAAGGCTTCAAGAATTGTACGTGACTGGTCAATTCTGGATATTCTGGGCAAATACCATAACATATTCCCTTCTGAACAACTTAACCACACTGTCTTTGCAGAACAACCAGTTAACCGGAGAGAGTCCGGCAGAATTGACAAGTCTCTCGCATATATATCTCTTGAATCTGTGCAAAGACATTTTACACGGTGTTGTTCCTTTCAACTTAACTTTTCTTAGGATGTTAGGGAGGATTTTAGACCTTAACGAGAATGCAGGGTTGTGCTTTTGAGCATCTGAGGCTCATGATGGAAACTTCTCTGGAATTGGTATTTGTAGGAGGAACCAAAGTGGGTACAACTTAAAAAAGAAATTAGGAGATTCATCTGAGTTGAGCAAATCATTCTGATCCATGTCTGGTTTCGGTATTGTAGAATTGCTTCATTACTTCTTCTTTCATTAGTTTTTTTCCTCCTGCAGTGCTTTACTACTGCTAGGCTACGATGGGTATAACATGGGTCCCAATGTCTTGAATGTGAGTTTTATTCATGTTTTTATTGTAGTGATCTAGTGTTTTGATATACAGTTTTCAATATGATATGCTTGTGATGTTATTTGTGACAGTTTTTGAGATCAACGAGTAAATGGAGATAAAGAGAAAAAACTGATGGACTGTGTGTTGAATTCCATAAGTGGAAGAAGAATGTGAAGCAAAATCAAATACTCCGTAATATAATACATAGTAGATAAATGTAATAAATTGAGTTAATAAGTTGAATTATATGCTTAGTGTGACACTTTTGTATATTGTTTTTGTTTCTTATTGTTGTATCATGTGTATTAGTTTTTGTTGCATCATGTTTCTTTTTGTTGTAACATGTTGCTTTTTGTTGCACCGTGTTGCTTATTGTTGTATTGTGTTATTAATTGTTGTTTTATTGGTTTAGATTTTTTATTTAGGTTTCTATTATCTTTGCGACTTCATTCCATAAAGACGTTTCTAGAGATTTTATAAATAAACATCTAAAATGATAAATTTAGGTTTGTGAAAGTAAAAAACAATTTGAAACATAAAGAAACAATAAAAAACAAAAAATTATACTTATAAACAAAAAGAAACACATAGAAACAACAGGCAACAAAAATGAATAATAAAATAATAATAGTAATTATCAAATACTTTTAATTCTTTCAGAAATATTAAATTATAAAACTAATATTTTTATTTTTTAAATTTTAAATTTTTTCCAAGTTCATTATTTTAATTTTTCATATTTTTATTCTATGATTTTATTTAATTTTAGAGTCGTTTAGGTTACATTAGTTTTCAGATTTTTAATATTGTTATGTATAATATTTATACTTTTTCACTTTAATATACAGAGTATAATTTAATTTAACTCTCGAATGATTTCAATTTTTTTATATTTATTTGAATTTTTATTTCCTTTTAATATGTATATTTTCCAAGTTTTTAAATGATTACTTTTCATAAAAGATTTTGATTATTTTTCATATTATTTAATATTTTCAATTTTTTTTTATGTTTTTTATGTGTTTTTAATAAATTTAAGGCTATCAATTATGTTTTACTATTTTATACTATGGGTCACTTTTTATAAAACATTTGATTTTTTATATATATTTGAATAAATTACATTATATATTTAAAAAAATTACACTAAAAAAATGTCCCAAGTTTTTTGTTTGAAGATTCATATATGATTTCTATTTTCTAGCATTTTTGTAAAATTTAAATTCATTTTATTTTAGTTTTTATGTTTAATTAACTATTTTCCAAATTTGTATCCATTAAATTAAATTTTGAATTCTTTATTTTATAAAATCTAATTTCCTTTTTTAGAAATCTAGATGTATAAGTTTAAATTTAAATATTTGAATCTCTTAAATTTACTAATGTTACAAAACCAAGATAAGTGGATAAGAGTTCAAATGCACGTACACATTTGAATAGTAGAACTTCCGGACGCGGGAAGTAACCTATTTGTGAAAAGAGATTATTAGTCAATCTATTTTTGAAATAAATTTTAAAATGTAATAAAAGTAATATTATTTCAGTTTTTAATCTATTTCTGAAAAATTCCCTACAAACTATGTACTCAGCCCAGGCCCTATAATGTGACGTTGGCCCGAAGAATAAAAGAGGAACAGAATAATAATAAAAAAAGAATATCCACCGTTTTGTTTCCTTTTTCTTAAAATCATCGGTAGTTGAGATGTTTTACAAACCCTCGTCCTTAGGGTTTATCTTACCGCCAACAAAACGAACCTCTAACCTATGATCAAATGTGAAGCTTCTACAGATTATCAATATTGCAGAGAAAAAAGGATGGAAGCCAGGGTGGGGATGTCAGCACGCGGAGGCAGCGTTGCAGAGGGCGGGTCGTTTCTGCCGCACCACCAGCGTCTGAAACACCACCAGTATCACACGCACCAGCACCCACAGAATTCGCAGACGCAAATCGGAACTGTGCCGCAGCTTCTTGCAGGTGGTATTGCCGGAGCTTTCAGCAAGACATGCACTGCCCCCCTAGCTCGTCTCACGATTCTATTTCAGGTTAATAGTGAACACCTTAATTCATTTAAAGTTAACACTACAAACGATTTATATTATTTATTACCTCTATCAAGATAAATTTCACTCCAATTATTAGTTAAAGCCACTTTTCCAATTCATTGTGTCACTGGATTTGTAGATATAACGGCTTATGGAAGATGGAACTCTGTGATTCTGTGAAACTGTGTCTTTCCAGTTTGGCGGGGATGGGGGTGGCAGAGGGGGCGGATATGACTCTATTTATGAAGTTTAATCATAGAACCTGCCTTTTAGGATGTGCATTCTATAGTAACCAGATATTTAAAAATCAACCTTTCCCAATATTGTATCAGTATTCACTTTTCATTAATCGATACCAGATGTTTGTTGCATTTGATTATCTTTGTTTCTATTCTCACTAGAGAAATAGACGTTTGTTTAGCTTTTTCACTCCTGAAATCTGCCTTCTTACTAGTAAATGTTTTTTCATAGTTTCAGAAACCCCTCTTTTGTGTTCGTATATAAATATTATGCACATCCAAATGTGCATGTGCACAAGCTCATTTCTTGTTATTGGACTTATTTTCTATTTCTATGTCTTAGCTGATCCAAATATATAAGTATATCCCTTTATGTAGCATCTATTGACATTATTCTTAGAAGCACTTGGCAAGTGAGTTTAGGGCCTAGGAAGGACTAGGTGCTGATTAGTAGAACATAGATTTACTGATTTACATGTTGACTGGGGTCATAGTTGTCATCGGCGCAATATGGTGCGTGCCATGTGGTGTCTCGCATAAAAAAAACTCATGGCGATGACTCTACACGTGGTGGCACCATATGTGCGCCATATCTTTAAACAGATTTTAACATGTTTACTTAGGTACTTTTGAGCTTTAACTCTAATAATTAATTAACAAACCACTCTGCCTATAATATTAATAAAACTCTAATAAGGAGTACATAAATACACTAGCTAACGTAAAGCAAGAAAATATTGTGTAGGTAGCAGTTCATGGTTATTTTTTCCTAAAATAGTTAAAAATAATAGTGAATCGAAGGGTCCTATTATAAGTTATAAGATTAACTGTGTGGCCTTATCTCATAATCTCATTTTGTGTTCTTTTTGAAAAAAATAAAATCTTAGGTCCAAGGCATGCATTCGGATGTGGCAGTGTTAAGTAGACCAAGTATATTCCGTGAGGCTCTGCGGATTGTGAATGAAGAAGGATTCCGAGCTTTCTGGAAGGGAAATCTTGTCACTATTGCTCACAGACTTCCGTATTCATCAGTCAACTTTTACGCTTATGAACACTATAAGAAAGTGGGTAAAACATGGCATATTTTCACTAACAGGATAGTTAATACAGTACCTCTTTTCATCTTAACCGAGTTATTGCATTTTGCAGATCCTAAAATCTATTCCAGGCTTCTATGGTAATGAGAGACATGCTGGTGCAGATGTACTTGTGCATTTTGTAGGTGGTGGTTTAGCTGGAATGACAGCTACCTGTGCCACCTACCCTTTGGATCTTGTTAGAACAAGGTTGGCAGCACAGGTATAACCCTACTACTTATGCTTTATGGTTTTTGTGTGTTGGCTCTTCCCTTTTAGGTATACATGTGGATATCATAGATCATTCACATAAGTATCATGACTAATCATCACAAATAAATTTTGGAAATTTACATTATATTTTTCCATCATTTGCAATGGAGTCAAAGATTCACTATTTTTTGGCTTGGGAATATGACGGAATTCAACAAAATGGCTCACTAAACTGTCACTCCATGCAATTTGTGACACGATTGTCACAATGGGTCATCTGGAAACAGTCTCATTGTTCTTTAGTATATGGGTAAGGCTGTGTACATCCGCCCGCTCTTACCCTACCGTAGGTGGGAGCCTTTGCGGCACTAAGGTAATGATGATGATGACATTATATTTTCAATTAACATGGATTTGCATCATACCATGAATCTGAATGAGATTGGAGAGACTTGGGAGTTCTTGTGTTATGGTTCATCTAAAAAAATTAACATACATATGAAGAGCGTACACAAAAACTTCAAGGACATACTTGTTAATTCTTACCACCCATTCGCTGTATGTTGACCATGAGTATTTAGTTCACTTATGGTTTTGTTATGACTTTGTAGAGGAGTACAATTTATTATCAGGGCATTTCCCATGCCATCCACACCATCTGTAGGGATGAGGGCTTCTTTGGGCTGTATAAAGGACTTGGAGCAACATTATTGGTACACGCCTATGAATTGCCAACTGACTTTTCTTTATTAAAGTATAACTTGTACTAAAATCTGATTCAATGAATGTCACTGTTGTTATTTTGATGAATACAGAGTGTTGGACCTAGTATAGCAATAAGCTTCTCTGTTTATGAATCTTTGAGATCTCAGTGGCTAGCTCACAGGTGAGTGTGTTTGTGTGAGATTAATAATTCTGAGACAGCACCTCATCATATAAACTATCTTCTCTTTTTAGTGGTTATTATGGTTATTCACTAACCTCTCGTTCTTAGGCCTGATGATCCCAATCTTCTCATTAGTCTTACTTGTGGAAGTCTTTCGGGAATCGCATCATCTACGGGTAATGATTGAATAATTAATAATCTACATCCACTTATCTAATGGTGTCAAACTTTTGAAAATGAGGCAGTCTGACATGCATCTTACCTTGATGTAGTGACATTTCCTCTCGACCTAGTGAGGCGACGAATGCAGTTGGAAGGAGTTGCTGGTCGTGCACGCGTGTACAACAGTGGTCTGTTCGGGGCATTTAGGCACATAGTTCAAACCGAAGGTTTCCGGGGGTTTTATAGAGGGATTATGCCCGAGTACTACAAAGTTGTCCCTGGTGTGGGAATTGTTTTCATGACGTATGAGGCACTGAAGAAGTTTTTATCTGAATCTCCCTTTGCTTGATTGGTTTTCATCTTCGGAAATTACAAATGGTTCTGCAAGTTCCCATGCTCTGAGAGGCACTCAGATGGAGAAACAGTTTTGCGCGCTACTAAATACTAAGCTAGAAAAGTCGAAAAATATTGAGTAGGTAAATTATATCACTTCCATGTTGTCGTTATTGTCTTAGCATCTAACTTCTATTTTTCACTGTGTATAGCCCATTAGTCCCCCAACCTGGCATTGAAGTGTTGTCCTACATGATTGCACTTTTTTGGCCCTTTTTGTTAAATTTTCAGGACTGCTGTAGCTTAGCATTTTATTTTCTGAAGTAACTTCAGATGAATTTTGTTAACTGATGCGTTTCTTTCGGCTTTGTATTGACAGTGAAATGAAATATTATTAATTAAATTTAATTATCAGCTGATTGTTACTAGGCTATTTTTATAATTTTGTTATGTCTTGCTCCTTATTTTAAATTAAATTATTATCCGTCACATTTTATAGCACTGGTGACATCCTGCTTCAATGGTTCTATATTTCAATTTTACCAGAATGACATTTTGCTTCAAACTAGAAACAGTGTGGGACTGCGGTGTGTGAAGTTGTTAACTTAGTACAAAAACTGCCTTAGGTACTTTGCAGCTTACCTTGAGACATTAAAAAACCTTGGTCAAATAGGCCTTCGAATTAACTTCAAAAGTGCAAGTTACCTCTTATATAGGAGGTTCTGTCCGGTCGTCGCCATTTGGGGCGATTCCAACTGGAACTTTTTGATAAAAAATTTTGTGCATCTTCTTTATTAAGTCTAGTTAATAAGTTAATAATTTAAAAACTAAAACAAGTGTTTTTTGAGTTAATGATTTAAAGTGATTTTAACTATGGATGGACTCGGGTTCGGGCCGGGTCCGGGTCGGGCCTAGGCCCGGGCGGGCCGGCGGGTCAGAAATGGTGGACCTGGGACCGGCCCAGGTAACCACCGGGTCCGGACCGGGGCCGAGCCGGGCCGGGCCGGGCCCATTATATTTTTTTTTTGTTTTCCTCTTCCTAATTAACCCCCCTCCCACCCCAACCCCCAAACCACCCCAAATGGCCCAAAATACCCAGCCCAACCCGAAAATTTAAAAAAAATTGAAAAAAAAAAGTTTTTGGCCCGAACCGGGCCCGGCCGGGTCGGGCCTTGTTTTGGGTGACCCGAGCCCGGACCAGAAAACCCACGGGCCGGGCCTACCCGGACCGGTCACTGACCGGGCCACCGGGTCGGGTCGGGCCGGAACAGTACCGGTCCCAGGCCGGTTCCGGGTCGAGCCACCTGGCCCGAGTTCATCCATAATTTTAACTATCTAATTAGCTAACACGACTCTTAAGTAACATTTGAGACCTGAGAGACAATCAGTAATGACTAAACAAGAGTCAGTCAAAGGTCTAGAAAGTGGGGCGGAAGGGGAAACCCTAGCTCTCACCTCTTCTTCTTTTCTTCCCTTCCTTCAATTTTTTTGGCTTCAATTATGAAAAAGGATTCGTTTAATCATTATTTTCAGTTCTCTCTATACGTTTATTTCCTAACGTTTTCTAGATATGTTATTTTCGGTGGCGAATTGTCGTTTGCCAGATGTATATTCTCAGTCATCATTGGTCGGATGTTCTTGTGTTGTAGTAATAGATTTCTAGTCGCTTCTTCATCAATAATGAATCTGGATTTCTTTTGCATCAATATTGAGGCCGATGGCCCCCCTCAGGAACCACCGCCGATCCAGGAAGATGAAATTGCATGTATTGCTTTTTTTATGGCCGGTAACAAATTCTGCACTTGGCTTCTTACTGGTGGCTGACAAAACCAGGGAATTCAATAGTTCATTTTCGGTGGCTGATCAAACCGGATCCATTTTGAATAGCATGAGCAGGCACAGTGCGGTACTAGTCTACATCGTTGCAGGATTAACGAACATGAATGCCTTTATAAGTCTTTTTTGTTCTTTGTCTCACCCTAGTGTAGGTTTGAACGCAATGATTGTAATGCTTCAGTTTTTGATTGTTATGTTTCTTGATATTCTTCTCAATAAAGTTATTTGTTTTCAAAAAAACTATCAAATTAGCTGTGTCATATATATTGAACCATTTGTAGCAGAAAGAATCTTCACCTAAACAAGTCATTAATTATTGGGTTGGTTAATATAATCTACACATTCTTTGGATTGACTCTCAAATGGTACACTACAAATTTGGCCACCTTACTTCAAAAGACTATATGAAGAGTCTTTCTCTCGCACATGGTATGTGAGTAATGTGACATGATCAAAATTGCTCTATTCATTACGCATTAATTGAGTGGTCCTCTTAAAACATATATTTAAGTCTGCCAGTCAAATCCCTAAAATTTTAGCTACACCTATTACACACATCATGGGAACTTTAAGTCAAATTCATGAGCTAAGATTTTTATTTTAATTTACTCTTTGATTGGGCATTACATCACGTGCAAACTATTTTGATATCATGTATGAAATGCACATTAGAAACCCTAACGAAATATTTCAAAATTAATCCATTTTAACGTTATTTAATTTTGACTAGAGATGTCATGATATGGAGATGATACCAATGATAATGACTTTTCTGTGTTTATGATGTGGATTATATACTTAATTGACAAAAGAGTGACCTTGATGCTATGTACTAGCTAGGGTGGCTATGGGTTGGATTCATGTTTGACTCGTCAAGAACAAGCTTGAAAGAGGAAAAAAGGAAGAAAAACAACTATTAATTCATGAGATGCCAAACTTGACCTTAAAAACTTTTGGTGCATTTCAAACTAAATGGGAATGAATTGGTTGTGTTCAGATTATCAAAATCTTATCTCAAAAGTATGTTAAATCCAATTCTCTTCATAGAAGCTAGACCTTTAAGTCTGAATATACACAAAAAATATTTTCCCTTTGATCATTCCTAATTAAGGGTGTTACTAATTTAATGCATTTAGTTCATAAGTAAGCAATTAAATTAGTTAATAGAACCATGACAAATTAGACATTGTAAAACAAATAAGATTATAACCATTTGAAGGATCTTACATCATTTTGGTAAATTTTTGTTTACAATGTCAAGCGCAATGTCTAAATGTAGACATTGTGATTGACATTGTAGACAAAAACTTACCAATAACACATAAGACCGTGGAAAGAATGAGAAAGAAATGTCATAAAATCAATATTTTGTGTCTATCTCTCTCATGCCATATGTGCATCTGCACATTGTAGCATTGAAGTTTCCCCTTCCGCTCCACTTTCTAGACAGTTGACGGACTCTTGTTAACTCATTACTGTTTGTCTCTCAAGTGTCTCAATTGCTACTTAAGAGTCGTGTTAGCTTCATTAGATAGTTAAAATCACTTTAAATCATTAACTCAGAATAACAGATCATGACGGTCGAAACTCAACTATATACAGTAAGATAGATTGTCTTTCCATATAATTTCAAGATTTTTTACTTGAAAAAAATCGACTACATACTTTGTCTTTCTTTTGTCTTTGAGTCATGTCACGTAAGTAATGCGTGAGTTATATTCGATACTTTAAAATTTTGGGAAAATAATCAATATTACACATCAAATTTTGCTCATTTGAAGTGTTTAGGTAGTGCTAATTTTCTAAAAGTTATACTAGTAACTTTTTACTTGTAATGAGTTATGAGGATCATAATATATCAAATTGAAGACATCTCAGAGTTCTATACTCTCATACTTTCAAGAGGTCGTCTGACCACTCTGACCTCCTTGACTCCTCCCCTGCTCGTATATTAATTTATATGGATCAATTTTTCTTATTATTTTCATAGATACCTAATTAACAATATATGTGATTGCTTGTCGATCAATTTGTTACAAAATTAAACACATGTATCACTTTAGGGTGTGTTTGGGAGTTGAGTTTTGGAGGGGAAGGAAAGATTGATGGGGTTTATGACCCTCCTATTCATGTTTGTGAGTTTATAAAATTGAAGGGGATAGTTTTGGTCGTGACCCTCCAAAACCCTCTAAATGCTCGTTTTTTTAGTTCCTCCAATTTGGAGAGTTTTGAAGGATAACTAACGAAATGGTAATTTAAGCTCAATTAAAAATAAATATCAGTTCAATTATTTGAATTCTGTCATATCTCAGTGCGGTTTTAATTATAATTCATTCAAAAACTTTCTTCTTCCAAATTTAGTACTCCTAAATACAAAGAACGACTTCATCACTCTCCCCTCCCTTTGCTCTCCAACAACGTATCTCCACAGCCTTCCCATCCTCTTCCCTCCAAACTCCAAACATACCCTTAAACAACACGGTTTTTCTTTATACAATGACCACTTATGGATAAGAAATGGAGACTGGAGGTATTGTATTTTTAAAATGAGCATCGTTTTTAAGGGTATAATTTCTTAAACCACTGTATACTCGTAGTGATTTTTTATTGAAGAGGTGTAACTTTAAAAGAATCGTCGCCTCCTTTCTTTTTAGGTGTTGTCTTAAACCACAGCCTTCCCATCCTATTAAGGTACTGTTTATAACATTTTGGATCAAGAAGAAACAAAGAATAATCATGAAAACGGACTACGACCAATTAATACTCATTGGGTCCTAAAATGACATTATTAGAGAAAACAAATTAAAGCAGTTTCAAGCAAAATTTTAAAAAATGGAGTATATTACGTAAAAAGAAGATCAGAGAAGTAATTAAGGCGTACATCAATATTTCCGGTCAAAAAAGATTAATTTATAGATCTCCGATGCTATAATGTGCACGGTGCACATGTGTCATCATAAATAGCCACATAAATATTAATAAATAAATTATCTATGTCTTTATTTAAATGATTTTGTACGTTTTTGGTAAGTTTTTCTCGACATTGTCAAGAAATCCGTCTAGATTTTAACATTGTTGTTAACATCACAGAGAAACCATACCAAAATTATACAAAATCACTTGAGTAAGGAGATATAATTTATTTCTTAATATTTATGTGGATATATCTCTCATGTCACATGTGCACCGTGCATTGTAGATACTCTAAACGTCATGTTTTTGAGCGGTCCATGGTTTTCTGTGAGTGAGACTCATGTCACTATATACTATTTGCGGGAATCTTGTGTAAACCTATGTCAAACTACGCACATCAGATCTTATTTTGTTAGCTTCTTCCATTCTTTATAATTAAATACATTAGACATATCACATGCTTTGTAATTTTTTAAACTTAAATTTAAATTATTCACATTACATTGAAATTTGCTTGGTCTACGCACCAACTAACCTACTCTCTTACACACCCAAGTATAATTGTCTGTGCAAATAATTACGCTCGGATTTGGAATAAAAAACACTTTCTTTACTAAATTCAAGCGTAATTGTCTGTGCACGAAAAGTTACACTTAGATGTGTAAGAAATTGTGTAAGCCGTGTGTACACCAAACAAATTTTCATACATTATAGTCATATTGTGCAGAATATTTACGGGTTCTTTCTAAAACAACGACAAAAATCGATTTAAAATATACTGGTAGTAACTTCTGCAAATGAATTAAACCAGTAAAATAAAATTCACTAACAAGAGTTTTTTTTTGGGTTGGGGATAAAGAATGAATTGAAGGTCACGGTCAGGGATAAGCCTAATAATTAAATCAGAAATTCAGCCTTTGTCCTACAAATTCCTTCACAAAAACCCATGACGTACGACGACCCGAAAAGATAGGAAAACTGAAAAGCTATGATTTTTTTTGAAGGAAAAGCAATAGAATTCAAAATTCAAGAAAAAAAATCTCCGCCAGTTAGTTTTCCATCACCTTTCTTCTTCCTTCTGCTGACTAAAGAAAATTCAAGAACCAGAAAAACCCAACGGGTTTTGTTTTCTTCGGGTCGGAGCACGGTTCCCATATCCATTACCGTGACCGGAGCAAGTAGATGCTAAATTCTTGACCCGGACCTTCATCCGGGTTGATCAAATGAAACGACTCCGAATCCGCGCCCCCGATTATGCACTCGTAATTGGCCCGCATGTACATGAGGTCTTCCGGTCCATCGCCCGATCCGAATCCCGAGGGAATCACGCCCGCCCCGACCGAGATTGACTGCATTGTCTTGAGCATGAGCCGGGTCTGCTGCGTGGGTTTCCTCCGGACCGCGAACCCGAGTTTCCGCCCGTTACAGAACAGGGTCCAGAGCGGGATGGAGTGGAGCGGGCAGTGGCTGAGCTCCGACTCCGGCGAGTCATTCTTGAACTCGAGCGCGATCCGGACAAGCCCGCCGCCCATTTCTTGGGTCAACGTCGTGGCGGCTATCGAGAGCTCAAGAAGCAGAGACGGCCGCGTATTGAGCCGGTCGTGCTGGACGCAGAACCAGACGTGGCCGCCGCGGCGGTGGCCGAATATGGTCCCGACGACCATAGTCTTGGATGACCGCGGCAGGACGGCGGCGGACGCGGCGGTGCAGGTGGGGCTGTTCGGGTCAGAGTACTCTTCTTGCGCGTTATCGTCATTATTCCCTGATTTCTCCTTTGGGTCGTCAATGTTATCGCGGAGGGAGGTGCTCAGCCTCTTCTTGGTGGCGCCGGAGACCGCCGCGATCGGAAGCGTGTGGTTCCCGGTGGCCGGAGTGAAGCAGGGGAGGAACAGCCGCCGGAAAGCGTTGATCTTTGCCATTTTGGGCGTAGTATACGTACGAATGTAGCTAGTAAGTAAGCAATAATCTTGAATCTTGAATAATCAGAAGCAGATAATGTAATAATAATGAGGATAAGAAATCTGTAAAGAGGAATTTCAGATCTCAAGTGAGGGGTTTATGGATTTATTTATTTGAATGAGGAAAAGAAAGGGACTTTAAAAGGCGGAAAAGATGATGAATTTTGGAGAGGTGCGGAATATGTGCATGGAAAGGAGGGCTAATAATTAAAGCCTGTTTAATTAGTGATGAGACTACGTTTAAATGAATCTTTGCCCTTTCTGTATGTATATGTAACCGCAGTCAGCAGCGCTCTAATGTGTGGGGCTGTATGGGATATAATAGGCGCGCAACATTTGAAAAATGGGTTAAAGATTGATTGGGAGAGGGCAAGAGGGGCAAACTGATATAAGTCTAGTACATCAAGATTATATATATATATAGAGACACACACACCATATTACCATGCAAATGTTTCTGCCATGTACGTGCAATATAGACCAAAATGAAGGTAATGTCCACTCTAGTGTGATCAACAGCACCAATGGAGATGGTGTAGAAGTCCAACGGACGAGTTCGGTCCAATCCCGGTCTACCGAATGAGAACCATTTTCATGCATAGATCTCAACCATGCATTTTAAAAAGGTCTGACATCATGATTATGGATTGAAATGAATCAATTGGACACATTTGACCACGATTTTGTTCTATCTACGGAGTAATAGGTTATTTAGCGTTTTCAGTTTAAATAAAGAAGAGTCAATCTCATGATATATAAAGTAGTTACACATTCTTATACTATGTATATCAATGTTTAACTCAATTTAGCTAGTGATATGAGAGTTAACTTCCTATTTGCTAAACACAAACAAGCTCATTGGAGGAGAAGTAAGTTTAGCCTTATCTAGTTTGTTTAAGTATAGTCTGGTTTGGTAAACGTCTTACTATACATTTATGTATTTTATGTTAAAGTATAATTTCGTATGACTTTACCACTTAAGTTTGATTTGTTTTGAATTGGTATGTTTAAGCCTGGTTTAATTTGATCATACTAAAACTAGTTCAAATGAAAACATTTTTAATTTACCTTAAAGAATTTATTTTTACTAATTTTGGCTACATTACCTAAATCTAGAAGATATTTCAAACGTTATTGTAGATCCTCTTGAACTGTTGAACACAATATCCTTATACTATGTTGTTTTTTGTGACAATTACACAGATGTGTCACAAAATTTATAAAAACAAATTTATCGATCAACATAAAGATTTTGTACACAAAAAGTTGCAGTATCAGTAGTTTATGTCAATATGAATTTGTGCATGTCTACTATCCGGCGGTTGTTTTTTGAGAACAAAAACGGCATATATTAAGTAAGATATAGCCCCTGTTTGAATATTGGCATCTTAGGTCAAAACGCCATTTTCAACAATCGTAAACGCTGATTTTTACAGCGTTTCAACGTTTATTAACAAACGGCCCCATAATGACATTTGTCAAAAGTGAAATTTTAGAATATTAATTGCATCCAAATAAACATTACATTATTTTGAATTATGTAATGAGTGCAATAAATTTATATTTGTAAAAAAACATTTAATCATGGCGCGAAGATATCTTTTTATATAACGTTCCGTGTATATATACGGAGTATTACATATGAAGCGTGGAGTATTTATCTTACACATTCAAAAGTCTTAAATTGAATAGAACTGTCATAAAAAGTGGAGTTTAATAGTTTATTCATAGAGTACTATGGAGTATATAACATCTCTCTTTATACTTTAGTAAACATTTTGTTTAATACTATCTATATACCATGTGCACAGAACTGTGTGAACGAATCCTTTTATCACATTATATATTTATATGTCAAAATTTGATCGATTAGATATTTCATTTTTGTTTATTCATATCGTTTATATAATGTCAAATAAAGAGAAAAATTCTAGGTTTTATTTATTCTTTTGTCGAACTTACATTGCGGGGTATAAGCCCGCATAACCTTTTTCCCATTGCGATTCTTGTATTCTTCTCACAGAGGGAGACAAAAAGAAGTGATTAAATGAAATGAAATGTTTTCAGTGATGAAAGAGACATTGACTACTTTGACCCTTGACCGGGCAATGATTATTTCAGCAGACGCTATCATTCTAAACACGAAAGAAATTAAAGCGGTTCGATATGTATTTAACTTGAGTGAAAGTTTTGATGGATCCGATTTAATTAAGTCTGATCGGATTTGAATTGATCTGACATGTTTCTATAAATATTTATTTTATATATATTTTACTATTATCCGAAACTATTGTGATTCATATATGCTTGTTATTAGTCTGATCTGATGTAGTCTGAGATGAAAATCTGTAACGATTGTGTGGAGCTTACAGCTCTGCGTGTAAGGTTGGATATCTGGTGCGTACAAGTTTAAAGTCTATCATCATCATTGAGTTGACTGAGTCACCGTAATTTGTAACCTCTCATACGTCTTGTCGAGTTGAGGCTTGAAAAGATTTGAGATTAGCGATTCAACCTTTTTAGAGGAATGAGATGGAAATCAATGTAATTAAAAGAAGCATTTATTGCTCGTTGATTAAGATGAATCAAATAAAATAGGATCATTCTTGTTTTACAGACTAAAATGGTCTGGGATAGACAAAAAAACCTACACAAACACATGTAAAATACTGGGTAAATAAGAAAAGTGGAGGGGCTGGTCAAAGGGATGTTAGAAAAGAAAGGCCAAAAGGGTATTTACAGTTGGATAGTGAATGTTTTGTAGCCTAATAGTGTCTGCCTTTTAAGGTAGATTCTGGGTTGGTGTTGATTGTACCTTGGTTGAATGATGCTAGAAGTGGAGGAATCTTCCTTTAATCCTCTTTGCAAACCACACACTTTTGCAGTCCTCAATTTTTAATTTGTCAGCACCTGTGTTGCACTCCCAAGGCACTCAGTCAATACTTATCTCTTTCTCTATTTTGTGCTCTTTCTAAAATGCAGTCATTAATTTTGCCAGACCTCATTTTACAGGAATATACTGCATACGGAGTATATACTCCGTATATAAATAAATAAAAATTCATTGTGATTTTTGACTCAGTTATTGGTAAATTAAAAGAAAGAAACAAATAAATTACGTAATCATTTTTAACACACTTAGGTATGTTTGGTATGGTACGTAAAAGAGAAACAAATGCATACTCCGTATGAAACAAGTGAAGTGCAAAGAAACACAAAATATAGATGTTAGTTTAATAACATGAGAACAAAGTAGAAATGTATGATTGTGATTGAGTAAGAAAAGGGTAAATAGATATTATTCATAAAATACTTTCAAAAGGGTAAGTGAGAAAAATTTTCAGGGACGGAAGGAGTTATTTTTGTGTAGAAATGTATGACTGTGATTGAGTAAGAAAAGGGTAAATAAATATTAGCCATAAAATACTTTCAAAAAGGTAAGTGAGAAAAATTTTCAGGTACTGTGAAAGTATGACTGTGATTGAGTAAGAAAAGGGTAAATAGATATTAGTCATAAAATACTTTCAAAAAGGTAAGTGAGAAAAATTTTCAGGTACTGTGAAAGTATGACTGTGATTGAGTAAGAAAGGGTAAATAGATATTAGTCATAAAATACTTTCAAAAAGGTAAGTGAGAAAAATTTTCAGGGACGGAAGGAGTTATTTTAGTGTGAGGTTTCTGTGGAATAAATGAAAAAGAATGAACTAATGATGTCTGTGGACTGTTTTTGTTCTTAATTATTTAGATGCACCTCAATAACTACTTTGTATACTTTATTTGGACAAAAGGGTCTTTGATAATAAGTTCTTTCTTTTACTTTATCAAAAGTTCAAAATAAATTAAAGAGGTATGGGTAAGTTTTATTCATATTGCCTTTATATGAACCAAGTTTTTTTACCCGCACTACACTTCTATAATACTTTAAATATTTATTGCAAAGTTAAAAGAGAGACTGTACTTGGACAAAAATATCTTTTTATGGCTTTTTTGTACTTGAAAAGAATATCGTTGCTAATTTTTTTTACTTTAGCAGAAATATCTTTAATATTTCATTCAGTTTGCAGACCGATCTTGATTAATATATATATTTTTTTAATTTGAAAAGAAGCCTTTATTAATCTTGAAAAGCCAAAAGATGACATGTATGAATATTGAATTTTATCAATTTAATGTATTGCATTTGAAATATTCAAACTTCATTGTTTTACAAAATTGAAACGTTTTTGTTGGATTATTTAATCATAATTCTCTCATATGCTATTTTGCTATAATTAAGATAGGATGGCAAAGTAATTAGGCTTGTTTTATTTTTTCCTTTATCTTGGGTTATCTCTTTAGTGGGTTGGTTGGTGCATTGGGCTTGATCTGCTAACTGATTGCTGTTGGGCCTATTTTGGGTCCGGCCTCTTGGTTATATTTTCTGCCTGGAGGTAGTACCTCACCCTCACTTGATAATTTGAGTAATTTGCATGATGTACCTGTTTTATCTGATGAAAATGATAATGTTGGTGAAAATGCTATAAATGATAGTACCTCTAATGAACATGAAGAACCAAACTTGTCTGATTACCAGCTTGTTAGAGATAGAGAACCTAGAAATATTATTCCCAATAGGAAATGCATCTCTAATCTAGCTGAGTTTATCTTTATAGCCTCTGAAATTGTTAAAAATAATGTGCCTGAAACTTTTGAACAAGCTATAAAGAGTTCTAAATCAAATGAATGGGTTAAAGCAATGCAAGAGGAATTACAATCTATGTTTGTTAATCAAACTTGGACTTTGGTCCCTAAACCCATAGGTGCTAAAGTCATTGATTGTAGATGGATTTATAGGATAAAAGATAGTCTTGATCCCACTGATCCTCCTAAGTATAAAGTCAGGCTTGTTGCTAAAGGTTTTAAACAAAAGAAAGGGATTGATTACCAAGATATTTTTGCTCCTGTTGTCAAATTTAAAACCTTGAGACTTTTGCTTGCTATGACTGCTGTGTTTGACTGAGAATTAGAACAGATGGATGTTAAGACTGCTTTCTTACATGGAGATATAAATGAAACTATTTACATGTCTCAACCTCCTGGATATGAGAGTAAAATGTATCTTGATCATGTTTGCTTGTTAAGAAAATCTATCTATGGCTTAAAACAGTCTCCAAGACAATGGAACTTGAAATTTGATGCTTGTATGAATAAACTTGGTTTTCTTAAAAGTAAATATGATACTTGCTTATATTTTAAGCATGTTGGTACTGATAATGATGTTTACATTCTGCTATATGTTGATGATATCCTTATAATTGGTCTGTGCAAAATGATGGTTGTTAGTGTGAAAGATGATCTAAAAACTCATTTTGACATGAAAGATATAGGACCTGCTAAAAGAATCTTAGGAATTGACATTAGCAGAAATAGACCTGAAAAGTGCATGTTCTTATCACAAAGCAGTTATTTGAATAAAATTTTGGATAGGTTTAACATGCTTGGTTCTAAATGCACTTCTATACCCTTAGAAGGGCATTTGGATCTTCAGAGGGATTCTTGTCCTATTTCTTTGGAGGAATCTAAGAAAATGGATAAAATCCCTTATGATGTAGCTTCTGGCTCTTTGATGTATGCTATGCTTTGTACCAGACCAGACCTTGCTTTTGCTGTGAGTGTCCTTAGTAGATTTATGTCTGACCCTAGGGAAAGACATTGGACTGCTATGAAGTATACTCTTAGGTATCTATCTGGAACCAAAAACCTAGGTCTTAAGTATAGTTTCAATTCTTCTTTAGACCTGAAAGGATTTGTTGATTCTGATTATGCTGGATGTAAAGACACTAGAAAGTCTACCACTTCCTGGTTCTTTACCTGGGCTGGAAACTGTATTTCTTGGAAATCCCAATTGCAATCTGTTGTGGCTCTGTCCTCTACTGAGGCTGAATATGTTGCTGCCACTGAAGCCATTAAAGAAGCCAAATGGCTTAAAGGTATTTTGGGGGAGGTTCTAGGAAACCGTCTTGTCCCTATTGTTTTTTCTGACAGCCAAAGTGCTATTTACCTTTGCAAAGATCCTATGTATCATGAGAAAACCAAACATATAGATGTAAGGTTTCATTACATTAGAGATGAAATTGCCAATGGTAATACTAATATTGAAAAGATTTCTGGGGATGTAAATCCTGCTGATTTTGGAACAAAGATTGTCCCTACTGATAAATTTCTTTTTTGTAGGAGGTTCTTTAAAATCTTTGAGGTACCTTGATAAAAGGTTCAAAGATGGGTTAATGATGAATGTGGAAATTTATGTCTCTCAGATCCTGTGAATCTAGCGATGATGATTCTCCTGTTGGAGTTCTTTGAATGAGAATGAGTCTTAGGAGGGCAAATTGTTGGATTATTTAATCCTAATTCTCTCATATGTTATTTTGTTATAATTAAGATAGGATGGCAAAGTAATTAGGCTTGTTTTATTTTTTCCTTTATCTTGGGTTATCTCTTTAGTGGGTTGGTGGTTGGTGCATTGGGCTTGATCTGCTAACTGATTGCTGTTGGGCCTATTTTGGGTCCGACCTCTTGGTTATATTTTCTGCCCGGATGAAAGGTTATTTATATAACCTTCGTCTTCTGCATCTGCACTGTTCCGCTGCATAAACTCAAAACCCTAGAGAGAGAATCCTGAGAGAGAGAGAGAGAGTCTGATCCTTGGATCTGTTATCCCATGCGATAGAACGCCATCATCTCATGTCGATTGCGAGGAAGGAGGAAGCCTGTTCAATGAAGTAGCCTGCTGGTTCTATCGGAAGCCTTCTTCTGCTCTTTGATTCCTGACTGGAATCGTATTTGGTAAACTCTGAACTTTCTCTAGTAGTTTATCGTTATGAGCTGTATGTTTGTATATTGCATGTTGATTCTGGTCTGTGTCTAATTACTTTGCAACCATCTTGATTGTAAACCCTATTCTGAGCTAGTGGATCTGCCTGGGACCGGGTTTCCCCTCTTGAAACCCCGCAGATTAGGAAGTTCTTTTCCGAACTGCGTCATCATATCGAGTGTCTTTACTTTTCTGTTTTTTGCTTTGTTTGCTTGATTGAAACGTTGAGATCCGATTTGCATGACTGTGACTTGGTTAAGTCTGTGAACAGTTTTAATTTGTTTTAAAATTATATATCATAAGTTTATTTTATATACTCAGTTATGTATAGATAAAGTTATTTCAAAATTATAATGAGAGAATTCCCTAAGTAGGAGTAAAAAAGTTTTGAAATTCCAAAATAGGAGTATCATATTTTTTATTCCTTGAATAGGAGTAAATTTCTGCCAAGTTTGGCATTACTAGGCATTAAAACATGACATTTTTTTCCAAATTTGGCAGATTACTCCTATTCAGGGAATAAAAAACATGATACTCCTATTTTGGAATTTCAAAACGTTTTTGCTTCTATTTAGAGCAATTTCTAAATTATAATCTATTTGTCATAACTTGATTTATTATAAATTCCAATAGTGACTACCGAGCAACTAAATGAGAAAATATTAGTACAACTATATTATTCAGCAAAAATCTTCAATATTCTAAAAAAAAGTCAAGTTTAATAGTCAAATTAGCTATAAATTTTTAGAAAACGGAATAGTTACACATAGAGTCATACTCTACTCATAAATTCAAATTTTTAAATAAGTAAGGCCTACTCAAAAATTTATTACTCAAATCAAACATCTATCTTTCCTAGAATCTAAACTAAGGCCTACTTGGGTTCAAGACAAGGCCTTGTTTAGCTAGTTATTTGAACCTATGTTGTAAAAAACAGAGCGGGAAGCGACCTAGTCAACATTTATATAATAATAGCCACGCCATTATATATATAATTAAATTGAAAAGTAGTTGTTATTCATAATGATTGATTAATGATAAATTGATAATATTTGGTAAGCATTTAAAACACTCTCATAATATTTCAAAATGCAATTTTGGTCATATTTGAATAGATTGTGTTATTTGTTATTTGTATTGTACATTATAATATAATTTGACATAATTTTGTTTCTTAGTAATATATAAATATACTCCGTATTACTCATTATTTTCTACTTAGTGTATTGATTGTGCGTGTCCACAAGTTTTTCGCACGATTCCCGGAAGAACTAACATTGATTGGTCAAAAACCATTAGATTTATTTCCAATAAAAAACTAATTTCACAATGTCGCTTGAGACGAGACGAAGAATTGATTGCCCCGTGTGACCACACGAGCTAGCCCTCAATGGCTAGAGGATAATCATTTAATAAATGCCACCCAAATTCACCTCCTTAATGACTTGAACTCAAGACCCCCCCACAAAGGAAGGATTTGAACTTTGAAGTGTGGGAATTGGGAAGTGATCCACTTGTATCACTCCCACTTATGGAAAATTTATTTTAAAGGTCATGGTCTAACTTATATTATTCCTTAATGGGGGTGTTTGACAATTGGCTGTTGGCTATTGGTTGTTAGCTGATTGTGTTAGCTGATTGATGACAACAGATTTTGTTAGCTGTTTTGAATAGCTGATAGGATTAGCAGTTTGTAAAATAGTGTTTGGTTAAATGGTTGTTTATAATCAGTTGGTAACTTGTTAAATGACTTTTAAAGACATCAATTAATTTTTTATTATAATTATTACAACTACTTAAACCGTTTTAATTATCTAAAAAAATAAAAAGTATTAACACAAGTAATAATTTTTATAGAAACTACATTTCATGAGTTAATACATTTTATTAGTATGGCGATATTTTGATTAATAAAAGGAGTTATAAGTAAAAATATACCAAGAAAAGTTGTGTAACGAAAACCAAAAACATATTTAAATATTTATGTCACCACAAACAAGAAAATGAAATGTTTTTAGTTTATTTAACTATTCTAGCTTTTTAATGGTTTTGGATATGATTTTAATATATTATCCTAAATTATTTGCATTCATTAAAGTAATAAAAAGTAATAAAAATGAATAGTATTGATTGCAATGTATTTTGTTCATATATTGCTAAATTTTGTTAATGTCATCGCTTATACATTTATTAGTGTATTTATAAATTATTATTTTTTTAACAAAAGTGGGTCTTCATGCTTTTAGAGATGGAAGTAAATTGTCCTTTCATTAACAAAAGTGATTTTTCAATTTGGAACAATTGAAGTTGCACTGCACGTAAATTGAATATAGGAGCTATATATCCGAGAGCTGTGATTTAAATATAAGGCTAAATCTGTATTTTTAGAAAACAAAGTGAAACAGCCGAAAGCAAAAAGCTAAGTTTAGTAGAGTTTTGATATTTGGTTGATTGACATGAAAAGTCAATAGAAAAATCTGATTAACCAAACACATAAATAGCTGTTTGGAATGATCAAATAGCCAATTAATGGTCAAAACAGCTAAAAATTGGCTGATAGGCCAATAACCAAACACCCCCTATCAGAAGGATCACTTCTTTTTTTTTTTAAACCGGGGTGTCCTTTTCTGTTTTTTAGTATACGTAATACGTATCTATATAATATAATAAAGCAAACGCTTGAACTCTTTGGAGGAATTATTCACACGTGTCAACATTATTTGTATGAAAAAGTGACATGTGACAACACAATAAATTAAAGAAAAAACTATTGAACTTCCAAAACTCTACTCTTATTAGGTATATATGTGAGTGTATATATATACCGAGTATATAATATGTGTATATATTTGTTATTGTGTTCAATACAAAATTAGGTAAAATTTGCACTCGCCGCCATTAGAAAATCCAAATACTCGAAACAAAAAAAACAATTTTTAGCCGCTCTTAGAATAAAATATTACTCTCTATTTCTTTTCTCATAAACTCTTGGAGATTCTCCCTTATTCAGGATTTCCATAAATAATGTCTTATTTATTTCCAAAATATGATAATTATTACATCCTTTGTCTCATTAATTTTCTCCGACATTTTCTTTTTCTTTCGTTCACTAAGTTTGTGTAGCCCCAAATTATTATAATACATGTGTAGTTCTAAATCATTTCTTACATTATTGTCCCTACTTTTTCATTTCAACGTTAAGTAGATAATCTATTATTTAGTAGCTGCACATGTCTCAATCTTAATGCGACAAATGTGATACTCCCTCCGTCCCCCTATTATTGTCCCATTTTCTATTCACCTGGTCAACACAAATCATTCTTAATCTCTTACTTTATTTATCAAATTTTTATCAAATTTGATTCTGGTTTTTGCGACTTTATAAAACTTTTAATGTAGTTTCTGAATATGCAAATTTTTTTTCTAAAAATAATTCTAGTGCGGACAGGGATCTGTTTGTTTTATCGTCAGTCAAGCATCGTAAACCGCAATGGGACAATAACAGGGGGACGGAGGTAGTATTACTTATCTGTTTATTAATTCACAAGGTCTACCAAATCAATATCTAAAGGTAGATTCAATTTTTTTGTCTCATATTTAATTTATTTATACTTTCTTCGCAATTTATGTTTCACGTTGTTAAATGTGTTAGCACTCTCCAATCTTATCCAACTTGTGGTAGATTATGCTTTTCATAGCTTGGATCGTCTAACTGCCTAATGGTGTCAAACGATGAGAATGGTCTCAAACGATGCACATTATTTTTAATTGAGGTGCACACTTATTTAAAATTATTCAGACTTTAAATGGAAAGGAAAGGTTGAATTTATTTACAAAAATGTCAGTACATTTTTATTTATGATAGCACATATTTCTATTTTACATAACACACAATTTTAAAATCTAACGTTCCGGTACATATATAGAAATAATGCTAGAGCAATTTAATTAAATAATTATTATATATAAAGAATAGTTCAACAGGGGTTGTAAAATAATAAATATATTCGAGAATTATTTTGGTAGTAGAGCATCAATATATACTTTGATTTACTCACAACCTGCATTGGTCAACTCACTTAACCTGCAACCTATGCAAGTTGATCCCTGAAACCGGTGAGTTCATCGGGTTAAAGAACGACAACTCTAACCCATCGTGAAATAGGATGAAATGGGCTAGCCCTATGCACTTTGACTCATTTTCACAACTCTCTTCATTGTCGATTGATTTTTCTTTTAGACTCTCGTTCACGAATTCACATACAATTCATTTCCTCTACAATTTTAATTAAACTTTAACCACTTTGTTAGTTTGTTTGCCGTGCAGTGCACGGGTACATATACTAGTAACAATATAAATAATACTTATAGTAGACGAATATATATACACAATTGATCTATGAAAGGAACTTATCTATGAGCACATAACATCAGAACAGTTTCAGATCACCTTTATAGGTATATATTAGGACGTATGATGCATGTAGCGCGAATAGATTATAAATACATCTCTTATTGAAAATCTAAAAGCCAATAAGACCTTTAGCTTATGGTGCTCTCCCTCTACTAACAGTAATGTATTCTAATAGTACAAAACACATGATATATAATAATTTATTATTCTGTTTTCCCATGGGGGGAAATTAGGAATTGAATTGTCTCAACTGGAAACCATGGGTACAGTTATTGGACACCACTCCACCTGGCCCAATCCACGAACTGCATCCCGGCATAGACATTGTTGGCGAACCGCACGCCAACGGTGAATGCCATTGCTACGGGTGGATAGTGCTTTGCTGCTGGTGATGATTCCACTAGCCTCTCCAAACCAGTCACAATCTGCAATCGCGTATTTGAAGATACTCCTAAGAAAACACCTGTAGATAATATGGGTGGTAAAAAGTCATACACCTCCATTGGCAACTTTAATTACCAGTGATCAATAATATTCATGTATCCTAATAGAAATTAATTAAGGCATACCCCATAGTGCTGCACTCTTTATCAGAGGAGGAACAGGTACATCTTCTTCTGATTTCTTTACACTCCTGAATTAAAATTGGAGTCAGCAATCAAAGGGAAAAAGTAAAGCCGCATTGTTAAAATGGAGTATAAAATCTTGATAATATAGGAAGTGATGAAAAGAAGGAATAGGATGGTATAGCATATATATATATATATATATATATATTCTTTATCTAATTGAAATATTTTTTCTATTTCATTTATCAGTAAAAGTCAATAAATGTCCATATTTCACGAGCTCAAACTCTAGAAACATCTATTATCATCGAGCTAGAGGTGTAGATCATATCTTCCCTCCATGAAGCATACATGACTCAAGGGCGCTTGGCACAATCCAACCTTTTAGGATAGTAGTACTAGTTCAGTATAATATTCATGTTATGAAGTGAAAGAGAGCTTTTAACTTCCAAGGCTAATTAATGCAAACTATGTCAATGTTTGTTCAAGCCATTGTCCAGACGACGCTAGAACTTTCTCCAGGGCAGTCGCCTTGCCTGGAGAATGATGGGTGTTAAATTTGACGTCGGCTAGGAGCCCATGGGGACGTCCAGAGTCATATTTTCATTAAATCACTTTTGATTGCCAACTTGACCAGCATTTTCTTAGTTTAAACAGACACATCAAACGAAAGAAATACAAACAAAACGGAGTAAAAGAGAAAGACAAAAGAAAATGTTTAACACAGATACAGTTCTTTTCTATCTGACATGTTTTCCATTTCTTCCTTTCCCTTTCTTCTTTGTTTCTTCCCATTCTTTCTTTGTTAATTCTGTCTCTTTACTTTTTTTTTTTTGGAAAAAATCCGTCCCTTTACTAATCTGTCTAGTTTACTTTTGTTTATGATTATTTGCCCATTTTCTTTACATAGTAGTGACATGAACCTGATCACTACATTTTTCTAGAGTTTTGTAGTGTATTTTATTGGAAATGGATATTAAGCTTTTGTTTTGAATAAATGTGACAAATTAGTAATCCATATATTATATTTTATACTATATTTTAGTCAAATATTGTATACGACTAATTGCCCCATACACCAAGTAACCTAGGCGATAAGATGGCTCGCTGGTGCCACGCCTGGCATAACCACCATGCCAACGTTGCTTATGTCAAACTTATGTTTCATCTTCAGTTTATTAGCTCCACTCACTCCCACAATAAGATTATTCACATTTCACATCATGGATTATACATGCAAATACTTGAGGTCAAATGTCTTGAGCAAGATATATTTGTATTCTGCACATATAACAGCATCATAGATTAACAAGCAAGATCCAATACATTTTGGGCCAAAAAACAGTCGCTTCTGATTAATGTCATTAAAAACCTAGTTGGCACAGTTCAAGATAACAATAGCAGGGGAAAGGAAAGCACTACAGGATACATACTTGTACAAAAGAAGGAATGCTTACAGAAATATAAGTAATACATATAATAGCAAAGACATACCGTTTGGCAGTCATTATTAAATTTGCAATTCCTTGGCCAACAATACCACATCCAAACCCCACAAGTCCATAAAGAATTCCCTAAGAATACAAGTATAACTGATTAGCTTGGTTTGTAAAATACGTGAAAACAGTAGGATAATAAGCAAAAGTGTTTGTATTAGAATGATTCTACAAATAAAGGTACCTAAAATCCTATGAAACCAGTCAAACCACTACGTAGTTAACAAAAATGCATGCCATTGACAGACTAAACCTAAAGCTATAAGATGCTAACCTTATAAAAGTATGCAGCCATTCTCTGGTTTATTGTAAACTTGCACCCTGGCCTTTCCGCTTCAAACACACTGAAACACATAACAATAGTGTAATGAAGAACCATATGTATTGAAATTCCAATTAAAAGAAGTGTTATGAATGCAGTGTCAATAAAAAACATATTTTTTGCTATTACAGAGTACAGACGTGTAGGATACGGGAATGTAAAGCTTAAAAACAATTCACAACAGTACAATAAAGTTGAGCAGCAATTTAACAAGGACGGAATGATGAAGAGAAACCTGCTTGGAAGAGCTCCATAAGATCTCTGGAGACGCCCAAGAAATCCTTGAGATGTAGAAGGTTGTCCAATCCGTGCATATGGTGCTAACAGACCAACTAAAGCAACATTAACGACAACCCCAACCAACATATCTGCAGCGTACAGTTCAAATTCTGCCCAGAAATCCTTTCCTCTCTTTTGAACTTCGGCAAATGTTGCACAGGCAGTATCGATAACAATCTACACCATAACTCAATACTGGCTTCAGTTTGATATAGTAAAACAACAGGTTGTACTTGAGAAATACTGCATAGATAACTGTACGAGAAACTAAATTTAAATCCCCACCTCGAAGTGCTAATGACCAAATGGATACCCTAACATGATTAAACAAATACAGAGTAACAATCTATCAACAAATAATGAAGTCACTCAAGTATCCGGCAAATCCTTATTTCATCTAGAGGCTAATATTGAATTTCAATCTTTTTTCTTCATGTTTCCCTGTAATGTTTTAAGCATCCTTCTCTTACAATTGTGTCATGTACGAGATATTCTTCTTCATGAGATCTTGCCCATCAAAGGCATCCTGTTTGGGATCTTCTTCTTCGTTAGATCTTGTCAATCAATTGAGAATAATGGGTATGATTGTGAACCTTTTTTACTTCAATAATTGATTTGATTTGAATAATACGACAGTGGGTAGTGCGTTTCTCTGTCTTGGGTTCTTTCTGCATGTATGCAAGTATGTGTTTGTATGGAGAAGCTTATAAACCGTATGGTTGCAGGAAAGTTGAAGTTTTTCCTTTCTTCTTACTTTCCAAAAAATCTAACTGGAAACCTTTTCAGAATTGTTGTAAAAAAGTGTGAGTATGGCACCTAGTCTGGGACTAACAGAATTAAAGCCAATGTATTTAAACAGATTTATGGTGCCTAGGCAGGGAAAAACTTAGGCGTCCATGAAACGCTTGGCGCCTAGGCAGGGATTAAGTTTACAAGTCTTGCTGTTATATTTGACAAGTGGAAGGGTGCCTTTTTCTTTCTTCTTCTTTTTGCAACTTTTTTGTTATATTGATAATGTGTTGTAGTTAGTTTGGGATTAGGACCATAAGGCATTTTACATTTAATATTTAAAAATTAGGGTCATGGTACTGGACTGAACCTTGAAATGAAACTAAGGAAGAATTAAACATTGTTTAACCCATGTTTCTTTAGTTCAAACCACTATTTCTTTTTAATACGGAGTAAGTTGAAAGAAATGGTATGGAATATAAAGATCTACAGGAATTGAAGGTTGGAATCACCATTCTGTTCTGAGCCAAAGCCAAATGGAGGTAAGTAATCTGCCCCTCACAAAACAAGGCTAATAAAAAAGCGTATTTATTTATGGATGTGAGCTAGATGGATAGATTGATGGGCATATGTGAGCAGATATATGACTATTATATGAGCATACTAAAAACATGCCACATGCAATATATAACTCTCGGATTCATGAGTGAAACATTTTAGTCTAAGACTCATATAGGAAAGCTATATTAGAATTTGTGGGGAATAAATTTCCTTTTTTGTTTCAGATTTTTAAATGTAATTGTCATGATAAACTTTTCTAAAGATGATTCACTATTTTCAATGTATGCCAACCAGTTTCTCAACAAACATGGACCATGAAAAAGTGTGACATTGTTGGAATCAAAGTGAAACTATTACAAAAGACTGTCCTCTTCCATGGTAATGTGCTTCATCAGTTTCATAGGGCAGCTGATAGATAGCTATATATTTATGAATGCTAATATTTTTACTACTCGAGGTGAATGTGGGTTGTTAATCCATCCATAGAACATGTTGGTATTGGCGTAGGAAAGAATTTTAGATGAAAAATATGTAGGATATAGTTATGATAAAAATTCTTCTTTCAGTCCCTATAGAGTAGTGATCACATCCATTCATCACATATACATTAAATGGGATCTTACTTACATGCTCCATATATTATACAGACTACGGAGTAATATTGTGTTTGCCAAGCAATGAATGAAAAACTAATATTACTATGTACAATATAGTTAAGATAAAGTTGTTCTTCCAAAAGAATGTTTTAACCTCTAACGAGAAAAGATTTATCATGAAGATGACATCACCTGAAACACAATACAATATTAGGACCGTTCTGCCTTATAGTTTAAGACACAAATTTTCAATGCATCCTGAAGTTTGCCAAGAACCTAATACTCTCTTTGATCAGATTAACAATCCACATAGAAGAGCTGAAAACGTACCCACCAGTGCCTTGATACTGTTACATTATATGGTATGCAAATATCCAATGATTTGTCCAATTTGCTATTTCTTCCCTTATATTGAATTGTATACTTTTATTATTTAATTTCTATACTAGATGCAGGTAATTGGATCTAATGTTGATCAACTATGGGAATCTATTATCTTTCGCTTGAACTTGACGGATTTTATGATATTTTAGGAAATTAGTATTGTTTAAGTAAAATTTCAGCTTTGTGGTAGTACTTTGTGTCATTTCCAATTGTAAAATGTATACGCAACAATGTTGCCTCTATATTGCATCACATTCTCGTGGTATATTCCTTTATTAGTCTGAAAAGTTTCCTATGTTATGCGCAGTGCAATTCTTTGAACGACTTCACATCCTTGTTGTAATCTAATACATATAGCTTATACTCCAAAATCCATAAGTTAGATTTCTGTTATTTCCCCACCCCGTGCAGCTCACATGAAAGACTAGTACTCAGAGTTATTCAAATAAAGTGTACCGAGTGCACAAATTCATAAAACGAAGTGAAGAAGTTTAAACTAACCTCTGTTCCAACTTTGAAAAGAAACGATGGATCGACCAGCATTCGATTCCTAAGCATAGAGCACGACCTGATAGCAGGTCCTAAAGGCCACACAGATCCCTGAGTACAGCCAGGCCAGTTATGTTACTTCTTATTTTCTTAATGCAATCAAAACTAAGATGATAGCCAACAATTCAATCCACCAAACCCTAAATATCACTTTAACACAAATTAAAAAACTGTACCTGCAAGTCCAAATATCTAAGCAACAGGACTTTCTGAATCCCCACACTCTTTGCAGCCTCTAACATGTCAGCAGGAAGATTAGCACCACGGGACTCAGCCTCCCTCATTACTTCCTCAAACTTCAGAATCGGCCCGAACTCATCTTCTTCCTTACCATTTCCCCCATTTTCATTACCACCTCCACCCCCACCTGTAAATCTCCCATTTCCGCCGTTCCCATCCACTAAATCCCCACCACCACCACCGCTAAAACTATCTGTTGAGGCTATATGACTGGAATCCAGAACATTAGCGTCTTTGCTCACACTTGAGAGGTCACTCCCTTTCAATAATTCACTTACACTAACACCAGATTGCGACTCACTCTCTTCACTCAACAAGCTCCTGACTGAAAATCTGAGCATGTTGCTCTTGCACATCAAATACCCATTGCTGGTGTTGCCTTGAATCTTAACAAAATTCCACCTTGATGCTTTAATATGAGTAAACATAACATTTCTTGAATTTCTAAATCGAGACAGACTAACTCCAGATGAGCAACTTGTCATTGTTTTCAAAATCCGCAATGACAAATTGGAAGGCAACAGCCAAAGCAACAATCAGAGTGGATGGAAGTAATCAAAGAAACAACAGGTCATACAAGTAGAATAGAATCAATATCACCATCACTGTACCATGGAAATTGACTTTGACGGCTTCTATTTACCCGAGGAAAGTGACAAGGGGTTGGTGGGAATATGGAATTTGAGAAATGTCAAATAGTGTGTGTTGCAATTGGGAAGGGAACAAGCAGGTATTTCGGTATTAAAATTTCAGTCCACAATTCTTCTATTTCACTTTTGTACAAACTTGAACAAATAAGTTTTGCCTACAGACGGACAAAGAAACAAATTCACCCTTGTTTACTTTAAATTCATTAAATAAATTTCAAAAAACACCAAAAAAATTACTCCCTCCATCCCAAAATTATCTTCATAGTTACTATTCACACGGTCAACTTAAATTACTCTTAAACTTTTACTTTATATATTAAATTTTTATCAAACTGAAATTTTCTTGATCAGCTTTTGTAGCGGATTTAATGTAGTTTCTGAATATGTAAATTTAATTTACTAAAAATAATTTGAGTGTGAACAGGGATTAAGTTGCTTTATCGTCAGTCAAGCATCGTAAACCGAACTACGAAGATAAATATGGGACGGAGGGAGTATAAATTCGAAATTGAAAAATAAAAAAAATGTTGTAAATTCCTGAGAATGATAAGTGTGAATTGTTCATCTTTGTCATCATGACACTAATCCAATTTTCATCCTTGTAATAGATAGATGACTAGGTTTTATGTTGTCAGCATATTATGTAGAATAATTCTTTGATGATTCATCTCCTAGCCAACTAGTATAAATAGGGTGATCAACCCTTTGTAAATGTACTCACAAGTTCAGAAAATCTTTATATTAAGAAAAAGTAATTCAGAGGTTTTTAACAATATATCTATCTCTTAAATCTATCATGCATCTTCTTCATTTCAGAACACGTTATCAGCACGAATTTGCTCAAAATCTTCAAGAAATCATAATCTCTTGCAGGTATTAACATTAATATTATATTATCTTCTTTAATCTTGAGCAATCATGCATGCATAATAAACAATTTAGTATTTAAACTTTAAAAGTACATTCAATTTTTTTTCAAAATAATTAAAATCATACATATGATTGTACTAATAGAATTAAAGTAAACGTACCTTCTAAGCTTCTTCAAGACATTTTTTTTCTCTTCCTTCTATCTTGATACATAGCTCGGCTTAGACTTAATTCATATTTGATATGTTGCAAAGTTGGAGATTGTGCTTCGTAATAATGGAGTAGTGAGAAAGATAATAAGATACTAAAGAAAATAAAATGAGAATTACAGATAGGAGGTAGCGATATGGCCTAATATACTAACCACAAATATATACTCTGTATATAAATCAAAGATAACTTAGTGGTTCACGGGTTTATACAAACTAGTATTGTACCCGTGCAATGCACGGGAAATAATTTATCATATTAATTTACATATGCTTAATAGTAATAAAAGTGGAATATTGGAATATAATAAAAAACGACAATAATAACTATCTGGTTGTTAAATTATTATTATTACAATGATATGATGTAACTGAATTGCATCGAATACATGTGAAAATTATAAGTTATGAAAAACCTTTTTGGTATACTACATTTATGGTCTCATCTTTCGCCCTATCATCATCATCATCATAATGAAGCAACATTGGAGAAAAATCGATAGAGCTTTTATGATTGGTAACCAAACTTTATCTTGAAGACTGAATTATCTCTTCATACCAATTAATGCACCACAGTGGATCTGTGCATACATAATTATCACCAATGTCCCAAATATCTACACGCAAAACATAAAATCACATATAAAGAAGTAATTTAGTACAAATAAATATGACAAAAGGGCCAAAGATGCCCGTCTACTATCTCTAATCCTTGGTTTAAGTCATACTAAAAAGATAATGTGATATTTTTAATATAGTGACTTAAATGATGAATTAATAATAATAAAAAAGCCGATTCGACCCTTATCACAAAATAAACCTATATGACGTTCTTTTCACAAGCTTTTTAGATCTTTATAATCAATGTATTCATCATCAACATCATCAATATGATGTTAATGATGACACATCATTAACAGTTTAATGTGTTGAATCTTGGAGCACTAGGTAATCCAAACTTTAAATTGACATTCCAAACTAAATAATATCATAATAAAATAAATATAGCATCCTACTGCTAATAATTTTATTAATTGTAATAGACTTATTATGAATTCACCAAATCATAAAACCCATATATTTTTTGCTAATAATATGATGTCATTGTCATATGCTCCTTATTTGTTATAGATGTCAATAGACTTATTATTTAATTTTGTAAATCATTAAATCAGAATAAGTTATATATTTTTCACAATTTTGAATTCAACTTAGCTTATTTTTAAAACTAATTACATGTTTTTGAATTAAATAAAAGATTTTACAAAAAAATGACTCTTAAATGTAGTTTTATAGTAGGTATTTTAAATATAAATATCATGTGACAGTTTTTTACCCATTTTTAAGTAACTTCAATTATATCTATTTAAATTAAGTTATATTTCAGCAACTTTTTAAAATATATTTAATCTTTTACATAGTGGAATAAAAGACTTAAATTATTTATTCCATTTTTTCCCAACTTTGGTCCAGTGGCGTCCACAAACCTCCCCATCCCAATCCCCAAACACCACCCTCCACTAACCTTCCAAACCCCACACTCGCCGCTCCCAGACAATAACACCCTGTCGTTAGACAATCTCCACCGCCGAACTTTACACTGCTGTAGACGTATTCAACACTTGAATAAAGCTATCGCAGAAGTATTTTTTGTTTCAAGATATCCTCACACGTCCAGTCCATTGGTAATGGTTGATGCATTAATATCCCAAATCTTTGTGCTCCAGATGCCACCCCTATGATTTTAACCTGCCGCATACCCTTGCAGCGGTATCGTTCCAGAACTCCCCTCTTCAAAATGTCGATAGCTTCTCATCTTTCACCATTCTCGTAGCTTTTTTCACCAATAAAACACAGCTGAAGCGTGTACTAAGCCGCCGCTGCCGCTAGTTAGCGCCAATGGAACGACTGCAGCCTCGAATGACTGCTGACAAAGCTGCCGCCACCCCCAATGAGAACCATCGATGCCCCCACCAAACTGTTCTATTTCTTTTGTTCAAAAACCACCACCTAAGGTAATAACTCTTCCTTTTGGTTAATTTTTCAAGTTTTTTCCTGGCGATATGTTTGATTTATGGTGGTGATGTATATAAGTTTCATATACGGCGTTAATGATTCAAATTTTTCTCTAAGCATTGCATTTCATTTCTATGCCCATAAGGTGTTTGTTAAAAGGCTACAATGAAATGTTTATTTCATATTAAAAAATGACAAAAACTACTTACATGACCATTGGTTAAGATCCCATGAATTCTAGTTTACTGTATGGGTAGTGGAGACTTGAATTATGTATATTGTATATTTTCTCCTATAACTTTAATAAATGAATAATCATCTGTTAATGCATGGTTTTTTGTTAACCTTATTTGAATCTCAAACTATTAGAGATTAGATTCAATAAAAATGGGTCTTTTGTAATATCTAATATTTGTGAATTGTGACCATATAACTGGATCCAAATGTAGAGCAGAATTATTTGTGCTCCAATAGAAGTTGGATTCTAACTCCAACTTGTGGTTTAATATAATATTTGTGCCCAGTTCTCATCACTTTCACTTCAACAACTTTTGCATAAACCTAAGAACTTTCAATCTAATTTTTTTACAGTGAAACTCGTTCCATTAGCATTGCAATCATTGACCAACAATATATAAAAGGTGACAACTCCGTTACCTTTCTAAAAAATGGGGTACCGTACCTACCATTCATTTGATTGGACCACACCACTTTATCATTTTTAATTTAGATTTAAATAATTCAACTGCTTCATTATCATTGGTTCATGTGGACAAAGGTATGGTACCTTATGGGTACTATAGAATCTACCTATATAAAAATGTACTACGTAAATATTACCTCTCGAGAGTCGAGACTCATAACGTTGAAATATTTAGTTGTGTGATTATTGTAGCTCAAACAATGCTTGTAGTTGAGAGATCATATTCACTTCCTAATAGAGCTTTTGTCATAAATAAAATTTTCATCCTAATTAAGTTTTTGTCATAAACTATGAATTTGTGATGACAACTAAATGTACATCAACATTAATTGCCAATGTAATCTGAAACCACGAAACAAATAATTTAAAAAGAAATATTGTGAACTCACTGTTGAGTAGTCTCGTCAATTTTTTGTGCACAACAATCAAAACCTTTGAAGTTATACACATGATTAGGAAAAGAATCATGGAGGTAATAGCGAAGTACTATCAAAACTCCAAAACATTCATTTTTTGTTTCTAGGGAGATGACTCATGGAGATACAAAATAGAGTTTGGTGAAGTCAAATGAGCACAAGGTAAAAACTATCATATCATATGCTATGTATTTCTATTTTTACAGTATTTCTATTTTTACAGATTTGAGTTTCAAGAAGCAATGTTAGGGGGGTGTCCTCAAAATGGATTTTCATGGAGTTTTAAAGATTGTGGATTTGGTGGAATTTAATGGAGTATTATGGATTCCATGAGAATTTTACAGATTCTATGTAGAATTCATTGGATTTCACTTTGATGGATTTTAGCACTTGGAGAGTTGTATTTTTTGACATAGCAGGTTGTCTCTGTGTTTCGTCTCATCTATATCTGCGGTTCATCTCATGAAGCTAATGGAATTGAACAACCAGTAAGGGCATGGAAGAAGAACATGTGGGTTGCACTCGCAGCGGTGTCGAGCAGCTTCACGCCACTGGGGATCTGCAGCGTCGTGGTTTCAAGGGCTGCTCTCTGGGATCTGCAGCACAGCAACCGTCTACTTGCACTTGAAGGGGAGCCGGGCAGCTACTTTGAACATGTGACCCATTCCGGCGGCACAATTGGGAGGGGAGCTGGACAGTTCTCTTTTATGTTTGATTTTTTATTTCAAATCCTTTGAAATCCGATGTGTGTTGAAGATTTCGAATTGATTTGTTTTGTATATACAATTCCATCAAAATCATTTAAAATCCATCCAAATAAAAAACAATTGAAGTATGTGGAATGTTTGAGGACACCCGTATTTTCACGGATTCCACAAAAATCCAAATTGGGGACACTCGAATTCTGAAAGATTTCTAAACTCCATTAAAATCCTCCAAAATCCATTTTCAGGACACCCCTATTAGTTTATTAATCCACAACTAATTCATCTTAAGAGCATTTTAAAGCTTAACTTGGGTATATAACGACACATTTGCCTTGATTGTCTTTTTCAAAATGTAAATTTGGAGCAACTTTTTGGTAAGTTCATACCACTATTTGTTACTACCTCCGTCCCGCTATGATTGTCCCGTTTTACCTTATCGATCCGTCCCACTAAGATTGTCCCATACCAAATTTGGTAAAGTTTGTGTGGCTCTAAATCATTCTTATTTTATTCCTACTTTATCAATTCAATATCAACCACATAAATCATTTTTTATTGATTTGCGTGCCACTTCCTCTTGTCCCATTGTTAGCGGGATGGAGGGAGTAATAACTTAGTACGAAGTATTATATTGTTAAAAATCTAAAGGGAAAATTTTATTGATTTTACAAATACGTACCTATTTTTAAGCATTCAAATCTTGGATACAATAATGCTTTCTAAGACCACTTACTTGATAATGACACATTGACAGGTCTCCACATTGAAGTAGCTTGATGAGGGTTCCGTGTGCTATACACACACACACACACACACAATATATGTTCCTATCATGCACTAAGACAATAAATATATGTTATTGGTAATTTCAAGAGTCATTTTGAAGCTCGCTTCAATATATTATGGAGTATAATTCCCATTTTGAAAAATTGTGTTTTAGTGGGATTCTAAAAGTCACCTCCATTTTTTTATACATTTGGGAATTCAAAAAGTTACTTCAATTATTGCTCTAGCATTTATTGTTGTTCTAGCATTTATTATCACTCTACTCAATAAAGCTTTTAGTATTCTTTTGGTTGAAATACAATCCTTCACACGGTCCATCTATTTTCTAGGAACATTTTTTCCTGCCCATACCCCTTTGGCCTCCCTCCTTGAGACTTTTCTGTTTTACTATATAATATAGATATATCTGATCATCATCTATCCGGCTGTATACGCATTAGCTCTTCTCACGGGTTTTGTTTATTAGTGCCATGATACAGTCAATAGATAATCAAACAAAATCAGAAGTTCAGGTTTCGGGTAGAAGCCATGCATAATTACATATACTTATGTTTTATTTTTGCAGCATAGATAGTCACGGATTTATTAATAATTAAAAACACATTATCTAATCGTTAATTTGTTAATTGTAAAAGAAATAGAAATGATAACGTAAATCATTTCTCCATTTGCATTATCTTTTACTTATAGCTAACCCTAATTAAATAAATACTCCGTATATAAGGTAATATACATAGTATAAAAGTAAGATAGTAATAAGTCTAATATTACTATATATAACTCAACATTAAATAATACCAATATATTTATGTTACTCAATATTTTAATAATAACAAAGTTACTGATAAATTTAATCCATAAATTTTTGTAGTATCATGACAAACATAAGCAAAAGAAAATTTGACGTTATTGATCTATCCGGTCAAAAATACCTGAAATGGAAAGTTGATGCTTTAGCACATTTGAAGGCTAATGGTCTCGAAGACACTATTGAGGTTATCAATCAATCATCTTCCCAGGATAAAGCGAAAGCTATAATTTTTCTCCGTCGCCATCTCCATGAAAGTCTCAAATCTGTATATATTTTGGTTGATGACCCAAAAGAATTATGGGACAATTTACAGGAGAGGTATGACCATCAACAAAAGGTATTTTTGCCTAAATCTCAATACGACTGGATAGATTTAAGATTCCAGGATTTTAAATCAATCAGTGACTATAATTCTGCTATGTTTCAAATAACATCCAAATTAAAGTTATGTGGACAAAAAGTCACTGATGCTGATATGTTGGAGAAAACCTTTTCTACCATGCATATTTCTAATATGCTGCTACAACAGCAATATAGAGAAAAGGGTTTTAAAAAATACTCTGACTTAATATCAATCTTACTAGTCGTTGAGCAAAATAATGACCTTTTGATGAAAAATCACAATTTGAGACTCACCGGTTCTAGTCCTTCGATTTATGGTCCATCTGGTCATAATGTTGCCACTGAATCAAACGCAACACACAGTGGCACTCGAAGGCATTTTAAACGTGGGCATTATAGTGGTCATAATAACAAGTCCCACCGAGAATATAAACAGGTCGATAGACCAAATTATAAGGGCAAGGACAAACAAAAGGCCCGTCAAATAAATCGCCCTCCAAAAACCTCGGTAAAGACGAATTGTTATAAATGTGGCGTGACGGGGCATTGGGCTAACAAATGCCGTACTGCGAAACATCTGGTGGAATTATTTTAAACTTCCATGAATTTGAACAAAGGCAAAAATATGGAAGCTAATTATCTCAATGACACAACTCCACCTCTGCCAAAATTTGACGTGTCCGACTTTTTCGCGGATGATGCCATTATGGACGATGCTTTTGCCATAAACCAAAATGTTACAAAATAAAATAGTGGACCCGTTATGTTGTATAATACTAGTTTTATGTACTTTTTCTTTCTTCCCCTTTTCTTTTGTTTTTAAATAAATATGTATAATGTATGTACTCTTATGTTAAATAAAATGCATAATTTGTGATCAAGCTAATTTTTATTTATATATTGAAGATATGGATCACTCGAATGATAAAGAGCTATGTCTGATAGACAGCACCACAACGCACACCATTTTGAGAAATAAAATATATTTTTCTCAAATGACTTTAGTTGAAGCTAGAGTCAATAAAATATCAGGTGTTGTGAAGCTCATTGAAGGCTCTGGGAAAGCATATGTGATACTCCCTAACGGGACAAAAATTATTATAAATGACGCTTTCTACTCCAGCAAATCGCGGAGAAATTTATTGAGTTTTAAAGATATGCGTCAAAATGGTTATCACATAGAAACCATGAATGAAAACCAAAAAGAATATATTTGTCTTACGACAACTAAATCTGGCACTAAATATATTTGTGAAAAAATGTCAGCATATTCCTCAGGACTATATTTCACGTATATAAGTCCATTCGAAATAAATTTGGTTTCTAACACAAAGTTAGATGATATCAAAAAACATTCATGTTGTGGTATGACCGTTTAGGTCACCCAGGCCAATTAATGATGCATAAAATCATTAAGACTTCACTCGGACACCCATTAAAGAATATCAGGGTTCCATTATCAAGTGATTTTCCTTGTAAGGCATGTTCTCTTGGCAAAATGATAATCAAGTCTTCTATAAACAAAATTGCAACTTAATCACCTGCATTTTTAGAAAGGATTCAAGGAGATATTTGTGGGGCCGATAGCCCCACCATGTGGACCATTTCGATATTTTATGGTGTTGATTGATGCTTCAACACGTTGGTCACATGTCAGTCTTTTATCGACTAGAAATTTAGCATTTGCTAAACTCCTTGCTCAAATTATACGCTTAAGAGCTCATTTTCCGGATCATTCTATAAAGAGAATCCGACTTGACAATGCAGGAGAATTTACATCCCAGACATTTAACGATTATTGTATGTCAATTGGGATTGATGTGGAGCACCCTGTTGCTCATGTCCATACACAAAATGGTCTTGCTGAATCTTTGATTAAACGATTACAATTAATCGCTAGACCATTATTAATGAAGTGTAATTTACCTTCATCAGCTTGGGGACATGCTATTTTACATGCAGCAAATTTAATTCGGCTTAGACCAACTGCATATCATGAATATTCCCCAATGCAATTAGTTACTGGACATGAGCCAAACTTAGCACACATAAAAATATTTGGTTGTGTTGTTTATGTTCCGATTACTCCATCTCATCGTACAAAAATGGGTCCTCAAAGAAGGTTGAGATTTATGTTGGATTTGAATCTCCTTCAATAATAAAATATCTCGAGCCGATGACTGATGACTTATTCACCGCACGATTTGCAGACTGTCATTTCAATGAGACAGTGTTCCCAACCTTAGGGGGAGAAAATACTAAATTAGACCCAAGTACGAAAGAGATTACTTGGAATGCAACAGGATTATCACATCTTGACTCAAGAACAAATATATGTGAGCAAGAGGTGCAAAAGATAATCCATTTACAAAATGTTGCAAATCAGTTGCCTGATGCGTTCACATATACAAAGAAAGTGATAAAGTCACATATTCCTGCTATGAATGCTCCTGCCAGAATCGAAATTCATGCAGAGAATTCTGAAAAATCTCTTGCAAAATGATTGTTTTATATGCAAAAAGCGTGGCAGGTCACTTGGATCAAAAGATATAAAACCAAGAAAAACTAAAAGGCAGGAATTAATCTGTGATGCCAAAGATGTTCATCCTTTTGAACAAGAAAATGAACAATTTGAAAATATTGGCACAGAAAATGATATTGACAAAACAAACATCTCAAATGATGATCCAACTTCCTTAAACGAGGAAGATATTCCAGATAATGATAGAAACGTTGATAATTATGAAATTTCAATAAATTACGTTTCTACTGGAATACAATGGAATCGAAAAGATATCGATATTAATGAGATATTTGTCTATTTCGTTGCCACAAATGTTATGAATGAAAACAATGACAATGAGACAACATCAATAGAAGAATGTCAGAAACGACACGATTGGCCAAAATGGAATGAAGCTATTCAGGCTGAATTAAAATCACTTGAAAAACGTGATGTTTTTGGACCGATAGTCCCTACGCCAAAAGGCGTAAAACCAGTGGGATTTAAATGGGTATTTGTGCGTAAACGCAATGAGAAAAATGAAATCGTAAGACATAAAGCTCGATTTGTTGCCCAAGGTTTTTCTCAAATGCCGGAAATTGATTATGAAGAAACCTATTCTCCAGTAGTTGATGCAACTACATTAAGGTTTCTCGTTAGCATGTCTGTTTTTGAAAGGCTACAAATGCGCCTTATGGATGTAGTGACTGCATATTTATACGGTTCACTCGATACAGACATTTACATGAAAGTTCCTAACCACGTTGATCTTGGCCTATTCTACCACAAAGATGCAAAAGCGGATTTAATTGAATATGCAGACGCTGGATACTTATCAGATCCTCAAAAGGCGAAATCACAAACCGAGTACGTATTTACTTATGGTAATACCGCAATCTCGTGGAGATCTATGAAACAGACATTGACAACTACATCATCAAATCATTCTGAGTTAATTGCTCTATATGAAACCGGAAGAGAACGTGTGTGGCTGCGATCTATGATTCAACACATCCAAAATGAATGCGGTTTGAAGCCTATTACTATTCACCCTACCGTGATCTACGAAGACAACACTGCGTGCATAACTCATATTAAAGAAGGCTACATCAAAGGTGACAAAACAAAACACATATCACCAAAATTCTTCTCTACTCACGATCTGGAGAAAGAAGGGACAATCAACATTCAACAAATCAGATCCAGTGAAAATCCGGCCGATCTCTTCACCAAATCTTTACCCCCAAAGAAGTTCATAGAACTTGTACAGAAAATCGGCATGCACCATCTTCATAATTTATGCTAAGTTCAGGGGGAGTATTTGAATGCACTGCACTCTTTTTTCCTTCATCAGGTTTTTATCCCACTTGGTTTTTCCTGATAAGGTTTTTAACGAGACAGTACATCCAAATACAACAACATTATAAGTCGTAATATTTACCCCATTAATTTTCACAATAAAGTTTCTAAAATAATAAATACCTATTCAAGGATGAACATTCAAGGGGGGTGTTGTAAATTCCTGAGAATGACAAGTGTGAATTGTTCATCCTTGTCATCAGGACACTAATCCAATTTCCATCCTTGTAATAGACAGATGGGCTAGGTTTAATGTTGCCAACAGATTATGTAGAATAATTCTTTGATGATTCATCTCCTAGCCAACTAGTATAAATAGGGTGATCAACCCTTTGTAAATGTACTCACAGGTTCAGAAAATCTTTATATTAAGAAGAAGTAATTCAGAGGTTTTTAACTATATATATATCTCTTAAATCTATCATGCATCTTCTTCATTTCACAACCAAAATATACTTGTGTCCAATTATACCTTTTATTATTTTTATATCACAATTTAATATTGTTAGTATAAAATATTATTTCAAAACATTACTATATATTTTAGATTCTTTCAAAAAAAGTATTTACATATGTGTTGCAATGTAAAAACTATGTTAATTTTTGCTTTCTTTTCACTATAAAATTTACATATTTTGTATGACGATAAATAAAAATTACATATTTTGTATGACTATAAAAGAACTCGAGAAGTTCTTTAGTGGGCCTTAACTAGAAAAAGCATATCACGCAAGTATATCAGCATCATAATGATTATGTATGAGGATTGTACACCAAGTGTCTGTACTAGTGTAGGGAGGACTGAGGAGTTCCCAATTACTATCGGGGTGCACCAAGGATCGGCTCTGAGCTATTTCTTATTTTCCATAGTCATGGATGAACTTACGAAGTCAATTCAAGATGATATACCGTGGTGCATGATGTTTGCCGACGATATTGTATTGATTGATGAGACGCAATCGGGTCTTAAAGCAAAGCTGGAAGTATGGCGACAAACATTGGAGAATGAGGGTTTCAGACTAAGTCGGAGCAAGACAAAGTACATGGAGTGCAAGTTTGGTGGAGGTAGAAGTAATGGTAATAGCAGAATCACTCTAGATGGTAAGGAGATACCAGTTAGCGATATCTTCCGTTACTTGGCCTCCATAATTCAGAATGACAGTGAGTTAGATGGAGATGTATCCCGTAGAATCATAACAGGGTGGATGAAGTGGAAGAGTGCGTCAGGATTTCTATGTGATCGAGGTATGCCGACTAGACTGAAGGATAAATTTTATAGGACAGCAATTAGGTCTGCATTACTGTATGACGTAGAGTGTTGGGTGGCGAAACAATGTCACATTCAAAAGATGAGTGTAACAGAGATGCGCATGCTGCGGTGGATGTGTCGGCATACTAGGAAGGACCGAGTGAGGAATGAGACAATCAGACAAAGGGTGGGAGTAGCGCCTATTGAATACAAGATGCGTGAGTCGCGCCTACCATGGTTTGGTCATGTGTATAGAAGACCGAGTGATGCACCTATCAGACGAGTTGAGATGTGTCGAGAAGAGGCAGGGAAGAGTGTCACGCCCCGGACCGCATCTGTGCCACGTAGACAACCGCCGTACAACCCAATAAGAACAACAACAGTTCATCTCTATTGAATTATACAAGGCGTCTGATAGATTATATTGCCAAACCGATTAGTAAACACATACAATCAACATCAATGTCATAATCAAACAAGTGCGGAAAATATAATACGTTTGATAATTAGCCACACGTGGCAAACACGAGCACGCAGACTCCCAACTATTTTAGAAGGAAAACATTGTTCAAATATCCATGAGTAGTTTATAAATTTCAAATAAGAATGGAAGCACGAACCACGATTCCCTTCTTGATCAACCACCCTAGGCAAAGGTGCAGGTAGTAGGACTCTAGCCTTAACCTGAAAAAATGTGAGGGCCCCGGAGGGGTCAGTACTCCATAGAAGTACTGGTGACAAGCAGGCTATATGAGGAATAACTAATGTTTCAAATATGAGACACAAAAATAGGATGTTACATATATATAGATGTCTCTCATTCACCCGATGATACATACTGTATATATACTTGTAAAATACTTAACCCGTAGATCATTTACCTTAAAGAGTCTTTTAGAGATAAGGTACTCACCCGACCTTTCCCATCCATCCTTGGATGCCTAGCTCACAAGCTACATTCTATGTTCATAAAATCCTGCTGAGTTCCAAGATCATTTACCGTCCCTGAGATACTCAACCCTAACCGAGTTTCAGGATCATTTATCGTCCCGGGGATACTCAACCCCAACCAAGTTTCAGGATCATTTACCGTCCCGGGGATACTCAACCCCAACCGAGTTTCAGGATCATTTACCGTCCCGGGGATACTCAACCCCAACCGAGTTTCAGGTTCATTTACCATCCCGGGGATACTCAACCCCAACCTTATTCCTTACCAAATCCTAACCTGGATATGGCTAACCTTTCATTCCTTTAACTATGGACAATACCTAGCCCTATAATCATATAATAATCCTTAACAATCAACATGGACGATTCTCACCCGAACGCCCCACGTTATACTCATTCAAACTGACCGTTTGGGCGTAAGACCCAATACCCGGTCGAGTACCTACCTATACCTGGTCGGGTATAGGAGGCAGCGGCCCATGGGGAAAATTTTCAACAAATACCCGGTCGAGTATTTACAAATATCCGGTCGAGCATAACAGTTGACTTGGCGGTCAATGCCCGTTTGACCACCCAAACGGAGCCCGATTAACGTGAAATTTTACATGCAAGTACTCTTTGACGTCCTTAATCCAAAAATACCTATTTGGGTGCTTGGAACATCATACATATCAATTTGTAATAATTTAACTAATCAAACCTACAAATTATGCTTTTCAACTATGTTATATTCTTTAACATGACATAGCACATGCTTTAATATCATTAATCAATTCATAAAGCATATACTTAATTAATTTAGGCAATCTCATGTCTCACGCAAAAGTTATAAAGCTTATAGCCGTCTTCTCACCTTAGTGAAGCCTTTACGAAGTTATACCCTCCCGGTTGAACTCCGGCGAAACTCCGATGAACTTTGTCTAGCTCCGGCGATTATTCCGGCGACTCTTTCAACCCTTTGAAAGATCTAGGAATACCTTAGGCAAGTTCCTAATAAGGTTTCATCATCATAAAACCCATATTAATACAAATAACCTCTAAAAGGTTATTTTCCGGTGAACCGGTCACTTTGGCTTCTAAGTCCGTTCTTGGACTTAGAACTGCCTTCCAACCCCTCATTCTACACTTCTAAACATGTAGAAAAATCCTAGGGGTATTTCATATTCTATATGAGTCATATGGTAGTTAGAAAAATAAATAAAAAGTTGTTATAAGGTCATTACCTTAATCACCACACTTTTTCCTCCCTTTTTTTCCTTAAACCTTCTTCTTGGACTCCCTTGAGTTTGAGCTCGGATTTGGAGCTATGAAGATGAAAGTTGCAGAGATCCTCTCTTGTATACTTGGTCGAAAATCGAAATAATGGGTGTAAGGGGTAGGGATGGTTCCTTCTTTGCCTTACTTGACAATAATGAGAGGGAATGAGGCACACTCCTCATTTGATGCCAATCCCTTCCACATCCACCCATCCTTTTTCATGTGGTGCGGCCAGTTCATGTCTATTTTGAGGCTCAAAAACGTGGGGTGGACTCCACTCATGTGGGAGGTCATCCTCTTAGGTCTCGATGTGTACAATCGGCCCCGAAAGTTGTATTTCCCGGACTGTTTTATTTTTTTATTTTATCGGGTCAAATAAAATATGACACATGTTCTAAATCCTTATTGGACCTTAGAATGAATATACGTTTCCCAAATTTAATTTAGAAGTCTCCGAAATTCCTTTTCGGGTTGTTATATGATAAATTGCCGATACTGATATTTGGACCTCGTTTGACCAACCGGTCAACCCTATGTCTTTCCCACGGCCCGATTAGCATATCCACCACCATATACATATTATCTAGGCCCAGATGAATATAATATGTGGTCCCAATAATATCGGGCGACCCTCACCTCCGGTGTGGGCCCCACGTGAATTCTACTATTCACGTAAAAGAAATGAAAAATTTACAATCACGTAAAATGCGTTTATTAATTTCTTAGGATTCAATACATAATTTGATAAATTACAAATACTTGGGGGCGGTGTTACAAGTTCTACCCCCTATTTGGGATTTTGTCCCCGAAATCCACGTGTCTAGTCAAACAGAAATGGATATTGTTCCCTCATCACGGTCTCCACTTCCCAAGTTTGCTCCTCGACGCGATCACTCTTCCAAAGTACTTTTACCATCGGCACCTCTTTGCTCCTTAGCTTCTTTACCTGCCGGTTTATGATCTTTACCGGTTGCACCGTATAGTGTAGTTCTTCTCGGATTTCTACCGGTGGTTTCTCAAGGATATGTGACGGGTCCCGTACATACTTCTTGAGCATAGAAACATGAAATACATTATGAATCTTTTCCAACTCTAGGGTCAACTGGAGTCGGTATGCTACGACCCCAATTCTTTCAATGATTTTGAATGGGCCTATGTAACGTGGGTTAAGCTTACCCCGACTGAGGAATCTGGTGATCCATTTCCAAGGTGACACCCTCAGAAATACCTCATCGCCGACCTCAAATTCCAACGTCCTCCGACGTTTATCTACATAGCTCTTTTGCCGATCTTGGGCACCCTTGAGTCTATCTTGAATAACCTTCACCTTCTCCTTGGTGATGTCAACTAGCTCGATGCCCTCGAGCTTAGCCTCGCGTACTTCATCCCAACACAAAGGTGTTCAGCATTTCCTCCCATACAATGCCTCGTATGGAGGCATGCCTATACTTGCTTGATAACTGTTGTTATAGGCGAATTCCACCAAAGCCAACTGGTTGTCCCAGCTTCCTTGGAACTCCAAGGCACATGCTCTCAACATGTCCTCCAAAATCTGAATCACCCGTTGAGATTCCCCATCCGTTTGAGAATGAAATGTTGTGCTAAACCTCAATTTCGTACCCATGGATTCATGGATTCCCCATCTTTATTTTCTATCATTTCCTTTTGGTGGTGATATCATGTATCGATTCATGTTAGCCGACCCCGATATCTTTTGGGACTAAGGCTTGTATGTTGTTGTTCTTGTATGACGATAAATAGTCCAAGATTACAAAATAGTGAATTTAATTTTATTAAGGTTAAACAAAATCAAAGAATGTTATTTCAAAAAATGTAACAATGTGTTCAAAATTTTGCAACAAGACTAAAACTAATATTTATGAATTTGAAGTGCTTCATTTACAACAGAAAAATACTAATTTTTTAATTTAAAATTAAAGAGTTAATATTTTAACATAAGAATAAATCTTTATTTCTAAATTTCGAATTTATAATCTATTTTTGTTGTTTTTTGAAATATATTTTATTTATTTAAAGTCAATAAGAGTAAATTTGCTTCTTCATATATAAGAGCATGAGGGATATTTTTCCACTTTAAAAGTGCGGGTGGTATATATGTGTTTCAATATATATACTTCAGGGGTATATTTGTTCCGAAAAAAATAGAACAAAGGTATTTTTGTTCTGACACTTATACTACATGGATATATTTGTACCATTTCCCAATTTTCGTTTCCCCCGTTTTTAGGATGTTTTTACTTGGACTATTTTCAGTCCTAGACCAGACCAGACGTAAACAGACCAGACTAGACCAGTTCAGACCAGACTTCTATAGTTATAAATACACAGAGACCAAACATTTACCAGACCTGACCAGTTCAGTCCATATCAGGCCATACTAGACCAGATTTAAACAAACCAGACCAGCCGAACAAATTTCAGTACAAGTAAAAAACATCTTACTCGCAAGACTTCTAACAATATGAAATATCAATATCTTAAAATCATAAAAACGAGTGTCAAACATTATAATTAAGAACTAAAAAATAATATACTTGATCATTTAATAAATAAAATAACACATTTTAAAAAGTTTCATTTGTTCTGCTTAAGAAATCAAAACCAAAATCAAAACCAAATTACTATGATTCGGTTTGAGTTTTCCAGTTTAATTTTACTTTTAGTTTAATTCCGTTTATTTTGCTTGTAGTTTGGGTTTTGTCAAGTCAATTTTTTTATTTCATCACTCCACTACATAAATTAAGCAGAAAATGCTTAATCTTATATGGGGAGATGAGGATCTAATTGTCCATATATAAATTCTGTTTCCAAATGTTTTCTCAATGTAATTTTATAATGTAATTTAGTGAGGTGTACTGTTGATAAATTTTATTTTATTTGTATAGAGAAGATGTTATCTAATCTTAATTAATGGAGGTTGCCATTATACATTTAAGATAAGGATGTTTTTACTTGGACTGTAATTCGTCCCAAACCAGACCAGACCAGACTTGGATAGTTATAAAAATACAAAGAAACCAGACCAGACCAGACCAGATCAGACCAGACCAGCAAATTACAGTCCAAGTAAAAACATTCACGATGTCAAATCTATTTGAAAACTTGCACCTTCCACTAATCATAAAAGCTCCAAAGACAAAGAAAGGGATAAATGTTTTCTTAGTCAAAGTGGTTAAGGTTTTATAACTCAAAGGACTGTTGTGTGTTTGGTAATGCATTTAATAATATTGATGTAATAATAATAATAATAATAAGGGAGATTTACCTAAATAGGAGTAAATAAAAGAATAATTGCAACAATAGGAGTTTAAAGTTTAAATTCTCAAAATAGGACTAACTCTTCCTATTCTACCCTTTCCTTTGTCCTTGATAATAGGATTTTTAAACAATCATTATAAAATATAAAAAAATCAAAACGAAAAAAAATAAAAATCGTAAAAAATAATTAAAAAAATATATAGACCCCAACCACCACCTCAGCCACCTCCCAAGACCGCCACCTCCGGTCGCTGGAAAAGATTGCCAAGTTGGGGAAAAAATGTCATCATGATGGCAATTTTGAAGAGAAAGCAAGAGAAAGTTGGATATTTTCAAAGAGCAAAAATGTCATCTTAATGGCATTTTCAGAGAAATGTGACATTTTTACACAAGATGACATTTTTTTCCGGTGACCGGAGTCGATGATGCTGGGAGGTAGAGGACGCGTTGGCAGTGACCTACATATTTTTAATTTTTTTAGGTATTTTATTTTTATTTTTTGGACTTTTTTGAATTTTTTTTAAAAAAATTATTTATTATTTTTAATTTTTTATTTTTATTTTATTTTTTCACGTTTTCATTATTATTTTATAAATATTTTATTATTTTTATATTTTATTATAAATAGAACTATGATTTTCCTATTAATAAAATAAATCTATTGGAAATGATAAGAAGGGGGTAGAATGGGAAGAAGAAACATATATTAGTCCTATTTTGGGAATAAAAGGATTGTACTCCTATTGTTGAATTTGGGGCTTATTTTACTCCTACTAAGGACTAATACCCGTACTAATAATGAGAGAAGTGATTTGGTCATATACCCCGTATAAGAAATGTTTTTTGGTTAGAAGAAAAGTTGCTTACCTAGTATAAAAAAGGATGACACATCGTCCTCAAAAGTCCCTCAGAACCTACTAGACAATTATCTGATGTAAGTTGAGTTTTGATTTCACTCTGATGAAAAGAGAGTGATGTCCATTCCAAGTCATTGTTTGAGTTGAACTTGAGGCCTCTCTCTTATGACACTCTCTTCCTATCAGGTGAGCTACGTCCTCGATCCTAGTACTCAGTATGTATTAAATCACTGAACGCTTCTTTGGAATGTGTATGATTTGACGAGTTTAGAAGTCAGAGAATGAGAAACATGACAATGTAGTATATAGGTCGAGAGAAAAATGAATAATGAGTTTAATTTACCACTCTAAGGAAATCAAACAAACTCTTTCAAAAAGTATAATCAAAGTATTATCTTAAGTCTTAAGCATCCGAATACCCACTGGTACCGATCTATGATGGCATTCATTTTCAATCGAACTATAAAAACATTTAAATCAAATATAGATGACACGATTGGTAAAACTTATTTGTGGATGAAAATGTCATGCCTATACCATTAAGAAGTCTACAAAACTAGAATAGTTACAATAAGCTAAAAAAGAAAATGTCTGAGCCCGGGTTCGAACCGGGGACCTCTAGTGTGTGAGACTAGCGTGATAACCGACTACACCACCCAGACAAGTTGTTAAGCTCTATGGTTGAAACGTATCTATTACAATTCTTACTCTATTACAATAAATTTATAATCAACACAGTAACGACACTTATGGCTTCTCATACGGTCTAAAGTCTCAACTTCCGAATTTCTTAGCATATTTTTAGGCTTTGTTTGAAAACACAAAAAAAAATGCTTCCCAACTTTTGACTTAAAAAAATTAAAAGCTAAAATTTAGAATCTGTTTTTTTATTTTTCCTATTACACAAAAAATAATTATTTTACCAAACACTATCAACTTTTACTTTTCAAGATCACTTTTTCTCAAACATTACCAACTTTTACTATTAAACACTTTTTTCAAAATCACTTTAAAAAGTTCAAAAACACTTATTTGTAGTGTTTGCAAACAAAGCCTTACTTGGATTGTATTTGTTGGTCTGGTCTGGTCTGATCCATTTAAGTCTAGTCTGGTCTGGTCTGGTAAACGTCGTGTCTCTGTGTATTTTATAACTATGGAAGTCAAGTCTGGTCTGGTCTATTTAAGTTTGGTTTGATCTGTTCTGTTTAAGTCTGATCTGGTCTATTTAAATCTGGTCTGATTTGGTTTGGGACTGAAAACATTCCAAGTAAAAATATCCTTAATATCTCCAAATCAGCCCGGAAAAGACCAATGAATTGAGTCCGATTTGGTGATGAGTATTGCCCCTCCCTTCGATGCATGACATTTGGTATTGCAATTCTTTTTTCCTCTTAAAATTATTAAACATTATTATTTATAATCTAATTATCACATAAATTATATCAGACTATAATTTTTATGATCTCTCCCATGGCTTCAATATTGTTTATAAAAAGTTGAAAACTAAACCTTTTTCCATAAATCTATTTCTGGTCGGATTTTTATTATCATTTTACATATGCAATATCGATACCATTTGAAAGATAAAAATAAAATAAAAATATGGATATATATTTTGAAAATTTTGAACAAAAAATGAACAAGTTATAACAATTACAAAACTATAATGAATTGTTATGTCATGTGACAGCTCAATAGGGTGGGGTGATGTTCACCCTTCTTTTAAGGAGGTGAACAAAATTGTTCTCCAAGGAAGTGGATTCTTGTCCCAGATCTTGGCCTTCTCTAATTTTTCAATAATTCTTCGTGTACACAAAATATGTACACATTTCTACATTTCACACACACACACTTGTACGTAATTGTTTGTGTAAACAGACAATGCGAAATATGTATAAATTTCGTGTGCAAATATATGTTTCCAAGTTTTTTTGCCGTTGTTTTGCTAAAATTTATCACTGTTGTAGCTTGTAAGTTGTAATCTAAATAAACCACTATAATAAGAAGGAAATTATGACTAAAGATGTATTTAAATTGAACTTGTTTCAGTCCTAAAGCAGATCGGGTCAGATAAAATTTAAATGGATCACACACAGAACAATGTTGTGAAATATACATCAAATTGACATTTATCAGACTAGATTTAAATAAACCAGACCTAAAAATTTTAGATAAATTAAAAGACATCCTAATATTGGCACAATTAAGCATATCTAGAGACTCTAGATAATGTTTGTCTAACTCATAATACTATAGATTATCAACTCAATAGTCTCTGCACACTCTTCATACCATTCACAAAAAATACTAAGCTCTTATGCTAATACAGTAATGGATAAAAGGAATGAGTTTTCCTACTTTTTTGACAGATGGGTTCTCCTAATTGAGCAATGAGGCATGCATGTCTCTATCCGATATTAGCACAACACTTATGAATATTTTTTTAATGGAAAAAACTTATATTGATATATTAAAACCACAAAAAACATCAGCTGAACAAGCATCCCCACTTCAGTACGTCATCCGCCCTAAGATTAGACAAATAATTACTCGCACTAGAATATTGCACACCAATTCGCTAACTATTGATCGGGCAATTTGTCTATAATGACCAAAAGAGATAACTTGCCCGCCTAAATTGTTTACATCCAGTTTGCAACTAACAACCAAAAAAACAAAAATACATTAGCATCAAGGCCAAACAACCTTTTTTTAAGGTGAGCTACTTGTTTTTTTAACCCAATAGAAAACCATCATATGATGGGGTAAGGGCTGGGGAACACCTCACCAATTTATTAGAGGGGGGAAGGAAACAAGGTAGGGGGGCATAGAGCCAAAACCTAACAAAAAACAAGGCAAAATGAGTTTAAACAACATAAAGGTACACGATGGCATCAAATTTGAGAATATTTTTAAATAGGGAAGATTCGACATCAACTCCAAGGCTAATAGCATTAGCCGCAGTATTAGCAGATTCTGGAATATGACGTATGAGGATGCGGTCTTGATGTAAAATCTTCCTAATCCAAGAGATAGTGAAGTTCGATTCCCAATGATGCACATAGTTAAGATTGATCGATTGTAACATCAAATGATTGGAGATCTCAATGGTGTTTATGGTCTGCCCATTATGCTTGTAACAATAAAGAAAGAGTATAAGGCCTCAATGAAAGCTTTGTGCTTAGAGGTGTTAAAGAGGCTTTGAAAATGATGGGAGACTAATCTCCTTTGTTTATTACGAATGAGGAAGCCAAAGTTTTGAGTATGAACAACAGAAACGTGAGAAACATTCAAGGTATAATGGTCAATTTGTCACGCCCCGGACCGCATCCGAGCCACGTAGACAACCGCCGTACAACCCGATAAGAACAACAACAGTTCATCCCTATTAAGTTGTACAAGGCGTCCGATTTATTCTATTGCCAAACCGATTAGTAAACACATACAATCAACATCAATATCATAATCAATCAAATGCGGAAAATAATAAAATGTTTGATACTTAGCCACACGTGGCAAACACGGGCACGCAGGCCCCCAACTGTTTTAATGAAAATATTGTTCAAAAATCCATGAGCGGTTTATACATTTGAAATAAGAATGGAAGCACGAACCACGTCTTCCTTCTCGATCAGTCACCCTAGGCAAAGGTGCAGGTAGTAGGACTCTAGCCTCAACCTGAAAAATGTGAGGGCCCTCGGAGGGGTCAGTACTCCATAGAAGTACTAGTGACAAGCAGGCTATATGAAGAATAACTAATGTTTCAGATACGAGACCCAAAAATAGGGTGATATATACATATAGATGTCCCTCATCCACCCGATGATACATACTATATATATACTCGTAAAATACTCAACCCGTAGGTCATTTACCTTAAAGAGTCTTTTAGAGATAAAGTTCTTGCCTGACTTTTCTCACTCCTTTCCCGGTTACCTAGCTCACAAGCTATAGTCTACCTTCGATTCATACTACCGAGTGTTTTAGGATCATTTACCGTCCAAGGCACTCAACCCATCCTGGAGTATTTAAGATCATTTACCGTCCAAGGGTACTCGGCCCCACCTGGAGTATTCTGGATCATTTACCGTCCAAGGGTACTCGACCCCACCTGGAGTATTCTGGATCATTTACCGTCCAAGGGTACTCGACCCCACCTGGAGTATTCTGGATCATTTACCGTCCAAGGGTACTCGACCCCACCTGGAGTATTCTGGATCATTTACCGTCCAAGGGCACTCAATCCCCAGTCTATTCTCTACCAAATCCTAACCTGGATATGGCTAACCTTTCATTCCTTTAACTATGGACAATTCCTAGCCCTATAGTCATATAACAATCCTTAGGATCCAACGTGGGCGGGTCCCACCCGAACGGCCCATACTCGGTCGAGTACAGGAGACAGTAGTCCACAAAGCTGATTTTCAACAAATACCCGGTCGGGTATGTGTCAATACCCGATCGGGTATGGCAGTTGACTTGGCGGTCAACGCCCCTTTTGACCCCCCAAACGGAGTCCGATTAACTTGAAATTTTATACACATATACTTCTGGATGTCCTTGATCCAAAAATACCATTTTGGATCCCTGGATCATCACACAAAATATGTTATCACATTTTTAATCACCAAACCTACATAACATGCTTTTTAACTATGTTTTGTGTATAATCATAGCATAAACACACACTTGGTTATCTTTAATCATCCCACAAAACATATTCCTGATTACTTTAGGTAATCTCATGCCTCACGCAAAAGTTATAAAGCATAAATCCGTCTTCTCACCTTAATGAAGCTTATGAAGTTCTAGCCTCCCCGATTTAGCTCCGACGAAACTCCGGCGAACTTCAACGAACTCCGGCGACAACTTCGGAGACCTTTTCAACTCCGTGAAAGTTCCTTGAATACCTTAGACAAGTTACTAACAAGGTTTCATCATCATAAAACCCATAGTAATACAAATAACCTCAAAAAGGTTATTTTCCGGCGAACCGGTCACTTTGGCTTCTAAGTCCGTTCTTGGACTTAGAACCACCTTCCAACCCCTCTTTCTACATATCCCATCGTGTAGAACAATCCTAGGGTGTGAAATATGATTTAATAATCATATAAGATAGTTTAAGAAAAGGAATGGGATTAATGAAGTCCTTACCTTGAAAATCTGAAGTTTTGCTCTCTAGCTTCCTCTTTTCTCTTCTCTATTCCTCCCCTTCTTCTTCCTTAGCCTTGGTGCGAAAATGGGTGAAGAATAAGGTGTTTGCAGAGCTTATCTCACCTTTATGCCAAAACCGAATGAATGGCTGTAAGGGGTGATGGGAGTCTATTTTGGGCTCATTAGACCATGATGAGGGGTGGGGGGTCCTCTTGGAGTCAATTCTTGTCTCAACCTCCCCCCTAGCTCGGCTCTCTCATCCAAAGTCAGTATTTGCACACTCCTCTAACCAACCAAGTCTGGAAAAAACGTGGGGTGGCCCCCACCCATGTGGGAGGTCATCCCTTTATGTTCCCACGTGTACAATCGGTCCCGAAAGTTGTATTTTCCGGACTGTTTTAAGTATATTTATTTTATCGGGTCAAATGAAATATAACACTCGTTCCCAATCCTTATTGGGCCTTAGAATCATTATGAAATCCCCAACTTTAATTTATAGGTTCTCGGAATCCCTTTTTGGGCTGTTATCTGATAAATTGCCGATACCGATAATTTAGCCCGTTTGACCAACCGGTCACCCTTGTGCCATTGTCATGGCCCAATTAGGATATCCACCACCATATACATATTATCTAGTCCAAGATTAATATAATATGTGGTCCCGATAATATTGGGCGGCCCCACATCCGGTGTGGGCCCCACGTGAATTTTACTATTCACGTAATAGAAACGCTAAAAATTTACAATCACGTAAAAATGCTTTTATACATTTCTCAAGGTTCAATACATAGTTTGGTACAGTACAAATACTCGGGGGCGGTGTTACAAGTTCTACCCCCCTTATTTGGGATTTCGTCCCCGAAATCCATGTGTCTAATCAAACAGAAATGGATATTGTTCCCTCATTAGGGTCTCCACTTCCCACGTTTGCTCCTCGACACGATCACTCTTCCAAAGTACCTTGACCATCGGCACCTCTTTGCTCCTTAGCTTCTTTACCTGTCGGTCTATGATCTTTACCGGCTGTACCGTATAATGTAGGTCCTCTCGGATTTCTACCGGTGGTTTCTCAAGAATATGTGACGGGTCCCGCACATACTTCTTGAGCATAGAAACATGAAATACATTATGAATCTTTTCTAACTCTGGAGTCAACTGAAGTCGGTATGCTACAACCCCAACCTTTTCAAGGATTTTGAACGGACCTATGTAACGTGGGTTAAGCTTACCCCGACTGAGGAACCTGATGATCCCTTTCCAAGGTGATACCTTCAGAAATACCTCGTTACCAACCTCGAACTCCAACGTCCTCCGACGTTTATCAGCATAGCTCTTCTGCCGGTCTTGGGCAGCCTTGAGCCTATCCTGTATGATCTTTATCTTCTCCTTAGTGATCTCGACTAACTCGGTGCCCTCGAGCTTAGCCTCGCCGACCTCATCCCAACACAATGGTGTCCGGCATTTCCTCCCATACAATGCCTCGTATGGAGGCATGCCTATACTTGCCTGATAACTGTTGTTATAGGCAAATTCCACTAAAGCCAACTGATTGTCCCAACTCCCCTGGAACTCCAAGGCACATGCCCTTAACATGTCCTCCAAGATCTGAATCACCCGTTCAGATTGTCCATCCGTTTGAGGATGAAACGCGGTGCTAAACCTCAATTTCGTACCCATGGATTCCTGGAACTTAGGCCAAAACCGTGATGTGAACCGTGGGTCCCTATCCGATACTATAGTAACCGGAACCCCATGCAGTCTCACAATCTCATCTGTGTACAATTTGGCCAACCGCTCGAGCGTATAGGTAGTGTTGATAGGTAGGAAATGAGCGCTCTTGGTCAGCCTATCGACTACCACCCATACTGCGTCGTAGTTCCTAACCGTCCGTGGTAGACCCACCACGAAGTCCATGGTAACATGCTCCCACTTCCATTCTGGAATGGTAAGTGGTTGAAGTAACCCTGCTGGGTGTTGGTGCTCTGCCTTAACCTGTTGACAAGTAAGGCAACGGCTCACGTATTCTGCAATTTCTCTCTTCATCCCTGACCACCAGTAACTTTCCTTCAAGTCCCGGTACATCTTTGTACCGCCCGGGTGCATGGCATATGCAGATGAGTGAGCCTCCTCAAGGATAGATTTTCGGAGCTCCTCATCCGATGGTACACACACTCGTTCCTTGAATAGTAGAAGTCCATCTTCTCTCTCACGGAAACCCTCGACGGGCCCCTCAAGCATCCGTTCCCGGATTTTCTGAAATTCCTCGTCATTGCCTTGACGTGTTCTGATTTCATCTAATAAGGTGGGTCTCACCTCAAATCTGGCCAATAGCGCCCCATCCGTGGATACCTCCACGCGTGCCCTCAGTGCCCGTAAGCATGTGAGTAAAACCCCTGATGATGAGCTCTTCCTGCTCAGTGCATCAGCTACAACATTAGCCTTGCCTGGATGATAGTCAATGATCAAGTTGTAATCCTTAATCAACTCCATCCATCTCCTCTGCCTCATGTTCAACTCTTTCTGAGTGAACACATACTTCAAGCTCTTGTGGTCGGTGTAAATGTGACACAACTCCCCGTAGAGGTAGTGCCTCCAAATCTTCAATGCAAATACCACAGCACCTAGCTCCAGATCATGTGTGGGGTAGTTTACTTCATGCTTCCTCAACTGCCGAGAAGCATAAGCAATTACCTTCCCTGATTGCATCAGTACACATCCCAGTCCCTGAATGCTAGCATCGCTGTAGATGTCATACCCTAACCCTTGCACGGGCAAGGCAAGCACTGGTGCTTCGGTCAAACGTTTCTTTAGCTCAAGAAACCCCTTCTCACACTTGTCATCCCACACAAACTTAGCCCCCTTTTTAGTGAGCTTCGTGAGTGGAGATGCTATCACCGAGAACCTTTCCACGAATTTGCGGTAATACCTCGCTAAACCGAGGAAACTCCTTATCTCCTTCACGTTCTTGGGCCTCTCCCAATTAGTGACCGCCTCAATCTTGGAGTTATCAACTGAAATGCCCGAGCCCGATACCACATGCCCGAGAAAACCGATCTCCCCAAGCCAAAATTCACATTTAGAGAATTTGGAAAAGAGTTGCTTCTCCCGCAGTGTTTCAAGCACAAGCCTTAGATGTTTTTCGTGTTCCTCTTCATTCATGGAGTATATCAAAATGTCATCAATGAACACTATGACGAACTGGTCTAAGTATTGGTGAAATACTCGGTTCATGAGGTCCATGAATGCCGCGGGGGCGTTCGTAAGCCCAAACGACATTACTAGAAACTCATAGTGACCATACCGCGTACGGAATGCACTTTTGGGTATGTCACTCTCCTTGATCTTCAGTTGATGGTAGCCTGACCTCAAGTCAATCTTAGAGAACACCGTTGCCCCCCGTAGTTGATCAAACAAGTCATCGATCCTTGGCAAAGGATATTTGTTCTTTATCGTGACCTTGTTCAACTGACGGTAGTCGATACACATTCTGAGTGTACCATCCTTCTTCTTTACAAATAGTACCGGTGCTCCCCATGGTGCATGACTCGGCCTGATGAATCCGCTGTCCAGCAATTCTTCCAATTGCACCTTCAATTCTTGAAGTTCAGACGGTGCCATCCGATATGGAGGAATCGAGATGGGTTTTGTACCGGGTTCTACCTCAATGGTGAACTCAATTTCTCGATCTGGTGGGAGTCCCGGGAGTTCTTCAGGGAAAACTTCTGGGTACTCACTCACCACTCTCACCTCAGTGAGACTCTTCTCCTTGCCCTCCTTGCCTATGACATAGGCCAAGTATGTTTGACACCCTTTCCTCATCATACGTCTTGCTCTTATGGCCGATATGATACAAGGGTTGAATTTCCCTCTATCTCCCTCGAAGCATAGAGTGTTTCCTTCTCCATCCTTTAGTTCTAACACCTTGGTGTAGCAATCTACCTTCGCATGGTGTTTTTCGAGCCAATCCATGCCAAGTATAGCATCAAACTCGAGCATATCTAACGGCACAAGGTCACCCGTTAGACAGCGCCCCCCTATCCCTACGTTGCACGAGGGATAGTAGTGTTTCCGCTCTACATCATCTCCCAATGGCGTAGAGACCAGCAAAGGTTGCATCATTGCTACCAAAGGTATGTTCAATCCCTTGGCAAACGCTTCGCTCACAAACGAACGTTGTGCCCCGGTATCGATGAGAATTCTCGCATCCCTACCGTTGATCTTTAGTGTTCCTACATATATAAGTCATGTAAGACACCCTAGTCGTCGTCCCGACAGAAAAGGACCGGACGGAAAAATTTCAGCCTAGAATTACCCTATACCCGGTCGGGTAGGGTCTGCTACCCGGTCGGGTATCTCTCGAATTCTTAAGGGGAAACCCCCCTGTTATCCTTGCTCGGTCGAGTACCAGCCTCGAATTCGGGCAAAATGTCAATACCCGGTCGGGTATATACTATACCCGGTCGGGTATCACTCAAAATCCATAAATAAAAGCTCCCTGTTTTCTACGCTCGATCGAGTACACACTTCGAAGCTCAAAATATACACATACTCGGTCGAGTATATAGCCATACCCGATCGGGTATTGCTCAAAATGTCAAAAATGAGGCATCCTGCCTTGGCTGCCCGAACGGGTGCACACTTCAAACTCGAAGCATAGCTTATACCCGGTCGGGTCTATAGGAGTACCCGATCGGGTCCTCCATATTTTTGAAGATTTTTCAACCCATTACATGATCAAATACGTGTGAAATCAAGAGATTACCTGCAATGGAGTCCGGGTTGGCCCGAGCATCAGCCTCGGTCATTGCATACACCCGTGCTTGGGTCTTCCCTTGGTTAACGGACGCGGCGTTGCTAGCCGTGGGTCCGCTCCTTCCCGTGCCGGCCTGAGACGGCCCCGCACGTCCCCTACTAGTCGTAGGTCCTCCCATGGCTCCCGATGGTCCTCCCCCGTTCAGCATTGGACAAGAGGATTTGAGGTGGCTCGTGCTACCGCATTTGTAACACCGGGGTGGTTCATTGCACTTCCCCGCATGATTCTTGCCGCAGTTTGCACACCTCGGTGACCATGTACTCCCTGGTTTGGACCCTTGCCCTCCTGAACCTTTGTTCCTTTTCGCCGGTGGTGCCGGCGCCCTGAATGAACTGCCACCCCCAGCATGATGCTTCCGGGAGTGGTCTTGGGGTCCAGCGTTTCCCCATCTTCTTTGCTTCGCCTCCTCGGCGTCTCTCAACTTCCTCTCGTTCCATTGGGCTTCCCCAAGGAGCCCCTGATCAACGATTTGGCTAAATGTCATACTGTGATGGTAAGTAGCCCGGTCACGGATGTCCAACTGTAGAGCATCCCAAAAGCGATTGGCCATACGATTTTCATCCAATGAGTATTCTGGGATGAATCGTGCCAAGTCACGGAACCTTTGTTCCAATTGCCTCACCGAGCAACCATCCTCCTGTTTCAGGTTCGTGTACTCTCTTCTTTTGAGATTGACTTCAAAAGTTGAGTAGTACTGATTATAGAACTCCACTTCGAATTTCTCCCAAGTGGCTTCACCGTGGAACTTTCCCTCCACGCCTTCCCACCATACAGCGGCTACCCCTTCTAGTAGCCTGGTGGCAACCCTCAACTTCACGTCGAGTGAAATTTGCATGTCCCTAGAAGCATCATTCAGCTTCTTAATCCAGTCGGCGGCCTCAGATATGTCGCCCTTGCCATCAAATGATTTGCACCCCAAGGCCCTGGCCTCCTTGAGGTACTTGGAGATACGCACCATCGTGTCTCCTCCAAATGCCCCCGATGGAGCACTAGAAGCACCTCGGCTTCCTTGCCCCATGGTCTGCCTAGCCTGTCTAGCTTGGCGCCGTTGTTCTCTCTTTGCCTTATTCTCGAGGTACCATTCTACTACCTCACTCATACGGTCATAATGAGGATCATCATCCTCATCTTCTTCCTCAAAGTCCTCCCCGTTGTACGGGGTCTCCTCTTGCTCCGTGCTTGGAGCATAGGTGAAGTCGTCCGGTTCGGTGGCCCATGAAGGGTGCACGGAACCGACGCGTGTGCTACTTGTCGTCGGCGTGGTAGAACGCCCACGACCCCTGCCTCGGCCTCCTCCTCGGCTTAGGCCCCGGCCTCTACCCCTAGAGGTCCGTGATTCCGCCCGAGTGGCATGCCCGGTGGCCCCCTGCACATGCCCTGTCGGGTTCCTCCTAGTTATCCTGCGTCCACCCTCCATTTCTGAAAGAAATAAGGAATGAGTCATTAGACTCGTTTCAATGTCAATTGACGGATTAGTACAAAAGACACCCCTTGGCCCAACATTATGGCCAACAAACTGTTAAGGGTACCGTCTTAACAATAAGAGGTCAATAACTTGGTTTCCAACGGTTCCTTAAGTACAAAAACTGTTGCTCATGGTTTTATTCAAAACTTTTTGAGGATAACCATATTGAGAGGTTAATTATATAGTTTAGAAATCGATGGCTCTGATACCACTTAATTGTCACGCCCCGGACAGCATCCGAGCCACGTAGACAACCGCCGTACAACCCGATAAGAACAACAACAGTTCATCCCTATTGAGTTGTACAAGGCGTCCGATTTATTCTATTGCCAAACCGATTAGTAAACACATACAATCAACATCAATATCCTAATCAATCAAATGCGGAAAATAATAAAATGTTTGATACTTAGCCACACGTGGCAAACACGGGCACGCAGGCCCCCAACTGTTTTAATGAAAATATTGTTCAAAAATCCATGAGCGGTTTATACATTTGAAATAAGAATGGAAGCACGAACCACGTCTTCCTTCTCGATCAGTCACCCTAGGCAAAGGTGCAGGTAGTAGGACTCTAGCCTCAACCTGAAAAATGTGAGGGCCCCCGGAGGGGTCAGTACTCCATAGAAGTACTAGTGACAAGCAGGCTATATGAAGAATAACTAATGTTTCAGACACGAGACCCAAAAATAGGGTGATATATACATATAGATGTCCCTCATCCACCCGATGATACATACTATATATATACTCGTAAAATACTCAACCCGTAGGTCATTTACCTTAAAGAGTCTTTTAGAGATAAAGTTCTTGCCTGACTTTTCTCACTCCTTTCCCGGTTACCTAGCTCACAAGCTATAGTCTACCTTCGATTCATACTACCGAGTGTTTTAGGATCATTTACCGTCCAAGGCACTCAACCCATCCTGGAGTATTTAAGATCATTTACCGTCCAAGGGTACTCGGCCCCACCTGGAGTATTCTGGATCATTTACCGTCCAAGGGTACTCGACCCCACCTGGAGTATTCTGGATCATTTACAGTCCAAGGGTACTCGACCCCACCTGGAGTATTCTGGATCATTTACCGTCCAAGGGTACTCGACCCCACCTGGAGTATTCTGGATCATTTACCGTCCAAGGGCACTCAATCCCCAGTCTATTCTCTACCAAATCCTAACCTGGATATGGCTAACCTTTCATTCCTTTAACTATGGACAATTCCTAGCCCTATAGTCATATAACAATCCTTAGGATCCAACGTGGGCGGGTCCCACCCGAACGGCCCACATTAACCCGCTCAAAACTGCCCGTTTTGAGCATAACCCAATACTCGATCGAGTATTAACCCATACTCGGTCGAGTACAGGAGACAGTAGTCCACAAAGCTGATTTTCAACAAATACCCGGTCGGGTATGTGTCAATACCCGATCGGGTATGGCAGTTGACTTGGCGGTCAACGCCCCTTTTGACCCCCCAAACGGAGTCCGATTAACTTGAAATTTTATACACATATACTTCTGGATGTCCTTGATCCAAAAATACCACTTTGGATCCCTGGATCATCACACAAAATATGTTATCACATTTTTAATCACCAAACCTACATAACATGCTTTTTAACTATGTTTTGTGTATAATCATAGCATAAACACACACTTGGTTATCTTTAATCATCCCACAAAACATATTCCTGATTACTTTAGGTAATCTCATGCCTCACGCAAAAGTTATAAAGCATAAAGCCGTCTTCTCACCTTAATGAAGCTTATGAAGTTCTAGCCTCCCCGATTTAGCTCCGACGAAACTCCGGCGAACTTCAACGAACTCCGGCGACAACTTCGGCGACCTTTTCAACTCCGTGAAAGTTCCTTGAATACCTTAGACAAGTTACTAACAAGGTTTCATCATCATAAAACCCATAGTAATACAAATAACCTCAAAAAGGTTATTTTCCGGCGAACCGGTCACTTTGGCTTCTAAGTCCGTTCTTGGACTTAGAACCACCTTCCAACCCCTCTTTCTACATATCCCATCGTGTAGAACAATCCTAGGGTGTGAAATATGATTTAATAATCATATAAGATAGTTTAAGAAAAGGAATGGGATTAATGAAGTCCTTACCTTGAAAATCTGAAGTTTTGCTCTCTAGCTTCCTCTTTTCTCTTCTCTATTCCTCCCCTTCTTCTTCCTTAGCCTTGATGCGAAAATGGGTGAAGAATAAGGTGTTTGCAGAGCTTATCTCACCTCAGTTGATGCCAAAACCGAATGAATGGCTGTAAGGGGTGATGGGAGTCTATTTTGGGCTCATTAGACCATGATGAGGGGTGGGGGGTCCTCTTGGAGTCAATTCTTGTCTCAACCTCCCCCCTAGCTCGGCTCTCTCATCCAAAGTCAGTATTTGCACACTCCTCTAACCAACCAAGTCTGGAAAAAACGTGGGGTGGCCCCCACCCATGTGGGAGGTCATCCCTTTATGTTCCCACGTGTACAATCGGTCCCGAAAGTTGTATTTTCCGGACTGTTTTAAGTATATTTATTTTATCGGGTCAAATGAAATATAACACTCGTTCCCAATCCTTATTGGGCCTTAGAATCATTATGAAATCCCCAACTTTAATTTATAGGTTCTCGGAATCCCTTTTTGGGCTGTTATCTGATAAATTGCCGATACCGATAATTTAGCCTGTTTGACCAACCGGTCACCCTTGTGCCATTGTCATGGCCCAATTAGGATATCCACCACCATATACATATTATCTAGTCCAAGATTAATATAATATGTGGTCCCGATAATATTGGGCGGCCCCACATCCGGTGTGGGCCCCACGTGAATTTTACTATTCACGTAATAGAAACGCTAAAAATTTACAATCACGTAAAAATGCTTTTATACATTTCTCAAGGTTCAATACATAGTTTGGTACAGTACAAATACTCGGGGGCGGTGTTACACAATTGGTGGAGGTTTCCAGGTAATGGTGTAAGGTGTATTCGTGATGGGATTGTTCACGTTAATGGAGACCTTAAACTCATTAAGGTCTCAATGAATATTATAAATGGACATAGTCAACGTATAAAAATGAACATGTAAAAAATAAAAGTGTTTGAACGGACAACAACCTTGCACTCCTCCGGGCGAGCCTATCATCCAAAGCTTGACCCAATATCATTTTTCTGCCATTGTTCTCCATGCCCATCATCTAGTATGCCTCTGCACCTGCCTCTTCTTCCACCATCCTCTGCTTCTATTCTGCTACGTGTACACACATCATTTTTTGCCCATTTCCCAAGGCCTCACCTGCATCATAGACAGAATCATGTTCATCTGTTGTTCCCAATTCTCGGGCTTTTCCTTTCCCACCCCAAGTTGATCCCCTGCATGTTGCCCTTTTCCTGAACAAGCCATTTATTCCCTCTTCTCTCACCACTTCGCCCATTATTAGTTCTCAATCATAGCCCAAATTCCTTAATTTTCTCCGAGTTGGATTGTCCTAGAATCTGGTGGAAAACATGTATGCATGTCCAATGACACCACACATAAAACAGAAATTTGAAAGCTTTTCATACATGAATTCCACCAAAAAGCTAACTTCATTTGCTTTCAGAACTTTCACATCCTTCTTCATAGGCCTGCGTATGTCTAAACAAGCCTTAGTTCTCAAGTAAGCCCTGCACCGCCCTTCAAACTGATTCTCATCCGGTTTAACAAATCTACCTAGCGAGTTACCATTAAGTTTTGCCACCTTAAGGGTAAGATAACCTACTAGTAGGTTATGAACTTGAATCCAAAATTTCGATAAATTTGGCGGAACTTTCAAAGGCAAATTTTCAGCTTTTAAAATATGCAGATCGAGCTACAAGATTTTGATCATATAACCACGGGCCATATTCAATAACAATGACATGTTGCATGTCTATTCGATAGTAAAAAAAGAATAAGTACATTTCATCGCCTATTTTCTTGATAGAAACACCTCACCTAGGCCTTCAAATGGTCGCCACAATGTCACTGAACATCGAAAATTTCATCGCCTTGTCAGTAACAACTGTGCCGACCATTGACCACTCTGTCAAAACCCCCTTTGTAGCTGGCCCTCGTTTTCATTCACTTGTGAGAAAACAACCTCCACCTCTTCATCACCGGTATTTAACCTCTCGTACCTCTCAGCCACACCTTGTTGCTCGATCATTTTGCTTCATCGATGAAGACTACTAGAGATGTAACCCTACATTCGAAGTACCGCAGTGGGGAAAAGCCCTAATTTTGACCATCGGTGGAAAACTCTTCATCAATCGTAATCCCTGAGGATCTCCCTTGCTAATCTTGCCATGCGCCACAAAAACCAAAACGATGAGCAGAAACAACCAAAGAAACGGTAGTGCGCTGCCCTAACCTTTGACCTACGGGAACCAAAGCCAAATCCTACGTGGACAAGTGTAATGCTCATGAATATTTAATGATAATTGTTTGAATTTGATGTTAACTTCTTCAAAGTATTTCGCAATGATATATTTTATTGGTTGTTAGGAGATTACTAACAATATTTTGCACAACTAAAGCTTCATATCTAGAAAAAATCTCCGAACAAATTGTACTCATCAATTATGTGTTGTCTAGATCACCAATCAATTTCCAATTATATCACTAGAAAATTAAAAGATTTCATAAGTCATGCTTTCATCATGCTCTAAATTTTACGGTTTAAATATGTTTTAGTTCGTGCAAATATGATACTTTTTATTTTAGCTCCCTGCAAATGCCACTATATTCTAATCTTAAAGAAGTCTCGTATGATGAAGGAACGAGAGAAAAAATATACAAAAAAAGAACATTTGTTGGGAAAAACATGTGAGAGATGTTCTAGAGAAGGGAAAAAGCAATAGTGTTAGTTGTTGTTTTTTGGACCCGATATGGATTCCAAAACCCGAGGGTTTTGGGGTGAGGGCCAGGAAACACCTGACTTGTTTATTAAGTAAATAAGAGTACAACTAGTAGGAGGATCGAGCCAAAGCCTACTAGGGAGATAATTACAAAACATACGGATAACTAATTGCATCAAACTTGAGAATACCAACAAACTAATTACAATGAGGAGATTTGTTTTTGATAGACATATAGCAATAGGCAAAAAGAAATAGCAGCCCTATTTATTTTCGGAGTGATGTGACGAATAGTTCAGTTGATATTTTGGAGTCTCTTCTTTATAGTGCGAATACGTGACCAATATTTCCAATGCTGAAGGGTGTGCCCAATGATGCCGTCATAAATGTCTCTGTTATCAACCTCAAAAATAATTTTGTCAAAATTATGAGAGGCAATATCAATTAACATATCATAAAGAGCAAAAGAGGGGTCAAAGTGATTCTCGGTCTTAATAAGGTGGCATGTGTAATTACCAGAGGCATTGCAGACAAGGGCCATCGTGCGAATGATATTAGGATTAAGTCTACGGGAAGCCAAGTTGACTTTGAGATGATTAGTCGGAGGTTTATGCCAATGGTAAGTTGAAGGGGTTTTCTTGCTTTTCTTGGGTCGACAAGTAAGGGTGTTAATCGGGGGTGGGGGTTTGATGTGAGTTTTCTCGCACTTAAAAAGATTGTAATATAGCAGTGAAAGTACGAGTATCGTCTCCACAGGGACGGTAAAAGGGAATTAAGAATTAACTAAAAATCAGCGATAAAGAATAAATAAAATAAATGCGGTCGTGCGAGATTTGGTTGCTTAAGAAAACTAAAATTGCAAATAAACGATTAAAAGTAAATGATTGGGTTCTTCTTAATTAAAAACGAAGGGAACATGGATTGATTCCGGGGTAATCAGATTTCTGGCAGATCAGGCTTAATTACATGAATTTAATTTAATTGAGCCTAGCTAATCAATACTAAGTTCTTACTGCTCTCGCGGCGTAGAGTACAATAATTTAGGGGACCAGGCTGATCTCTCATGCGACATGATCCTAAATTATTGCCAAGACGAACGAGCTTATGGCCCCTTAATCGCTACTAACCTCTTAGCGAACGATTAAGTGTGTGTGAATGTGTCCTAGAACAAATTAGATCTCTCTTAATTTATTCTATAAGCAATTGTAATTCTAGTGGCCATTCTAGGTTACAAAAGATATCAATTAAATTATTCAAACACAAATTAAATGGCATTCATGCAATTTACAGCATCAAGAACCTAACCATACATCATGATTAACCCCTTCATCAACCCCAAATCCCTAATTAAAACTACTCACAACTCATAATTGAAGAATCAATAGAATTGCGAAGAATAGAATTAATTGTCATTAATTAAAAAGATGGAACTTACAAATAATCCAAGGGAATTGAAGAACAAGATGGAAAAGTAGAAGAAATTTTGTCCCTAGAGCTCTCTAAGCTCCCCCTTTAATTAGGGTTAGAGAGGTGTTATTTATAGGAAACAAAGCAATTCGGGTTGAATTAGGAAACAAGGAAATTCGCACTTAAATTAGGAAACAAAAACGGGGCACGCACGGCTTGGGTAAAACGTCCGAATTTGACTTTACTTCCTTCACGAAAGTTGTAGATAATGAAGTCCTCTATCCACCCCAATTTTCCGAATTGGATTTGAATCATCCAATCAACAGATATGAATAAAATGGTGGAATGTCTCATTCTGAAATCGCAATAGGGATCATCTGACTTCGTCGTCTGTTTTCACATTCTTCCTATCAGATTCTAGGAAAGGTGTCTTTGCATGATTTGTAGCCCTTGAAGTTGGCTTTCATATGGAACTTGAAACGTGTACATTGGATGTCTCTACAAGGAGATATGCTTGAATGATTAACAGAAGGTCATCCTGATCGTCATTTTCAAGCTCTATTTGTCTTCTTTTGATCCCGTAGCCAATCCTAGAGCTCTTTTATCTTCAACTCTTCATCGTAAACCTCCCGGTGAACTCCAAAGCTCTCAAATCAATCTCTAATGTTTCTCAACTCGTCCCGATTGCTTTCCAAGCGCCGGTGTTGGTGTCTAAAATCCTGATTTTGACTCCAAATGACACAAAACTCGAACCAACGCCCGGTAAACATAACTTGAGTTAAAATTGAGACTTGCAACACCTTAAAGCTAGGAAAACTATCAAAATGCAACCCCAACACGCATCAAATGCGTGTTGTAATATGTACTTATCAGAATTCCCCCACACTTAAGCTTTTGCTTGTCCTCAAGCAAACAGAACAACGGGACTTACGATAATCACCACACAGAATCAAAACAGTTAGCAGGCACACGTAGCTAAAGGAATATTCACAGAACAGACAATCTAAACCTAGAAAATTCTTCCCTAAACTACATCTTTGTACTCAAGCTAACTATTTGACAAAATTATTCACAACATCCTTAAAGTAATGACAACATACACAAATAAACTAGCTATTTATCAGAAGGACTTGTGAAGGTGATGGTGAATGGTGGATGGTAATAAATAGTCCCTTTCTGTTGAGAGATTGGAATATTCTAACAAAGACTCAATGCATTCAGAAATTTCAGGGCTATTCTTATTATCAAGGAACTCAGTAGGCCACAATTTAGGAACAATCATCTAAACCTATGCAAAGAGTGGACATGGTTGTACAACTAAGCTAAACCGCCGCGACACATTGGTGCTTTGACGTATACTTGAAGTACACAGAGGACTAAAGCTAATTTTCAATAGCCTCCAAGTTTATTAATTATGTTTAGTTTTCCTTGTCATGTTGGCACGAGAACGCCATTTCTTTCGAAAGATACCCAAGTCTCATCTTATTGTGTAAAACACTTACGCTTTTTGACCCGGTCTCCCATTCTCTTTTTCGCAAGATAAGAGGTCTAGTTATATTAATTTTTCACCTTTCGGATTCTCACTAGACATTACCCCATTCTGATCTCGGCCTCACCAAGGAAAAGTAGCAATTAAAGTTCATTTATTTTAGAAGTGAATCCATGCCTACAATGCAATCCTCGAAAATATCAAGTTCCTAAAAAGTGACTGCTCTTACCCCGTTTGGGGCATAGGAACAGTGCCAAAATTGGCTCCTACACAAAATTCCATAAACTTAGCAAATTCATCCCCTAGTTCCCTAAACATGAAGACTACGTCAGAAATATTCACGGGTAAGAAAACAGGCCATTTGGCTATGGAGCTCAATTAATTGGGTAGACAAGGAATAGTTAGGCTCAAAATGGCTTCTCCTAAAGGACTTTTTCAGGTGGGATGGAAAATTTATGAATTCATTCAATGGGTGACTAATGCCTTCATCCTTTCAACAACTAGATTATAGTGCAAGCAATTTAAGCCTAAACATTTCAAGGACATTTTAAAAGCATAGTCAAAACGCTAAGCAGCTCACAAAGACACAGTTTAAAGACAAATTTTCAAAAATTTGACATGAATTTCCTATGAATATACAACTAACACCTACGCATGCTAACTCTAATAATCACATGTAACAACTACTGCCCGACTGCCCAATTCACTCCCCCACACTTAAACTTTGGCATCGCCCTCGATGACCAAAAAATGCACTATGCACAAAGGGGTAAAGAGGAAAGGGTCACGCGTGCTCAACTTCAACTCAAGTCAACAATTAACATATGCGAGTAAGAGTAATAGGAACTTCCCTAAGGCGCTGGTTGGTGCAGAATTAAACTGAGTCAATGTAAACTGTGGCGCATCATCCAGAAAAGACCTGAGCTACAAAACAAACACAGAAACACAAAAAACACACAAAACAAAAACAAAAAAACATGCAGAAAACAAAAGTGCAGAAATAAGCTTGGGTTGCCTCCCAAGAAGCGCTATTTTTAACGTCGTTTGCCCGACGCAACTACGCACTCATCTCTCAAAATCTGTGATGACAGTCACCTCGCGTTCGCAGTCTAGCGGTCCTCCGTAGTACTTCTTCAGATGGTGGCCGTTCACTTTAAAATGGCCTTTCTCTGGATGGTCTATCTCAACTGTACCGTATGGAAAAACTTCGCTTACTATGAAAGGACCGGACCATCTAGACTTCAACTTTCCTTTAAAAATTTTCATTCGGGGATTGAACAATAGAACTTGATCCCCTTTACTAAACTCTTTTCCCTGTTTGATATGCCGATCATGATAGGCTTTGGTACGCTCCTTACTAATCTTAGAACTTTCGTAGGCCATGAGCCTCCACTCATCCAATTCGTTGAGCTTCCAAAGCCGCTCACGACCCGCCAATGAAAGATCTTTATTCAGCATTTTTAAGGCCCAGTAGGCCTTATGTTCAATCTCTACCAGAAGGTGGCACGCCTTCCCATAAACCAGGTGAAACAGAGTAGTGCCAATGGGTGTCTTATACGCTGTACGCAATGCCCACAGCGCATCATCTAACTTATCGGACCAATCCTTCCTATGGGTCTCAACGGTCTTCTCAAGGATGGTCTTAATGTCTCTATTCGAATTCTCAACTTGGCCACTAGTTTGAGGGTGATATGGGACGCCCCCTTTATGAGTGACCCCGTACTTTGCCAGAAGGCGTGTCATGGGATCATTCCGAAAGTGGGTGCCCCTATCACTTATCAAAACTCGTGGCACTCCAAATCTAGAAAACAATTTCTTCAGAAAACGAATTACAACTCTAGCGTCATTCGTGGTCAGCGCTTCGGCCTCAACCCACTTAGAAACATAATCCACAGCAACGAGAATGAATTTATTACCCTTAGAACCCGGAAACGGTCCCATGAAGTCAATGCCCCAAACATCAAATACCTCACAAGCCAATATAAAATTATGGAGCATCTCATCCCTCTTGGTAACCGCCCCGGTGCGTTGACACCTGTCACATTCCTGCACAAACGTTAGAGCATCTTTAAACAAAGTGGGCCAGAAGAAACCACATTCCAAGACCTTACGGGCTGTCCGGTTGAAAGAGTAGTGTCCCCCGTTTGGTCCTGAGTGACAATGTTTAAGAATTTCAGCTCCTTCACAAAGGGGAACACATCTTCTAACAACCTGGTCAGCACAAATACGAAAAAGATATGGTTCCTCCCAGAAATAATATTTCAGATCAGCAAAAAATTTCCTTCGTTGATGAGGTGTATAATCAGAAGGAACAACACCCCCAACCAGATAGTTGGCGATGTCTGAAAACCAGGGCACCTCATCAACGATACGCAAGAGTCTCTCAAAAGGAAAAGTACCCTCAATATCTCTCTCACTCAAGGAATCAAGAAAGGGGTTCTCTAACCTACTCAAGTGATCAGCTGCTAAATTCTCAGCCCCTTTCTTATCCCTTATCTCAATATCAAGCTCCTGGAGTAGTAATATTCACCGAATCAATCTAGGCTTAGCATCCACTTTTTGCATCAAATATTTAAGAGCAGAATGATCGGTGAATATCACTACCTTAGACAAAATCAAATAAGGACGAAACTTGTCAAGAGCAAACACAACAGCAAGCAATTCCTTCTCGGTGGTAGTGTAATTTTCCTGGGCACTATCGAGAGTCTTAGAAGCATAAGAAATAGGCTGAAAATGTTTCTCTCGACGCTGCCCAAGAACGGCTCCTACTGCAAAATCACTAGCATCACACATAATCTCAAAGGGCAAAGACCAGTCAGGAGCTACTACCATCGGTGCCTTGACCAGTTTCTCCTTCAAACACTCAAAAGCCTCTAAACACTCTTTTGAGAAGTCAAACGGTGCGTCCTTCTCAAGGAGCTTAGTCATGGGTCGGGCTATCTTAGAAAAGTCCTGGATGAACCTACGGTAGAAACCTGCGTGTCCTAGAAAACTCCTAATGGCACGGACTGAGGTAGGGGGAGGTAATTTAGAAATAACATCAACCTTAGCCGGATCAACTTCAATTCCCCTACTCGATATCTTATGCCCTAGGACCACTCCCTCACTAACCATGAAGTGGCACTTCTCCCAGTTAAGCACCAAATTCACCTCTCGACACCTAACCAGGACTTTCTTCAAATTCTCTAAGCACTCATCAAAAGTGTCACCATACACAGTAAAGTCATCCATGAAAACCTCCATAAACTTCCCAATAAAATCCCCGAAAATAGCAAGCATACATCTCATAAAGGTAGCAGGGGCATTACATAATCCAAACGCCATCCTTCGATATGCAAAGGTACCGAATGGACATGTGATCGTGGTCTTATCCTGGTCCTCTGGGGCTATGGGGATCTGGAAGTATCCCGACATCCCGTCAAGGAAACAGTAGAACTTATGCCCTGCTAACCTCTCTAAAATCTGATCAATGAAGGGGAGGGGGAAGTGGTCCTCCTGGGTGGCGGCATTTAATTTTCGGTAATCAATGCAGACCCGCCATCCGGTGACCGTATGCGTCGGAATCATCTCATCTTTCTCATTTTTAACCACAGTCACCCCCCCTTTCTCGGGAACCACCTGGGTCGGGCTGACCCAAGGGCTGTCTGAAATCGGATAAATAATGCCTACATCTAATAGACGGATGACTTCCTCCCTAACCACCTCCTGCATGTTAGGATTCAGTCTTCTTTGTGGTTGCACTACCGGTTTAGCATTATCTTCCATCAAAATTTTATGAGTGCAGAAAGCAGGGCTGATTCCTTTCATGTCAGAAAGTTTCCGGGCTAGAGCTTCCCTTTGTTCACTAAGTAAATCAAGACATGCAGATTTTTGGGATGGCTCAAGCCCAGGTCCAAGAATAACAGGGAGGTCAGGACTATCATCAAGAAAAGCATACTCAAGGTGGGAGGGAAGAGGTTTTAGATTTAATGGAGAGGGTGTTATAATGGAAGAATCAGTTTGAAAATTTTCCTTCTCCACCTCATCTAAATCTTCTTCCTTCCCCTTCACATCACTAGCATCACTTGAGTCCTCCTCTCCACCTATCATAAGACAATCAAAACTAGGGAGGAGCTCAAGTTCCTCTGCTGAAAGACTCTCATCCAAAAGAAGATCAAAGAAGGCTTCATCAGAAAGCATGTTAGGAATGCAATCCTCCACCAAAGAATCCATCACATCCATGTAAAAACACTCTCCACTATCTTGACAGGGCCTCTTTATTATTTTGGACATGTCAAAGGTGGCAGACTCATCCCCAACGCGGAGGACAAGCTTACCGTCTCCAACATCAATAAGTGCTCGGGCAGTTGCCAAAAATGGTCTGCCCAAAATCAATGGTACCTCCCGATCCTGATCCATGTCCAAAATAACAAAGTCTACCAGAAAAATAAATTTGTCCACTTTAACCAACACGTCTTCAATAATCCCTTGGGGATATTTTACGGATCGATCAGCCAACTGAATGCACATACGTGTAGGTTTAAGTGGACCAAGTGCAAGCTTTTCATATAAAGCAAGAGGCATCAAATTAATGCTTGCACCCAAATCAGCCAAGGCCCTATCAAAAGTAAGATCTCCTATAAAGCAAGGGATAGTAAATGAACCTGGATCCTTAAGCTTCTTTGGCAAATCTGTCCGTATCACGGCCGAACACTCCTCATTAAGCGTCACAGTTGACGCTTCTTCCAGCCTCCTCTTGTTCGTCAGTAGATCCTTCATGAATTTCGTGTACTTGGGCATTTGTGCTAGTGCATCCACGAATGGTAAGTTAATTTGCACTTGTTTCATGAGATTCAAAAACTTACCAAACTGGTCACTGTCATTCTTTCTAGTCAATCGCGCCGGATAGGGGAGAGGTGGGGTGTAATTCTTTACTGGAACGGGCTGTTTTGGTGCAGCTGCCGCCTCTCTTCCCTCATCTTTCTCTGTTTCTTTTTCACGGACAGCTGGTTCACTTTCAACTTCATCGGGCTTCTTTTTCGTGGCAGCAGGCTCTAGCTCTTTTCCATTCCTCAAGGTGATTGCCTGAACATGTTCTCTTGGGTTTGGCTCGGTATTACTAGGGAGGGATCCCTGCGGTCTTTCAGACATGGCTTTAGCGAGCTGCCCAATTGTTTTTTCCATGTTTTGCATCCTTGTGTCCGCTTGCTGTTGAATTTGCAACAATTTCTTGAGTGTTTCTTCTATGCTAGAAAATCTTTGTTCAGTCTCTCCCCTAAAGCTCCCTTGCACTGGTTGAGAAGCTTGTTGCTGGCCTTGAGGCGCCTGGGACTGAGTATAATTTCTAGGCTGCTGTTGATGCTGATTTCCTTGCCCGTAGTTCCCTTGTTGCTGCTGTCCATATGGCTGATTGTAGTAGCCTTGTCGCTGGAAGTGCATTGCGTCAACTTGCTCCACTCCAGGGGCTGCTGAGTGCGCCATCATATTACATTCATGTGGCCAATGGAGTCCCCCACACATGGTACAAGCAGGACTCGTAGGGCCGGGGGGTACCATATTAACACTGGGCACCGAGAGAGCAAGATCCATCTTTTTCCCCATATCAGACACGCTGGTTGTTAACTTCTGCATCATGCTTGCTAATGTATCTACTCGTGCAGAGAGAGCAGAATTATCACTGATCTCGTATAGCCCCGGAGCCTTTTGTTGAGGAGCACTTCCGTCGCTGTACCAAGATGCATTGTTTGAAACGATCTTCTCTACTAGTTCTTCCCCCTCCTCGGATGGTAGATCAGGAAAGGCTCCACCGCCCGAAGCATCAAGCATCATCTTCCCTTCATTGCCAAGTCCGCTATAGAAGAAGGAAAGAATCTCACAATTAGTCAAATTGCCCTAAGGGCAAGCTCTCCTCAGCACCTTGAATCTCTTCCATGCTTCAGCTAAAGTCTCCAGGGATCCCTGTTTGAACTCTTGTAGCTGCTTCTTCAATTTCAGAGCCTTTGATGTAGGGAAGTATTCTTTAATAAAGGCACTATGGAGCTGGTCCCAAGTCTGGATGTGATGGTGAGGATTGCTGTCCAACCACCTCTGCGCATCATCCCTCAGTGAGAAAGGGAAAAGCATCATCCGTACCTGATCATCAGTTAACCCAGGTATCTTGAAAGTCTGGCACATCCTCAGGAAGCGGGTAATATGCGCCACTGGGTCTTCAGTAGGGCCTCCTCCAAATTGATTATTGGATACCATGCTTATCACCGCCGGCTTGATCTCGTAACGGTTGGCAGTAATTCCTGGCACTTGAATGCTATCGTACTCTGAAACGTTTGGCGTAAGGAACTCTGCAATGGTCTGGCGCTGATAGAGTGGATTGTTATGCGGTACATATGGATTGGGTGGAGGCTCCTGATGTCTAGGCTGGGGGTTGGTTGTGGTTGAGCGGGTGGTACTTGGGGTTGTCTATGGTACTGATTGGGATATGGATTCTGGTATTGGGGCTGATTTTGGACAGTAGGTTGAATGACTGGAGGTGGGTTCTGTCTTGGTTGGAAAACTGGAATACCCTGTCCTGATCCTTGCATCCCATAAACTTGGTTTTGAAAATTGGTTTCAGGATCAGTAGGGGTATTTTGAAAAAGTTGGAATAATGGAGGAAGATTAAATTGTGGTGAGGGCTGATTTTGGGAAAAGATCGGAGTGCGGTAATTTTGAAAACCATGAGGGTTTCTAGGTGAAATTGGTGGTGAAGATCGAGGTGATGTGTTGACATAAAAATCTTGTTGAGATGTGGGGTTAGGGTTACCCGACATCCATGCGGTTCCAGATGAAGACTGGTGATCCATGGTGTTCTTTTCCTTTTGAGCCTTGCGGTTCTGTCTGGCGAGCTTTTCGATCTCAAGGTTAAGAGGGATTAGCGGTTCTCCCCTCTTAGAACGTTTATGCATAAACAGAGCTGACCTGCAAGGTTAGCTGAAAAAATTCCTACGAAAAACTAAAAAACGAGTCGCTGATATTAATTAACCCAAAAATCCGACACCGTCCCCGGCAACGGCGCCAAAAACTGATGTGAGTTTTCTCGCACTTAAAAAGATTGTAATATAGCAGTGAAAGTACGAGTATCGTCTCCACAGGGACGGTAAAAGGTAATTAAGAATTAACTAAAAATCAGCGATAAAGAATAAATAAAATAAATGCGGTCGTGCGAGATTTGGTTGCTTAAGAAAACTAAAATTGCAAATAAACGATTAAAAGTAAATGATTGGGTTCTTCTTAATTAAAAACGAAGGGAACATGGATTGATTCCGGGGTAATCAGATTTCTGGCAGATCAGGCTTAATTACATGAATTTAATTTAATTGAGCCTAGCTAATCAATACTAAGTTCTTACTGCTCTCACGGCGTAGAGTACAATAATTTAGGGGACCAGGCTGATCTCTCATGCGACATGATCCTAAATTATTGCCAAGACGAACGAGCTTATGGCCCCTTAATCGCTACTAACCTCTTAGCGAACGATTAAGTGTGTGTGAATGTGTCCTAGAACAAATTAGATCTCTCTTAATTTATTCTATAAGCAATTGTAATTCTAGTGGCCATTCTAGGTTACAAAAGATATCAATTAAATTATTCAAACACAAATTAAATGGCATTCATGCAATTTACAGCATCAAGAACCTAACCATACATCATGATTAACCCCTTCATCAACCCCAAATCCCTAATTAAAACTACTCACAACTCATAATTGAAGAATCAATAGAATTGCGAAGAATAGAATTAATTGTCATTAATTAAAAAGATGGAACTTACAAATAATCCAAGGGAATTGAAGAACAAGATGGAAAAGTAGAAGAAATTTTGTCCCTAGAGCTCTCTAAGCTCCCCCTTTAATTAGGGTTAGAGAGGTGTTATTTATAGGAAACAAAGCAATTCGGGTTGAATTAGGAAACAAGGAAATTCGCACTTAAATTAGGAAACAAAAACGGGGCACGCACGGCTTGGGTAAAACGTCCGAATTTGACTTTACTTCCTTCACGAAAGTTGTAGATAATGAAGTCCTCTATCCACCCCAATTTTCCGAATTGGATTTGAATCATCCAATCAACAGATATGAATAAAATGGTGGAATGTCTCATTCTGAAATCGCAATAGGGATCATCTGACTTCGTCGTCTGTTTTCACATTCTTCCTATCAGATTCTAGGAAAGGTGTCTTTGCATGATTTGTAGCCCTTGAAGTTGGCTTTCATATGGAACTTGAAACGTGTACATTGGATGTCTCTACAAGGAGATATGCTTGAATGATTAACAGAAGGTCATCCTGATCGTCATTTTCAAGCTCTATTTGTCTTCTTTTGATCCCGTAGCCAATCCTAGAGCTCTTTTATCTTCAACTCTTCATCGTAAACCTCCTGGTGAACTCCAAAGCTCTCAAATCAATCTCTAATGTTTCTCAACTCGTCCCGATTGCTTTCCAAGCGCCGGTGTTGGTGTCTAAAATCCTGATTTTGACTCCAAATGACACAAAACTCGAACCAACGCCCGGTAAACATAACTTGAGTTAAAATTGAGACTTGCAACACCTTAAAGCTAGGAAAACTATCAAAATGCAACCCCAACACGCATCAAATGCATGTTGTAATATGTACTTATCAGGGTTGGCGGTGACAAATGGTTTGGCAACCGAAAGGGCAAAGATGTTATTTTTAATAGCTTTTATAGCCTCACGTAAGTGGCCTTTTTTGTTTTCATGAAGGTAGGTATTTCGAATTTTCCAAATCTGCCAAATAATAATATTTGGAAGGGTAATGGAAATCTCTTTAAAGAGGTCATTATAATCATTGTGCCACCAGTTTGTATAGTAGCCAATACTACCTTCGTGAGGTGGCCGAAAATAAAAAATGTTCTCAAAATAGGTCCAGATTGCATGATTAAAAGTGCAACCAAGAAAGAAGTGATCTTTACTATCCCTGGTTTGACAAAAGGGACATTTGAAGGGATCCACAATTCCCATGTTAGTTAGTTGTTCCTCAAAGGGCAGCAGGTTATTATTGAGCCTCCATAAGAAAAAAGAGATTTTTCTAGGAATGCGAGCATTCCAAATGTAATTGGCATCGGTATTCAGATTAAATCTAGGCCTGATGACATCATAGGCACTATTAAAAGTGAATCTACCATTGCTATTCGGTTGCCAAACGAGTTCATCAACGGTATCGGTGAAATGGATAGGAATGACATGAATTTTGTCAAATATGTGTCTGGGTAGGCAGCTGCAGACAGGATTAATTAGAGCACCATGATGAAAGACATAAAAAATAGTAAGGTTGTCAAGGGAAGGGGGGATAACCTCCTGTAATTGGTATATGGGCCCAATGTCGCTCCAATTGGAATACCAAAAAGAGCTAGAACCATCACTAACCTGGGTCTTACAGTTGGACTCAAAAACAGTAAGAATGGTGTCAATAGAATTGTACATCACAGATTTGGTATCATCCTTAAGGGAGTTAACCCAAGTCGCCCACAAACCAATACCATTCTCGCGTTTCCATAAAAGTTTCAAAAAGAAAGTCTTTTGAATATGGGGGAGGCTCCTAAAGCCCAACCCATTTGGACCATTAACGCCAGATTCTCCTATTATGTTCATCACCTTTGTCCCACAAGAAGTTTGAGAGTTTTCTCTCCATTCCAAGAATAACATTATTGGGGATGGGGGAGACAGCCATGTAATAAAGGGGTAGGGAGCCAAGAACATGATTAATCAAAATAATTCTACCTCTAGCGGAAAGCATTTTGTGCTTCCAACTTGCCAACTTATTGTCAAATTTAGTCAAGATATCGTCAAAATATCTATTTAAGGTTCTGCCCGTATGAATATTAGCCCCCAAATAAGTAAAGGGAAATGAACCTTTTTTTATGTTGAAAATATGTTTGACAATATTATAGTTATGGGGTTTAGCGTGTTTAGAAATGAGATAAAAACTCTTGTCCTTGCTAATAACTTGACCCGAGTAAGTCTCATAATCATTTAGAACATTGTAAAGCAATCTGAGAGTCTTTTTTCAGCATTAGAAAAAACAATGAGGTCATCGGCAAAAGACAAGTGACTAATGATCGGCATACCAGGGAAGGTTTTGAAAGCAGTATCTCTCTCTACCTTTTTTGAAAAGGTTAGTCAGGTTCTTAGTTAAAACCTCGGAAACAATAATGAAAAAAATCGGGGATAGGGGGTCCCCCTGTTTGACACCACGGGAAGCATGGAAAAACCCTTTAGGAGCACCGTTAATCAAGACCGAGAATCAAGTAGCTTTAAGATTGTTTTGAATTAGATTAACAAAGTGAGGGTGAACCCCAACTTTTTCAGTTAGCACCTATGTGATACATGGTATGTGAGTTTTCTAAAAAATTATACTTCCTCCGTCCCCCAATTAAGTGTCTAGATAAATTTCACACATATTAAGAAAATAAATTTAATGAGGGGTAAATTTTATTGTTTGAACACTGTTTGGCACTGGTTGACACTGTTTGACACTGTTTTGCACTGTTTTGATGCAGATAATTTGCTAAATAAGGAAATGTAGGGAAGTGTGAATTTAATTGTGGGACTGTCCAAAATGAACAGTGAGAACTTAATTGGGGGACGGAGGGAGTAAAGATACTTTAATTTTAAAAAAGAGTTTTTTTTCCTCAAAAATATTACTGAAATAAAACCTATTTACATAAATATGACTAATAGTTACTACAATGTAGTGCTATGGTAACATAGGTTTAAAAATTCAACATAAGTTACTATAATTTCATTAATATTCTAGTCACTAGTCACATTTTTGTAATTATTGAGTTTAATCCAACACGATATAATAAATATAGATATAATTTGGTATGAACACTCGATCTTTACGTGGAAACCCGAAAGGGACAAAACCACGGGACTTTTTAGGCTAATGTCCAAGCCCTCTCATTCTCATTAGACTCTCCTCACCATTACAAATATTCAAGCTCCCATTAAGCGGGTATAAAACTATCGAGAAAGAGCCAAAAAGGGGTCCTTACAAATGGAGGCAAAACTCCTATTAATAGGGGAAAGGGGGGTCGAGGAGGCACTCCACTCTAATGGGCCAAACGGGCCAAGATGGGCCTGTTGGACCAAAGTGGGGCCGGATGGCCAAAACGGGCCGAAATGGGCCTCACTGATCGGGATCCGTACTGGGTAATGCCTTGGGCTCCTGAACAGTGGTAAGCCGGGACAATTTATCTCAACAGTAATCAATCATTATTTTAGTCATATATATGTAATTACATAATTATGACTAAAATGAAGTCTGTTTGTGCAACTTTATAAAAATATAAACTATGTTAATGATGGAGTAATGAGACTAGGCCTAGAGCCTAATCAGCCCAAGCCCCGAATTTGGACCCGTGGATCCAAGTCCACAACCTGGCAACCAGTCTGGCCGACCTCCCAACCCGAAAGAGTAACGGTCAAGCAATTAATGCACTGTTAATTATGTATTTAATTCCGTATTAATGTTGTAATTAATTAGTCATTATTATCGGTAGCAGTTACGATTTGTATACGCCTATAAAAGGCGGGCTGTAATTCAGATTAGAAAAGACAATTTCTATATGCTATTTCTGACTAACTTTCCATATTCGTACTTTCCTAATTCTTGCTTGAGTGTCGTACGTAGCTTTCCTAAAAGCCTACGAGCATCCTATTTTGGACCAACATTGGTGCTTTCATTGAGAGGTTGTATTGTCTCTCACATCACTCTAGTAGGAAATTTCAAAAAAATGGGTGAAGACCGAAAGTTTCTAGCAGTTTTTCAGGTCTGTTACTCACAATCTTGAAAAATCTAGCAAAAACTGTTCTTGAAATTCAGCAAAAAAAGGAAAAAGTTCTGGAATTTCAAAGAGGTGCGCCGGAGATGCCGTTGCTAGCCACGGAGCAGTGGTGCTACAGCAGAAACATTTCACTGGGGCTCACCTACCCCACTCCCGGATCTTTCCATCGCGGAATTGCCGCCAGGCGCCGTGAGATGAAGCTCCTTGCCGCAGCCCTGGAATGTTCAGATCTGGAGCTTTACTGAGCCGGAACTTTCATCACCGTCCTGGCCGCCGCCAAGCACCGAAGCGCCTACCGATGCCCCAGATATCACCCGTTCGTGCTCCAGATCCCGCTGTCGTGCCTGATATGATTTTTCATCACGTCGAAGAAAGGTTCGTGTTTATCTCATATATGGAGAGTAAGGCTGTCCGCCATTATTGGTCGTCTGAGAGCTCCTGGGAGTGACGAACGACACTCACTCATGACGCCGACAATGCCTCCGCCATCACTCTCTATCCTACGGCCACATCGGCCGAGGGTCCACCAGTGGCGGCCTTGACCAAATCTCGTTTCTTGTTCCGCATACTAGCAGTGGCGGGTGGCCTAACAGTGAGGTGAAGCTTTGGGAGGGTTCCATCTTCTTTCTGCCAAACAGTGGGTGGGGCCAGTCTTTGTTGACCCAGTCAACTTGGGCCATCCTCCAGTAGGTCCAAAACTAACTACGTATGCCATCTCTCCCTAATTGAACCGAGAACACAAAGCTAAGTGCTCTCTTCTCAATTTTTATAATATGTCAAAAACATAATTCGAAACATTTGAAAAGATATTTTAAGTGATATGATTGCTTTTACTCTTGTTAAATGTGTGTAATTTTAACATTGAGGAACGGACTTATGACATCTGATCACTCAAGTACACCGGACAAGCACACACACTCGTACAATGGCCGAGCACACACACTCACGCCACCGGGTCACGTCATATGGGTGTGATGATTAATAAGCTCCAATCTAAATGTTAATACCGCACACTCTTAACTTCATACGAGTTCTCGCGTGCTCTTACCCCTTCATAGTGCATCACACTCCGACCTCGAGGGACGAGTCACCCGTTCAAAAGTCTTTACTTGCGAGTTCGAACTACTAACCTCGGGCGACGAGTTAAACTCTTGTTAGGGGCCTAGAGCCACGCTCTTCCAAGCAATTTTGTCACTTAATTGACATTCACATTTCCCGAAAAGGTTGATATACTTTAGTTCTTTGGGGTTAGATTATCCATTCGAGTGAGGAGTCCGACTCACTTACTCGCGGATTCAATCTTTCTTTCGGAGACTGGGTTGAGGCCTAACTTGGGAACTTGATGTCACTCTTTTTGAAGTAGTGAGTCCGACTCACTTACACACTAAGTCGTGGTTCCACACCAGGCCAGATGTCCTATTCTACACTAGATTCTTTTATGTGTAGGTACAACTGAATGAAGTGGGGGACTGAGAGTCTTGCCATCTTCAAGGAAGCAAATGACGAACCTGACGAGTCTGTGCCCGATGAGAAGAACAGTTCTAGCCATCCTATTCGCAGATGGCGACCACTACAATAAAGGCTGAAGATCTCATCTTTTGCTTCATCTTGGGGGCGTCAGATGTACTCTTTTTCCCTTCATTAGAATTTTTTCCCATTGGGTTTTTTCCCAATGAAGGTTTTTAATGAGGCATCTCCCCAACATGGACAAGGGCGGAGATCTTCTAGTCTCAGAGAAGAGCAACTGACTTGGACTACTCCCTCTTAGCCGAGTCTACTACCCAACTAAGGGAGCGGGGGACTCATGATGGAGTAATGAGACTAGGCCTAGAGCCTAATCAGCCCAAGCCCCGAATTTGGACCCGTGGATCCAAGTCCACAACCTGGCAACCAGTCCGGCCGACCTCCCAACCCGAAAGAGTAACGGTCAAGCAATTAATGCACTGTTAATTATGTATTTAATTCCGTATTAATGTTGTAATTAATTAGTCATTATTATCGGTAGCAGTTACGATTTTATACGCCTATAAAAGGCGAGCTGTAATTCAGATTAGAAAAGACAATTTCTATATGTTATTTCTGACTAACTTTCCATATTCGTACTTTCCTAATTCTTGCTTGAGTGTCGTACGTAGCTTTCCTAAAAGCCTACGAGCGTCCTATTTTGGACCAACATTGGCCGAGCACACACACTCGCGCCACCGAGTCACGTCATACGAGTGTGACGATTAATAAGCTCCAATATAAATGTTAATACCGCACACTCTTGACTTCATATGAGTTCTTGTGTGCTCTTACCTTTCCAAGTGCATCGCATTCCGACCTCGGGGGACGAGTCACCCGTTCAAAAGTTTTTAATTGCGGGTTCGAACTACTAACCTCGAGCGACGAGTTAAACTCTTGTTAGGGGCCTAGAGCCACGCTCTTCCGAGCAATTTTGTCACTTAATTGACATTCATATTTCTCGAAAAGGTTGATATACTTTAGTTCTTTGGGGTTGGATTATCCATTCGAGTGAGGAGCCCGACTCACTTACTCGCGGATTCAATCTTTCTTTCGGAGACTGGGTTGAGGCCTAACTTGGGAACTTGATGTCATTCTTTTCAAGTAGTGAGTCCGACTCACTTACACACCGAGCCGTGGTTCGACACCAGGCCAGATGCTCTATTCTACACTAGTTTCTTTTATGTGTAGGTACAACTGAATGAAGTGGGGGACTGATGGTCTTACCGTCTTCAAGGAAGCAAATGATGAACCTGACGAGTCTGAGCCCAACGACAAGAATAGATCTAGCCATCCTATTCGTAGATGGCGACCATTGCAATAAATGTTGGGGATCTCACCTCTTGCTTCATCTTGGGGGCGTCAGATGTACTCTTTTTCCCTTTATTAGGATTTTTCCCATTGGATTTTTCCTAATGAAGGTTTTTAATGAGGCATCTCCCCAACATGGACAAGGGCGGGGATCTTCTAGTCTCGAAGAAGAGCAACTGACTTGGATTACTCCCTCTTAGCCGAGTTTACTACTCGACTAAGGGAGTGGGAGACTCGTGATGGAGTTATGGGACTAGGCCCAGAGCCTAATCAGCCCAAGCCCCGAACTTGGACCCGTGGATCCAAGTCCACAACCTGGAGCCTGCCTGATCGCTCAGCGGGGAGCCTGCCAGTCCGGTTGACCTCCCAGTCCGGAAGAGTAACGGTCAAACAATTAATGTGCTATTAATTATGTATTTAATTCCGTATTAATGTTGTAATTAATTAGTCATTATTATCGATAGCGGTTACGATTTGTATACGCCTATAAAAGGCAGCTTGTAATCCAAATTAGGGAGACAATTTCTATAGGCTATTTCTGGCTACCAAATTCCCTTTGCAATTTTCCTTATTCATATTACTTTCTTGATTCCTGCTTGAGTGTCGTACGTAGTTTTCCTAAAAGCCTACGAACGTCCTATTTTGGACCAACAGTTAATATAGAATTATAATAATGTTTTTTTATAAATATAACTAATTGTAAATCAAAGCTCGTCAGCCATTAAATAGAATGTGTGCATGCAATGTAGAACTTATTTATAGAAAAATTCATGATCTTCATCCTCGGATATGTCATTAATATATAGGATTAACATTTTGAGGTTAACATGATTTGTAACACCTGACATGTTACATGTAGAAAGACATTTGGAACCATGAGCTGATGTGCATATTATATTTTGTAAACGTCTTTGTATTTTCGGCTTTGTACTTAAAAGAGCTAAAAATGCAAAAATATGGGAATAACGAGAACATATGTTTAATTTTAGAATTTATAACCCATTTTGACTCGTCGATCTAGTTTTTTTTATCAAAATATTAATTTTTTAATATGACGGAAGAGAATGCCTCTATTGTTAGCTAGTGTTTTGGAGTTGCGCGAAGTCATCAGCAAGGGTTTTGGAGCCGCATGAAATCGTTGGCGTCTGTTTTTGTTTAACTTCTTCAGCGAGAGAACAACAGGGAGATGGAGGACGACACAACAGGTGAGATGCAATCATTGACTGCCAGAAACAAAAACAAACTTGTTTCAATTATGATGAGCGGTGACATAAGAAAAATGAGATGCATAAGGAAGACAGAGTATTGATGCCCCCTTTTCCTATACCACCGCCTTGGAGCGACCATGGGACCAAGGATCGGAAGTTGACACTTCAAGGTTTGATTTGGCCACCTGCGGTCTTGCATTTTTTTCTTTCAAGCTTTATTTTTTTGCTCTGTGGTACTTTTTTATTTGAATAATATGTACTTGTTTGTTTTGAGTTAGTTTTGAGAATGTTGATTGTTTTGTTGACGTGAGAGGAAGTATTTTTGCTTCTACAGTCGACTGTTACTTCGAATCTCTAGCATAACCAACAAAGAGTGTTGCACTTTTTAGAGTGTACTCTTTTACATCTCGTCAGAGAGTGATATGACTATTCGGTTACGTGGGAGATAGAGAAAGAGATGTTTGTGTTAGTAGTGAGTTTTTCAATTTTTTGAAACCTTATTAATAATAATTGAGCCTTCACCTTTCAATATATATACACACATCTACATCTCTATAAGCATAAATTATGTCAAGGATGTAATGCGAATGTAAAAAATGTTGGTGTCTCTATAGGGATTAACACTTGTACTTAATGCATGGTTTCTTTCCAATCTAAAATGAAACGGAGTGTTAGACAACCAAAGAGAAACGAGAGTTAATTTTATCTTGTTTAAGCACCAAGAGCAATGGGTTCTATATTAGCTAGATGTCTTTTTAATTTAAATTAATTAATGCTATTTAATCTCGACTTACTCAACTTTTCTTTTAACCTCGCGATTTAGGTTTTTTAGGTCCTCGATTCACAACTAACTTTACATTTTAATAGTATTAGTGTCCCTAACAAAATCTTACACATATAAATGTTGAAGTTGATCATAACAAATTGTAGCTCCCATGTACTACTATGTTTGTTATCAGTTATCACAACGAGTTCATCAATTGGTTTTAGCATATAATGTGACTTGAACCACAATATACTTGTAATACAAGTATTTTTTACTCCTTTTGTCCCTTAAAACTTTACTAATTTTTTTTATTGTCTCGCTGACTTTGCCACTTTCCCTTTTAAGTAAAGAATTTGTGGTTCGAGTTAATTCTCTCTCCTCTACACAAACCTCAGTCACACAATATTTACATTTTTAATAGTCGTGCCGGTCAAATTTAGCCATGTTTTAAGCGACGAAAGGAGTACTATTTAGAATCATTTACTCCCAAATTTATTTAATAGTAATATAGTTATTCTTAATGTCGTAAATTAATATGTCTCCAATGATCTTGAGCATTCACACGAGCGCGCATGGCGCGTTGGTAAACTAGTATATATACATATTAAACACATGTTTTATGTGAGTGTGTGTAAATGTTTGTCCCTTCTAAAGATGTTCTTATTGATTCATACCCAATGTCTAGAAGCTTGGATCCATTTGAATGCTTAAAACGGAGAAGAAAAACAAGAGCTTATAGAAGAAGAGAAGCCAATGTTTTTCATTGGGCAAGACATTGATATTATTTATAGATCCGTTAAAGGTGTATTAAGCTTATGCATTTAAGGTGGTTATGTTGGTCATCATAAAGAATTACCGAATATAATCCTTTTTTTTACTCCAGGGGGCGTCTGAGGGGAGGGGGCTGAGGGAGTCTGGAGTAATCTAGGCTGAAACTCACTTCATTGAATTTCGAACCTGAGATCTCCCGTAAGAGAGAGTGAGTCGGCGACCAGCGGGGCTGGACCGCTTCCTCTACCGAATATAATCCTATTATAGCTAGCACATGTCTCAAGAAACACATGTCATCATTTGTAGATAGTAATAATAAAGGTAGATTGTACTGAAAGAGAATTCTTATTTCTATCCCTCTACACGAACTCGTATACCAAACTTACTAGAGTATAATTTTACATGTCACGATTCACCATGCTCCCACCTTTGTTAGTCATATTTTATGGGAATGTTTTAAATGGAAATACCATTTCAAAAACATTTTGCTTTTATATAATGATAGATTGCTTTTAATACAACAATATATATTTTTTTTAAAAGAACAATATAGACAATAATGTAAACATTGTAAATAATATAAACCAAATTCAAAGCAAAAAAAATAAAATAATAATAATAATAATAATAAAATAATATAAACCAAATTCAGTTTACAAATAATAGTCGTATGGATGAACAATTTATATACTTTCAAAAAGGATTTTTGAGAATCATGTGTGATTTAATTTTACAACAATCATTATTGTACAATTAAACCAAACCTATGTCTACAAATCCTCGTTCTTGAGTAGTGGAAATTGCTCTGTAGTCTTCCACACTTAGATAGTGACTCACGTAGGTTTCTCTCGCTTGTCCGCCTTATCGAGAGCGGTGTAAAGCCGCACTTCTGCGAACCAGTTTTTCTTTGTCATTTTGATCGAGTGTAAGGTCAAGAAAGGATAAACATGGCTTCTATGGATGATCTAGAGCAACATCGTCCCAATCCAACAATTGAGGAGGAGGTTGAATGGTTAGTTCTTGACAGATCAACATGGCTAGAAGGCGGTGGCGGTAGTGGAGGTGGCACATGCGACGAGCAGACTGAGAGAGGTGATGGGCTGAGCAAGGGAGAAGACAGATCAGCAGTCCGCCCCTCCTGAACTGCCGCCTTGGAGCGACGAAGAGCTAGTGTTTGGAAGATTTATACTCCCTCCGTCTCTTAAAGGTTTGCCAAGTTTGACCGGCACGTAGAATAATAAAGTAAAAACTGTGTGATAGATATTTGTGCAGAGGAGAGAGAAATAACAAGAACTACAAATTGATTAACTAAAATGGAAAGTGGTAAAGTTTTTGGGACAACCAAAAAGGAAAGTTGGCAAAGTTATAAGGGACGGAGGGAGTAGTTTTTTTTATGATCTTATTTTCGTGTTAAGTTTTGTGTTGCTATGTTTTTTGTTAATGTCTTTATTTTAGGTCTACAATAATGATTGACAATTATGCTAGATATTATATTGTTAGAAGGATCTATATCACCAGTGATTGGTGTGACACACCCGTTTGGTGTTTAGCGATTCATATTGCTCTTTCGGGGGTGATCCTTTCTGAATCTTGCCATATTGTTGATAGCACTAGTTGATTACAAATAGTTATTGTGAGTTGATTTCTTTGAATTTATTGTAACCATGTGAATTGGGATGATATTGAAGCTAATTTTATTTCAAAAAAACCAAACCTATGCCTACAAAGTGTAGTGTAAAGTGTAAACCAACCTCTGAGAACATCGTTTTCTTAGGTGAGAGGTTTGAGTCCCCATTTTGCATTTGAACTTTATACTCACGACTCATCTTGTTCGAACATCATCAAAACTGATATAACTCTTATTCACTAGTCATAGATTGGTTTTCGATTTTATCCTTGCTAGTCTCGATTGGATTCACAATTTCTCCTCGCAATCAAATCATATTTGGTCTTTGTTCTGATTTGTTTATTCAATCCCGTCTCCCATCGTTCTTGTGTGCCACCGATATCTTTCTAGGGTTCCTCGTATTCGATTTGAGGTATGGATTGGGGCAACGTGACAACGGATGATCTGATCGAGGCACTACGGGAGGTTGACTGGTCATCGCCACCGCGTCCCTTCTCGGAGTTCTTCTCCCGATTTACTGTCCCTCGCTCCTATGCGAAATGGAACAGCCGCCTTAAGTGCAATCTCTACTAGTAAGTTCCTCCTATACGTGTGTAATTACCTCGCAACGTCACTATGTGAGTATGTGGTATTGATTAGCGTTGTATTGTATACGGTGATTGATCTGCCGTGGCATTTCTAGGATGAAGGGTTAGTATGTTATTTGCTCGGGTTATTTTGAAATTGGGGGTTGAAGTTGATGGTTGTTTCCAGAATCAATCGGTTTGCATTTAGAGCATGTTTGGATTGGTGTAAAAACCTGTTTTGGATGTGGTATGAGGGAGTAAATGAGTGTCGTTAATGAAAGCTTGCCACTTTGGAAGTGAAAGTAAAGATTGGGTAGGAAAAATTAAGTTACAGAATTAATTGATGTAGAAGGGTGTAACTAAGGGTGTAAGGGTGGAGGACGGAGTAGAAGGTGGTGGTAGAGGGGTATAATACTATGACATCTAGAAAAATATTTTGATGCAAATTTCGGTGTAAGCAATCAATACAAATTAGTATAGTTGATGAGAACACATACACATCCCACACCTCCCATCTCCTTTTATTTTTCTTTCTCCTCACAGAAGTAACCGCATATCCTTCCATTACTTACACCTCTCCACGCCTAATCCAAACAGGTTGCGACATAAGTAATGCAAGGGGAGGATTAGGAGTGCTAATCTTTTCTACCACATTTGCTTTACCACTTTCATTGTGATAGGTCAATCTCCATGATAGGGGCACAATTTTTGCTTCTTCTTTTTTACTTTAAAGAATTTTGGTTCCAGGTAGAAATCCCTTATTCATTTCAAAAACTATTTATTATTGGTTTTCAAAAGGACAGGGTGCAAAATATGTGTGAATTCACTCTATTCTGTTTTCATTTGGTTGTAAAATGTGATCACAGTTTCATCCTTCAAAGCTGTTACCATTTATTCACAGGTGTAACGTAAAATTAGGTGATATTGTGATGGAAACAGAGTAAGAGGAACTCAAGTTTATGCATTCTATATATTTCCTAAACTACTACTTTGTATCTCATATACTGTTACAGTATGAAGGATATTAATTTCAATTCGAGAGTTCTAGATTAATATTCTTACTGATTCAATCACTTTCAACTTATGTACTTTTGGTTCTCTTTTTTCTTGACAGCTACCGAACAAATTATTTCCTCATGATTGTTTTTATTCTCGGTAAGACTGTAAAGAGTACCTAAATTATTGGACCATCACTTTGTTATTTTTCTTTATTGGGCTTTGTTATGTTTCATCTACAGTATCTTTTATTTGTTAATACTTTAATGTATGGGTTGTATGTTCTGCACTGCAGGAATGGGATTTCTCAGGAGGCCATTATCTATCATTGCTGCACTTTTGACAGCTCTAAGCATTGCTTTTCTGAATGACAGGTATTATAATGTCTAAGGCACACTTCTCTTGTAAGTGTATGAGTGTATCAGAGCTTTTGGTTGTAGGTGAAGCTGTTTAGTTTGAGTTGAATTGAATATTAAAGTGGAGGTAGTATTTTTTCGTGCATTAACTACTGAAAGGGAAGGCATTGTATTTTTGCATATATTTATGCTCTCTGGTGTTTAACTACGCCTTCTTGTGACATTTTTGTGAAATTGATACTGTGGAAAACTGTTTCTGATTTTGATAATGACACATCTCTAACAGCTTTGCAGGCACTTTTAATGAAAAGGTCACAAGAACTGTCAGGCAGTTTTCTCCTCATTTGGCCGCTAAAATGAGGCCTCCCCTTACGTAAGCTTTTTTATTTATGTATTATGAAGTGTAAAACATTATACTTCCTCCATTCTTAAATAAATGCAACGGTCAACTTTTCACATTTGCCGATGCACAACTTTGATCATTAATATATATATAATTCTATTTTAGTAAAAAAAAATTAAAAATCATATTTTGAAAAGTTACAATTAGACAAATTGAACAATATCATTTTCAAAAACATTATTAGTACATTAATAAATAAAATGTTGTCAAAGTAGAGCATGTGAATAGTGTAAAATTCAACATGTTGCATTTATTTAAAAACGGAGATAGTATATATTTTTATCTTTCTCATCTTTCTTCTCCTCTTGGCTCCAATATCATGTATCGATTCGTGTTAGCTGACCCCAAAATCTTTTGGGACAAAGGCTTGGTTTTGTTGTAGTAAAACATTATATATAGATATATGTGCCTAACTGGCTCATATATTTTTAGACCTGTTATTCGAGGGCGCCCATCAGCTAAACGAGCCATATATATATGTGGACGACCCCGATGGACGTTTGTCTTGGTATCCTCTATTGGTAGGCATCATTTATCTTCTGTTTTACCAAAAATCTCCCCTTTTAAGCATTTTCTTTATGACGGGTATGATTTATATTGCATTCTTCTTCAGTGAGTATGCTGCTTTGGTTTGTCTCTTGTGGTCTTATAATGGTGTCATGGGCGTTGGCTAGTGGCCTTCTTGGTAATTATACAGCAATTTTCTCTATAGCAATTAGCAAATATTTCCTGCTATAATATCCATCTAATGTTAACTATTTACATCTCTACCTCTCAGCCACACTTGTTCATGCAAGCTTCCGAACTCCCAACTTGAAAGCTCGTCTAAACACATTTCGTGAAGAGTTCCGATCAGTCTGGCGCAGTTACAGTGAGCTGTAGCATTTTGAAGTTTATTGCATGTCAGTCACTAGCCTTTTCATATTTTTGTGAAATTTTCACATGCAACAAGATGTTATTTAAATTTTAAAGAATGCTGGTGAAACTTAATAAGCTGCTGCATCACATATTAAATAACTGTATTTCATTATCATTGTTTCATTTTCTTAGTTGGGTGATAGTAGTTTTCAAATATTCCATTTTTTGTCATGTGACTATTAGGTCATTCCTTTTTTGGCATCGGACTTTCATTTTTTCAATGTTTGGTGCATGATTATGGATTTCTCGTCTTCCTTTTGACTTTTCTGGCCGCTTAACAGAGTCCATGGAATTCCAGTTGATAGTGGTTGGAAAGTACTAGAAGGGGCAATAATTCATAGCCATTCACCTGAAAGGGAAAAAAAATGAAATGTGGTGATCAAAAGTGAGAATGTCCTGGTAGTCGATGGACAAAGGTGGTTACAAAGACCTAAAAGTGGCAAGAATCTTTAGTCAGTGCCCCAAAAGTGTGAAAAATGAAAGTTGGTGACCAAAAGTGAGAAAGATCTGGTAGGCCTTGACCTGTATAGCCCACACAAATGAGTGATAACTAGAGAAGAGATACCAAAAAGATGTTTACATTGTCTTTTCAATGCAGTTTGTTTTTGGCAATGTTATTTTGTTGCGTAGTATGTCCGTTTTGGTGTGATATTTCTAACTTTTGGATGCTGATTTTTGATTATCATTTCTTTTAAAAAAGGCTAATCAATCATGGAGATTGAACGTGGTGCTCAAACTGCTGCTGGGTGTTATGTTGATGCATTTCTTTCTGCTGGAGATGGTAGTTTTTACCCGTTAATGACCCCATCCCTTATTGTAGAGGCCATTTGTAAATGGTGTTGAAATCTACTTGTATGATCTTGGTCCATTGAACGATATTTCTTGAATGTGCAATTGCTGAAAACACGTCTCATATAATCTATTTCCCTAGTCTTTCTGGGGGAAAAACCATTGCCACGTCTACTGGCCCAACTGCCAAGGGTGTTGATCCACTGTCGTAGTGTCGTGTATCTTTTTCTTACATTTGGACTCGTGTATTTCACGACCCCTTTTTACACTTTTTGGAGTTGATAGCATTTTTGGCCGTTTGTCTATGCTAAAATTGCTAATCAATTTTCTTTCTATGGTTTCAACGGTTGTTTAGTTCATTGAAACACATAATAATATGACAGCGTTATAGATGTAAAAATGTTGAGTTGAAAATTATGAAAGTAAGATTGCACGGAAATAGGGATGGACCTAACCGGTTTGGCCTGGCCCCGAACTGGCCTGGCCCGCCATTGTGCGGGCCCGGACTGGCCTGGTTGGTGCTAACCGGGTCCGGGTTTCAACCCGGGGTGGGAGGGTTGGGCGGGCCTGACTTGGGCCCTATATTTGTTGAACCGGCCCGGGCGGTTTGGGTCGGGCCTGAGCTTTTTTTTTGTTTTTCAATTTTTTTTGTTTTTCTTGGTTAGGGCTCGGTGTTTTGGGGGGTTTGGGGGATGGGGTGAAGGGCGGAGGGGACGGGGGTTAATTAGAAAGCAAAAAAAAAAAATTAACTTGACCCGGGCTCGATTAGGCCTGGACCCGGTCGGTATCAACCCGGACCGGTTCCAGGCCTAACAATTTGAAAAAAAAGCCCGCCCGGGCCCGGCCCAGAACCGGAACCGGACCAGTCCGGGTCCATCCCTACACGGAAATAACAAAAACTTGGATTTTTATAGGATTTTATATTAATGGAGTTGAGATTTGCCATTAGCCGCTGTTTGGATACATGAATTATGAAATTCAAACTCAATTGACCTATTGCCCATAAAACATGAATGGGTTGTAATCCACTATTATATCGAGTCGTGTGAGGGCGTTTGGGATGGATGATTCCACCTTAGTACATTTGCGCTTCTTGGCTTCGCACCGCACTTCACACTTGCTTCTTCAGGCTCGCTTGGCTTCTTCTCCTCAAGCACGAACGCAAGAGACGGCGGCTCCTGGGGATCTTCTCTGTTAGGCTGTTAGCATGTGCTGTGAGAAGTACGTAGATGACAGATCGAGCGACGATTTAGGAGACTGAGTTTGAGTTCGATATATTGTTGAGTGGAGTTAGGGATGGACTAAACCGGGCCGGCCCGGGTCAGAACCGGCCTGGCCCGCTACTGTATGGGCCCGGATCGGACCGGGACTGGTTGGCCGGTTCCGGGCTTTTAGCCCGTTTGGGCGGGCCGGGCTCGGGCCCAGTTTTGGGCGAACCGGCCCGGGCGGTTCGAGCCGGGCCCGGGTCATTTTTTTTTAATTTTTTTCTTTTCCTATGGTAGGGCTGGGTGTTTTGGGGAGGTTTGGGGGTGGGGTGAGGGGGGGGGGGGGGAGTCGGGGGATAACAAGAAAGCAAAAAAAAAACAAAAATAGACATTGAACCGAGCCCAGCCCGGTTAGGCCCAGACCCGGTATCAACCCGGGCCGGTTCCGGGCCCAAGGATTTGCAAAAAAAGCCTGCCCGGGCCCGGCACGGAACCGGAACCGGACCGGCTCGAGTCCATCCCTAAGTGGAGTCATACTTCATTGTTGCCGAATGTCAAATGAGTATATATTTAACTCAAATGAGTATATGCTTAAAAGGTATGAACATACACAAATGAATATTGAGCATATTATAAATGAGTTTTATATTAAACTCAAATTAGTATAAATATAAAGCGCAAAATGAATGAGCATACACAAATGAGCTTTTGAATTTTTGATACTGATTTTGTAAGTTATGCATGCTCATTTGGTACCGTTTTATGCTCATTTTAAATTGTTGCACATTTCAAACGTATCTTCCTACATTAGAGTCACATATTGAAATTATAGACATAATTTAAGAACTTTTTATAAACGAAAAAACAATAAGAAGAAAGTGAATTAAAAAATATGAAGCAGAGAACACTAATGCTCATTCAAGAGAATCCGTATTATTCACCAAAATTACAAAATTACCACCAACTGTACGGCTGACACCGTACAACCGGTTGTATAATATACGCTTCTCATTTTTGTAGGGAGCCCGTTAGTAGTAGGGGTGGACTCGGGTCCGGGTCGGGCCACCCGGCCCAAGTCCATCCATAGTGAGTAGTGGTTATGATGTCATGTTCACTTATATGAATTCATAAAACTATTTCGTTGGATTCATTTGTGTAACCAGGACTCACTAAATTCTTGGAGCAATCAAGAAAAGAAGTCATTCATCTAACTTTATAATAAAATCTAACACAAAATGAGGGACTTGGATAATAAAATACATTTTGTCTATATACATAAAAAAAAAACCTACACAAACAACTATTCCCTTTCAAAAACCAGTATAGAACCGTTGCTAAACCATCAACTCATCAAGAGCCGGGACCAGTGGTATAACTACACTGTCACCCACTCCCCTGCTACTGCCCCACACCACAATTCAGGTGTGGTGTATAACTCACTTGGCAAGCTTATCCACGGACTTGAAAGTAGTACTCAAATATTCCGTATATCACAAAAAACAGTTTGAGAACTAAATAATCTTGGATGCGCTTGGACTCGTAGGTCCGTAATGTTAAATTAACTCATCCCCTTGTATAGTTAACGCTTATACAAAAAGCATGAAAAAGCAAGGTGAAAGAACCATTCGTTTTAGCTTCAAGCAAAGCTGTCCTATCAATAACTCACTTGACTTGACAAAACCTCAGAATGGATAAAAGCTCAAAACCATTCTCTTAAATGATCCTTCAAAATTGGAAAATGATTAAGCACCAATGGTCTGATAATCTGATTCATTTATGTGCCATAACTACGATCTCCCGCATCTCCAAGTCCGGGGATTATAAACCTGAAAATTGTAGTAGGTGCAATTGGTGAAATTAGTAAAGGTCCCAACTCCAAACCTCGTGTTGTTAAGTTAGCAATTAAAAGAAATGCTTTGAGCAAAGAAATACCCTTTCTCATTAACTTCAGAGTCAATAATACCAGCATAAACTTGAAGTCTGAAGGTTCACATAAGAAATAATAATGTCATCTGAGTCAATCATTAATAGCTTCGTTCTTTAACTTAGTAGACTTCAATCAAGTCGAAAATCTTACCCTGGAAATTTCTCACCGAGCTTTTGAAGAGCTGGAGGGGAAGCAACTGCAGATATCTGTAAGAAGCAGTTCATTTAGCTATATCACAACAAACAGAGCCTAAATATAGTCCTAGCAATTGCTTTCCCTAGAGAAAAGTGGTGTGATTGAATAGGAAAGGGATGTGAGCCCAGCCAAATAGCCAATAATTGGTGCACATTAAAATCCATCAGAAGCAGCCCTTTTGCATCTGATATGCTTGAAAGAAGTGAGCTTTTTAATTACCAGTTTGATTTGTTTGTTATTGACCCCGCGTTTCTTTATCAATTCAAGAGCAGCAACTACAGTGCCACCTAAAAACATGTAAAGATGTGCACATTAAGTTAGTTGTTAGTTATTATAAACTCCAATGGTGATAGTATTTGTGCATTAGTTGCCTAGTTGGTATATCATATCCGCCCACAGTACGAAACCACAAGTTCAACCCCCCATCTGCTCATTTGAATATTCACTCTCAATGTTAGGACAGATCCCATGCTAGAAATAATTAAGGTATGATGATCTATGCATGAAGCCATGAATATCAAATAAGATATATCATCAGGCCGAGAAACAATTTTAACAAACAGTTTTTAATGTAGAACTTCCTAGGTTCAAATAAGAAACTGTATTGTTTATCTTGAAAGATAGCAAATCCTACAATAACTAGTCCTCTCTCATTCCAATCAAGGTACAAGGTTTTACAACTAATGAAAACCCTAAAACTTATTCCCAAGATAGTCCCTCTGTCCCTAATGAAGCTCCCTTTTTGACTTCAAACGGTTTTTAATCAGGTGAAAACTTTAGTTGAAATTTATTAAGTGGAAAGGGCAAAATTGTCAACCACATAACATTTCCTAAAAAAGAAAGAGACAAGTTTGGGGTGCATTGATAAGAAAGAATGGAGATAAAGAAGGGACAGGAGGAGAAGTTTGAAGTAATTGACTAAACCTGAATAATGCTTGGCTTTATATGTATTTTAGTTAAAAATGGAAGTTGACTTTTAAAACCAGACACTTTCTTATTGGACAAAAAAAGTTGCATGACCCTCTTTGTTGGAAGAGGAGTATTATTTATAGTTTTAAATGGATATAAGCATGTGGTGTGATATTCTCAGTGAGAAAACTTTCACTATGCAAATAATCTTTGGACCAGAAGTAAACGGATCTTTACCAGTAGCCAGCATAGGGTCAACAACAAAGACACGAGAACCATCTGGAAATTTGTCAGGTAGCCTGATGGATCCACATGAAAGGTAGTGAGAAAACTTGTAGATAAGGTTATTTAAATGCATTTCATGTTCAACTATACCAGTAAGAATTATGCAAGAGGCAAAAAAAGAGGCTTAAAGGTGTAGTGTAGCACACTAATATTATGTAACACATTGAAGGGCCACCAACAATGGAAGAAAATATTTCCAGCTTTGAGAAGAATGCCTACTTGTTCAAGTATATAGTTGGCTGAAGGGTTTCTTCATCTCTGCTAATTCCTTCAATTTGAATTGAAGACAAATACCAACATAGTAGTGGTCAACAACACATAAGATAAAAAATAAAGATCATAAATTGAGAGTGAATTGTTGAGTACTCCATATAAAAATAAGAACATTAGGTACAATTAGGATAATAACTGCTGTTGTTTTTAAAGGAGGATAATAACTACTGTTATCATTATTCTTATTACTATTATAGTATTTTTAACATATTATTGTTGTTGTTGTTTTACAAATGCCATGTGTACAAGAATTGTAAATGCATAGGATAAAATTTCATACATTACCTATTGTGTTGTTGTGATAGCATAGGTCAAACAAATAGACAAATTGCAAGGATTGTCAGACTCGCTTACCCAGATGATACGTTTTTGTTGCTGGCAGGATAGATGATGCATACTCTGCAAGAGCTAGGCCAGCTCTCAAGATAGGAACTATCTGAAAATGAGGCGACAGAAAGTTACGTAAGTATAAACTAAAGGTGGAATAATAGTCATAGGACATTTGGAATTTAGGACCACTTCTTGAAGATGGGATTGATACTGAAAAAATGCAATACTAACCGCAACAGGTTCCCTTGGATCAATAAACTCAACAGATGCAATAGCCATCGGTGTATGAATCTCACCAGTTATGGTTGGCTGGAAATAATGGTAAAGAGTAATATCAGCACTGCAAGAAAGAAGGTCCTACTAATTTGTCAGAGAATGTGTTATAAAAGCATGATAACGTAATCCCTTAATCCTAACAAAGTAATCCTTTGTTCGAATTATTCCAGTCAACCATCAGTGCATCCAGCATCTCAATGTAACTCACCAACCAATCTCTTGATGCTTCATACATCAACAATCTTCCTAGCTCAGCCATTGCATTTTCTGTTATTGTAATCAAAGAAAAAGGTTAAAATGGTTCATGAGAAATTAGATCATTTGATTTGGAAAATAAAAGTGGGGGAGCTAAAAGTAACATTCATGAAAGTCGAACAGTAGAAGGCATGCTGAGATGTGATGGAGTATATAACAGGTACTACTTAATGCATCCAAAACATGAAGCATTTGGGAAAAAGATCACATGGTTGATGAAACATTTTGAGCACCTAATTTGAAAATTAAGAGTAGATGCGCTAACAATAACACTACTCTATGTAAAAGGCACGCTGAAATTAGGGTTCATACCAAGTACTACCCAATGTATCCAAAACAAGCAGCATTTGGAAAACACAGAAATGTCAGCCATTACATGATAATAATATATTCTAAAAAAATGCAAAGTTTGCAATTTTACATTTGAAATGATTTTATATGCAAAAGTGAATGAAACAAACCACAGGAAGAATGCATGCAAAGCTAAAAGAATAAGTATATGAACATATTCTAAATCAAATGCAGCAGACAGCCACACATATATTGTACTTTGAAGTTTTAAGTAGACTGGAATGTTTATACACAAATAAATCAGCATTTCTTACTTTCAGCATTAAACACATGAACAAAAATCCAAATAAATTCGAGAAACTGTTGAAATTCAACCAATTGGTGAATTAAATAAAAAAATCACGTACTGAATATTGGACAAGGCGTCTGCTCATTCCGGAGAACAGAAACCCAGTGTTTTATCAAAGGATGCGGCGGAACAATCACCTAAAGCATTGAACAGAGTTAATCTCATTCAAATCACATCAATACTGATCCTACATTTTCTCCGGACGCATTATCTAGGAAGCCAAACATAACGCAAGTAACTCACCAGCATTCGCTCTTCAGACATTGTTCTCTTCTCCGACGTTGTCGCACACTTCAGTGCGCCGCCGACCCTTCTTCGCCCACTATCTTGAAACAAAATCTCAGTCTGACATATATGAGCAATGGAATTAATAAAAATTGCTGCAGCAGCAAAATGAATCTTCATTTACATGTGTGTGTAGATTAGTTGAGGCATACCTTGAGATGGAGCTGGGGTAAGAAGAGGGAATGATTCGGTGAGGGGGCGATTAGGCGATTATATGCAGAGGAGGGAGGACAAATTGCCGAAGTACGGCGGTAATTGAGGTTGGGAACAATATTAAGACGGCAATGAACCGCCATTTTAGACAAAGAGCATCAAAGCCGCGATGATTGGATATTGTTGTTTGGGTCGACGAAGAAGGTCGTACAGTAACTACAGGTAGGGGCGTCCTTATGTACAGGGACGCCATTTAAGGGATAATTGATATGACGAAGGTAAGAAAAAAATAGAAATTTAAATACAAGAAATTACTCGAGGAGAAAAAATATTTTGGATTTTTAAGAGAAAAACATTTATTTTATCCTCTGAATATGAAAGTAACATACTTTATTTTCGGGAGAACTACCAAATAAGCTCTCAAACTTTCATAAAAAGTTAAAATAAGTCCGTTTATAGGAGGCTCTATCCGGCCGTCGATATTTGGGGCGCTTTCCGTTGGAACTTTTCGATGAAAGTTTTTGAGCATCTTCTTCATTAAATCTAGTTTACACATACCAAATTTCAGCTAAGAATTCAATCGGGAAGGCAGTCAAATGAATTTTTGAAGATAACTGCGCAGTTAGGCAGCGCAGTATATTTCAGAAAATCATTTGACTTCCTTCTAGATTGAATTTTTAGCTGAAATTTGGTATGGGTAAACTAGACTTAATGAAGAAGATGCTCAAAAAAATTCATCAAAAAAATCCACCGGAAACCGCCCCAAATGACGACAGCCGGACAAAACCTCACGTAAAAGAGCTTATTTGCACTTTTTACGAAAGTTCGAGGGTTTATTTGATAGTTCTCCCTTTTTTTGAAAGGGAAAATAACATACTCTAATTTAAGAAAAAACATAGTAATCGTTTTTAGAATTTTGCATTGTTTTTACTTAGAATTTTCCCTTTAAGAAAAAACATAGTGAAAAACTTGCCGAAAGAAATGGTATGGTCTATGCAGATTTTTTTATTCGGGGCAAACACTTATTTCATATGTCGATTCATGTTAATCGATAACAATCTCTTTTGAAACTAGGACTGAGTTGTTGTTATTGTTCTCCTTTTTTCTTTCTTTCAATTATCTTAAAATTACAATGAATTTGTTCAAGTTTCTTATCTCTCTTATCATCCTATAGTTAATTAGTTATCTTAAATTGTATTACCTCCGTCCCAATGGACTTTGCATTCCTTAAGTTAGGTGAGAAATAAGAATAGTAAAAATTGTGTGGTTCAAATTTGTGCAGAGGAGAGAGAAATGAGTAGAACCACAAAATAGTTACTTTAATGGGAAAGTAACAGAGTTTTTGGGGACAACCAAAAAAGAAAAAATTGCAAAGTCCAGTGAGACGGAGGGAGTATATCAATTTAGGGAAAAATGTCAAATAGTGCCTCGTATTCTACCTAAAAAGCTAATTGAACTTTTGTACCCAGTAATCACCCAATTAAGCACCACAATTTTAAAAACGCTCATATCACCACCCAATCAATCTCCGAACTATAAAAAACAGGGCCATCTTTTAGCATGTTAATTACGTTAAACATAACAGGGCCCCACTTCTCATGAGCCCCCATATTTATAAGGCACTAGTAGTATTATATTTAGGCCACTAACATTAATTAAATAATTATATAATATAATGTTCTCATAAATTGAAACACTTTACAAAAAAATGTAGAGATTAATTATTTGAAAGAGGGGAAATTACTACATGTAAGTATTTAATTGAATTGCTTAATGAGTATTCTATTGATTTGAGTATAATAAAAATTTAGATCAAGAATTTTTTAGTTTTTTATATTAAAAGAGTGCCTCAAATTTGCATTTAGAATAGAGACCTCCAAATTCATTTGACGGCCCTCATAAAAAACAATCAATGATCATAGTTGGACAACAACTCCTAGCATATTGTCATATTTGGATGACAATGGTCAGATGTATTCTTGCTAGACGTTCAATGCCAGATCCACATTTTCTGAAAGGATACTCGTCAGATCAAGAGAGAAGCCCAATAGCCAGAAGTAAGCGGCAAAGAAAGGCATAGGTCAATGGGGCCCTGCCTATTGTGCTTGCCTACATGGATATATTATAAGCCTTTGAGCGACAGGACGAATGTCCGAGTCAAAGGTCAGCCCGGACCAAGAGTGTTAGTCCTTGAGAACCCCAATTGACCTTTGCTAAAAATTATAAGATAAAATATTTATAATTATATACACTATATCATACTAAGGTTATAAAGGTAAGACATATTCTCATTTTTAATTGAATAGTGATAATATATAACAAGTATAGAAAATAATAATATTGTTCTAAATATACAATTCGTAACAAAAATCAAAATTCATTTTTAGTCGAATAAACAATAGGTGTAACTGTTGGAATAAATCCGATAATATTTTAATCTTTATATTGGAATTATCTAGAGAAATAACTGAGCGGAAGCATATCTGACTTCATAAGAGATGATCCATAGAGATCCGGGAGACAGATGTTAGGGTTTGCGTCTTCTAGTTGATACACCTCGAGAATTATCTCTCTAGCAATGAGATGAAGAAAGACGGAATGACATGCTCAACTAGGGGCATAACCCTTTTATTTATAGAGGGTTGGCATAACCCTAATCAATCCATCATGAATTAGACTAAGCTCACGGGTCTCTACGCATTTGGGCCTTATACCTTATTAAATAACATATTAGCCCACTTAAATTAATATTCATAGGACCACTAATTTTTGGGTCTAAATATAAGATATCATATAACATACAATTAAACCCAATGAATAATGTATTGTGAATATTACATGTAGTATGAGTCCACTAAACTAACAATCTCCCACTTGTGTATACACAATCTTTAATATTGTTTTTTACCCTAGGGGGCGTCTGCGGGGGGCCTGGAGTAATCAGGGCTGAAACTCACTCCATTGAGTTTCAAACCCTTTATGTGCCTAGCAGGTTTCGAACTCGAGACCTCTCACTAGGCACGGTAACCTCGCAACCAGGTAGACTTTAATATTGTATGTTTACTTTAAGAGCTCCAAAATTTTGCTATCAAATTGCAGTTATCTTTAATCTATTTGATCCATTAATTACGTCCAATTACATCAACATAGGACCAAAGAGGTCTTTGTCATATTCGCATAACTAGACCCATCAATGATCACATATATTAATATAATAAATGACATGAATCAAGTATAGGTGTGTAGCGTGGAAATAACATGAAGTGTGATTTGGAATAAAATGTCTATTTCCAACTGGTCCACCTTGAAATTAATAATACAACTGTAATAGTACATAAAACTTTAAACTTTAAACTTTATTTTTGCAGAAAAATAACCTTAGAAATGAACTAACAAAATATAGAAACATTACAAACTCCCACTAAAACTCATAATCCTCAACTGATTTGACACCCATTTGAGCAACATGCTCATGAAACACTTTTGGGTGGTAATCCTTTAGTGAAAGGATCCGCAATCATGGAGTTTGTGCTAATGTGTTCTATAGATAACTTTCCTTCTTGTACTCGTTCTTTAACAGTTTTAAATTTGACCGCAATGTGTTTTGCTTTGGTCAAACTATTGTTGTTCTTAGCATAGAGGACTGCTGACCTATTATCACACAATAGCTTAAGTGGTCTTTCAATGTTGTCAACTATGCGCAGTCAATAAACAAAATCTCGTAGCCATAATGCCTGATTGGATGCCTCGTAACATGCTATAAACTCTACTTCCATGGTGGAAGTAGCTGTTAGAGTCTGCTTGATACTCCTCCAGGAGATAGCTCTTCTAGCTAGAATATAGATGTAGCCTGAAGTGGATTTCAAGGAATATTGACATCCAGCAAAACCAGAGTCAGTATGCCCAATGATCTCAAGCCGATCTGATCTCCGATATGTGAGCATATATTCCTTTGTTCTTTATAAATACCGCATGACCCTTTTGGCTGCTTTCCAATGGTCCATATCCGGTTGCTCAAATATCTGCCTAACATTCCAACGATGTATGCTAAATCAGGTCTTGTACAAACATGAGCATACATCAAACCTCCTACAGCCAAAACATAAGGAATATTCCTCATTTCTTAAGATTCAAAATCACTCTTAGGCCACTACATTAGACTAAATTTGTCTCCCTTCGAAACTAGGGTATCTCCTTGTTTGCAGTCTTGCATGCCAAACCTTTTGAGAACCTTATCGATATAGCTCTTTTGTGAGAGTCCAAGAACACCTTTGGGGCGATCTCGATGTATTTGAATTCCTAATACAAAAGAAGCCTCACCAAGATATTTCATTTCAAAATTCTTTGAAATTAATCTCTTAGTTTCGTGCAATAAGCCTATATCATTGCTAGCAAGCAGTATGTCATCAACATACAAAACCAGGAAAATATATTTACTCCCACTAAACTTGTGTTATATACAATCATCGTTGACATTCGATTGAAAACCAAAAGATATAATGACTTTGTGAAACTTGTGATACCACTGATGAGAAGCTTGCTTGAGCTATAAATGGTTTTCTTTAATTTGCAAATCATTTTCTTTGGATCTCTTGAAACAAAGTTTTCTGGTTGCTCCATATAGATTGATTCCTTAATGTCACCATTGAGAAATGCAGTTTTTACATACATTTGATGAAGCTCAAGATCAAAATGTATCACTAATGCCATTATTGTTCTAAAAGACTCTTTCGAAAATACTGGAGAGAAAGTCTCTTTATAGTCAATTCCTTTCTTTTGAGCGTAGCTTTTAGCAACTAGACGAGCTTTAAACCTTATAACATTGCCTTTTGAATCCCTTTTGATTTTAAATATCCATTTACAACCAATGGGTTTAACACATTCAAGCAATGAGACAAGCTCCCAAACGTCATTGTCACTCATAGACTTCATCTCATCTTTCATGGCATTAATCCATTCTTGAGAGTTAGACCTTTCCATGGCTTGACGGAAGTTGATTGGATCATCTTCCACAAAACCAACATCTGATTCTTGTTCTTGGAGGAAGACAATTATTTCTTCCACCAATTCCCAATTTTCCTCATGTTCTTGGAGAGATATACAATATAATCTTCTGGAATTGCACTTCTCCTCTCTCGAGTGGATCTCCTCAATGACACCTCAGGTTCTTGAGGTTGTTGAGTTTGATCTTCACAAATATTTTCATGTACTTGATTGGGGAGGTTTTCGAGATTGTCCTGAACTGGAGTTGTTTCTTGAACATCATTAGGAATAAAAATATCTTGATCATGTTCAATGACAACTGAAGGAAGAGTAACATGCTCTTAACATGCTCTTTTTCAAGGACAAAATCTCTAACATTATCTCCCCACCCCCAAACTCAATATCCTCAAACAGTCGAACATTACCCATCTCAAAAATAGTCCTGGTAGTGGGATCATAAAACTTATACCCCCTTGACTTCTCAGAGTATCCTACAAAATAGCTACTAATTTTCATTTGGCCTATAAGGCCTCATCTCGACAACCCCAAACATGGAAATGATTTATACCGGGGTTCTTTCCAGTCCAAATTCCATAAGGGGTTTTAGTTGTAGCTTTAGTGGGAACTCTGTTGAGTATGTAAGCTGCAGTTTTCAGTGTCTCTCCCCTGAGTGAATCTGGTAAAGTAGTATCACAAATCATACTCCTAATCATGTCCTTCAATGTGCAGTTTCGTTTCTTAGCAACACCATTCATGCTAGGAGTTCCTGGCATGGTGTGCTGAAGAACAATCTCACACTCCTCTAGGAATTTAGCAAAGGCCATGGACGTTGTTCAAAGGAACCATCATATCTATCATAGTATTCATCACCACGGTCATATCTAACGGTGTTTATTCTTTTGCCTGGTTGATTTTCAACTTCAGCCTTATAAGATTTGAACACGTCTATTGATTGAGACTTTTCATGAATGAGGTAAAAGTAATCATAACGAGAGTAATCATCTATGAATGTGATAAAATATATTTGAGCATTTCTACATGGTGTAGGAAATGGTCCACAAATGTCTCTATATATCAATTCTAATATATCTGAAGCTCTCTCGACACCTAATCTCCTTTTGTTCGTTTGTTTTCCCTTAACACACTCAACACAAATGTCAGAATTGGAGGAGTCAAGGGAATCGAGAATTCCATCTCACACAAGTCTCTGAATTCTTTGTTCAAAAATATGTCCTAAACGCTTATGCCAAAGTGATAATGAATTCTCATTGGCTAATTTTCTTTTAGTACCACGAGTACTTAAATGTAAGGTTTCATTATATGAGCCAATTATATCAAGTGAATATGAATTATCATAAACTGATAAAAGACCAACACCAATAAGTTTTGAATCTTGATATAGACTAAACTAACTATTTCCAAATGAACAAGAATAACCAAATTTGTCCAATGCAGAAATATAAATTAAATTCTGCCTAAATGACGGAACAACAAATGTGTCTTTCAAATCCAAATAAAAACTTGACTTTAATAATAATAATAATCTAAAAACACCAATAACCTCAACTTCAACCCGTTTTCCATCACCAACATAAATGTATCTTTCACCATCAATTGGTTTTCGGCAGCTCAGGCAACCCTGCATATATAAACTTATGTGAGTAATAGCACCAGAATCTACCCACCAAGTGTCTTTGGGTACCCAAATTAAATTAACCTCAGAACAAACAAGAGCAAGAGACATATCCTTTTTCGCACGCCAGACGTGGTACTTAATTAGTGCAGTTCTTTTTCTTGTGATTAGTCCCTTTGTAAAAGAAGCATCCAGATTCCTTAATTTCTTCCTTAGTTTCCTTATGATGCTTTCTTTGAGGCTGAATTTACAGCTTCCTTAATTTTCCTTTTCTTGCTGCTCTTATAGGTAGATGCCAAATGAACACTTTCAGTCTTTTCTTGCTTTATTCTTTCTTCCTCTTGAACACAATGAGAAATTAGCTCATTGAGAGCCCATTTCTCCTTAATGCAATTGTAACTGACTTTAAATTGGTTAAATTGAGAAGGAAGAGAGATCAAAACTAAATACACAAGCAACTTCTCAGGTAAAATTAGCTTTAGTGAACTTAATTTTGAAGCAATGTGAGACATTTCCAAAATTGTACTCCCTTATGTTCCCTTTTCCTTTATACTTCACGAAAACAAGATTGCTGAAAAGATTACTAGTTTCCGCCTTTTCATTTTTACCAAAATGCTTTCAAATTCGGCAAGGAACGATTTGACATCAGCCTCATCAGACATTGTGTCCCTGAAAGATTTTGGAATTGCACGTCTCATGATCATTAGACTCATGCAGTTTGAGCGTTCCCACCTCTCCATCTCCCTCTTTTCATCAAGGGTAGATGTATCCTTAAGAGCAGTATGTTTCTCAGTCCGGAGTGCAAGGTCTAGATCCATGCAACCGAGAACAATCACAACGTTCTCTTTCCATTCCTTAAAATTCATGTCGTTAAACATAGGGATGCTATTAATATTAGCAGATATTGTACCAGCAGAATTGTTGACTGAAAGAGAACAAAAAATAATATAAATGACATGCTCTAGAAACTTAAATAAACTTGATAATTAATTTTAAATTTAAATATTAGCAATCTTCATCACAAGATACCTAGCGCAACGTCCAATCCTGTCTTTGAACATGAATTAAACTTCCAAGTGGTACTCTTGGTGTAATAATAAAACTTTGATAAAAAAATCATGTCAAATACTAAGCCTCTCTTTGGACCGACTTAATAGTCACATGAAAACCTCATAATTATCACAAATCTTATTATCACAAATGTACTTAGATTTTGGCCAAATAATAACCTTCCTTTGGGCCGATTATTATCCGCATGAAATAAGAAAGCACACAATCATCTTAATATATGAGTCAAATAATTTCAATAAGAGAGACTACTTTGACAGCATGTTGTGTCAATTAACCAACCCAAATATTAGGCATGGTAATGTTAAATAAAGAAATTGAAAAATAAAATTGGGCGAAATTTTCTGAGTCGCTTGCAAATGTGTTATGTGTAACGATAATTTGTAAACCCCGTACCCAATCGTCGTGCGATCGCAAAATAGTTTTATACACCCATAACACATAATACATATTTTTCATCCCACAAAACACAATGACCAAAAAAATAATCAATTCCAGTAATGTCCAAATCATGTATTTCTGATAGAACTAATATGTTGGCCGTAATTACATATAGGTATTTAATTAACAAAGTCAGTTAATTGACAAAAAATAATATAAATGACATGCTCTAGAAACTTAAATAAACTTGATAATTAATTTTAAATTTAAATATTAGCAATCTCCATCACAAGATATATAGCGCAAACTCGCAAAGTCATGGCCTGGAGCGGTTCATGAAAATCATGGCCCGGAACCGGCCCGCCAGAACCGCCAAACCGGGCTAAAGCCCGAAACCGGCCATCCAGGCCTGAGCCGGTCCGATTCCGGGCCAGTTTGGCCCGACCCAGTCCACCCCTACCCTAACTCCCTAAGCATATTTAAGCCTACAATTTACAAAAACGTGAAATTCGCCGTTTGAAACTTTGCAACCGATCTTTTGTGAGTGGGACACCGAGTGTTTAGCACTTTAGCTTTACGAAAAAACGAAAAAGCATGCTTTGAGCATAAGCTTTGTTTTTCTGAAGGAGCATAAGCTTTGTTAATTTTCCATTTCTTTGAAGTTTTTTCAGTATAAAGCAAAAGAACTGATTTTCATCTTTCAAGGTATTTGAACTTGTAACTTTACATGTCTTCATATGTCTGTGTGTTGATAGCTTGGTGCAATTTCATTTATTATTATAACTTTCTTTCAAAATGGTAGAGTATGCAATTTTACTAGAAAATCACCAATTTCATTGGATATAGGGGATGTTTGGATCTGATTTTTAAAACTGTTTCTGCTCCTCCACAGAATAGAAGTAGAAGTTGGAGTGTTTGGGTGAAAGTGCAAAAGTGATTCTGGTGCTCTAATTTACTCCTAGAATCAATTTTTTTAGAAGCTGGGGGAGACCAGCTTCTGAAAACTGATTTTGATTCTACTTCTACTTTAAAAAAGAAGCAGAATCAGAATTGGTTCCAAACACCCCCACATTGGTGAGTAATTTTATATTCCGTATATTTTTTATAGACCTAGATTTAATATGTTGGGAACTAGTTGAGATTTTTTTTTAGGCCTTAATAATTGGTGAAAATCGGCCAAGGAACTATTGTCTGATTATGTTTTGAGAATCAGCCACATAGTAAAAGAATAGAATAGTCAAACCAGGAACACCATGCAAGAAATTTCCAAATCGAGAAGTTAAAGAACTTTAAACAGTAGAACATGGAGGAATCCTGATAAATGTTCAGCATTATCCACACCCAAAACAAAATAAAAATTGTCTTAATTATGAACTGATGAAACAAGACTGAAAGGCCAACCGCTTCTTTTCATAGTCCCCTACATGCAAAGGCATGATTAGCTGCAAACTTAGATTTCACCATCCCAGAGTTCTTCAAGATTTTTGTATGAGCCATAGGTCTCACTCACAAAAGTTGTGCCTCTAATCAGTCTTGCCTGCAAATATTATTTTAGCCAGTTATGGCACTTATGTGATGCCACCATTTTCTCGACAACGACAACCATATACTCAAAAAAATACTTTTTTTAAAAGATGGGCTTTTGAAAAGAGTACGTAATTATTATTCTCGCCTATACTTCTATAGGAGTAAAAATCATGAGAGAGAGCAAATAATTAATTAAATATGAAAAGGAAAAATTATCTAAAATTCTTAATTGATCACTCCCTTGGTCCCAAAATGAATTTCATGCTTCTTTTTTCTCCCAAAATAAATTTCCCTTTCCTTTTTAAAAGAGATTGTGTGGTTTACATTGTCTCTTTCTTTCTTTGGAGAAAGCTGCACCATTTTTACTTTCTTGTTCCCAGTGCCAAGTCAAAACATGATACTCCTATAATAATGGGACAGACGGAGTACTATTATGAAAGAATTAAATAAGCGCTTCTTGCCTGCTCAATTTCAGAGAACTTGGCCATTAGGTCATCAGGTATAGACCAGTCAAAGACGTCAAAGTTCTCTTTGATCCGTCGTTCATTTGTGCTTTTGGGAAGCACACTGTTTCCCATCTGCAAGCCCCAGCGAAGACAAACTTGTGCAGGGGTTTTCCCCAACTTCTCAGCAACCGAGAGCACAACTGGATGAGTAATCACATTACTCTTGATCCATGTAGTGCCTGGAGAACCTAGTGGTGAATATGCCTGAAAGAAAGAGAAAAAAATTACTACAATAAGGTGTTGTTTGAATCAACCATCTATAGTACACAACATTGATAAAATCTTCATACGGCCCACCAACTGAAATGAATGATAATGAATGATAAAACTCACAGAGAGGTGAACTCCTTTTGATTTACAGAACTCTCGCAGTTTGCTTTGCTGCCAAGAAGGATGGCATTCCACCTGATTAACAGCAGGAGGAACACGGGCAACTTCCAGAAGATCCCCCAGCTTCTTTGTCGAGAAATTACTCACTCCGATGGCTCTGGCTTTACCAGAGTCATGTAGTGCTTCCATGGCTTTCCAAGTCGCAGGTATATCGGTTGGTGCAAGGTTTTCAGGGGCAAAGCCTACCGAGTCCTTCTTCATCCGTACAGGCCAATGTATCTACAAAAAAGGATCTAATCAAGCAAAACCAAACCAATTCAAACAATACTACACAGTTTCCCAGTCGATGGGGTCAGTTAAATACGAAAAAAATACTGAATAAGAACAGAATATATACTCTGTATATGGAGTTCAATTTACCTCACAAACATTTTCATCTAGAAGCTCAGGGCTTGTTCAGTATCACTGTCAGTTTTCTGTTTTGTGTTTTACGATTGTAAGAGTTATAACTGGTATGAAATAGGTTATCTAATGAACTGCCAACAAACAGCAGAAAAACACTTTTTCTGGTTTTCATAATTTTGTTTGGCTGAAAAATAACCAGAAAACGAGCAGGTTACAATAATGAACGAGCCCTCAGATAGAATAAATGATCTTCGATATGTATTCTGTTATATACCGAAATTTCTAGAGTATCATTTTGTTGTCATTCCATAAAATAGTCCGATGACAATCTGAATTAAAAAGTACTGGAATTTAAACTAGGAGAACCTGTGAATGTTAGAAAGGTGAAGGTTACTAAAACATATTGAAGAGCCATACATACAAGGAACAAATCAATGTAACCAAGTTGCAAGTCTTGCAGAGTTTGGTTTAGTGCAACTGGTACATCTTCTGGTACGTGATCCCTACACCTGCAATTCCAGATTAAGAGAACGGGTACTAAGATTTTAGAGAATGGATGTAACATATAAGATTAGGTACACCTGGTATCTTATAAATGCCACATGGTCTAAGAAAACGGATATTACATTAGGTGGGTACCGTCAATTTCAGATGCCAAAAGATTAATGTATAAAGACAAGTGTAAACCCATTTTAAAATCTGTTATGACAGAGAAATTAAGTGAGTATTTGCATGCTTGAACGAGGAATAGAGACATGCTCAATCAAATAATGTATTCACTGTTTAACACAAGTCAAATAGTCCTAAACCTCTATGGGCTATGGCAACTACTATCTATACTCTAGCAAAAAAACTTCAATGCTGTAAATGTGATCTTGACTCCTTACTGTTGACTTCATCAAGTGGCCAATTAACTTCCAAGTTCTAACTACTGAAAAGAATATATAAATATGTGAGTGCATTGTACACAGATTCACATGGTGACCGGGAAGAGGAATATCTTAGATACCATTAGTTCTTGTCTTCTTGAATGGGATAAAGCAAAGCTATGTCAGAAACAGCTTAATAGTTATATGGTACCATATAATACCAGAGTTTGGAGGTAATGAACAAATCTTCCCTCTTAACCACACCATCTGCAAACAGCTTCTTCAGAACTTCACCAATCTTGAAATAGTAAAATAAAATTAGCTAGCAAAAAAAGAGTGTAAGAAAGAGACAAATTAAAATCAGTCCTACACCACTTATAGTTTAGATGTAACATCGTAATCCCCAGCTAGGCATTAAAAAACGTTCAGGAGTCCATGATGTAAGCATATATTTAGAGCTAACAATATTTTAGGCACAAAATTAACATTGAGCACAAATTCCAATTAGGATGATCACTTATCCTTTATGGTGAGAACACGAAGCACAACTCCAATACTTAACATCATTATGGATTACCAATGTTGGCTCTCACATGAAATATGAAAGCAAAGGGTTCAACAATGGACATCTATAAGCTTTTCATTAATAAATATTAATAAATATTTATAATATGAAAGTTATATATTTCTTAACGACGCAGAACTTATCAGTATAAAGAGATACCGCAGATGAACTGCTCCACAACGAACCCGAGCCTTAGAAATAAAAAGCGCAAGGAGTACACAAATTCTAATTAGAATGATCACTTGTCCTTTATAGAGAGAACAAGAAGCACTGCTCCAATAGTTTAAATCATCACAGATTACCACATTGTTGGCTCAAAAATGAAATATGAAAGCACAAGGTTCAAAGTTCAAACATATGTTTAATGATGCAGAACTGAGAAGTAGAAATAAACACCCCAGAAGTACTGTTCCAACACAAACCAGAGCATAAACCTCAAATCAGTGAGGTATATGTAAACTAAGAAATTATCCTATCCTATTGGATCATAAAGAATATAAAAAAAGTACTGCCCTATATAGTAGAATGCAGGATATAAATTGTCCATGTGTGATATTTTTAGGTAAAATACTGAGCACCAAATACCTCTTTCTCGTTGTTATAAGCTCGAGCACCATCAATGTGGCGATATCCAGCCTGCAAAGTAAGTAAATGTGATTGTTTGGTCAGGCCTATCAAGACTTTGACTTGGAAGACCATTATGCACTTCCTAAAGCATCAAGAAATTGCTGATACATAACTTTGTTTTTCATTTTCGATCACCACATGACATAAATTATTACGGAGTATTATATAATGAATGAATAATATTGATTTTTTGGGAAAGAAATTTAGGCTAAATGTGCTATTTTTCAGGCTGCTGATATAAAATCAAATCATTGCCTTACCACCTTACATCATAAGAGACAAGTATTGTAGTTTATAAGAAAACAACAGTTGATAGCTCTTGAAAATTTGAGCTATGAACCCAAGATGGGGATGATGAGTGAAGGAAAACACAGATCTGGTAATGTAGAGGTAAAAGTGCAAGATGTAACTATGTAAGTCTCCTATACACACAAAGCTACTCATGCAAGAGAACTACAATGGCCCACACTCTAGGACGGTGGGCCAACCTCATTGATGGAGTGATGCAAGTCAACACTAGGTCACCCACGGGCCAATCTTGTAGCCAACTAGTATGTATGCCATTTCGAGCCCCCCCCCCCCCCCCCCCCCCCTCCTCTAGAACAACAATGCAGTTCCTGACAGAGATAAACACAAATACTTCACCAAACTGAAGTATTGTCCTATTGGGCACACAGAGTCTACAAAGCCACTCATGCAAGAGAACTACAATGGCCCACACCATAGGACAGTGGGCCAACCTCTTTGATGGAGTTATGGAAAGTCAACACCAGGTCACCCATGGGCCAATCTTGTAGCCCAACTAGCATGTACGCCATCACGATCTCCCCCCGTCGAGAACAACAATGCAGTTCCCAACAGAAGTACAAGACGATCTTCACCAAAATGAAGGCACTCAGAGTCTAACTTACGTGTACGGCACGAGAAATATATAAAATAAGAAATCAACTTTTTATTCAACCATATAACTATATAAGATTCATTATGCTAAACTAGAACTGTTTCCTGTTACTGATATTTCTGTTGACTCAGAAGTCAGAAGCTGGCTACAAGTCCTATTGTGCATCCGTGCATCTCAGGGTCTGGAAAGAGGTACCAAGTGTGGTGTGGGTCAAACCAAGAACAGGCCAATGGAAAGTGAATGCAAGACATAGAAGTGATCAGTCCTTTACAATTTGCAAAGTCATGCCCCTAATCCTTAGACCACAAACAGACTGCATCAAATTTAGAGTGGCAGGTGGATGCTAAAGTCAACGCCTGCACGAAGCAGCAATAACTAAATGAAACCTGCAACCACTTCACAAGGGTTCCCACTGGACAATCTTAGGCTTAGCAGAAACAATGACAGCATCGCCTCTTAGAGCTGAGCTCATATCCTGCAAAGTCCATTCTCTTTTTACTTCTTCTCTGTCTACCTTTTCCCCTTTTTTTGAACCACAAATTGGGAAGAAAAATGAAGAAATGAAGGATGAGACACAAGTTACAAACCTCCAACATATACAACACTACTCAAGGTTGAGAACTACAGCGTACAGCACTCTAGGCTGATTGGTTGAGATCCTGGATAGCTGGTCTACATTTCTATATCTTAATGCATGAACGAATAGCACATAACTTAGTATTTTTTTACTTCTAATAAAGAATCAATTACAACACTTAGAGATCTAGCATTCTAGCTAGATCGCTTTGTAGGCTTACAGATTATGATTGAGATGAGACTTCATTTGGAAATAGTACAAAAATACACCTTTAAGTTCAAAAGAGATTTCATTTGCCAGTACAAGACTATTTTACAGAACACGGACAAAATTATCATCAAGTGGCCTTTTCATAACGGCTAATTCAATGAATTCTATACACGCACAGACTACACTGTTGGAAAACAATAAAAAGGGGCCTAATATGTAATTAATTAAAATGTGTTTACCATCAGATAAATAATACAGTGGCTATTCATGAAATAATAAAAGTGTAGATACTGGGATAATATATTTCTTTTGGTGACGGGTCAAATTAAATATATTATACTAAAGTGATACAACGGTTATGACCCCCGATGCATGTAAATAACGAGATAATTGTAACGACATAGTAACGGAAAATAGCCTAATAAATTATTCTACTTATTGTAGCAATAATGTAGGAATTAGAAAGGTTAACCGTTACTATTCTCAAATTAGTCCTATAAATACCCATCAATTATAGGATTAAGCTTTATCTCATAAGCTACATAGCATTGGAAGGTTAGGCCGATCAATCGTGTTGGATTCCTAAGTCTTCCTAAAGTGTTAATGCAAATGAATTCTCAAGGTATTGTTCTAATCTTATTTCATACATATTTGATTTCATGGATTTATATGGATTTAGCTATTATATATTTATATATATATTGCATATGGAGCCTTGTTGATATGTATATGAATATCCATCAATTGGTATCAGAGCCTACCATTATAAATTCATGGAATTCATCCTTAATCAGCATATGTATTCATCGATATATTTGGAATTTCATTTGAACTGGTGATATCCGAAGTTTTTTTGTATGAACCGTTTTGATCATGTATGTGCCCGTGATCGTTGGATAAGTGCAGTGATGATTTGTGAGTTTTTTTTTTACCGACCGGAACTTTTCCGCTGCATGTTTAATTGTTACCAGTCAAGTATTTTAAATTTTGTCTATAAAACTTTACTTTAGTATTGATATAATATACTACTGATATAAAATTGTGGTATCATATCAATAATTGAGTGTATAGGCATATATGGTACTATTGAATAGTAATTGTACTCCATTCTTACTCGTAGTGGATAATTTTTTTTAAGCTATATGAAATGGTTTATGCCCTTTATTTGCAAGGGTGCAGTCTAATCCTATGAACATACATGCTTACACATATACTCGTATTAGTATATATAATGCTGCTATATTATGAATTAAGTCATCTTTTTAGACCTTTAATGATATAGTACGACTGTATTGAGTTGTGAGTTCATTGGTTATTGGATTTTGAATCAAGTTGATGTTTGAAAGTACTCCGTATTAAGTATGTTTATTAAGAAAGAACCGTTTCATGTATGTATAATTATTGATTGATTAATGATTTGTTAATTTTTTTTTACTTCCCGCTGCATGTCTCAATCTTTAATGCTTCATTTTGGCATGAATTTTTTTGGCCTCTGCATTAATACTGCTAAACTGTTACGGAGTAATTGAATATTTTATTCACAAGTGGAATTTGTCTAGCACTAGCTATGTCAAGATTGGCAAGCGTTTTTTTTGTATTTCTTTAATGCTCGGATGTAACAAGTATGTTTGCATTGAATTGTGTCTGGGTGAATTTTTGTTTTTTTTTCAAATTTGCTTTCATTAAAGAATTTTTTTTTTTTTTTTTTGAATCAAGTCAATTCAATGAAATATCAATTGTCGTTGTTCATGTGCAAATCTTTTCGAAGTTATTTGCCGCACTTATTTTCGAAGTTATACACTACGTATATTTTTGAAGGGAAATTGTAAAATAAAAGGAAGTTTAATATTTAAAATGAGTATATAGAAACAATATGTCACCAAAGTGATCCTATTGTGTAAGTTGCTCATATAAAATAGTAAACATAGTATATATAGTTCAAGTAAATATTAATCGGCCCAAAGGAAGATTAATATTTTATCAAGTTATATATATACATTTTGGTAATAATAAATATATAACAATTATAAGGCTTCACTTTAAAAGAAAAAAAAAAATCAACCCAAAGGTGGATTTTTCTTTTATATGTATTATTGTTATATTTTATTGTTACAACAAGAGTACCACTAGCAATTAGTATTATTGTCCAAAGATGAAATACTAATGGTGCATTTGGTATCTTGTGATGGGTTAAAATCATTTTACAATTTCACTAAAACATATGTTTGTTATCCTTGTTCTTTCCACAGTTAATTTTGCGAGCATATCTGCCAATCTCAACTCCATCCCTGTCCTAAATGGTACTAATTTTAAGGAATGGAAAGAAAATATTCTAATAACTTTGGGCTGCATGGATCTTGACTTAGCATTAAGGGTAGAGCAACCCGCTTCTCTTACGGATGCTAGTACCCAAGATGAAAAAAGGTACTATGAGAAATGGGATCGCTCGAATCGCTTAAGTCTTATGATCATAAAGCGTGGCATTCCAGAATCCTTTAGGGGAGCTGTATCCGATGAGGTTACTAATGCCAAGGATTTCCTTTCTGAAATTGAGAAACGTTTTGTTAAAAGCGATAAGGCGGAAATAAGCATGTTGTTAAAAGACTTTACTTCCAAAAGGTATTCAGGAAAAGGAAATATAAGGGAGTATATTATGGAAATGTCTTATATTGTTTCTAGGCTCAAGACACTTAAGATTGAGATATCGGAAGATGTTCTCGTACACATAGTCTTGAACTCTCTTCCTATTGCATTTGATCCTTTTAAAGTTAGTTATAACTGCCAGAAGGAGAAGTGGTCTCTTAATGAGCTCATTTCATATTGCGTGCAAGAGGAAGAGAGGATGAAACAAAATAAGACAGAAAGTGCTCACTTGGCTAGTACCTCTAAGGATAAGGGTAAAAAGAGGAATAGAACTCCCATTAAGAATGAAGCTGCTAAAGGTCCAGTACAGAAGAAACATAAGGAAGGTGAAACAACTTGTTTCTTCTGTAAGAAGTCTGGACACATGAAGAAGGATTGTACCAAGTATCACGCTTGGAAAGTGAAGAAAGGTACGGTCCTTACCTTGGTTTGTACTGAAAACAATTTAGCTTCAGTGCCTAGAAATACTTGGTGGTTAGACTCCGGTTCAACATCTAACATCAGTATTTCTATGCAGGGTTGTCTGAGCCACCGCAAGCCAAATGATGCTGAAAGATGTGTCTATGTGGGAGATGGCAAAGCGGTGCATGTGGAGGCTATTGGGCATTTTAGATTGTTATTGTCTACTGGTTTCTATTTGGATTTAAAAGACACTTTTGTTGTTCCGTCATTTAGGCGGAATTTGGTTTCTGTTTCTTATTTGGACAAATTGGGTTATCATTGTTCATTTGGAAACTTTCGGTTTCATTTGTCTTTAAATTCAAGTATAGTAGGGACTGGTTCTTTTATGTCATATGACAATCTTTACATGCTTGAAACAATAACTTCATATAATAATGTTTTGAATATTGACACCCGAGGCACTAAGCGAAAGGTTGATAATGCACAATCTGGTTTTTTATGGCACAAACGATTAGGTCACATCTCTAAAAATAGAGTTGAACGTCTTGTGTCTGATGGAACACTTAATTCCATTGATTTTTCTGATTTCAATACTTGTATTGAGTGCATTAAAGGAAAACAAACCAAAATTAAGAAAAAAGGTGCATATAGAGCTATGGATGTCTTAGAATTAATACACACGGATATTTGTGGGCCATTTCCTACTCCTTCATGGAATGGTCAACAATATTTTGTGTCATTCATAGACGATTACTCTAGATATGCATACTTATTTCTTATACATGAAAAATCTCAAGTCTTGGACGTGTTTAAATCTTACAAATCAGAAGTTGAGAATCAACTCAACAAACGCATAAAGAAAGTCAAATCCGACCGTGGTGGTGAATACTATGGGAGGTATGACGGCTCAGGTGAACAACGTCCAGGGCCTTTTGCCAAATTTCTAGAGGAATGTGGGATTGTCCCTCAATACACCATGCCGGGTTCACCTAGCATGAATGGCGTAGCTGAGAGACGTAATAGAACCCTTAAGGAAATGGTAAGAAGTATGATTTCTCATTCTATCTTACCTGAATCCCTCTGGGGTGAGGCATTAAAGACTGCAGCTTACATTCTTAATCGAGTGCCAACTAAAGCAACTACTAAAACACCTTATGAGCTTTGGACGGGTAAAAAGCCTAGTTTAAAGCATTTTCATATTTGGGGTTGTCCAGCCGAGGCAAAGCCGTATAGACCGCATGAAAAGAAACTGGAACCCAAAACAGTTAGTAGTTACTTTATTGGTTACTCGGAACGATCTAGGGGATATAAATTTTATAATCCTGAGGATAAAAATATTTTTGAAACGGGAACTGCCATATTTTTCGAGGATGTTGAGTTTGGGGGGAAGAATAAAGTTAGGGATATTGTCTTTGAGGAAGAATTGATTTCAATACCTGAACCAATTCATATGGATGTTTCTTTTGAAACTAATGAAGAACCTCAACAAGGCATTATTTCATCTTCTCCTATCCAAACTGAACAAATTATTCAAAATGAACAAACTCAACTTCCTCTAGAACAAGTGCAACAAGAAAATGTGCCATTGCGGCGATCCGCTAGAGAAAGGAGATATGCAATTCCAAGTGATTATGTTGTATATCTCCAAGAACATGTGTCAAGCATGGATACAGTGAATGATGTCCTTGTGTTTATTCAAGAACATGAGGAAGAAAATGGTGTTATGGAAGATGATCCAATCAACTTCCATCAAGCCATGAAAAGTTCAAATTCTCAAAAGTGGATTGTGGCAATGAATGAAGAATATAAATCTATGCAAGACAATAAAGTTTGGGAACTCGTCCCATTACCTGAAGGTTGTAAACCCGTTGGTTGTAAATGGATATTTAAAACCAAAAGGGATTCAAGGGGTAATGTGGAGAGATATAAAGCTCGTCTTGTAGCTAAAGGTTACACTCAAAAGGAAGGAATTGATTATAAAGAGACCTTTTCTCCAGTTTCATCAAAGGACTCTTTTAGAATCATTATGTCTTTAGTTGCACATTTTAATTTAGAGCTTCATCAGATGGATGTTAAGACAGCGTTTCTCAATGGCGACATTGATGAAACTATTTATATGGTGCAACCAGAAAATTTTGTGATAGGAGATCCAAAACAAATGGTTTGCAAATTAACAAAATCCATCTATGGGCTGAAACAGGCTTCTCGTCAATGGTATCACAAATTTCATCAAGTCATTTTATCCTTTGGTTTTAAGATGAATGATGTAGATGATTGTGTATATCATAAATTCAATGGGAGTAAAATCTTTTTCCTGGTCTTATATGTTGATGACATTATTCTTGCCACTAACGACATAGGCATGTTGCATGAAACCAAGAGATTTCTATCAAAACATTTTGAAATGAAAGATCTTGGTGAAGCCTCCTTTGTATTAGGAATTGAAATCCTTCGTGAGAGATCACAAGGAATCTTAAGGTTATCACAAAGGAACTATATCGATAAAGTTCTTAAAAGATTTGGCATGGAAGATTGTAGACCGGGTGATACCCCTATCTCTAAAGGAGACAAGTTTAGTCTCGATCAGTGCCCTAAAACAAATCTGGAAATTCAAGAAATGAAAAAGATTCCCTACGCATCTGTTGTAGGAAGTCTTATGTATGCCCAAGTTTGTACGCGTCCGGATATTGCGTACATTGTTGGGATGCTAGGCAGATATCTCAGTAATCCAGGAATGGCTCATTGGGTGGCGGCCAAAAGAGTAATGAGATACTTGAAGAGAACAAGGGACTATATGCTTACATATAGAAAATCAGATCATTTGGAGGTCGTTGGATACTCCGACTCTGATTTTGCCGGCTGCAAAGACACTAGTAGATCTACTTCAGGTTATGTTTTTCTGCTAGCGTGTGGTGCTATATCTTGGAAAAGTGTTAAGCAAGATATGATAGCTACCTCAACTATGGAGGCAGAGTTGTTGGCCTGTTTTGAAGCTTCGAACCATGGAATATGGATGCGCAATTTTATTGATGGGATTAAAATATTAAATGAAGTTCCAAAGCCTATCAAGATATTTTGTGACAACAATTCTACGGTGCTTTACTCTAACAACAACAAGAGCTCGAGTAAGACAAAACATATTGAAGTGAAATACCGAGCTATTAAAGAGAGGGTTCAGAATAAAAGGGTCACTATTGAACATATAAGTACAAACTCCATGCTAGCGGATCCTTTAACCAAGGGTCTCCCACCAAAAGTTTTTCATGAGCACATTGCTCACTTGGGAGTCATTGATTTTAAGGAACATCGAGTTTAGTGGGAGTTCATAAGTTATGTTTGATGTATTTGTTTTCTGATCAGAATAAAGTTAGACATTTGGTGTGTTCTGAACAATTAAGTTATTAAAGTTTATTAAAGAAGGGTCAGTTGAAAATTGACATGTACACATGCCACATTTCATGTAATTTTCATGCTACACATTTCATGATTGATCTATGTCATTATGTTATATTAATACTAGTAATCATTGCTGGTATAGTTATGTTTAACATAACAAAATGCTGCAATGGTTCTATATTAGTGTGACTGATGGACCAGATTGTTTAAGGATGTTTTATATGATGGTATTTTTGAGCTCATAAAGATAACACATTTTATTAAGAATTACATATAAGGCCCAGTGGGAGATTGTTGGAAAACAATAAAAAGGGGCCTAATATGTAATTAATTAAAATGTGTTTACCATCAGATAAATAATACAGTGGCTATTCATGAAATAATAAAAGTGTAGATACTGGGATAATATATTTCTTTTGGTGACGGGTCAAATTAAATATATTATACTAAAGTGATACAACGGTTATGACCCCCGATGCATGTAAATAACGAGATAATTGTAACGACATAGTAACGGAAAATAGCCTAATAAATTATTCTACTTATTGTAGCAATAATGTAGGAATTAGAAAGGTTAACCGTTACTATTCTCAAATTAGTCCTATAAATACCCATCAATTATAGGATTAAGCTTTATCTCATAAGCTACATAGCATTGGAAGGTTAGGCCGATCAATCGTGTTGGATTCCTAAGTCTTCCTAAAGTGTTAATGCAAATGAATTCTCAAGGTATTGTTCTAATCTTATTTCATACATATTTGATTTCATGGATTTATATGGATTTAGCTATTATATATTTATATATATATTGCATATGGAGCCTTGTTGATATGTATATGAATATCCATCATACACATGTTTTTCTTAAACCCAGAACACAATCAGAGTGTCAGACTCACCATGTTGGGGGCACCCTCCTGTAATTCATTAGCATTGGAAAACTACCATCGCAAACTAGCATTCAAACTCCGATCGGTAGGAAATCAAATATATAAAGAAAAAGACAAACGAAAAAACAGAAACGAGCATGCATAGGGCAATGTATGAGACAGCAGTAGTGGAGGAGAAGGAAAGATACATTGATAGCGGCCTCAACGGCTTGACCGACGACCCCCGGTTCAGCCTGCCACGTGCCTAACCCCACCGCCGGCATCTTTGCTCCGGTATTCAACAAAAAATACTTAGCGCTCGCCATTGCTACGCACAGCCAAAAAAGAGCACCACTGAAACCGAAGTCTGTGAGCGAAGTCAGAAACGGAACACTTGCCACGAGTCGTTAGAGCATTTCCGGGTGTGTCGTGCACGTATATAAAGCCATAAAGGGAGTAATAATAATAAGAATTTAAATGGAAAATAGCACGGGACCAAGTTGTGGTCCATGAGAGCTGACATGTAGGGGCAGGCGGGCAGCAAGGCAACGGACTCATACAAAAAATATTATTGAAAAAAAATTACACAAAATTTTTTAAACTAAAAATATTGACATTTTTTAAATTTGGGGTGGAACAGAGCCTAGCCTGAGCACCCCTAGCTCCGCCCCTGCGCGAGAGTCACATTTAAGTATATCAGAGCAATTGAGACGTGACATTTACACATTTGAGAATACATCATCAACTACATTTCAATGTTTCTAAAAGAATTTCCTTAATTTAAAGTTAAATGTATGAATGATGTAGCAAGAGAAATACACATACAAAATAATTAATTAGTGAAAATAAATGGTGTGTTACTGTTTTGGAATCATGTCCATCCTACATATATGCTTTTAGTCTTCATAGTAGGTTTGTTTGAATAGATCAGACTTAGCCAATTCTAAAGTCTTTGTAGCCGGGGGTGGATGAAGACGCTATTTGGAGGACACAATATGGGCTTATAAGCCTGAAAATGCAAAAAAAATGCCAAACACCCATTAAATGGGTTGTTTTGGGTGATTCTCGTTATCATCCCAAAAAGCAAGTCTTGTGCTACTTTTTCGGCTGAAAACTATTATTTTACCGTTGATGAGCTAAATGGCCTCTCTGTCCTTTTATACGGGGCATACCTGAGATGCATCATTTTTTGTGGCTCTGTTCTAAAGCCAATAATTTAATTTCCATATCGAGAAGTTTTCTTGCTCAGCTGCTACATATTGCTCTCTCTTCTTCCTCTTCCCATGTCTCATAGCTGAAATATATGAAAATGATTATTGGTGTTTTTGTTTATTATGATGATTACTAATTATTCATAAATAGATGTTGGGAGAAGAATGCTTAGATTGTTTTCTAATCTTTGTCAAATCAACTCCGTAATTGAACTGTTGTTTAGCTCTAAGAGTTCTAAACAAAATAGAGTATCAAATTTCGGTCGGATAGGAATGAAGAGTATAATAGAAAGTGTAAGAAGGTGTAAGAGTTGTTTGAGAATGTTGTATAAACTCAGATTTATAATTCCTAGTAACCAAATATGTAGTATTATAGTAAGTGCTAATACCACATATGTAGTATTATACGAAGTGTTAATATAGTTGTATTTACTGTGTTTTTAGGATTGATATTTGTAGGTTTACCTCAAACCAAGGTCATCATTTTCAGATTTTGTTGAAAGAACTTGTGCTATAGAGTTGTTCTGTCTTTTAACTTGATGTCCATAATTGATTTGGCAATTCAAAAGTTATCTGATACGTAGTACCTCCCAAAATATGCTAATTTCATTTGGATATTTGATTTTATTCTAGCTTACTACTTCCACAACCAAAGGCAACAAGTGCATTTTAACATTTTGCTAGCTTGCATTCATTTTAAGTACTCTTCCTTTCAAGCTGATCGCATGTATGGTAATATGAAGGTAAGAATTTTGACAAATATCATGGAAATCTATTCACTTTTCTTGCAGGTTCTTTAATGTTTTTGAAAATGGTAACAATCTTCATGTGATAAGAGCATTTGATGGGCATGTGGCATGTGATGTAAGTAAAGAATGTTCTTATAGTTCATTCATCTTTTTTGCTTTTATTGCTTAGATAAAACTATCACTATTTGGTATTTGTAAACAATTAGAAGTTTAGTTCTCTAATTAATTAAGTGGAATTGTTGAAAATAGCTTGATTTGAATGTAAATTTGTTTCTCGATTTGTGCTTTTTTTAATGTAATTTTATTTATGTTCTCAACCACACAATAAATAAATAAATTAAATGGATTCAACAGTTTAACTTCAGTTTTAACTTAAATTAGTTTATGTTCACATTATTGTCAACATATGATTTCACATGGTAATCTTTTGAAATGAACAAACTTGTTGTATTTTCAGGGTAGAGTGTAATACCCTCTTATGTAAATATATTTAGGACAGATCCTTCCATTTCCACTATCTATCATTAGTTATAATCTATGAAACTAATAAAATATAGCAGAAACACAATTTATTATTATTTTTAATCAATTGTACTATTGGTGTGAATAAAAAATGAGTTTAGGATATAAGCCTCATGTTTGATTTTTGCATGAGCTAAAAAATATCATTATGTATGACCGTGAAGAGACTCATTGATGCTTAGAAGCTTGCTATTATGTAAAATCAAAGAACTTACGGTAGATCTACGTACACTTTTGCTTCTTTGGCTTATACCTGTAAAGTTGTATGCCCATTTGCTTTCCTCCTTCCGGTAGTATATACTACTATAGTTTCCATCCATTACATACATATGTGTGTGTGTGTCCATGGAAGTCATTGGAAGTCAGGTTTCTAGTATTTGTAGCGAAAAATTAATGTTATACTTCAAAGACAAATAATGTTAACTATACAACTAATACAACTAAAGAAACACAACTTATAATATAGATAAATCTCAGTGGTTGTGGATTTAGTTATAGTTTAAACATATCTCAGTATTCAATCAACAATACTACGTATTTCTTTATCCTTGACTTGAAATACCTACATATCAATCATTAAATTAAGATTAAGTAGTACTCCATTTTTTTTTGTATCCGAATACTAAGAGTAAATAATAGGTTTACATATCACTCACATGTAGTTGAATTTATACATTTTTTTGCTCTTAGCATCTCGTGTTTATTTTTCACTTGATCAAAAGAAAAGATAAATATCATAGTAGTTCATTCAATTGATGTATGTTAGATAGTTAAACAATTTTCAAACAACCGATCAATATTCATTTAAAGCAAAATATTGTACTTCAGATCTCTAATTAAGTGAAGAATTACTTGGAATGATACTCTTTCGTATTGCAGGCTGATAATGAAGGGAAGAAGAGAAGAGGTTGAAGAATTGATAGGGAAGTGGATAATCTTCCCAAAAATAAAATGCACGCCCCAAGAAAATGTTGGTGAGGTAAAAGGTTTGAGTGGTGTTGTTTTGTAATGAGGTTTCTAGTATTTATAGGGAAAAATGAACAATCCTTCCTGAAGAAGGTTCATATGTCCCAAGAGATAAGCTGGCTGAATTGTGAACTGATTTTTTTTTTCGGATTTAGTACTCCTTATTTTTATGAAGATGTGTGTATGCATGCCTCAAGACAGGCTGGCGGGATTAGATCTTGAAGATCCCCAAAGTTCCATCACTATGTAATGGAACTTAGTGTTCCCTCCCAAAGTTCTAAGGTTTTTTCACTGTGTAATGGAACTTAGTGTTCACTGTGACAAAATAGATCTTTTCACTGTACACAACTAAGGTTTTTTCATGTGTACACAATTGTACTAAATGGAACACAATTGAAGATCTTTTCACTGTGCACAATTGTTCTAAGGTTTTTTCATGTGTACACAATTGTACTAAAATGCTTTTTAGTTGTTAAAATAGATCTTGTTTTTTCACTGTGTAATGGAACTTAGTGTTCACTCTTTTTGTTTTGTTTTGTTCGTAATGGACTAAATCTGAAAAAACAAAAAAAAATCAGTTCACAATTCAGCCAGCTTATCTCTTGGGACACATGAACCTTCTTCAGGAAGGATTGTTCATTTTTCCCTATAAATACTAGAAACCTCATTACAAAACAACACCACTCAAACCTTTTACCTCACCAGCATTTTCTTGGGGCATGCACTTCAGACAGGCTGGATGAAATCTTGAAGATCCCCAAAGTTCCATCACTGTGTCCTTTTTACTGTTTAATTATACTGTATATGATGTACATCATTCAACTTTATACTTTACATCATGTACAACTTTTACTTTTTGGTAATGGCTAACTTTGAATAACGGCTCAAATGTTCATAGTGTAATCATTATTTAACGTTTTGCAATTTTACCCTTCACAGGAGCTATTTGATGGGGTTATTTTTGTAATTTCCATCCATTTACTCTCTTACCTTAGAACTTTGGGAGGGAACACTATTGAAAGAATAGTGCCAAAAACCTTTTGCTTTTATATAATGATAGATTTATCTCTTTTAATTTTTTGGAATTTTTTTTAAACAAATTTAATGACAAGCTTCAAATCAAGTTAAACTAAGGCTTAGATATACTCCGTACTAAAACATTTCTGATCTATTTAGGCAAAAGTGTGACTTTGTTGACATGTTTCCGGTAAATTACATGGTATAGCCGACATTTTTGTAATTAGTTCCAACTTACAGCCTAATTATTAAGTTGATCTTTACCCTTCTCTTGCGTTGTTCGCTCCTACTTACTGTGCCTGCGTTTTCCGCTGCTTCCCTCTCTTTGTGTTTTTTTTCGTCTTCTTTGTTTTGTTTTGTTCGTAAGTTACTTTTGCTTTTTAGTTGTTATTCTCTTTCTTTCTTTTTCTATATTTTTTATTTAACAACCTTTTTGCTCTAGTTTTTATTCAATTATTATGAAAATCGTATAATATAAAATATTATTTATTGTTGGAGTTTGTTATTTTTTCTTTTTCTAATCAACCTTCTAACTTAAATTTTTTAATTTGTGCATTATAAAATATTCTAGGTATTAATTTTAAATTTTTTTATTTTAAATTTTTAGATGAATCCTTATTATTATTAAATATTGTGTGTTAATTACTAACATGAGATGTTTTACTAAAATGAGTATAATGTAGAATAAATGTGCATACACAATTGTTCATAACGAATCTACTAGATGTACATATTTTAGAAAAAAGTTTATGTTATATTCGAATGAGCATAACGATTAAAAGAAATGAGCATACACGAATGAATGTTTGAACACATTAGGTAATTCAATGCGCTTTTGAATTTTTCTATGCTCATTTGTTAGTTTTGTATTCTCATATAGTATTGATTTTATGCTCACTTTAAAATGTCATATCGAGTTAAACTTCACAGGAGCTATTTGATGGGGCTATTTTTGTAATTTCCATCCATTTAGTCTCTCACCTTAGAACTTTGGGAGGGAACACTATTGAAAGAATAGTGCCAAAAAACATTTGCTTTTATATAATGATAGATTTATCTCTTTTAATTTTTTTGAATTTTTTTTAAACAAATTTAATGACAAGCTCCAAATCAAGTTAAACTAAGGCTTAGATATACTCCGTACTAAAACATTTCTGATCTATTTAGGCAAAAGTGTGACTTTACTGACATGTTTCCGGTAAATTACATGGTACAACCGGCATTTTTGTACTTAGTTCAAACTTACAGCCTAATTACTAAGTTGCTCTTTACCCTTCTCTTGCGTTGTTCGTTGCTACTTACCCCTGCCTGCATTTTCCGCTGCTCCCTCTCTTTGTGTTTTTTCTTCTTCTTCTTTGTTTTGTTTTGTTCGTAAGTTACTTTTGCTTTTTAGTTGTTATTCTCTTTCTTTTGTTTTCTATATTTTTTATTTAACAATCTTTTTGCTCTAGTTTTTATTCAATTATTATGAAATCGTATAATATAAAATATTATTTATTGTTGGAGTTTGTTATTTTTTCTTTTTCTAATCAACCTTCTAACTTAAATTTTTTAATTTGTGCATTATAAAATATTCTAGGTATTAATTTTTAATTTTTTTTATTTTAAATTTTTAGATGAATCTTTATTAGTTTATTAAATATTGTGTGTTAATTACTAACATGAGATGTTTTACTAAAATGAGTATAGTGTAGAATAAATGTGCATACACAATTGTTCATAACGAATCTACTAGATGTACATATTATAGAAAAAAGTTTATGTTATATTCGAATGAGCATAACGATTAAAAGAAATGAGCATACACGAATGAATGTTTGAACACATTAGGTAATTCAATGCGCTTTTGAATTTTTCTATGCTCATTTGTTAGTTGTGTATGCTCATATAGTATTGATTTTATGCTCACTTTAAAATGTCATATCGATGCATATTTCAAAATTATCATGTTACATTATTCCTCCACCAGGATAGTTTATAAATAAAAAAATATCCTTGGTACTATCCACTACTAGTAAACTCACCCGTGCGATGCACGGTCTGAGAATTTTTCTTTCAAATTTATGTGTGTTTAGTGATTCAAATCACACTATCAATTGACGACATCATCTATCTTCATCTAATAGTGATATACATCAAAACATTAAATGAATCACACTTATAATATTATGATCAAAATGAGAGTACTAAGCATTACTTAAAAGATCAAAAACATCCAACAAATATGTTGAAATTAAACCATCACATTGTAACTATGCATTTAATGTAAACCTAAACATTGTTGAACACTTCTTTGAATACAACATTTTGAGTCTTGTCAGTGATTCCTTCATCTTCATCAACAATTAGAATTTTTAACTTTACACGAATTGCATTTTTTAGACGAATTGTCTCTCTAAATAGGTAAAATAAGGGAATAAAATATGTGAAAGTGTGTTATGTCATTCTTGAATTATACTTGAATCTAAATTTGTGGGAAAATGTTCAAATAGGTGCTTCTACTATTTCTAATATCCAAGTATGGTCTGGTCGTTTAAGTTTGGTTTGAGACTGAAATAAGTCTAAGTGTAAACATCTCAAGTAATATGGTGACTATGCATTTATACGAATTGCATTTTTTTACACGAATTGCCCGGGTAAATTGGCAAATCAGAGGGTGTGCAAACATGTGAAAGTGTATTATGGCATTATTAAACAATACTCAAATATGACAATTCTTCATTCGGGCTTTATTCGATCCTAGACCGAACCCGTGCGGTGCACGGTTTGAAAATTTTCACGATGCCATTAATTATAATCAAATTTAAAGTTTAAAAAACTTCTAATTTTACTTGAATCATTTACAATTATTCCCCGTACAATAATAAAGTTTGACGTAAAAATGAAACATATTCAGTATGACCTTTTAATGATTACTGAGTAGTTCACACATTTTATAGACCCAAAATATTCTCTGTTTCAATTTTTGTTCAACTTTCATTGTATGTAATGTCATTGTTTAACGCTCGATAGATTGATTGTTCCTGACACAACCACATAAAATTGACAATAACTACAAATAAGTGTTTTCAACAACAAACCATGCAACACGGGACACCAACTATTTTTGAGTTTATTTACATTCATGACACAATAAGTCATGTTTAGGTATTCTAGTATCCGGAATTGCAATGGCTAACATTTTAAGTTGTTAAGAAATGCTTTGAAATTAACACCTTCTATCCCGCACTAACTCGTGTTAAAATTAAAATCTGATAGTCCCTGTTCTTTAACAATCAAACAAGCATAGCAGTGAAGAAGAAGCAGATAGAAAGATATCGAGATAATCAATGAATCTGGTATACCGTGTAGAACGCCGCTGCTCTCCCTCAAGAGAGAGAGAGAGAGAGCAGCGGAAACCTAATCTCTCTATCTCGCCTCTATGCACTCTCAAGCCTCAAACCTTGGGGTTTCCATAAGTTAGCCTCATTTTATAGGAGAGGATGGCTAACATATGGATTACAAAGAAGCTAACGGGCTAATACACATTTGTGGCCCATATTACACGTTTAATTAATAACTACACAAATACAAAGATATTTAACCAGATTGGACACCATTAAAATGTTCTCAACAATATCCCCCTTGGTGTTCAATCATGTTGAATCAGCATTGTAGCGTGAATATCTTTGTCTTTCAGTGCAGCTCAGCTTCCTTTGTCGTTGAGCTTGATGATACGTTCGTAATTTCCATTTCTATGTTTATGTTTTTAATTAGTTTTGCTTGACTTTTACTTTGGAAATTACACACTTTTGGTGTAATAGATTAGATTGTTAAATTCTTGTAAATAGGTTAGATTAGACATTTTCTGAGCTTAAGCAGGTTTTGGTCACCCAAAGTACAGTTGGTGAACCCAAAAAGTGAAGAGAAGGTACAAAAGTTCAAAGACAAAAGAAGATCCTGAATTTTGGTCTATACTCGACCGAGTATTAGCTATACTCGATCGGGTATTAGGTTGGAACTTCAAATCGGATCAGATCCGAAGACAAAGGAACATGCAGGGAAGATTTTGGCCACGATTCTATGTCTATACCCGATCGGGTAGACCGACATACCCGATCGGGTATGCCTTTAAATTGCAAACGAAGATCGGTCGAGTATAGCCCGAATATCACTTTCTAAGCATACTCGACCGGGTATTCATATATACTCGATCGGGTATACACTTAGAAAATAGCCTGAAACCGGTCGAGTATGCCTCGAATCGGATGTTACACACATACTCGATCGGGTACCATGTATATACCCGATCGAGTACCCGAATCTCATCCCAAAAACCTATAAATACACCTCCTTTCCTTCACAAAAAGATATCCAATCCCTTTGTACATCTAAGCTCAGTATAGAATAGTTCTTTCTTTATATTTTTCATCATGTTTAGCCTCCAAATGAGGAGCTAAACTCTTCCATCTTGGTTTTGCTACTTTGAAGCTTAATGAATTTGTAAGTTGTGAGTTATTTTCTTTAATCTTCTTCCTTGAATATTAATTCTTTCTTTCAAAATACTATCTCTATATCAAAGTCGGGGAGTGTTACTAAGATGACAATTAGTTAACATCTTGACATTTGTTATAGTAATAGCTATTTCTTCCTCTATGATAATATTGGGGAGTGTTACTAAGATGACAATTAGTTAACATCTTGATATTAATCATAGTAGGATTCATATATTTTAATATTCTTCCTTAAGTATTAATTAATTCCTATTCATATTTCATGTTAATATCTTAAACATTACTTAAAGTATCAACTAGTATTGTTTCTCATATTAATTATTACTAGAATCAATCGGTTAATACGCTTGTTATTAATCCGATTCTTTCAACGGTAGTAAACTTGGAATATTAATGCATGCATCTCATGGTTAATATGCCAAAGGGAATTAATTATATTGATTAAACCAATAAACCGCTTGTGTTGAGGTTATCAATCTCAATCGTTTTCATCTTAAGTTTATTGCTACTATCAAGTTAATATACGGCGCTTGTTCTATATTGACTCGATAGTAAGTTTTATTAATGAACGCATCTCGTTATTAATAACTACCCTCGATGAACTGGATATACTCCTCGATTGAGTATTCGAGAGGAAGATAGTTAAAGATATAACCGGGATCGACGAACATTTCATTAAGTGGATAAAAGCAAAACCAAGTCTCCATCTCATTGAATTAAACTCATATAGGTCGTTTATCTTAGTGTTATTAAACCAAACAAATCTAAACCCCCCTTGTTATTATTCACATAAAAGAAAAGTATTCCTTTCCCTGTGGATACGAACCTTACTACACTATACTACGTATTAGTGTTGTATTGATTATTTATTTTGAGTGCACCTAACGACGAGTGCACGTCACTTGACTTCTTGAGAAGGCTTTCTGAAGACATCCTTGCAATCTCCCCTTTGATGTCTTCTTGGCAATTTGATATTTGATGTCAGGGGTTGAGGAGTCTTCCTTTGGCTTGCTTGTAAACCTTGGCTTCAAGAAGTTGCTCTTGATCAGCTTGAATGAAGTCTAGTGGTGCCTCTAGAATGATAGTTCTGATGATTTCCAGGCTCACACGGGATTCATCTTCAGTACGTGAGTATCTGACCTTTTTCTCCTCCACAATGTAGTCTTTTTGACTATTTGAAATGAATGCGTTTGAGGAGACCTTGTCGGTGGCACAACAGAAAATGATGGTTGACTTGTGAGCGTAGCTGACCATTTGGAGCTTTTGATAGAGATAATAGAGAAAGTGTTGGAAGAGAGAAGTGTCCGAGAATAGTTTTTGAGAGTTAAACAGCATGTGGAACACTCTCCTCCTCATGACGGTCCGATGAATTGGGGCGTCATGCCTTTTATCTTTTATTCTACGGAAATAAAACAGGAAAAACAGGCAGAATGTTGAAATGCAAAAACCGGATACACTAATGTGTTCCGTTAACACAACATCAATGTAAACATCGATGTGTGGCCTGTATGTAATGATAGAAGCATTATTAAGCTCTAACGGGACTTCCAACCAGTCATTGTGAAGCATCCGAAAATATGTCACTCTGGCTGTTATGGCATGACCATAAAGGTCAGCAAAGATAATGTAACCCCCCGGGGTCGTGTAGACGCCCGTTATCATCACTATAGAGATAAACTCTGAAGCGGTGGCCTGAAAATGTTGGTGATTCTTATGTTGCAACAGCAGGGCTTCCTTCCAATCATTGCTCTACATCTGTAATTGATGAGCCCTATAAAAGTTCTCGCGGGTCATGTAGACCTGCAACTGACTCAAAAGTGCATCTGTGTCCTAGAAATTTTCAAAACATTTGGGAGTGAGTAACTAGACACGACGTGATCAATGAAAGTTCAGTGGCATGGGGCTGATGCCACTGTAGTCAGTATCACTCGCCTCGGAAGGAGACAGTAATGAGAGATGCGGTTCCCCGTGAAGTATGATTAAACACCTGTCTGTTGGGAGACAAGTGAGTGGTCTTGGGTAGGGTTCAATCATGCACTGTTGGACAAGATGTAGTGACTTCTACCCGGGATCTGATTAAATCAGTCATGAACCTATTTGGGAATTGTCCAGAGTATTTGAGTGGTTAGGAGTAAATGTTCAATAAATAGCAGATAGTTGAGGTAGCAGACTCATCATTGATTCTTGTTTTCATGCTCACTTGAGCCTTCTACTTCCTAACACTCATAATGATCACTCACTCACTTACTCTCGGATTTGTCCCTTGGGTAGGCTTAGTTGGGTTTACCAAGCCATAGGAACATGTTCTCTCATTGATTTTCTCTCTATACTCCCCCTCAACTGGAGCACTCACATCTGTTTTTTAGCAAATCGATGTTCGCAACATCGTGCTTACAAATAGTACGACAACAAATGTATAAAAGTTGTAGGCTTAAAATCTAATAGTGTGTTCTTTAGTCACATAATTTTTAGTTGGATAGGAAATGAACCCCATCGTATATAAGTAGGTTAACTACTTAAGTAGGTTGATGCTATACAATGGATATATAAGATTTAGCCCTAACTTCCTTTTTTGGAATGAATTAAGATTAAAAATTACATGTCTGAGCAGGAGCAGGAACATTTAGGAGCGAACAAATAACAAATTTCAAAAAGCAAAAGACATAGAAGACACTGACTTAAGGTACCTCAACTTGTTGTCTTCTAAACCTAAGTTCTTCATGCGTCTAGGTTTTAGATATTGCATACCCATAATAAACTTAGTGCTAAGCACTACATACTTAAAATATATTAGTTAAACCCTATGAATAATATCAAGACTTAGGCTCCTCAATGTTTACCCCCTTCATCTTCTTCGTAGACATGGTTGAAGAAAATTCTCCAAACAGATCTATCTTCACTCTTTCTGCATCAACTTCCAGCGCAATTCTCTTTTCTTTATTCAACATTTCAACAAAGGGATTGTTGAATCAACCTATTGAGAATTAAAGAAATAGAGTGTTAATTCACATACCTACTAACTGTGAGGTTTGAAATAATTTAATACATCTAGAAAATAAGAATATATTCACCTTTTCGCTTCAAGAAAACTCTCGCTTCAAGAGACTAAACTCGTCCTCCTCCTATATATCACCATAAATAGTTGGGTTATCTGATACTACGCATTTTAACTTCAGTCTCCCAAATATTTATGCTAAGTTAGATAAGGAATCTCTGCCGCACTCGACTCTGAAACATAGAGATAAATAAATGTCAACACTTGCGTATTGTGCATTTAGAGCTTTGATATGGGAATGAATGAATGTGAAAACCTACTTGCATCCACATTGCTTTTATAGTTGAAAGTCCATTGCAATCTTTTAGGAATTTGGAAACAATCAACAAGCTTCATTATTCCCACCACCCATTTCAACCAATAATGTTTAAGTATTTGACTATTCCCACCACCCATTTCAACCAAAAGGTTTAAGTATTTGACTATTCCCACCACTCATTTCACCCAATAAGGTTTAAGTATTTGACTATTCCCACCACCCATTTCAACCAATAAGGTTTAAGTATTTGACTATCCCCACCATCCATTTCAACCAATAGAAAATTAGTATTTTAATCAAAATAAAGTATCCAATAAAAATTAAAATAAAACTTGATGTTAACATTTCTTGGGGGGAACACTATTCCTCAAACTTCTTTTGCTTTTATATTAGAATAGATACCAAGATATATAAAAAGACCTACAAGTTGATTGGAGATCTGACTATCAACTTTAATTTAATAGAAATTGCCCTAAATAGGATTAAAAACGCTTTGTGATGGTCCCGGATAAAGGTAAAAGTCTAGAGGGGGGGGGGGGGTGAATAGACTTTTAAAGCTTTTTCAACTTTAAAAACTTTTCCCTTCTAGATGAATTGATCTATAATCTTTTGGGAGATTTATAGATGCACAACGGAAGTCTTTAACCTCTATACAATCAGTGTGTGACAACTTTCTAGCTTTTGGTGAAGTTTGGACTTGTACAGTGAGCAGTTGGCTTGGTAATTGGCTGGATGGCAGGGAACTGCTAAGGCAACTGCTGAGGAAATATTTAGTGTATGATGAAAGTGATGATAGAATGTTGCTTAGAATGATGAGAGTTGTCTGAAAATGTGCTGAGATGATTTTAAATGAAGGTTCAACTAGAGCAGTGGTCTCGGCAGTTGGGTGGTCACAAGGGAACTGATGAGGCACCTGCTGAGTTACAGGCTGATTTTCAGAGATCAGTTTGGACAAACTTCTTGGCAATGATGTTATGAAGATCTAGTGATGTTGAGAAGTTCAAAGGAAATAAGTGTGTATGAGCAGTGGACTTAGCAGTTGGGTGGTCACCAGGGAACTGCTGAGGCAACTGCTAAACTTAAGATTTGTAATTCAGGGATCTGATAGAACAGACTCTTAGTAATGATGTTGCAAGGCTCTAGTGAAAAAGTTGTCTAAAAGGAAAGTAAGTAATTAAGCAGTAGGATAAGCAGTATGATCAATTAAGACTACTGTTTAGGATACTGTTGGCAAACTACAATCCTTTTACGAGAAGTGTTGGGTGTGTGCTTTGTTGAATGAAAGAAAATCAACACACAGTATATCCTAGTTCAGAGGTGGTGTAATCCTCCTACGTCCAGTCCCATCCTCTTTCAGATGGATTTCTACTAAAGTATTAAGCCAATACACTTAGTGCTAGCCTTTACAACACTTAGGTCTAGATTGAAGGTGTTTCACAAGGACTACAACACCACTCCAAGTTACTCAATCTTTAGAAATTTCTCAATTGATCCAGTGAGGATCAAAAGGTACTTTATCTATCTATCCACACTTAGGACATGATAACACAATCCTTCTAAGTGTTTACAACATTGTTTTGTGATTTGTTACAAGAAAGTTCTAACCTTCAACTAGGAACTAATCTTCTAGATTTTAGCGATGAAGATATGTAACATAGAAGTTTAATGAAACATGAGTCCAAGCAGAGAGCAAAGTTAAGTTAGCACTTTCTCTTTTGCTAGATAGCTCGTATATGCTCAATGGGAGTTTTTCTCTACTTTGGATGCTCAAAGCTTGGTTAGAAACTTTCGTTTCAGCCTATATTTATAGGCTTCTCCTGTGGATTAATCTCATCCGTTGGTTAGGATGATTCAATCTTTGACGTTGAAAATCTGGCAAGGATGAGTTGTTATTCGCCTTCTTGTGCTGGAGCTGATTCTGAATGATCTCATTGTTCGCTTGAGAGATTACTTCAACGTGCTTCATATTTCTAGGCCCCATGTATACTCTTGGCATTAATTGCCTATTAGCCGCTGAATAATCATTTAAAGAACAATCCTATGGATGTTTTTACTTGGACTGTAATTCGTCCCAGACCAGACCAGACCAGATCAGACCAGACCAGTTCAGACCAGACCAGACCAGACTTTGATAGTTATAAAAATACAAAGAAACCAGACCAGACCAGACCAGTACAGACTAGACCAGACCAGACCAGACCAGATCAGATCAGACCAGACCAGACCAGCAAATTACAGTCCAAGTAAAAACATCCTATGTGTGCGTTCCCATGCTCCGAACCCCAGTACTATTTTAGTATTAAATGCTTGTCAAATTTTGTCTTCAATGATACACATTCAATGTATATGATTTTCGAACCTATATGACTTTCTTTTGTGACAGTTAATTTTTGTGTGCAAATAAAATTATACTGGTAGGATTTAAATATCCTTTTAAGGTAAATAAAAATTACCTTATTGCATTTTTAAATTTTCCACTGTAATTTTATTAGTCTAAAAAATTGTACATTTATTTGTCACTTATGATTAATTTTGAATACTAATACATAAATAAATAAGACACAATGTACTAGTGCAAAATATAGTGGCATCATCAAAATCTATCAAAATTGGGTACTAAGGGGGTGTTTGGATTTGATTCTTAAAACTGCTTCTGCTCCTTCGGAGAGAAGAAGCAGAAGTTGGAGTGTTTGGGTAAAAGTGAAGAAGTGATTCTGGTGCTCTAATTTACTCTTAGAATCGGTTTTTTTAGAAGCTGGGGGTGACCAGCTTCTGAAAACTGATTCTGATTCTGCTTCTGCTTTAAAAAAGAAGCAGAATCAGAATCAGTTCCAAACACCCCCTAACACTTTGAAATTCCAAAATAGGAGTGTCGTGTTTTTTTCCTTGAATAGGAGTAATCTGTCAAGTTTGGAGAAAATGTCATGTTTAAAAGCCTAATAATGCCAAAGCCAGAAATTTACTCGTATTTAGAAAATAAAAAACATGATACTCCTATTTTGTAATTTCAAATATTTTTTACTCCTATTTAGGGAATTTACTCTTAATTTAATGTTTCTTTTGTCTATTGATTCTCTACTGGATAACAAAGATGAAGATAATATATTTCAAAATTGCATGCTTCTAATACTCAATACAAGATGTTTGATGCTAAATGAAAATGTTTTGATGCTCAACTAATAAAACTTATTATTTTCATATCAATGCACATTTTGTAAGCTATGTATGCTCATTTGAAACTGATGTTATGCTCATTTTAAAATGTTACATCAATGCTTATTTCAAAATTAGTATATTACATTAGATTATAATCTTAAGAGTTGATTATAGGTAAAATTTAGATTTTTTTTAATAAACAAAATAAGAAAAACAAAGTGAATCAGAAAATATAAAGCAAATATCACCATGCTCAATATTGGCCTCATAATACCCAACATAATAAGTGCGAAACTCACTCCATTGAGTTTCAAACCCTTGTGTGCCTAGCGGGTTTCGAACTCGAGACCTTCCACTAGGCACGGTAACCTCACAACCAGCTGGGCTGAAATGCTTGGTCGAGATATATAATAATTTTATATTATAATCATGTTCTTCTTATAATATATATTTATGCAGATTTATTTTACATTATACTCATTTTAGTATAACACAAAACTCTAATTACAACACAATAGTTGAGAAATTAATAAATATTCATCTTAAAATTTTAAAAAGAAAAAGCGAAAAGGGTCAAATAGGCTTTCGAACTTACATAAAAAAGTCAAATAAGCCCTTATACGAAGGCTCTGTCCGGTCGTCACCATTTGGGGTGGTTCCCGGTTGATTATTTTGATGAATTTTTTCGAGTATCTTATTCATTAAGTCTAGTTACTCATACCAAATTTCACCTAACAATTCAATCGGAAAGACATTCAAATGAATTCTTGAAGATCACTGCGCTTTTAACTGTGGAGTTGTCTTCAAGAATTCATTTGAATGCCTTCCCGAATGAAGTTTTAGCTAGAATTTGGTATGGGTAAACTAGACTTAATGAATAACATGCTCAAAAAATGTCATCAAAAAATTTCACTAGGAACCGCCCCAAATGGTGACGGTCGGACAAAGCCTCCTGTATAAGGGCTTGTTTGACCTTTTTATGTAAGTTCGATGACCTATCTGACCCTTTTAAAAATTAAAATTAATAACTAAAATATTTTATAATGAAAAAAATTCAAAAAAATTATGTTAGAAGGTTGATGGTAAAAGTAAAAGTTGTTGAAGCAAAAAAGAAAAAGAAAAAAGAAGAAGCAGCAAGCAATGAAACGTAATAACAAGAGAAAGAAAGAAGAAGGAAAGCAAATAGTTGTTAATAGATAAAATGAAAAAGACAAGCATAAAGCAAGGGAACGAATGATAAGAGAGAGCACAAAAAAAGCAGAAACAAAGGATCGGCAACGCATCATAGCAGCGGAAGAGAAGAAATGTACCGGGAGACCAAAAGATTAAAGGGACCAAAGTTCATAACAATTACAAATTTACCGGGCTATACGGTGCTCACCGTATAGCCGGTTGTAAGAGCATCACCAATGAGCCACCGTTAACATGGAATAAATTATGACACATGTCAATTAATAAATGGAATTGTCATCCACATCATGTTGGAATGGCTTAGCTTGACGGTGAAGTCCAAAAACTTACTCCAATGCTTCGTGTTAATAGCCTTATAAAACTAAAACACTGTACATCATATTTGATCAAACCCAGCCTACACACTTGCACCTACTGCACGCCAAACCCTCGAGATCTACATACCGTCTTCTACCTTCTATAGCAATATCATTTATCAATTCTCTTAAGATCAAAAGCCATAAATTATATACGTAGTGTGTGTATGTGTGTATGTATATATATTTTTTTTTATCAAAAAACAATGATCTCAAGACAGAAACAAAACACAGGAAGCCATGGTTCAGGTTAACTTCAAAAATGTTTTAAGATAAAGAACATTCATCTGAATTACATCCTTAAACATCAATCTCATCTCCTATTACAGAAATAATTACTTCTGGTATACTTCCTATTAGCCAAATTAAATAATTATCAGCAAAACACACCCACATATATAGCTTATTATTACTTATATAATAAAAAAAAATTGAAAAGTGATGCGAAGGAGAAAGAGATCTGCTTCTACAAACTTATTTGAGAGAGGATGTGAATTTAACAAAGAAAATATAAGCACGTGCGAAGAAGAGAAAGCTTGTAGTCTTCAACCTTGAATCAAACATCAGTGAAGCATATATGTGGTGAAACAATTTGTTTGACGAAAGAGATTTTCATCCGCAGAAGATTTCTAGAATTTAAGCAGTTTTCTCCTGCATTTGCTGAGTCAGCATGTGGAAGTCGCTGTTATCATACGACAGTGAGGTTAACGATGTTTACATAAATTGTTGACAGGTCAGCATTACATTAGTCATGACAGGCTGCATTGGAGATGAATAAATTTCCAAACTATTAGACGGTAATGACGGGGCATTTTTTTAAAATGTTAATAGTGGTCCATCGGTGATGCTCTAAGATACAGTGACTCACATGTTTCCCCCTTATGTAATTTTTTAGAAATTTAGAATTGGTAAGAATGTTAGAAGAAAAAATAAAATCAAAAATAAAATAAAACGCAATTTAGTACGAAGTAATAACAGTACATATATGGTGCATCCGGGTGTATGTACACTCGGCCCAAATAAGAAAGACAACCCAACAATCAATACAAGCCAAAAAAAACTCGGTGACATTTTTGTAATATAAGTGAAAAATTACGGTTTCCGCTAAATGAGCAGTAGTGCACATTTAGTGAGCATCTGACATATTTTATTGAGTATTTAGAGGCTAACAATGAGTATCATGATTTGTGCTTCATATGTTCTAATTCATTTTTTTCCTTATTATTTCTTTTATAAAAACTAATTGAAGTATATCTATAATACACTTCTATGAATTTCCATATGCGAATTTAATGCAATATGATACTTTTAAAATATGCATTAATATAACATTTTAAAATGAGCATAACATCAGTACCAAATGAGTATACGTAATCCGCCGCACCAGACACTGAAGCTCGAATCCGCCGCCTTAGGTTCGGAATCAACAGCCTCCATCCGAAGGCTGCGCAGCGGCGATTGCAGACAGATTGCGAACTTCATCCGATGACGCACCAGACACTGAAGCTCGAATCTGCCGCCTTAGGTTCGGAATCAACAACCTCCATCCGAAGGCTGTGCAGCGGTGATTGCAGACAGATGGCGATGGTGTTGTTGCTTCGTGCGTGGAAGGCCATGGTGGGCGGAGAAGAGAGATGTGCGCAGATCCTCATCCATCGATTCCCAAGACATCAGCGAGCGTCGAACAGCCTTCTCCATCCCTAATCTTTACCACCAAATTTGTAATTAATTGCAAAAATATCCGGATGTACGGTAAGGACGGTACATATTCAATTAAGCCTTTATACTACGTATGTGCTAATTACCCACTCCATATTCTTTCTATTCAGGTGGGGCATGTTTGAACAATTGGATTTCGTCGAATCATAGATGATCAGAAGGGAGCGCAGCTGAAGCAACATCCTTTAGATCCAAGTATTTCTTTCATTCGGAGGTGATTATCATGGTGGTGGATATAATCACCCTCTAGGGCTCTAAAAATGCCCGTTTAATTTCTGGAAGAGAAGGCCCCTTGCTGCTTCTTTGGGAAGGGAGTCGTTATTTTTGCTGTTTGTTTTCCTAAAGAAAGGGATGAAGGTGTTTGTAGGGAGTCCGGGAAGTGTGAGTGGACTGCTGTTGAGGATCGGACAATGCTTGTTCGCAGCTGGCTCTATTGGGGTCATGGCTTCCGCTTATGGGTTTTCAAACTACACTGCTTTCTGGTATGCCTTTCTTTTCTACTGTTTAAAAATCCCTTTTTTGTGTGTGCAAAATCTGTGTTTCCCTCTTCTTTTCATTCCAAAGTGAAGCAATCCAGTACGGGTTACACTTGTTTATACATAGATTGATGCTATGCGGTCAATATGCTTAAGATCGCAGAGAAGCTCCCACAAGATTAAGTGATATCAAACGTTATAATTTTTTCTATACCTGATTTATCACTCCAATAGACCATCCTTCTAAGAATGAGTTGATTTGTTCGATGAGTTGGTAAGAGACTGACCTATTCCAGCATTTTTTCTTCTTCCCGTCTTGTTGAACCTGCAAAAGTTTGTCTTTTTTTCTTACTAGGAGGTGTATGTAATAGAAGGGGAGGGAAGGGTAGAGATGAAAGAAAAGTAAAAGGGTGTAGAAAGGATGTAAGTATAAAGTATAATTTTTTCACCTCATTTCTATTGATTGCATACATTCCGGTTTGAGGTGTAGGATAGCGTTATGAGATGAAATACTCCTTTAGTAAAGTTTTGTTGTATCCCTGCTACTGCTACTTACTAATTGCATCATCGAACATAGAGACATTCTATTCTTCCTGCTACTTACACTCCCTATTCCCTCTCCATCGTATCCTCTCTCAAACAGATAACTACATTCAAATATCCTTTCCCCTCTCTTATTAATTACATTAGCCAAGCCATGATAGAGATGAGAGATAATCATCAAGGGTGATCATATATTGCCTGTGGACTGTATTTACTCCATACAGAACAGCGTCATCCGTAATACTCAAAGGACAATGGTGGAGTCATCTTGTTGAGTGCAAGTGATAGCCTGCAAATGTACAGAGTCTTCTTATAACAAATTGGTCCTTGGTGAATGCAAATGTATGGAGTCCTCGTATCTTCACTGAAGATGGATGGTGTGACGCGGAGCTATAAAGGAGAGAATTAGTGTTCTGAATTTTTATAGACTGTGAAGGGATTTGAAATTCAATAGCCTTTTTTTTATCAAGTGATAGCTTTCTGGGAAACCATAGTCCCCAAAGATTGACTAAGATCACAGTAACATGCAGGGATGGAGTGAGGACTGGATAATGATGAGGACCAAGATTGAAATGCATAAGAGGTGTCAGAGCATTTAATTAAAATGATTAGAGTGAGTGAATAATGCTAATTTTTTAAAAATATTGAGCAACTCAACAGACTGACTTGGACAAACAACCCCGTTTATTAGGTACTGGCTGTAACATGCAATTCTAAATGTTTAGAATATTCAACATTGTGCTGATGATTGTAAAAGAACTCCCTAAGCATGTGCTTAAATTGAAGGTTTCAGAAAAGGGATATAGATGGGAAATAATGTATGAAAATATTTCTAACCGCACCTGTAACATGTAAACATTGAAGTCAACATTCATTCTGTGGATAGGATAAGTGATTGTATTTGTACATTTAGGAACTCTGATCAACAAATAAGTTTTTTTTATGCATCCTTTTTGTACAAAATGCACATACTAAAAGTTTAACATTAAAGGTGGGGCTAGGAGCAGGGTAGTCACAGCGGTAGAGGGCCAGGTCCCCTCCCATGGAGGCCTTGGCTCCGACCACAGTAACCCAGATATCCAATCTGATGCCAGTCCATCTGGTTTTGTCCATCTATCTGTTTTCTTATATATAATAAGGCGAACTGATGAAGTCACATCATGTGGGACAAACTATTTGGGGCAAGTAGCATTGTTACATTTTCTTGGAAACAAATTAACGAAGTGGTTAGACTCATATCTTGTAGAGTGCATGGGGTCGAGTAAGGTTCCAAATGGTTGCTGTGCTCCGTTATTATAGCAAAAGACAAGCATTCTGGCAAGACTCCAAAACATGGTCAGTGTTACTGCATTACAAGAGAGCCAATATTCATTTTCAATGCATCATGAACAAAATAAACAAATAGAACATGGTATTGGGTCATTGGGTACATGAATTGTGGTCATTAAGACGTGTTTAAGTGGGAGAATGCTTCGACTGCAGAGGGTGTTCCAAACAGAGTAATATCCTGAATGTATTTGGAATCTTATTGCCACAAATACTATGCATTATTATTAGTATAAGACATATTTACATTACAAGGCAATTCTTTAAAGAGAACGAAGTATATCGTTTTTTATAAGAGTTAAAAATCTTTCTGTTAAGGCCAGAAGATAAGATGATCTGAAGCACCAGAGCGGCATGAGGATCATTGAGTCCTGTAAGCTATCTTCATTGAAAGTAATCAGATTTCCATGATGAACCATGAACTTCAGTCTTGAGACACCTTGGGTTGATTGAATTAAAAAATGTTTAGGTAATAGTATCTATTTTGGACAGATGTAATTAACCTCAGGCAATTATTTCTTACTTATAACTTCTGTTGTTAACTATTGACTACTTTCCATGTGTAGGCTGGTCCTTGGTAAGATAGAAACCCAAAACAAAACCAAGCCTTTTCTCACTCTTGATAAGATTGAAACCATTGATGAGAATTTGTGAGTTCATAGAAGGATGATAACCTTATTTAATAGAGTCTGAGGAATAATTAGCTGAATACTCATGTAGAAAGATATCTCTTATCAGAGGGAAGTGGGCTGGTGTTTGTTAGAACCCTTTGTCTGGCAATGATTCCATTTTCACTAACAGGACCAATAGACTCATCTTTTAGTTATAAGAAGTCTACAAAACTTTTGAATAAGATAAATTCACATGCACATCCAGTAATAGACTTCTTATTTCAGTTACGAGAAGACACCCCGTTTTTTTGAACTGTCAGATTGTTAAATTCTTACACAGCAAGAGTATACCTTATGAGCACCACTTTACAGTACATTTACCAGAGGCATTCTAAAGCTTGCTGCTTCGATTTTTCCACAGCAGAGGGAGGTGAAGCTATTTGAGAGAAAGATCAGAACCAAAAGCCTTGAAGAAACACTTAAACCTTGAATATTTAAATTACAGAACTATAGAGTTTGTCCCGTTCTGTCATTCTATAGGACAAATTCACCTAATAGCATTTGTGTCTGCATATGAATGATGCTTTATGTAATGAGAACAGAAAATAAAAATTAACGGAATAAACCGTTACCCAGAATAATCAACGTCAGAAACCATTGCCTAGAGCCAAAAGGCTGAAATCCAATTTTATTAATAGATGAGCAAAAGACCCAAACAGAAACCCTAGTCGAGTTCAAATTAAGTAAACCCTAATTAGGCCCAAATTAACTCTACTAAGGATGTTTTCTTTTGGACTGAAATTTGCTGGTCTGGTCTGATCTGGTTTGGTCTCAACTAGTACTAGTCTGGTCTGGTAAATGTCTGGTCGTTGTGTATTTTATAACTGTCCAATTCTGGTCTGGTCTGTTTAAGCCTGGTCTGGTTTGATCTGGTCTGGGATTGAAAATAGTCCAAAAGAAAACATCCTAAATACTCTACTAATAACAGGCCCAAACTAGAAAACATAACATAAATTTTATAATAATTAAAACTGAAACCCTAGCCCATAACCAGCCCACGGAGGTGGGCCCAATCCCATTCCCTCCTGCAGTAACCCGGAAGAGGCCTGGATCTTAGACCCTCCTCTTCTGTACAGCCCCCTGCTCTCCCTGCTCTCTATCATTATGGCATCTCCATCATTCTTATGTGATGGTCAACTAGAAAAGACCATACAGAGCATGATGAGTAGTTGAACAGTCTTATAATCTTTATCTGCCCCCTGCATCCATTATTCTTTTTTACTCTACAACCTTTTACGAATTACACAAGGTCAACCAACTCAATTGCGGTCTCGAAGCCTTAAGATTGAACCCACTCTGGCATTGCCAGGTTCATGTTCCTCAATTTGTATTTGGGTTCAGCTTCTAACACTGCAAAGCTCAACTGATGTTTGAAGCTCAGGGGTTGTTTGGTTTGGGCATTTCAGCGGGAAGGGGAAGGAAGGACTGATTTTATTTAGCTAAGTCATTAATATTTGCTAATGACTTAGTATTGACATATGTTAGTTTTAGACTAGAAATAACTATCGGATTAAGACCATTTATTTGTATACTTCCTCCGTTCCATAAAAGTTGCAACATTGGAATTTCTGCACTATTCACACATCTTACTTTCACAGTTTCACTACGATTTTCTAATAATATATATAATAAAAATATTATGTATAAAATATTAATAAATTTGTATTAATGTAAATTTCCAATATATTAACTCTTTTTAATGTTTACTAATACGTAAATAAATATAATTACAGTCAAAGTTGCGTGTTGGCAAACGTGAAAGTCAAACTGTTGCAACTTTTATGGAACGGAGGATAGTATATGTTTTTTAACTTCATTTTATTTACAACCTTTTAATGTAGAAATTATTTTAAAAGTAAATGTCACCCCTTCTTTCAATTCCAAAATTCCAGAACTATGAAAATGTGTCCATAAAGGATAAATCCAGTATACCTTTTTAGTGTTAGAGAACATTTCCCTAGGTAAAACATGAAGGAACAAAACTATGCCTGTAGATTCATGGTCATTTCACATATTCATTAGATTCATGTCTCTCTCTGCCTTTCATTTTTGCTCAAGGTAAATTAGATGAAATTGTGTATTTTGTTTCAGCTATTTAATTGCATCAATGGGACTTCAAATGCTGTGGAGCTTTGGGCTTGCATGCCTTGACATCTATGCTTTGAAGATAAAAAGAGACATCTGTAGTCCAGTCTTGGTCAGCCTGTTTGTTGTGGGGGATTGGGTACGTATCCTTTGGTTCTAGGCTTTGCCTGATGGCCACTTCACTCCGAATACATGTCTACATAGCCAACTAAAAAAATTTGAAAAAATAAAAGACAAGCTAGTGGCAGTTGGATTTTCACATACTCCCTCCGTCCCGCTAACAATGGGACAAGAGGGAGTGACACGCAAATTAATAAAAAGTGGTTTATGTGGTTGATATTGAATTGATAAAGTAAGAATAAAGTAAGAATCATTTAGAGCCACACAAACTTTACCAAATTTGGTATGAGACAATCTTAGTGGGACGGACCGATAAGGTAAAATGGGACAATCATAGCGAGACGGAGGTATTATTTGTTTATTTTTAATGCTAATTCTAAATGACAATAAAACATCCTATTTTCAAGTGACATTCACTTTTGAAATGATTAATGGGTGCTTTGATGAATTATATGTTGTTGGAAATATGGAAGGCTAAACATGAAGAATATTCTTTGATGATTTAGTTAATTTATGAAACTTGGAAAAAATGTTCTTCTATCCAATGCTCTTATCGGATAGCTGGACATATACGTGTGTGTATCTGACTATCTGTGTGTAATGAGTGGTCCCAATACATGTGTCAAAAATGTGCATTGGAAGTTATGAACCTTTAGTAATGAGCTGCTGTAGTTTTTACACTAGAAAGGCACTTTCACTTGGACTGGTGGCAAAAGTTGCACTTATCTACAATTTTGCAACATTTTTTTTGCACTTTGTTTTGTTTTTGAGCTCTTAGATCTACATTCTGATGCACCTTACCAACTCCTCACTGTTTCCCATCAAATTAGAACAATGATTGCTGAATAGTCCTCATATTGACTGGCTTGATTTGGTTGCAGGTGACATCAACATTATCACTTGCGGCGGCTTGCTCCTCTGCAGGGATAGCAGTTTTATACTCAAAAGATTTGAAGTTCTGCCATGATCCACGCCATCTTCCGTGCATCAAATTTGAGCTAGCAGCTGTCTTGGCATTTATAACCTGGTTCCTTATTGCCATTTCATCTCATGTAATGTTCTGGATCTTGGCGTCAGTTTAGTTCTTGACCAGGCCCACCATATTTTCCTCAAAGTTGCCACGTTGATGATCTATTCCCCCCTGTAAATCTACTTCTCCAAACTTTCAAGCTGTAACGTATCTTCCTTTGTAACTTCTGGGATGACTTCTTCCCTAGTGGTGTGAGCCTACATGTCTGGCTGTATTCTCTAAACTCCTAGTCTAGTTGCTTGAACATAGAAGGATATCATTAGCTGGGATTAAACCTGAGAACTGTGGGAAGAAGGGGAGGGTAAAAACCATATGAAGCCAACCATGTTGGTACCAATTGGTCTTTGATCAAAGATACATAGCACATAGGGAGCTAAATCTCGACTATTGGATGATGATATAATAGAGTTCATTAATGTCTGCATTGAAACGAGGTAAGGGTTAAATTGGTCCTCGAAATTGCAGAAAAAGGGTCAAATAAGTCCTTATATAGGAGACTATGTCCGGCCGTCGCCATTCGGGGCGATTCCTGTTGAATTTTTTTGATGAATTTTTTTGAGCATCTTATTCATCAAGTCTAGTTTACTCATACCAAATTTCAGCTAAAACTTCAATCGAGAAGGCATTCAAATGAAGTCTTGAAGATAACTGCGCAGTTAAAAGCACAGTTACCTTCAAGAATTCATTTGAATGTCTTCCTGACTGGAGTTTTAGCTGAAATTTGGTATGAGTAAACTAGACTTAATGAATAAAATGCTCAAAAAGTTTATCAAAAAATTCCATCAGGAACCGCCCCGAATGACGACGACCGGACAGTAAAGACTTATTCAACCTTTTATGCAATTTCGAGGATCAATCTGACACTTACCTCGCATTGAAACTCATGATTGTGCATTTGAATTTATGTTAAGGAGTAAATTATATACGCAATACTTATTTGTTTTTTATTACTCATTGTCATTATATTTCCGTCAAAATATGCCAAAAGTACTAAAGAAGTGTTTGTAAAAACTTTAAAAAATGGTATCCAGCTTTTGACATAAAAAATTGAAATGAGTATTCTTAAGTGACATTTGAAATTTCTATTTATTAAACACTTAAAAGTCAAAAACAGTAAAAAAAGTGGAGGAGTGCTTTAAATTGTTTTCACTTTTGTATTATACAAAACTACTTTTTTGCCAAAGGACACCACTTTTCACTTTTTCAAAAATACTTTTTTCAAAAACTAATAACTTTTACTATAAAGCGTTTATTTAAATCATTAAAAAAAATCAATTCTTTAAAATAGAAGTAATTACAAACACTCTCTGATGGTACTATGGATTGCGATCATAGTCCAATTGTGAATCATGGGCAAAACCCATTGTAACACCCCATTTCCTTCCACCCAAAATAGTACTTGAACTAATAATATATTGATAACAATCTTGATTTATTCATCCAAAATAGATAGAGATTTGCAACGGAAATAATAGTAATGAGAAACGGGTGTGTTACTGCCACACCCAGCTCTCAACTTGGCTAATGTTAAGGCTATCCACCACGAGTTCAACCAAATTAAAAACTTCAATTCAAAATTTACTACCATTATTGAATCTAAGTGAAAACTACACTAAAATCTTCTAAAGCGCTCTCAGGGCTCGTCAAACATCATGAGCTTCATATTCATCATTACCTGCACGAATAAAGTGCAGAAAACAAAACAAAAAATAGCTTTAGAGCTAAAGTACTATCCAACCCCGTAAAATAATCAGGGTTGCCAAAAAAATAGTTTTTCATATAAAAAAGTCCATTTATTTCCCAAAAGTATCTTTTCAAATCAAAAACATCATTTATCAACTTTATAATCTCAAATACCCTTATAGTTAAAAATAATATTTATAAGATCCAACCAATTAACATCTCAAAAAAAGTATGACTTTTCAAAACTAACTTTTGTAGCTAAAAAAAAATATCACCATTCCGAAATCAATATCACTCTTAGATACTTTTAAGATGGGCGAAGCTCAAGATCCCTTGAGCCCAATGAATCGTTGTTGTGTACGACTCATCCCGTAATTCCGGCTCCCACCAACCACCAATTGGAAACTGAACTTCACCCTTAAGTGCGCACACCCCCTTAAAGGGATTCCAATCTCTCTGAGTAGTAAGAAGTCCAAGTAGTTTGGACAATGTCCCCCTACCTCACAATGAGTTAGATATCCGAGTAATTAGAAACTACTACCGCGGCCACCAAAGAACTTTTAAAGTTCTCAAAAGAAATACCGGGATTACTCCCGCCACCAATATTTACCGGGATTTCTCCCACCACCAATAATCAACTTAAACCTAAACTAAACCCGCGGTATATAGCTCTAACCACCCACAGCTTGTGTTTCTCTCGAGATGTCAATAATCATTATAAAAACATTATTCATTCTTGGAAAATCATTTCTTTATATATAGTCATCCAGAATATGTATTTAATAGATACGCCCACAAAAAATTCACATTCATAAATACTCCAAAACTCTTTTACATAAAAAATCACTCCAAAGTCATACTAATCCCTAAATATATCTTCAATATTTCTCAAATTCTTAGTCACCCCATATTCTAAATAATTTCGTATTAAAATATATCATTGGTCAAAGTTGATTGTCATTGATCAAGAAAGTCAATTTGGCAAACCTTTTCGGGACGTAGAGAGTAAGATTCAGGCCAGCCCAAACTGAATAATACGGAACACGTAGTATAGCAGCAGTAGCAAAAGTTTGTCTTCTTCGTGAAAGACCGGAAACAAAGCTTATACGCACGGGGGAATTTTACCTTGACGGATGTGTGAAACGGTGGTGGTTGCCAACTCGTTTGGAGACGGAAAGATCAGCGGTGGACTGGCGGCGGCGGCGGCTCCTTCTTCTCCTCCGTTTTTCGTCGTTACAGTTAGTCCGACAAAACTCCGACGGAGCTTTTCTCTATCTTTTCACGACCGATTTCTACGATTCTTTCACCGTTGGATTCCTCTCTTGAAGGGAAAGATTTCAGAACTGATTTCAAGGCTCAGTTTTTAGTATAACGCTGGGTTGGATTTTCACCTATATATATACCGCCTCCGATCTTTTTTAGTTGCAACGGTCAACATTTCACAATTGACAACACATGCATGTCTTTGACCGTAATTATATCTTAATTCGGTTAGTAAAAAAAATATTAAAAATCAGATTTTGAAAATTTGTAATGAGATGAATTCAACAATATTTTTTTTAAATAAATAATTTTCATAAAATAATAACGTAAAATGTAGTCAAAGTTGAGCATGTGAATAGTGTAAAATTGAATGTGTTGCGATTAAAACAGAACGGAGGATAGTGTATACTCCCTCCATCCCTAAAAAGATTGCCAAGTTTGACCGACACGTAGAATAATAAAGTAAAAAATGTGTGGTAGAGATTTGTGCAGAGGACAGAAAAACAACAAGAGCCACAAATTGATTGATTAAAAAGGAAAGTTACAAAGTTTTTGGGACAATAAAAAAAGGAAAGTTTGTAAAGTTATAAGGGACGGAGGTCGGAGGGAGTACTTCGTATATATTCATGTATATATGTATATGTTTAACGTTTGCAGCTTTTGGGAATGAAGAAAAATGACGATCCTAGGCTACTATTTATAGGTGTAGGTTGAGGGTTTCAGGCTGCGTTAGAGTTTGTGTTTAACCGAACAACGGCTTCTTCTGCATCCGTTTTTGTTGGTCTTATCCGCTTAAAGCTCGAAGGATTGCAGTTTGAGTTTATCGCATGCGCAGACTTCTTCTTTTATTAGACTAAGTACGTAGGTGAATGTATTTCATGCGTAACTAAGGTCTGATACGTAGAGTAGTGTGCATAGGTTTCAATTTTCTTTAATTGTTTAGGTTGTACACCCAAATTATATCGTGGGATCGGCCTACGGTGCGCACGGTGTGCCGATCCCTAAACGGTGCCGTTTTAATTAAAATCAGTCATCTTCTTCCTTGCCAACCGTTGAAGCATGCCGTTCACCCCCTAGCAGATTGGATTTGGAGCCATGGAAAAGTGTCGAAGCCTGAAGAGAAAGCTTCGTTATCTGGGGAAGAGCTCCTATGATGTGTTCCTGCTTGTAATACCAGTCTACCTATTCTTTGATCTTGTGGAACGAATCAGTGAAGGCAAGTTGTACTTACGATCATTCAATATATATATATATATATATATATACATATATACATATATATATATACATATATATACACATATATATACATATATATACATATACATATATATACATATACATATATATACATATACATATATCTACATATACATATATCTATATATATACATATATCTATATATATACATATATCTATATATATATATATATATATATATATATATATATATATATATATAGGGAGCGGTTCCAGTAAGAACGGACTCCCGGGAGAGAAATGAGAATGAATCTGAACCGTTGGATTGTATTATGTAAAACTGAGTTGTGCATTTGCTGAAACTGAAATGTGCATTAGACGATATTGAAATTTGCAAAATAAAAAATTAAACTCAAGTGTGCATTAGTTGAAACTGAAATGTGCGAAATAAAAGGTACAAAAATAACTCCACATCGTACCTTTTATTCTACACATTCCAGTTTCACCTAATGCACATTTCAATTTCACTCAATGCACAATTCAGCTTCAAATAATGCCATTGTATCGTACCTTTTGTGCTGCTGTAACACCCCTAAATTTCCCGCCCAAAACAATGATATAATTAAAAGAAATACTCTATTAATTCATAAAAGAGTTGAAGGAATACAGCGGAAGTCTAAAAGGGAAATGGGTGTTACCGCCACATTCGGTCATCTCTTAATCGAATGCACATGCAACTCAAAGTAAAACAATAAAAACTAATGTAATAATAAGTAAATGTTTATTTCAGACTAGATTTAACTAAGGCATCTTTTAATTCGCACTCAAGCTCGAGCAATCCATCAATCCACATAGGCATCCAACTCATCACGTGATAAAATTTAAGGGAGAAGAGAGACAAGAGAAATAACAAAAATTAGCTTTAGAGCTAAGTAAGTACCACCCAACCCCGTAAAATAATCAGGTTTGACAAAAATAGATTTTTATATAATATCATATAAAAATGACGCACTCCACCAAAATACTTTTCTCTTTGATTTTTCTTAAAATCACTTCTTTGCTAAAATCTTAAACTTCTCTTGGAAAATCTCTTAGTAATTCTTCTCCTTAAACTTCTTAAGAAAATCACTTCTTCTCTAACTTTCTAGTAATTTAGAAGGGCGGTGCTCAACCTTTCGACTGAGCCCGGTGGACCGTGGTTACGGACGGCCACCCCGAACAAATGCCGGTACCACAACTGCTCTTGCGGAAACGAAACGACTACCTTAAGTGTGCACACCCCCTAAAAGGGATTCCAAGCCCTCCGAGTAGTAAGTCATCCCGAGTGGTCGGAACCCAACCACCCCAATTCTAAAATTCTTGAATGATTAGGGACTACTACTATAACTTCTTCTTAAAAGGGATCATAGATCCAAATCTTACTTAAAAGGGATCATAGATCCAAATCTTACTTAAAAGGGATCATAGATCCAAATTTCACTTGAAATTTAAACTGTACTTCTCAGTAGTAGTAGCTCTAATCACCCTCCACATTTATCCGGATGTGGAAAAACCGACACCTCGGATTACTCCCGAGATGCTCACTTCTTATAAAAATGTAAATTTTATCTTCGCTTAATAATACTTCAAAAATACTTCTTAATTTCTCTAAAAAGTCTCGAAGGTATTTAAAAATATTTAATACCCCAAAAGTACTTGATTTATATTTCTTAACTACCATATATATAATATCTCCTGAAAATCACATACACAAAATTCACAATTCACACTTAATCACATAATGCATAATAAGCATATAATACGAGGAAACAATTTTGGATTGGCAGAGAAACTTACCTTAAGTCCTGATGCTCCTAGTTATCCTCCTCTAATCCGGTCTCTAGATAATCACCTTTTTAATTAAATATGATAAATTAGTCACTTATTCTATTTGTAATTACTTTACCCGATTTTCTCCTTTTATTTTATTATTCGCATTAACTTTGGTTAATCACTTTTTATTAATCAAATTACCTTATTAATTCAGCCATTAATTACAATATTTGAATTCTAATATTAAATAAAATATCCGAATATAATTAACTACAACATCCAATTTTTATTCAATAATCACCATTAATTTACTCTACTCATAAATTATTATCTAATTACTTTATTTATATTAATTCATTAATTTATGAATTCAAATATTTTAAATATTTATATGAAGTCCGAATATCTAATAATTAATCATAAAAATTATTAATTGAATTAGTCCACTAATTACATAACTAAGTTATTTATTAAGTCTACATATAGTCAATTATTTATGCTAGCTAACCCATCCTTATTTTATTTTCCTTATTTTATTCCAACATCATTTTTAGTCCAAAATATTATTTTTCAATCTCAGTGATTTATTTATTTCACCATTAATATTAATATTTTCTTATTTAATTACTTAACTAGTTTTATATGGCCTAATTTAAATAAATAGACTAAGAATCGACTTTATAAATTAATAACCGTCTATAACTATAAATTGGGTCTATATTTGACCTAGGTTGTCCAGATATCTATTTTATAATTATTTCCATAATTATTCATTTAATTTCATATATCTATTAACCGGTTCAATTACAATTAAATATACTAAATCTTAATATTTATTAATTATAAATGATCCATAAGGTCCTAGTTAGTCATATATTTATCCTAGTTTACTCCAATATTTATTTCATAATTATTTTCGTCAATTAGTTAATTATTTTCTAAATGTGTACAAATTGGCCCAATTACAATTAAATCAATTAAAAATAGCTAAAAATATTATTTTTCAATTCTGGTTGGTTCGAATATGTATATTTATACTAGGTATTTAATTTATATTTTTCCAGATTTTATTTATTTGATTTACTATTTTATTTTTAATTTTTATTAAAACTGGGCCGAACTGGCCCATTAAACCGACCCGGCCCAAGAGTTCTGACCCAGACAACTGGGTCATCTTCTCCAGGTCGTGATTCCGGCGACTTCGCCGGAAACTAGAAAACTCCGGCGAGCTATAACTTGACTTACAGATAACGGATTTCGACGATTCAAGTTGCAAAATGATCCTTGCGGCGAGACGAAGCTCCTCCACCTAGGGTTGGATTCGGTTCAGGCCACCCGGCCCGTGACCCGGCCCAGACCGGTACTGTGCGGGTCCGGGACCGGCCCGGTCGGGCGGTCCGGGACCGGGTATGGACGCGAACTGGTGGGAAGGGGCGGGGCGGGCTCGGTGCTGGATTAATGTGACCTGGTCCGGTCGGGTCGGGCCCGGGCCCGGGTCCGGTCTAATTTTATTTTTTTTTTGTTTGGGCTCTTGGGCTACTAGCCATTGGGGGTGGGGCTGGGGACAACCCAAACGGCTATATAGCCGTTGGGTGGGGTAAAGGGGGGGTCCGGGGGGGTTGGCTGGTGGGGGGTGGGGGGTAAAAACACCTATAAATACTCCTAATCTTAAACATTTTTTCATATCTCTTCTCCAATTCTTCCTAAATCCTATTCTTAACTCTCTACTCTCTAATTCTCTTATTCTCCAATATATTATATTTATTATTTATATATCTACTTTATAGTTTATACTTAAGAAGTTAAGATGGAAAATCAAGATGCCATTATACGGTATAATTTTGATAAGCAGAAGGACCCGAAGACCGGGATGTGGTACACAATTTGCAAATAGTGCGAGAAAAAATGTAGCATGGGGGTTTCTGGCGGATTCGGGATGGCAATCAAGCATATGAAGTCATGTGACAAAGCCAAAGGATCGGGAGGTGCGGGAAGTTCCGATTGATTACAATTTTCAAAATGTTTACCTCTTAAAGTTTGTTTTAATTTTCAAATGTAGTTCCTATTTCATTTCAAACAAATGCAATTGAAGTTTGTTTTTAATACTCGTATAAAACTATAAACTATAAAATATAAATTATATAAAAAAAAATTTAACCGGCCCGGCCCGAACCGGACCCGACCCGTGACCCGGGCGGGTGGCCCGGCCCGGACCGGACCCGTCCAACCCTCGGGCCGGTCCCGGGCCCATGTCATACTACCCGGCGGCCCGAGCGGGCCTAGGCCCGGGCCGGGCCCGACCCGGCCCGAGTCCATCAATCCACCCCTATCTACGGCAAAATATCTGCTTTTTATAAAGACCCGCTTCCACAACTTGCAACTCTGGCGAGCGATATCTCTCTCGTTTCACGACCGTTTTCTACGATTCTTTCACCGTTGGATTCGTCTCACGAAGGGGAAGGTTTGAGAAGTATTTTCAAGGCTTGGTTTGAGCTAAAACGGATGGTTGAAAAAAAGAGAGTATATATATACGTATATATGTATATATATGGGCTGAACTGATCGTTTCTTGATGTGAATAAAACGCAGGTTAAGGCTGCTATTTATAGATGTAGGTTGAGGGTTTTAGGCTGTGTTAGAGTTAGAGTTGGAGTTAATTTGGTTTGGCTTTGTACGTAGGAACTCTCGCAGGTCGCCGGTAGGAGAGTTCTAATTTGATTTGGCTGCGCACGTTTTCTATATGTTTTAGGCTTCAGTGAGAAAATTTTGTTTGAATACTAGAGTAGTTTTTGTAGTGTTAATACACATGCTACGGAGTATATTTAAGTATTAATAATACGTACGTAGTTTATATTGTAGGGTGTGTTTCGAAAAATAAAGAAAATTAATTAAAATTAATTAATTAAATAAAATGACTAGAGAAAAACAGGAAAGGAGATGAAGCAGAATTAGTCAAAGCTCGTGCTACGCACGATTTCCTTAAAACGTATTTGTTGCTTCCAAGCTTCAATCGCGTTGAAATATTGCGCATCCACCTCATCCCCGGTTGCTACCGGCGCATCTTCGGTCAAGAATCTAGCAAGACCGAGAGTAGTGAGGTAAAATAACATCTTTTGCTGCCACCTCTTGAAGTTTAACCCGTTGAATTTCTCGGGTTTCTCCACAGAGTTGCTTGGCACGGTCACCATAGGGATAGCCCTTTGGTTGGCCAAAGCAGATGCACCGTGTTGTGAACTATTGTTCACCGGTGCTCCGCTTTCAGAGTGATTGTCGTTCAGAACATTCTGCCCAACACCAATCTCGTTTTCTTGAGAAGTCATTTTCATTCTATAACGTTTTTCCGAAAACACAAAAATTAAGTTCGTTCACCAAAGTGACAAACTACGTTTTTAGATTGTTTACCGCAGTACAACAACCAAGGCAAATACGTTTTAAGATTGTATCTGTATGATACAAGCTCAACAAGTACGTTTTAAGATTGTAGGGTGTGTTTCGGAAAATAAAGAAAATTAATTAAAATAAATTAATTAAATAAAATGACTAGAGAAAAACAGGAAAGGAGATGAAGCAGAATTAGTCAAAGCTCGTGCTACGCACGATTTCCTTAAAACGTATTTGTTGCCTCCCACGGTGCTAGGAGCGTTGCAACAATCGTTTCCAAGTATGAACACAGAAGGAATTTTAGGAGTAGCTGGAAGAGTTTTTAGCTCAAGAAAACGTGAGGAAAGTGTTGTGCGTTGTCAAACCGTGTGTTTGTTGCAAAGCACCTGCCAACTATTTATAGGAGGATTTGTTGTGTGTTAAATGAGGTGTTAATAGACCTGAACGTTGGACATCAATGACCAGTCCGTTTGGCATTGAATCGTCCATAAACTGTCCATTTAACGCAGCTATTTATAGATAGATTTTTGGACGGCATTCGTGTCCGCAGGTCGCCCGCGCACACGAGTCGCGGTTTTTCTTCTCCGCTTCGGGATTTGATCGGCACCCCCCTGCGCGTAAGAGAGAGCCTTTCCCTTTAGGAATCTTAACTCCTTAAAAGAGGCTTCCCTTTATAAGGGGGTGAAAATCCCTTGAGTTTTTCGGTGTGGGATAAAACACACTAGAAACTCATCATTTTTCCCAGTTTTTCCATTTCAACGAGTGAACTTCGAGAATCAATTTCTCATTCACCCGTTATCCGTTTTGGGTGTACCACATATCGAATTGTAGCCCTTAACAAGGACAATCCGAAACCACTTTGACCCGACCCAAATCGGAAGTGGACCCCACTCAAATAATTGCCCCAAAATGACCATTTAATGCAATTTTTTAACACATTTTTCCAACATATATATCTTAGGAGTATATATATATTATACGTACGTAGGTATTTTTAGAAGTAGGTTTCTATTATATTTTATTTATTATATTATTGTATTTGTGTATTATTATACTTAACTTAAAATATATATATATATATATAAAAGTTAATTTTATACTAAAACGTTACTTCTATTATCGGACCATTTTTATTAGACTAAAAATGTCGTAAATGTAAAGTTTCTGTCTGGTTCACTTGTTTAATAAAATGTTGTTTTTATTACTGAAGTATTTTTATCTGACTAAAACGTCATAAATTTTGAAATTTTTATCTGATTAGCACGTTACCACTGCTGAATTTTTGTCTGACTCAATTATTTATAAAAATGTTATTTTCGTAATATTTTATCTGACTAATAAAAGTTATTTTTATTTTTATTTAAATTTTTGAAGTGTCACATTCTACCATCCTTAAAAGATGTTTCGTCCAGAAACATTAACTAAATCTAAATAATCAAATTCTTAAGTATTACATTCTACCCCCCTTAAAGAGAGGTTACGTCCTCGTAACTAATATTTTACCTTAGTCAAATAACTCTGGATAACGTTTGCGCATATCCTCCTCAGTCTCTCATGTGGCATTTTCGGCCAAATGGTTAGACCACAAAACTTTCACCATCTTAACCGCTTTTCTTCTAGTCTCACGAGTCTTAGTATCCAAAATCTGGATCGGCCTCTCCTCGTAAGTCAACGATTCATCCAACTCGACCACCTAAGAAAGTCGAGGTTAGATGTGATACTTGGATCTAGTTATCATAAGGTTACGATTCGTACCTCGGAGCTAAGAATATGGGATTCGTCGCGGACATACTTCTTCAATTGGGAGATATGAAAGACATTGTGTACCTACGCATAACACACTTTAGTACTTGAGAGAAGTTTACTAAGGTATTCACTAACGAGCGGTTATAGTATGTTATACCTTAGCCAACTCGGTGGGTAGAGCTAGACGATATGCCACTCTTCCCACTCGCTCGAGGATGTCATATGGGCCAATGAACCTCGGGCTTAGTTTTCCCTTCTTTCCAAACCTCATTACTCCCTTGGTCGGAGAGACTCTGAGTAGGACTTTCTCCCCTGCTTCGAATTCGGCTGGCTTCCTCCCCAAGTCTGCATAAGACTTCTGACGATCTTGTGCAGCTTTCATCCTTGCTTGGATCATCTTCACTTTCTCTATGGTGTCTTGGAGGTAATCTGGCCCTAACACCACTTGATCTTCCATGTCACCCCAGCATAGTGGGCTTCTACACTTTTGACCATATAGAGCTTCGTACGGGGCCATTTTGATACTGGCGTGGTAGCTATTGTTGTATGAAAACTCTATTAAGTCTAAGTGTTCGTCCCACGATCCTTGTAGGTCTAACATACATGCTCTCAGCATGTCCTCGAGTGTTTGAATGGTTCGCTCCATTTGTCCATCGGTCATCGGGTGAAATGCAGTACTCAACTTCAGCTTCGTCCCCATAGCAGCTTGCAACTCCTTCCAGAATTGAGATAGGAATCTGGAATCTCGGTCAGAAACAATGTCTTGAGGAACTCCATGGTACTTAACCACGTGCTTGATGTAGGCTCGGGCTAACTTCTCCATGCTCCAAGTTTCGTTCATCGGGATGAAGCGAGCGGTCTTTGTTAACCGGTCGACTATAACCCAAATTTTGTCATGGCCAGACTTGGTTAGGGGTAAGCCCCCAACAAAGTCCATGGAGATGGAATCCCACTTCCATTTTGGCACTTCCAAGGATTGGACGAGTCCCTTGAGCTTGCAACGTTCGGCTTTCACCTTCTGGCAGTTCAAGCATCGAGCCACGAATTTAGCTACCTCTTTCTTCATGTTCGGCCACCAAAAATTCTTTTTGATGTCTTTGTAGAGTTTGTCGCCTCCAGGGTGCACCGAGTAGGGCGTGTTGTGCTCTTCCTCCATGATTTTCTTCTTAAGTTCTTCGCATTTCATCGGAACACACCATCTTCCTTTGTGTCGAATGCTCCCATCTTCGTGCAGTTTGAACGGTCCGTTCACGCCATTTGTCATACCGGCTCGGATTCTATCCAACTTGGTGTCTCCAGGTTGCCCTTCTCGAATTTCATCGAGAATAGATGGGGTAACGGTCATGGTGAGTAACCGCGTTTCCTGATCTACCTCTCCGAAATCCCGAACTTCCAAGTCTAGCTTCTGAAAGTCCCGATATAGCTCATCAGGAAGTATCCATGTTGCTTTGCAGGAGTGAGTTGATTTTCGGCTCAACGCGTCGGCAACTACGTTTGCTTTCCCTTCATGGTACTGGATCTCCAAGTCGTAGTCTTTGACGAGTTCTAGCCAGCGTCTCTGTCTCATGTTAAGCTCCTTTTGGGTGAAGATGTACTTCAGGCTCTTGTGATCGGTGTAAACTTTACAGTGTACCCCATAGAGATAGTGCCTCCACAGCTTTAGAGCAAAGATAACCGCTGCTAGTTCTAAGTCATGAGTCGGATAATTGACCTCATGTGTCTTCAGTTGCCTTGATGCATAGGCCACCACTTTGCTGTTTTGCATCAATACGCAACCCAACCCCTTTAAACAAGCATCGGTGTAAATCTCGAACCCTTCAGTACCTGATGGTAGGGTCAAGACAGGTGCAGTTGTTAATCTCTGCTTCAGCTCTTGGAAAGCTTTCTTGCACTCATCACTCCATATGAACTTCGTGGTCTTCTTCGTGAGATTAGTCAAAGGCTTTGCTATCTTTGAAAAATCCTTCACGAATCTACGATAATAGCCTGCCAAACCTAGAAAGCTCCGGACCTCCGTCACGGTTGTGGGTGCAGGCCAGTCTATCACTGCTTCGATCTTGGATGGGTCAACGGATACACCTTCTTGAGTGATGATATGTCCCAAGAATGCGACCCGGTCCTTCCAGAAATCACACTTTGAGAGTTTGGCGTAAAGCTGATTTTCTCTCAAAGTTTGCAGGACGAGCCTTAGATGTTCTCCGTGATCTTTCTCGTTCTTCGAGTACACCAAAATATCATCAATAAACACTACCACAAATGTATCAAGGTATGGGCGAAATACACGGTTCATTAGGTCCATGAATACTGCTGGTGCGTTGGTTAAACCAAACGGCATCACGGTGAACTCATAATGCCCATATCTATTTTTGTCAAACCTGATTATTTTACGGGGTTGGGTAGTACTTACTTAGCTCTAAAGCTAATTTTTGTTATTTCTCTTGTCTCTCTTCTCCCTTAAATTTTATCAGGTGATGAGTTGGATGCCTATGTGGATTGATGGATTGCTCGAGCTTGAGTGCGAATTAGAAGATGCCTTAGTTAAATCTAGTCTGAAATAAACATTTACTTATTATTACATTAGTTTTTATTGTTTTACTTTGAGTTGCCTGTGCATTCGGTTAAGAGATGACCGAATGTGGCGGTAACACCCATTTCCCTTTTAGACTTCCGCTCTATTCCTTCAACTCTTTTATGAATTAATAGAGTATTTCTTTTAAATATATCATTGTTTTGGGCGGGAAATTTAGGGGTGTTACAGCTGCACATTTCAATTTCACCTAGTACATATTATAGTTTCATCAAATGCACAATAGATTTCATTTAAAGCAAATCTAACGGTCCAGATTAATTCTCATTTCTCTCCTAAGACAATGTTTTTATTTGAACCAAAACCTATATATATATATATATATATCATATTAGAAAACTTGAATTTTAATTTGTTAGTTACATCTCTGTAAAGACGTTTTACATTTAAATAGGCTAAAGTTATATTTCCCAAGTTACATCTGACCTGGTTCTGAGTTACATTTCAACGAGTTACATTTAAATGAGTGTAATTTACATTTGATTAACCTGAAGTTACATGTTGGTTCACACGATTTACATTTCATATAAGTGTGGGAGCATGATGCTCACCATGCACCGCTCCCATGATATAACAACTGGGTTGTACAGGTCATTGTTACTCCATATAGTTTGTATAATTTATTACTCGTATTTTTTTATTAGTTTATGCGTAGCTTTTAGTGATTAGATCAAGTGTATATAAAAATTATCCCTTCTACGATGGAAACATTTTTATCAGACTAAACATGCCACAAATGTTGAATTTTTGTCTGGTTCACTCATTTAATAAAATGTTGTTTCTATTATTGAAATATTTTTATCTGACTAAAACGTTGTTAATTTTGAAATTTTATCTGATTAAAATGTTACAACTGTTGCAATTTTATCTGATTCACTTGATAAAAATCTCACTTTTATAATATTTTATTTTTCTCATAAACTATTTATTTTATTTAAATTTTTCAGAGTGTCACACCCATTACCGAGAATCAATAAACCAAGTCCATTAATCAAGAGTAATTAATAAAGCCAATTGGACCTAACAGGGGATCATGTCTCGCGAGGGAAACCCACATCCAGGCTATCCTGATCAGCATGTCTCGAGCCTGGGGAGGATTCTAGTGAGGTCAGACGCATCACTATCGGACATCGGCAGGGATTTAAGGAAGAGACGTGGACATGAAGGAGTAATAAATGCGGAATTATGAGATGCGTTAGAAGAGTTCTCCCATGATTAGACATATTAAATGTACCGGTTATGTCTCTTTAGGCTACTATATCTTAATATCTATAAATACTTCCTATATTTATCTTAAAAGGGACACACCTCTGAAATAATAATACTGCCTTACAATGCCAAAATACTTTATTCTCGTAGATTAACTCTTGCATTTGGAATTAAACTCCATTACTATCTAAACAAGGTAAAGAAACTCATACCAAACCTTGAACCAAAATATACTTACCAAGCTAGCTTATTTAAAAGTGGAAATTACCCATTTAAACCACTTCAAGCCATTGAGTTTCATTTATGTTGCCCGACTTTTTTTCTTTCAATTCTAAACTTTTACTTTATCACTTTTATTTTTTTTAATTTCAAAAGTGGCCTAACCCTAAACTCTTGTCGCCACACTCTTTATCTGATCTCTGTAATTCCTCTTCACCGTTTCAAATTTCCTCAGATAAGCTAAATATTCTCTCTTCGTCCGCAATAAGTTTCGAGCACTGCTATCTCCAGTTCCTTGGCAATCTGAATCCTCTCCTTCTCTTCTACGAATCACCTAAGGCCGACACTCACTCGTAGAAAGAGCACAAATTCAGACTTAGTGCCAGATCTGATGCTTGCTTTAACCCGCCAACGGTCCTAATTACCTTTTGCGGAAGACACGATCGAAGTGGATGGACAATAAGAAAGTTCAAGTACGATGCTTGAAGGAAGACGTTTGATGATGTTCTCTATGAACAAAATTGAGGAACATATCAATTCGTGAATACTTGATAAGGTATACAATTATTAAAGCTGAATATGTGTCGTTGAAAGCAGTGGTTGCTCAAAGAGACAGATGTCTGATCTTAAGAAGATGAAATGTGGAGTTATTTATTTTTTATTAGTCAATTACTCCTAATTGTGTCTGCTACAGCTTTTAATATCAAAATTTTATTTAATTTGATTTATTTATTTGGATGTTTTATTGATTGTTTGTTTATTTGCACTCCTGAGATTTGTCTATGAAGCATATTATACAAAGTGGTTGTGTCTATTAATATGAGCATTAATGTGCTTGATTTTTTTTATTTGTTTATAATTTGTTGGATGATAAATTTCAGCTTACCTCCTACCTTTTAATAAGCACTTATTTTTTACTTTAAGCCATAAGACTCATTATGATGCCACATAGTTCCTCAATTCCGGCCTCTCACATAACTGATACTTGTGTACTTATCTATTCTGCAGTGAAGCCTCTGCCTCTGCCTATGCTGACAACATAAAATAATTCAACCCCCCTAAAGGAGAGTTTTTGTAGAACATGCAGTAAGCTTCATGTTAAGGCCAAGCCATAACATGTGTGCACTCCTGAGAAGTAATGTCATCATCTAATATGGCATTATCTTGTTACTAAAATTCCCAGTAGAAAACAATTATCAATGCAATGATTGTCAATGACAATGATGTAATGGCTATGTGAGGTAAGAACTTTGTGCGTCATGATCTGTAAAACAAAAGTGTTGTTGCTGATTACCAATAATTAATTAAGTTGTTTTACTTTTATGAGCAAATATGTTATTATAAATATATTTGATCTTTAAAATGTTTTATGTCATTGATGATATTAATTGTTGGTTCTTTAGGTGGCACCAAAAATATAGATTTACATTTAAACATTGGTCCTCCTATTTGTATTGGTGGCATTAGGGGTTTTAAAAATCTAAATGTAGTTGAAATCGTTTGAAGCTTTAGGGAGTTGGGGTAATTGAATAGAGTTCTAGGGAGATAATATTTAAATTTTTTTGTTTGCTTATTTGGTTGCCCGCTACTTGTGGATATAATTTGATGTGTGGATACATTTTAATGTACTTATAAATTCTATAGGTGAAATGTTTCATTGTAATACTTTATTTGAGATTTTTCTATCGTATTCTCATTGCAGGTGCATAATAGAAGTACATGGAGATGTGTAAAGATGCTAACTAATGGGTTGTGTGTAAAGATGCACAAGAAGAAGAAGAAGAATGTGAAGATCCATAATAGATAAATGTAGCAAATTGAAATAATAGCAAATTATATTTTGTTTCTTTTTGTTGCACCATATGTGTTGCTTTTTGTTTCATTTTGTTGTTTTTTGTTGGATTATGTTTCTTGTTGAAGATTCTAATATTTGTTGTTTGTTTACATTTTCTATTTATTTTTGTTACATATTTGAAATATAAACCATATACGTAGTTGATGGAGTATATGGGTCTAGGCCCCAGGACCCACATACTCAGAACAGAAAGCACAGCCACTACGCGGTGCCCTCGTCGGCCAGAAGACCCTCGTCGGCCGAAGAAGGGCCAACTCAGAATATGATCTTGAAACCAAGGAACCAGGGTGTCCTCGTCGGCCGTGCCCTCGTCGGCCGTGCCCTCATCGGCCAAGACCCTCGTCGGCCACGGAAGACTCACAGAACCAGATTTCACACTTACTCATTTGTATAGCCCACCAGTGGCTTTGTATTCGGCCCAATAGCGGTCCAGTTGTAAATGGGCCTCCCAAGCCCAAGGCTTGGGTGCCCAGCCCGTATTTTTCCTATAAATACTTCCTCTGGAGGTAGTTATGGGGGTTACAAAATCATTCTATTGAAGCATATATTGCACTTCTCTCGCTAGCTCTCACCTCTCTCTAGATATACTCTATCATTTGGTGCTCTCGTTGAGAGCCAGAACAATCAAGTTAGCACCCTTCGTCGCTACCAAACACAGCTAACCACTGATCATGGGAAGAACTAAGTCAAACCGCAACCTCGTCAGCAAGGCCATCCCTGAGGACCAGGAGACCAGGGAGCACGAGGAGGATGCTACGGCCGACCAGGTCGGCGGAGGGGACGTCTTCCAGGAGGCCATCAACCTCACGACGGACCTCCGCAACCAACTCAACGGCGGAGCCCCTGATGCCCGCATCGGCTTGGACAAGAAACAAGCTGAGAAGACAGACCACGCCCCGGCCCAGCCTATGGCCGCGGCTTCTCCGTCTGTGGATCCGCAGGTCCAGGCCGCGCTGTCGGTCATCATCGCCAGCTTGGCCCAGAACCCCACCGTCCTCAGCGCACTCTTGCCAAGGACTGGGGGGAACATCACTCCACCTCAGCCCCAACCGTTGGCCGTCCAGATAGGCAACGATGAGGGGGTGATGGCCCAGGACACGGCGTCGTCCCACTCCCACCCCACTTCCCCTCTTCGGTCTAGGCAGACCCCAACGCGTGGAAAAGCTTCTGCCTTCAATAGGCTAGGTGACACGCGCCGTCGTCCGGTTTCGGAGAGGATGGCAGGGCGGATTGGTGAACGTCGGCCTGGCTCGCCAAGGGAAAAGCTTGGGGTCTGTGTCCCGGACAGCGGACCAGCCCCGCCTGGACAAAGGCAAGGGAAAATTGCACGAAGACGACGTGCGCCACCAGATCAATGCAGCCCACGACGAGCGCATGAAGAACCAGCAGGGCGCCGCTGCGGCCGCCAGGGACCCCCGGGACGAGGTCATCGCCCAGCTGGAAAGGAGGCTGGCCCAGATGGAGGCCAGACAATCGGCGAACATCCCCACGGCCGGTGCCTCCAACGACCCTGGCCTCAACGCCCTCATGAACAAAGTCAGCGCCCTTGAGAGGGAGTTAGTCGAAGGGCGAGGTGACCCCGTCATCCAGGTCAGGACCAGGACCCCTTTCACCAACAGGGTGCTCTTGGCCCCCATCCCGGAGAAGTACAGGGGGAACGCCATCAAGTCCTACGATGGCCGATCAGACCCCCAGGAGCACTCCAGCCATTATCAGAACAACATGCTGATGGTGAACGGGTCGGATGAATATCTCTGCCGTTGGTTCCTCTCCACTCTTGAGGGACCAGTGTATGAATGGTTCAACGCGCTCCCCGAAGGAAGTATTGACTCATGGCAGGACCTTGCCCAACGCTTCCTCACCCACTTTGCCGGGAGGAAGCGCGCGAAGAAGTATTTCACCCATCTCCTCTCCGTCAAGCAGCAACATGATGAGTCCCTTCGGTCGTTCATCTATCGGTGGACGAGGGAGACCGAGGAAGTCGAGGGGGCCGATGAGCGCACTCTCCTCGTCCTGTACCAGGGAGCCCTCCGCAGCTCCCCGTACGCCAGGAGCCTCATCACCGATCCTCCAAGATCGTACACAAAGGCGCTCCAGTACGGGAGCTTGTACGCTGACGCCGACGAGCTCCACAACCACAAGAAAGAGGGAGGCCATCTCTCTAAGAAGACAAATCCTTCGCCGGCCCCGAGACCATCCCCGGCCGGCCAGGGTGCCCAGGGCCGTCACGACTCTGGTGGACAAAGTAAGAAAGACCGCCACTGGCGACCGAGGTTGGAACGGCCGGGGGTCCCCCTCACCCACCCGGTCAGCACTATCCTCGACTACGCCGAGAAGCATGGCCTCATTGAGCAGGCTCCTCGGCCGGCCGAGGAGGTCCTTGCCATCCAGCAGGGCGGCACATACTGCCGGTTTCACAAGAACTCCTCGCACAACACTGACGACTGCATCACGCTAAAGAAAGCCATCGAACGTCTGATTCGTCAGGGGGAACTCTCCCAATTTGTTAAAGGTGGCCCACGCAAATATACGTGGGTAAACACCGGCAAACCTGGGGGCGAACCCTCTACGAAGAAGCGGGAGATCAGCAGGCTCAGCGACGACGAGGACTTCGAGGAGCCTCCGCCAAAGAAGAACCACATTCACCTCATTGTAGGTGGGAACACGGGGGGGGGGGGGGGGGGACTCCGTCACCCAGAGGAAGAAATGGGCCCAATCCCTCTACATAGGGGAGGTGTCCCACGTTCCCCCCCAGCCGAAGAAGCAACGAACGGAGGCGATCACCTTCACCGACAAGGATCTACCTCTGGGTACGGAATCACACAGGGACGCCCTCGTCATCCGGTGTGAGATCGGTGACTCCATCATCCACCGCACTTACATCGATACGGGGAGCTCCGTCAATGTGATGTACCTGGACACCTTCAGGCAGCTGAAGCTGGACAAAGCTCTGCTGAAGCCGATCAAGACACCATTATCCAGCTTCACCGGAGACTCTATCGACGCCGAGGGCACGATAGTCCTCTCCGTGGAGGTCGGTGAGGGCCCCCACCGCGCCAAAATTGACATGGAGTTCATGGTGGTCAACCTCCAGTGCGCCCACAACCTGATTTTGGGGCGGCCAACACTGGAGGACTTGGAGGCCATCATCTCCATGAAGCACTTGTGCCTGAATTTTCCCACCAATGGCGGCATCGGCTACGCCAGAGGAAACCAGAGGATAGCCAGAGCATGCTACCTCAAGCTAACGAGGCCGGCCGACAGGGAAGGACAGAGGATAGACACCATCACGGCAGCCGTTGCCAAGGACGAGGAGAGGCCGCATGCAGAACCGGCCGAGGAGGTCGAGGAAGTCCGTCTGGATACCTCCCGGCCGGAGTGGGTCCTCAGAATCGGGAAGCAACTCCCACAGGACCAGCGGGACGCCATCCTCCTCGTCCTACGGTCATACGCCGTTATCTTCGCATGGGACCCGGACGACATGCCAGGCATCAGCCGGCAGGTGATCAGTCACCGGCTGACCGTCGATCCAGCCTCCGCACCTGTCAAGCAGAAGCGGCGCTACTTATCCGCTGATAGACGAGACTTCGTCAAAGGGGAGGTCGCCATGCTCCTCTCAATCAACCACATCAAAGAGGTGAAATACCCGACGTGGCTAGCCAACGTCGTCCTCGCCCAAAAACCGCCGACATTCAGAATATGTGTTGAAAACACTGACCTGAACAAGGCGTGCCCCATGGACCCGTTCCCTCTCCCCAACATTGATCAGCTGGTGGACGAGACGGCGGGGTGTGAGTTGATGTCGTTCCTTGATGCTTTCAGAGGGTACCACCAAATTTCCATGCATGAAGATGACACTGAGAAGACGACATTCATGACCCCGGAGGGGATATTTTGCTACCTCGTCATGGCTTTCAGACTCAAAAACTCCGGCGCCACATACACCAGGATGGTGGCCAAAATCTTCAGAGCTGTCCTCGGCCGGACGATGGAGGCATACATCGACGACATGATTGTCAAGAGCAGGCAAGCCACCACACATGCTGACGACCTCCGGGAAATCTTTGAAATCATGAAGGAGTTCAAGCTCCGCCTCAACCCCAAGAAGTGCGCCTTCAGCGTCCAAGGCGGCAAGTTCCTCGGCTACATGGTCAGCCGGAGAGGCATCGAGATAAATCCGGAGAAGACACAGGCTATCATCAACATGGAGCCGCCCCGTAACGTCAAGGAGGTACAGCGGCTGACGGGGCACCTGGCGGCCCTGAACCGTTTCCTCTCCAGGTCAGCCGAAAGGGCACTCCCTTTCTTCCAGATCATGCGTAAAGCTAACAGCTTCAAATGGACGACGGAGTGCCAGGAAGCGTTCGAAGAAATGAAGAGGTACCTATCGTCCCCGCCCGTGCTCTCCAAGCCCAAAGCCGGCGAAACCCTCTTCTTGTACTTAGGGGTGAGCACGTCGGCCATCAGCTTCGTGTTCATCCGTGAGGATGAAGGGGTGTAGAAGGCCATTTTCTACATCAGCAAGACACTTAGGGAGGCCGAGCTCAGGTACTCCCCCATTGAGAAGACGGTGCTAGCCATCGTCCATACGGTGAAAAAGCTGGGGCACTACTTCCAGGTCCATGCCGTCCATGTGCTGACCCAGCAGCCCCTTGGCGCACTCATGAGGAGCCCCACTAGCTCCTCAAAGATGGTAAAATGGGCGATCTTCCTCAGCCAATTCCAGATTGAGATCAAGCCCAGGCCATCTATCAAAGGGCAAGCTTTGGCCGACTTCGTCACCGAATGCACGGCAAGGGAGACAACCACTACCACCCCCGGGCCGGAGCCCGATCACACATGGATCCTCTTCACCGACGGCTCGTCGGCCGCGAAATCATGTGGCGGCGGCATCGTCCTCATGTCCCCTGAAGGATTCAGAGCTTACTATGCCATCCGCTTCAACTTCAGGGTATCCAACAATGAAGCCGAGTATGAGGCTCTCCTCAGCAGTCTCAGACTCGCCGCCGGCCTCAGAGCTCGCCACATCAGAATCAGGTGCGACTCCAAGCTGGTAGTGGGCCAGGTTGGGGGTACGTACGAAGCAAAGGAAGCCCGAATGAAGCAATACAAGCAGGCGGCAGAGGAGTTGCTGAAGGCATTCGAAACCCACGAGATCACACAGATCCCAAGGGCCGAGAACGCCGAGACCGACATCCTCTAAACTCAGCTCGGACACCCCGGAGCACATCTCCCAGCTAGCCAAGATTGAGGAGCTGAGCATGTCCAGCATCCATGCTAGCCCCATCTTGTGCATCCAACAGCGACCGGAGGACTGGATCTCCGACATCATCACCTTCATCACGACGGGGGAGCTACCCCAGGACGAGGAGAGGGCCAAACTCGCCAAACTCAGGGCCCCAAGCTACACCATTGAAGATGGCAAACTCTACAAACGATCCTATAATGGTACTCTCCTCCGATGCCTACACCAGGACGAGGCCGACGTGGCCATGGAAGAAGTTCACTGTGGTTTTGTGCTCCTCGCACCAGGGCCCTTTCAGCATGTCCCGACGTCTCGTCGTCCAGGGCTTTTTCTGGCCGACGATGGCGCGGGATTACGCGAACCTGGCCAGGAAATGTACCACGTGCCAGGTACTCCAGAAGGCCCCTGGTCGGCCAGCCGTCAACTACGCCCCCGTCAGCACTGCTATTCCATTCTCGAGGTGGGGGATTGACCTGGTCGGCCCTCTGCCCAGAGCTGCTGGCACCAACCGCTACATCATCGTCGCGGTCGACTACTTCACCAAGTGGGTCGAAGCGGAACCTTTGGCCAGCATCACGGGAGCCAGGTGTCAGAAGTTCGTTCACAAGAACATTCTCACCCGCTTCGGCGTCCCCCAAGAAATCATATCCGACAACGGCACCCAGTTCGAAGCGGTGCCCTTTCAGGAGCTCCTTCGAGAGTGGGGAATAAAGCACCGTTTCTCCTCCGTTGCCTACCCTCAAGGCAACGGGCAGGTTGAGAACGCCAACAGAACTATAATGGAGGGGCTGAAGAAGAACCTACAGGACGCAGGAGGGAGTTGGGTCGACGAGCTCCCCAACATCCTGTGGTGCTATCGTACTACGCCGAGGAGGGCAACGGGTGAAACACCCTTCGCCCTGTGCTATGGCTTTGAAGCAAAGGCACCCACAGAAGTCGCTATTCCCAGCCGACGGGTGGAACAGTACGACCCTCAAGTTAATGAGGAGAACATGAAGATCGACCTCCACCTGGTCGAAGAAAGACGCGAGCAAGCATTCATCCGAGCGGAGAACTACCGGCGTCAAGTAAAATCATACTATGACGCCAAGGTACGTTCCTGAGAATTCCAAGTGGGGGACTACGTCCTCCGCCGAAGGGAAGCAAGCCAGCCGATGGAAGGAGGCAAGCTAGCCTTGAAGTATGAAGGTCCCTACATCGTCAGTGCCGTGGTGAAACCCGGCACCTACAAGCTTAAACGCCCAAACGGGACCAATGTACCACGAACGTGGAATGTACACCATTTGGTGAAGTTTTATCAATAATCCGAAGGAGGTGCAGCCGGTGGAGCCCTCACCCTTTGACGGGTTATTGATTGAACGCCACCCTCGGCCTTGAGCCACTTTTGAATAAAAATCATGTTTTCCTTGAATTATTGGAGTTCGACTCGAACATTAACAAGCGCCCTCATCGGCCACCTTAGAGCGAAAGGCTCAGCCATGGCCGATGTGGCGCTTCACATCTGCAACCTTAGAGCGAAAAAGCTCGGGTACGCCCATTGTATTTTGTATCAGCAAAAGGTTTAGGCCAGCTGAGAGAGCACGTCGTATCGACTCCTTAGAGCGAGACGCTCAGGCAGAGCCGACGACGTCCCCAGGGCGAGGGGCCTGCAAACGGCCCGCGTCTTGAAACGGGAAGCTCACCACGTCGTCCACGCGCCTGATCGCAGGACGACAGGCCTGAAATCATGGCCGAGGTGAAAAAATCCCCAAAACTCAGGGTTGTGCAACGGCAGCCATTGGAAACCAACCAAAAGTCTAGCCCGCGTCATAAATAGGCGACGGGACCCACCCTGAGATCACGGACGTTATAAACGAAGTCCGAACCGGCCAAAGGGCCATCGACCCCTTTGGCCGAAGCCTGAAAGAAGGACACTCCCTGAAATGGGGAACAAAAAAAAAGGGAAAAAGAGGGAAGCCGACGGCCGTGCGCACCTGCCGGCCTCGAGCAGTAAAAATATATTCCCCACAAAGGTACATATCAGTTGAATACAAAGGTAACACTACCAACAGGTAACGCGGACGAAGCGGCCACACACTACAAGGAAATTGTCGAGGACGGAGCATACGCCCAAAAAAAAACCCTAACCAAAGTGGTTGGGTGAAACGAGAGTGGTAACCTTCATCGGCCATCACCCCTTGAAGCGCCAACACTTAGCAAGAAAAAAAGGAATTACAACTTCACACTTAAAACACAATCCTGAAGTTGACCACCGGAAAGAAGGCCCAGGACGAAGCGGGCAGTATTACACCCGCGGTAACAACCCCTACCGGCCACAACATTCTGGATGGCCGTTACAGGCACCAAAACCTAGGTGGTGGGTCAAGCTGAAAATCTTTGGGAACATTTGTCTAAGTGATTCCCAAACACTTGGAGAAAATTCCTAAGGAAAAGGTTCCCTGAGTGAATTCCAACACTTAGAGAATTTCTTAAGTAAAGCACACGCGAAGGAAAAGGCACACCTGGTCACCCTCATCGGCCACAAAGCCTAACTTGGCCGACAACGGTGCCGCACAGAAGGAACTACACTTGGAGAAATCTCCAAAGCGTTGAATATAGAAGGAACAGCTTCGAGATGAAGCGGGCACCTGTATACTTGCAGGCCGGTAGTTACCTATGTCTTGCATTGACACTTAGATAAATTTCTAAGTTCAAAGAACCCAAGGCAATAAACAAAGACACTCAAGGCCGAAGGGGACAACCAACTCGTGCACTTGGACGACAAAGGTCACTTACCCTCATCGGCCACAACACAGGAATCCAGACCGACCTCCTACTTAGAGAAAGGGATGGGAACATAGCGGCCACGAAGAATACCGGGCCGACAAGAACACCACGCGTGGCACTTGGTTCAACACTTAGGAAACTTTCCAAAGCATCGGTTAACAGTGAAAGGGGGCGTAACATCAAGACGATGAGGACACCCACCCACTTGAAGCTCGGATACTTAGAGAATTTCCTAAGTCCCAATTCCAAAACACTTAGACAAATTTGAAAAGAAAACAAACAACAGGGGAACCAAACAGACAATAAGACGACAAAGACAGTAAGGACGTGAAGATGTTTTGATTTAACACAAGTCAGTACATGGTGGGCACTTCGGCCGTTACAGTCAAGATTATAAAACAAAAGGCCAATTACAAGTTGAAAACGGTTATGGACGATCATGGCTCTGTAGCGGCCTCGTCGGCAGCATGGCCCGCAACGTCCTCCTCGGCGACAAGCTCGGCACCAACTTCGATCTCAGGATCCAGGCCGGCCTCGACGGCGGAAGTGGCGGTGTCATCCAAGTAGTCGTCCTCCTCGTACTCTGGTTCGCCTAGGCCGGAACTCTCTATCGGAGCTTGCCTATCGCACAGAGGAAGGTTGACCTGCTCCTCCGGATCTCTCATCAGCCGAGGAAGCCGTAGATTCCGCCTGACCCAACCCTGGGTATAGTTCAGGGTCCGAAGAGTGTGACTCAGCCGTCGGTAGATGAGCCTCTGCATCCGATGCTGGCCCATATTGTAGTACACGGACATCTCCCGTTCAAAGTATTCTTGGCCAGCAGGGGAGTTCTGTCCCCAATCCTCAAGCTTGGCCGCCACGACCTCATAGCACCAAGGGAGGCGCTCGTCGGCCTTCCAGCCTTCGGCCAGGAACTTCGCGACAGCATCATCGGTAGCCTTCACTACCGCAGCCTCAGCTTCGGCCTTGGCCTTCTCGGCCTCATCCGCCCGCAGACGTTCAGCCTCACGGGCACTCTTCTCATCGGCTAGCTTGGCCAGTGCCTCTTCCCTGGCCGCATCGGCCTCATCAGCTTTCCTCTGCAAGGCCGCAAAGTCTGCCCGCAGCCTCCCCAAACAGCTCATGGCCTCGTCGGCCGAGGCTGCCTTCTCCTCAAACTCCTTCAAACGGGCAATCTCCCGCTGCTGCCTTTTATGGCTCTCCATGAGCATAAAGGCACCCTGCAATGGAAAAGATTATCAGGAAAAAATGAAAAAATATCAAAGGAAAAAAAAAGAGCAAAGGCCAAGGAAGAAAGGAATTACCTGGACGACAAGGTCCATGCCACCGTCGTATATCTTGACATCTCCTAACTTGTCAAGATATACCCGGTCCTTGGCCGGGATGGCCTGAGAGAGGACACTGTGGCCGTCAACGCCATCGTTGAAACCCCCCCGTCTTTGGGGTATTCAACTTCCAACTTGTAGGTGGACGAAACCACCTCCTTGCCGAACCGCTTCGGCCGGGAGTCCTCAGCAAGGGGAAGGGGTTGAGATCCCCCTCCGGTAAGACCAGAGCCAAGGTCCACAAGGGCAGCAGCAGCGCTTGACCCTCCTTCGTCCATAATCGGGACGGTTAGCACGCCGGCCTCATCGGCAGTGGCAGAGGATGAAGCCTTCTTCGACTTCTTGGCAGGCTGCATACCGGCCTCAGTCAGCTTCCTCTGAGTTTCCTCCGCCAGCCGCTTCTTCTTCGGCTGAGGAGGGGGCCTCTTCGTCGCATCACCACCAGTAGCGGCCTTCGCCGTAGCCTCCTTGGCGGCCAACTCCGCCTTGGCCTTCGCAGCAGCCTTGTTCATCACAGACCGGCGATCCATCACAAAATCTGTACAAAAAGCAAACAAGTCAGCAAATTAAAATGACAAAGTAAAATGAGGACGCCGAAGGGGGTATTACCATCAGCTTCGGCAGGGATGCCCATATCGGGGCCGTCGGTCTCCTCGAAGGTCGTGGTCATCTTCGGCCATATTTGGATGTCGTCCTCCTTATCACCATACACGAAGTACCTGAAGAAGCCGATAGCGGTCATCTTGTACTCCGTGATGTAGTGTTTCACACTCCTCGGCCCCCCCTCCAAGAAGGCCGCCACCTGAGCATCGAGAATCGAACTCTTAGGAGGGTCATGAAGGGTAAACCTTCCATCATGGCCGACGGAGGGGAACTCCGTGCCATCCTCACCCAGGGACACGAAGACAAATTTGCTCTTCCAACCATGTATGGACGAAGGCAAATCCGTGAACGTCCTCTTATTCGGCAGCTGCTGCAAAGTGGCGTAGCAGGCACAATTCTTGTGGCTTCCTCGGCCAATCTGGTAGAGATTCATGAAGAGGGCCGTTGTCGGCCTGTAACCCAACTCCGCACAACGAAGAATGAAGCCCACCATCAGCGAATAACTGTTAGGGGTCAGCAAGGCCGGCGGAAGCCCCACCATGTCCAAGTACTCCTGAATGAAGGGATGGAGGGGAAACCTCAACCCCTTGGCAAAGCTCATCGGATATACCTCGAAGTACCCCGGCGGCGGGTAGAGCACGTGGTCTGTCGGCCTCGGCGCCCTGACCCTCCCGAACGGCCCCACGTACATCTGTGCGATCAGATAATCAGCGGCACTGCTCTCTGGCTTGATGAGAAAGATGTTGGTAAGGTCCAAGTAAGAGAAGCCTGGCCCATTCTTCGGCCGCCTGTTCCTCTTCGGCCGTGGCAGGCCCTTCACGGCAGATACCGGCTTCGGGCACGTGATAGTAGTAAAAGCGGACGCCCCGTCCACTACACGGGAGGCCCTTACGTCCTCACCCTCAGATGACGAAGCGGACCTTTCGTCCTCGTCCTCCTCATCCGCAGGTTCCCCGGATTTGTACGGACTCAGACACTCGATCTCTTCGGCGCACTCTTCGATCACGGCATAGTCCAGAGACTTGGCGGAGGGCTCGTCGTCGTACGGGTAATATTCCTCGTTTAAGGATTTCATCCTAAACAACTCCTAAGGCACTAAGGGAAAATATTTTAGATCTAAGGTGTTGTTGTGACTAACACTGGATCAAGGCCTAGGAAAGCAAAATTTGTAACAAATCGAAGAACGGGTTGAAGAACAAACCTTGAAGTTTTGAAGGGGGTGAAGAACACTCAGCAAGGGCTTTATCTCTCTAAAAAATTTGGGCAGCACTTCGTTACTCAGAATGCAAATGAGCTCCTCTCCTCGGAACGGGAGGGTATTTATAGCCACACTCCCAACGGTAACTACACGTGGCATCACCTCAGTGGCCACACCAACGGCCACCAATGGGGTGCCACCACTCTGTCTACAGATCAGCAACCCACCACCGAAGCAGGCCCTACGGATCAAGAAGGGAAAAGACAACACCCATAACGGCCAGGGCATTCAACGACCAACACAGTCTGCGGGTACCCAGGTAGCACTCGCATCGGCCATTCCAAAGGACACACATTATGCAAAGGCTTCACGACGGCCACAATACCGCAAAGGAAATGAACATAACGGCCATGAGGCCCTCGCACTAAACCCCCTGATGATAACCCTTTGCAAGCGACTTGCGTCCAAGGGTTCTCCCACAGGGTTACCTTGGTCAGGAAATCGCCAAAGGGTTGGATTCAAGGGCAGTATGAGGATCCCACTTCGGCCTAGGTTACAATCTACTCCTTCACCCCTCACTCACTCTTCGGCCTGAAGCAGTGGGGGACTGGGGGACTACACCGGCCTCAAGAATAACAGGCAAAATCAAAAGAAATCCAAGAATACACCAAGCCCACAACTATAACATCAGGCATGCACCACAACGTCCATAACATTATGGTGCACCTTCGGCCAAAGTAAAGCTTGAGATCACAGGACACTTATCGGCCTTGAAACCACACATCACTCTCAGGCCAAGAATCAAGAGAAAGGTCCTAAATCACTGTCGTCCTTGTACCACAACGGCCCCGAGGTCCTCACTACTTCATCTCCGGCCAGACAGTGTTATCAACCCCAAAACCTTGGGCAATATGACGCCTGGTTGTCCAAAAACACAAGGCATCATCAACAACGGCCAAAAGGAATGCGGAGTGCCCTCATCGGCCTCACCAGCCCAAAAGGGAAACTTACCTAGTCAACAACCAAGGACAGACACTACCTTCATCGGCCACCCGTGCCAGAACGCGCATCATCCAACAAACAAAGCGCACCAAAGGAACAACAGCCTTCCCCGGCCGCATCAGGGGACAGGCAACGACCAGACTCAAAACACGGGGCCACCAAGCGCCGCGACAGGGAACGGCCAATGTGGTCCCGCATCGGCCAAGAAGCATCCAGCACAGAAATCTACTCTCCTTCACTTCGTCTACATCTCAGCTTAGAGAGTGGGGGACTCCTGATTGAGTATATGGGTCTAGGTCCCAGGACCCACATACTCAGAACAGAAAGCACAGCCACTACGCGGTGCCCTCGTCGACCAGAAGACCCTCATCGGCCGAAGAAGGGCCAACTCAGAATATGATCTTGAAACCAAGGAACCAGGGTGTCCTCGTCGGCCGTGCCCTCGTCGGCCGTGCCGTCGTCGGCCAAGACCCTCGTCGGCCACGGAAGACTCACAGAACCGGATTTCACACTTACTCATTTGTATAGCCCACCAGTGGCTTTGTATTCGGCCCAATAGCGGTCCAGTTGTAAATGGGCCTCCCAAGCCCAAGGCTTGGGAGCCCAGCCCGTATTTTTCCTCTAAATACTTCCTCTGGAGGTAGTTATGGGGGTTACAAAATCATTCTATTGAAGCATATATTGCACTTCTCTCTCTAGCTCTCACCTCTCTCTAGATATACTCTATCAGTAGTATATGTGTGTATCAGCAAAATTCGCAAATTGGACTTTTGAAATGCCAACAAATACACGAAACAAAAAGAAACAACAAGAAACAATATAAAACAAAAAAGTAGAGTTGTCAACAAAATGAAACAATGAGCAACAAAAGAATAACAATAAAGAATTTGGTCTAAAAAATAACAATAATCTTGTATAACTATTATTTTAAATTTTTTCCACACCTTTTTTAGTTTTCCTAAATTTTTCTGAGTATCATTCAGTTTGTTTTTTACAAATTTGAAATATAAACCATATACGTAGTATATTTGTGTATCAGCAAAATTCGCAAATTGGACTTTTGAAATGTCAACAAATACATGAAACACAAAGAAACAACAAGAAACAATAAAAAAACAAAAAAAGTAGAGTTGTCAACAAAATGAAACAATGAGCAACAAAAGAATAACAATAAAAAATTTGGTCTAAAAATAACAATAATAATGTATAACTATTATTTTAATTTTTTTCCACACCTTTTTTAGTTTTCCTAAATTTTTCTAAGTATCATTTAGTTTTTTTTCCATTACAATTTTTTGTTTTTAAGAATTTTTTTCTAATAATTTCTTTTTTATATTTATATTGTACTTTTTCCTCATATTTTATCAAAATTTAGACTTTTTTTTAATTTTATTATATAAATTATAAATTATATAAATTGTTTTCAAAAACTACATTCCAAAACCGTACCATGTACTACATATTTTTTAGAATTTCTTACATTTTTGACAAAATTCAAAATTTTTCATTTTGCTTTTGAATTTTTATCTCTATTTCTGTATATTTTAAAATTTTCAGAATTTACTTCTAAATTTGAATTTTTTTTATTTTATTTTTAAAAAATAAATTACAAGTTTTCAATTTTTTTTAATTCGTTTTTTTATATAATATTATTTTGAATTTGAGTTTTCTGGTCGTTTAAAAATTTATTATTATTTTTTGGAATTTGATTATTTTTCTAATTGCTTTCGTAACGTCTAATATCATTTTACAAAATTTTCTATTTAAAAATCTAATAATGAGTAATTACATGCAATTTGTACTAAGTATTAATTTATAAAAGAACTTGCAATGATCGAAATGTTATGTGCTTTATGCACTTGTGACGGCATTACGTAGGGGTGACCGTTGAAGTAGACCATTTGTAAAAAGAAAGTTTTAACCAGGCTATTTTTGAAAAGAAAATCCAAAAATGACAAAAGTGATATTATTTTTAACTTTTGGTCTACTTCTGAAAAATTCCCTATTTAAAATCACAAATAATAGCCCTAAAATAAAATAAAATAAAAGGCCCAAAAGATAAAAATAAAGTCAAAAATATACTCCGTCAATTATTGATACACATTCCTTTTTGGAAACTTTTCTTATTTGACTCATTTTTATACTTGGAAACTTTAAACATGCTTTTTCACTCCATGTGAGTGGCATTCCGGGCACACAACAGTTGACCGGGATAAACTTGCAAGTGTACAAGTGCCGATATAGTAATAAATTCCGGTAAAATACTGGGTCGAATTCACAGGGAAACGTTGTTTAATTTAGTCCGGGATTAAATGACTTTAAATAAATAAATGAGTAAAGTGTAGGGATTTTGATTTGTGTTTTATATTTTTGGTCTTTCACTTTTTGTTCTAGAAGATAATCGTTAACTAATTTTGAGTTTAAGATGAATGATAACAACAACTAAGGCTTCAGGAATCACTTAAATGCTTTAATAGGGTTGAATATTAGTTCTTTGCCAATAATTATGAATATGATGTCGCTAATATATTTTCAACTCCGGTTAAGGCAACGAGAGCGTGGTTTTCGTCAGGTATAAGTCCCGTTACGGCTTACATTCATCCACCGAAAACCTCGTTGAATATCAAGACATCACACCCGTATGAAATAAGACCAAATATATTTCAATTCTCGGATACTATATATGTTTATCGTTTAATGTTCGTAGTGTAGACTTTAACGTTAATTGCAAGTATAAACTAAATTTAACATATTTCTATGTTGCACACCATAGTCATAAACAATCAAAGTATAAAGGATAAATCACAATTTATTGGTTTAGAACTTTTATCAAACACCTAGTGGGCATAGAAATTCATCCCTTGCCTTAGCTAAGAAATTAGCTACTAATGCTCATATTAATCACAAACAATAATGAAATGTAACGGAACATGAAATTGTGAAAGGAATAATACCTAAACACCAATGATTTCGGAGGATGAACTTCCCTCCTCAAGAACTTGAAGAAAAATAGCAAGAACAAAATATAAAAACTAGGAATTAATCTATGAAATGGAATGTTTTTGTTTGATGAATTGAGGGGGCTTTATATAGGCTAAAGAATGACATCTTTTAGTCTATTCGAACCCAACAATCAGGTATGGAAGCAATATTTGATTAACATTGAGGAAGATGGAGTTTTCCCATCAAGAATAAGCTTGCACGTCGTTGTGTTTTAGCAGAAAATCGACCCAACTGGCGCCGGTTGGTCTGATGACCGGCCCCGGTCGAAAACAGGCTCGTTTGTGTGAAAAAACCCTCCGTCCGGCTCCGGTCGTGTATATTTTTTTCGGAAATTAAGATCCAACCGGCGCCGGTTATGAGGGGACCGGTGCCGGTCGTTGCGCCCAAACATTTACTTCATTCCCCTACTTGTTTCGATGTCCACAATTGATCCAGAAGTGTCGGTTTTCGATCCTTTTTTTGCTTTTGACCCCGTTTTTGTCGCTCCATGCCATATTTCACATTTTTGCACACTTTAGAATATTTACCTGTTTTCGCTCTATATTTTTGTACAGATAAATATAATTACCTATGTAAAACATAAGTAATTATTGTGCTTATCAACAGTCAACACTATCGTGCAGTAGGAATTATGCAACTTTGAACAAATTTTTGCAACTCTGCTATATATAAAAGTGTTTGATGTAATTCATTCTATATTTGTATGTAAAAGATGTGGATACGTATGAACGTGTAAGAGATTTTAATATAAATTATTTATATTTAGTGTAATGTGATACATTAAAATGTAAATGAAAATGAATGTTTTAAGAACATATGATTATCTTGTAACAATTTACGGAACAAATACTATATATGTGACAAAGTACATAACAAAACTTGTAACAATCTAATTATGGAGACGTTTGAAACTTGTGGAGGCAAAACATAAACAACCAAATGTGCATAAAATGCGAAGTATTAAAATTAGAAGGTTGTTGACATAATATTTCAAAAGGCATTTTATTATTCAAAATATGAAAACTTGTTTCAAGAAGTATACCAATCATATTTAAAGTAATCTGATGCGTTAAATATGATTTGTAAATTCCGTGCCTTTATCAGATCGCAAGGTTTTGACATGTGTTAAATTGGTTTTTAATATAAGCCAAGAAATGAACAATTAAGGGAAAAACAGTTTTAAATTTCATTAAATGTGTCCAGGTAATACGAAAAAAATCATCAACAATGGTTAAAATGTAATAATGACCATTATTTATGGGACTTTTGTATTTACTCCAAACATCAATATGAATTATTAAAGAAACTTCTAGTAAAAGTGATACGAATGGGAAAACACAATCTAGTCTATTTAGATAAATGACATATATCACACAAATGTAATTTATTTGAACAATCTAGAATGAGAGAAAACAATTTAAAGACATGAGAGGGTAGATGACCTAGTCGAGAGTCCCAAGTGGTGGGGGATGCGGCTAAAGCATGGTCGACATGGGTGGAAGGGTTAGAAAATATAGTTCATGATTTCTATGACCCCAGCCAATCACCTCCTTTGCAAAAGGTCATGAAAAAAGGCCCTCCATGCTACTGGTAGCACACTTGTTGCCTTGTTACGTATGACCAGAATGCTACAATGAGTACAAGCAGAGCACTTGGAGTTAAGGAAAGAGTGGTTGCGTGAGATAGCACTTGTATGAGCTATATGGGTCTTGCCGGTTTGGGTTGCTGGCGTAGCTAGGAGAGCGGATGTGCTCTCATTGTGGTAGGATTGTCTCTAGAGACATTGAGCTTCATCTTGAAGAAGTAAGTTATAGGATTGGTGGACAGTAGTGAGTGAAATTTGGCTACGGAATGCCGTGAATGCATGTGTTGATTAAGATCGAGTAGATATTTGGCGATCAAGGTCATAAATATGAGGTCTACTACAGGTTGAGAAACGGGCTTTGAGATCCGACTACACTGCGACGACGTCGGGAGCATAAAGAATGGTGTGAACAAGGTTGGCATGGAAAGAGTGAAGGATCCATGACATGACATGACATGACAATGCCATTGGTCATGGGTGGGGTCATCTTCATAACATGGCATGGATATAGGAAAGGATCCATGTTGATTTTTTTCACACACTGATACCTCGTTGATAGAATTCATGATTGAGTTGAGATCACTCAACTTGCTTAAGGCACTTGGGCCACACCAAGGTGAATAACCTCAATATATTAACTAATACAACCCAAGATCTTTGATGGCTTCGCCGATCTGGGGGTAGGCAAAAACCAGGAAAAGTCAGAAAAAAGGTAAGTATAAATCGAGTAAAAAAATTGACAGAGTAACAATATACTTGAGGATTCAGAATGTGATCCCTTTCCACAGCCTGAAAGGTGATATTTATAGTGTATAAGGAAATATTAAGGGAACAATTATATTATCTACGACACTGAATATAATGATTGACACATGTAAAGCTAATTGGAGAGATAATATCTAATTGATTGGTACTGTTGTACCGACTTTTGTCCTTGCGTGCTGAAATGGCTGGATAAGCCACACGTGTAAATCTGGCAACTGATATGTGTAACTGAAATAGGTGACATGAGCCATGTGATAGCTGCCACACGGTTACGTAATCCTGAATGCTTGTGATATCCAAGTGCTGAAATGTCTAAGTCCGCAATCTTTGTATGAGGTCCTGAGCTTGGTAGTAGAGGTCAAACTCGTGTGTAATGTGCAAGCTAAGAGATGATTAACTCGACTCATAATGTGGAGCAGTAAAGCCATTATTGATCTCTATGCTCATAATGCAACAGTTAGCTTAGGGCTGGACCGTAATGCTGGAAATGTCACCAACCTCAGCGAGGGTCGACCTCGGTCTTGACTGTAATTTTGGACTTATCTTGATGATCTTACCACTGGTTTCGAGCTCGGCCTCAGCGGGCTCGAGCTTGACCAAAATTGCCTTGGTGGATTCTGGAGATCCTTTATCGCAAATGTTGGTACCCCTGGATATATGATAATATACTTCATCAATCTTATTCACCATTGCATCATTCTTTCTTTATTATTTTGACGTGGGCCACGAATTTCTGTCACTACAAAACATATATACGTCTATCATAGACGTTTCCACGAATCTACAAGAAACATACATCAAAGAACTTGGAGTGAGCAATAGGAATATTGTAGGTATTCAATGGGGGAGCAGTTCTGGCAAAGACACAAGATTTTCTAGGTGGAATTTTGAATGTTAGCACGTGATAAACATTTAAAGTCTTTGTGATATCAATTTGCCTCATCTAAAAGTTGTACCAAAATGCATGAATACCAATGAAAAAAGATCAAGCTACTCCGTGAAAATTGCCAAACACAAGGGAAGCTCCATTAAGATTCGCATGGGACCTCAAAAATCTAGTATGCTGCAATTTATCAATATTTTCTCTAATTTTGTAGGGATACCAAAATCTGTGCAGTATGACTCCATCTTTCAACTAAGGAGCACAATTGAATCAGAGGACCCTACATCCATCTCCAAACCGATCCTAAATTTTTTAGATTTAGTGTGAGTGCACCAAAAATCAAAATGTCTTACCTTCAGAGAAACAACCCCAGTTGACATGTGTTGAATATTTAGTTTTGTTGATGACTAACCATGCAAGAATGAAAGAAGGAACTGTTGATGACTAACCATGCAGGAATGAAAGAAGGAACTGTTGATGACTAAACATGCAGGAATGAAAGATGAAACTATCCTATGATATAAGTGCACATTGGTTCTACTGATATCTAACCATGCAGGTAGAACGGCGGACATAACTGTTCTCAGTTCTATCAAGAACGGAAATTAGAACTATACTTAGTTCCGTTCTATGTGAATGATTGTTGTGCATAATGAATAAATTAATTGATATGTTCCTGCATGATAATACCTTATCTACGTGCCCAGATTGATCATGCATATTCTTAATGTATGTGGCACAATTTAAATATCTTTCCATGCATGACTAAGCACTCACTTTAATGAGTTGGCCTATATAGCTTTATATCTTATGGAAAGAATCATTGTTTATGCTACATAAATATCCTGCAACAATTGACCGTATCATATTTGGATCCACTAAGTAAATATTTCCTTATCACTTAATGTTGAAAAACCATTATTAGTTAAAATATTAAATGAATATTTTTGGAAAGTATCTTGGCTTGCCTACATGATTGCATGATCTGTAGCACCTTATTTTGAATATCTTACTTATATGATCGTTGTATATTCAAATTTGTTAAGAGAACTAATCATTGATTGCATAAATATTTTGTTGCTACATAATGTCCGTTGTGTTGGTGCCGTTCACACAAGGAACAATCTAGGGGGGTGAATAGACTGTTCAAGATTCAAACTTTTTGTCTAAGTCTTAACAGACTTGACAGAGAAGGTCTAGTTCTGGTATCAGAACTGGACCTGACAGCGGATATTTTTGTAGCAGTTCTGGTCGGGTAGCCTTGAGAAACACACTAAGGCAAATGCCTTTCTGATAACTCTTAGGACAAGATCTGGTGAACACAGAGTCCAAGTCTTTGGGAGTTAAGCACTTAAAATCTAAGTGCAGGAAAGTAAATACGTAAAGTAAATGACACCGGGGTTTTTATAGTGGTTCAAGGAACAACGTGTTCCTCTAGTCCACTGTTCCACTAAGCTTGCAAAAACACAGTTTACAACGTCTTAGTCCCAGCACTTAAGAAGCTCTCCTCGCCTTCTTCAAGTGTAGATGTCTTCTGGGATGCACTTCCTTGCTTCCTTTAAGACTGGTCCTTTTCACTGAGTTTCCTTGAAGTATCCCCACTTCACTACTCCAGTTACTTTGGAGGTCCTTCTTTGAAAAGAAGATTGTTCTGTAAAAACAGAGGTTTCTCCAACTTACTTCGTCACAAAAGATATGTAGATGAACTGCTTGAAGTGTTGAAGAACATGAGGAACTTTGCTCTTTGTTGGAATAGGAAGATATGAGAATATTATCTTTCCAACGTAAGGCTTTTCTTGTTGAGGAGGATGAAGTTGATATCTCAAGAAAGCTTGTTTGAGTATTGTGGAGAGAGCAAAAGTTGTCCAGTTGTTCTTCGTGTTGTATCATATATACCGGGGTTGTCTTCTCGTTGGAGGAGGGAGACAACTGCATTAAATGCGCGTACTGTAGACTTGACTGGTTGATTCATAAAAAGTAGTCGACTTGCTATTTTGGGGGCACGAATATCTTTTTCTGGTCAATCATCAGCTTTAAATATCTCAACGTGTGAAGCTCATTAATTGAGCATTAAATGCGTGAACAGTAGTAACTTCTGTTGAGAGGCTCTTAGCCGTTAGGGAATCTCCCGTTAGTTTAACGATTATTTGAAGTGCCTTTGAATTCTTCTAAGTGTAAGCAAGTGTTATGAGGCTCTCCGATAGCAACTCTGATGGCCGGCTCTGATGGCAACTCTGGTGCCTAGCTCTGGTAGCATCTCTGATGAGCATTTTTGGTAGCAGCTCTGATCAAGAGATCCAACAGGGTTTCTGGCCAGTTGACTATGCTATTACTTACACAAAGAAAATTCTAATACAAGATTTCTAAAGGGGTACTCTAATATCCTCATTAACTTAGCATCATCAAAATCTAACTACAATTTATTCCTTACACATTGCATGCCTACATGGTAAGTAAATCAATATTATTTCCTTACATGATGATTCGTGAATCATGAGTCAATTTACTCATATTTGAGAACGAGAGATACTGGAAGGAAAGTAATTCAAATAATATCATGGCAAGTTCCAAGTATGGAAGCTCAATTACTCAAAGAAAGAGATACACCAACAGATAAATAAAAGTGGTTTATGTATGCCGAAGATCAAGAGAAGAAGAGGTGTGCTTGAACGAGATTGCTATTGAGAGAAATATTGACCGAAGAAATATAAAAGTTCAAGGCACCTGAAACTACTCACAGAGTTCTAGATAGAGTTTCTTTTTCCCTTCTTCATATTGTATTAGGGGTTTTGAGGATTGGCTAAGTGTAGCATTCTCGGGTTGGTTTATGTGTTGTGAGAACTTTGTTGTAAAGCTGAGAGGCTCTCTACCCGCAAGGTAGAGAAGCATAACTCTTCCTAGAGAGGATAGAGTTGGGGTGGCTCAAGGGTAGACTATGAGAGTTTCCCTTGTAATCATTCAAAGGCTTTTTAGTGGAGTTGTTCAAATTCCTACGAGGGAGGTCGAGGTTTTTTAATACCTTTGAGCCAAGGGATTTTTCCTAGTTAAATCCTTGTGCACTTTAATATTTCGCATTTCCCTGAACCCCACACTAGAACTGTGCGAAAAACTGTCACGGTTCCACACACACACAATTCATCCCCCCCCCCCCCCCCCCCCCCCCCGCTCTTGTGTTGCTAACCGTTTCATCAACATGGATTTGGGCCTATTCAGACACCTCTAACAGTTTTGATTATTTAGATGACTCTTTTTACAGAAATGACTTTCTAGGACATACAACTGAAAGCGATCGTGCTCCTCTTATTTCATACCCCGAACAAATCGGGAAATACAAATTCAAAAATGCAATTTGCTGCAAAGCAAATTTTGTAACCTCTAAAAATAGTCTCCCAAAAGACATCCTCAACACGCAATTGAAGATCTATAGGAAATCTAAAAAAAGGTGTCACAACATGAGGACTAAATCCTAGTCCAGAGATTTCCCTTGGGAGTAGCTTTTATTTTGTTTCCTTTCTTTTTATGTACATTTTCTTTTACTTCCTTTCTCGCATTCTACTTTTTCCTTTCAATAAAATCCTCCTTTTTCCAAAAAAAAAACAAAAGACCGATATTCTCTAGAGTTGTAGGGGTTGGATTTAAAAATATCCCACATTCCTTTCCGATTTCAAAAGGAACACTATTGTAAAAAATAAAGATACATTTATGGACTAAAATATATAGAGTTATTAATTTTCTCCAAAGAGTTATATTTATTTCATAAATTTCAAAATGAGAGTAAAATATGTATGTATATGATGGATCAAAATAGTCTTACTAATGTTTATAAACAACAGTCTTACTCAAGCAATTAAAGTTTTATACTCTCTCCGTCCCATAAAATTCTACCCACTTTCCTTTTTGGGTCATCCCAAAAAATTATTCCCACTTACCATTTTTGGACAATTTGTGTGGTTCACATTCATTTCACTTTTTCTTACACAACTACAACCATACATTTTCACTTTATTTCAGTTTCTTAATATGCGTGCCAAGTCAAACTGGGAAGAATTTTCTGGGACGGAGGGAGTAATAGAAAATTGGACAAAAAATTACCAGCCCACAACTACTCTTATAGTTATTGAACAATTGGCCGTGTGGAGGTTACAGAATCTGAAATAAGGCTGGACCTCTAGTGCGCACGTGCATAAGGCCTACCGCCGCTTTGCTGACTGAGTCACCGTGATTAACTCACCCACCATCCTGCCGGGTCGAGGTGGGGGGCTCCTGGGATTGGAGATTCCACCTTTTCGACCAAATAATTATTGAACAATCCAAAATTAGAATCAAGCAACCTCAAGGACTTCCTCACTGCAGCTAGCTAGCCATCGGTGATCAGTGAGCACAACTGTCACGTCCCGGCAAACATTGATGAATTCCGGCAAGTAATGTCATCACTATGCCATTATTGTACTACCATCATGAAGGCATATTGACATTATATAGTTATATTGTCATCGTCAAGCAAAATTGTCATTTGCAGTAAAAAAATTGTTAACTGCATCATTCCGATTGGTGCATGTGGACAAAGGTATGGTACCTTAAGTGTACCATAGAATCTATCTAAAAAGAATGTCATTTTGATTTGCATTTACTCCCTTCGTTCCTATTATAATTTCAAACTTTCCTTTTTCGTCTATTCCAATTAAAATTTTCATTTTCCCTTTTTGGTAAAGAATTTGTGGTTCACAACATTTCTTACACATTTCTCTCTCCTCTGCACAACTCTCCACCACACAATACTCACTATCTTAAATTGTGTGCCAAACCTATTTGGAAGTTATAATAGGAACGAAGGTAATAGTTGGGATCGATAGATTCACCGCAAATGTACGCCCACTATAGTTATAGAGCGAAATGCTTCGATTTACATTTACTATTTGGTCCAAAAGGTGGAATCTCCCACCCCGGGAGCCCCCCACCACGACCCGACAGAATGGTGGGGGAGTTAATCACGGTGACTCAGTCAGCAAAGCGGCGGTAGGCCTTATACACTTGCGCACCAGAGGTCCAACCTTATTTCAGGTTCTGTAACCCCCACACGGTCGCTGCGGGTTTGGAACCTTGGTCACTTGGTCCAATTTTCCCACCACTCGACCACCTGAGCTACCCGTGCGGGTAAATTTACAATTACTATAAATGCAACTTTGTTACATTAGTTTCATATATTGTAGACTCGACGTAATAGGGTGGGCGTAATTAAGGTCGAGGGAAAAGTACAGTAATTGTTAACTAATTGTGAAGTACTCATTGATCATAACTAGATATTATTATTTTCTAAAAGCTGCTAGAGACTCTTTTTAATGTTTAATTAATCATTATATATGTACTTGCGTAAAGTATCCGGAGTATCTATTCTACCTCCCTTCTTTTACGCTATACTCTCTCCGTTACATTGATTTTGCCAATTTTCTCTTTCTTGTTGTCCCAAAAAAATTGCCATTTTTCTACTAAAGCAATTAATTTGTGGTTCTGTACATTTCTCTCTTCTCTGCACAAATTTCAGCCACACATTTTTTTACTATTCTTATTTCTCACTTACTTTCCACTTGGCAAAGTCCACCGGGACGGAGGGAATAGTATTTTTATCTATAGTGAGTATAAAAAAAAGGTGATTGCGAGTTGCGATGATACCTTCTTACTCCCTCTGTCCCTAAAAGGATTGCCAAGTTTGACTGACACATAGAATAATAAAGTAGAAACTGTGTGGTAGAGATTCGTGCAGAGGAGAGAGAAATAACAGGAGCCACAAATTGATTGATTAAAAGGGAAAGTGGCAAAGTTTTTGGAACAACCAAAAAAGGGAAGTTGGGAAAGTTTTAATGGACGAAGGGAGTAATATATAACCGCAAATTATACCATACGACCGGCGCACTATGAGGATGGTGTGCCCGGTCCCAAAACTCCATCCTCCGCCTGCGGTCCAAACCCTTCCAAGCCCTAGACACCCCTCCAACCACCCCAACCGTTGTGCCCCACCGCACAACCCAAGTCGCAGAACAAAATTTACGCCGAATCGATGCAGAAGAAGGATGAAGGCTGATCTCCATCTTCGTCGCAGGGTTTGGTCGCGATTTTCGTCGCAAGGGACTGGCTTCCATCTTCGTCGCAGGGGCTGGTCGTCATCTTTGTCGTAGGAGACTCGATTTGTTTTTACTCGATTGGGTTTGGAGACTCATCAAAACCAGAATCGATCAATTGAGCGTTGTTTTGTTGAAGATGACTATTATGAATTATTTTATATCTTCCTCAATTTACATGTTAGGTATACTCAAGTTATATCAAGATTTGCCTAAAGTTACATATACACAGTTACATCTAATTTGTTTTCAAGTTGCATTTCAATTAAAACAGCTTTCATTTCAACGAGTTACATATGAATGAGTGTAATTTACATTTTGATTAACTTCAAGTTACATGTGGAATCACACGAGTTACATTTCATATAGTCATGGGAGCATGATGCTCACCATGCACCGGTTGCACCGTATACGGACTGATATATACCGAGTAATAATTAAATAATTGTAGGTACCATGCATATAATGCATTACAGTATAGATTTATAGTACAGTTAACCAATATCATTATTTATTTACTTATTTGCCTAAAATAAATAACATTACATTCAAAATAGATAGACTCAAACATTGAGGCTAGAATACCCAAAAAAACTCACTTCCCAAACGAAGTCCTATTTGATAAGGTACTTTCATGTTTTTTACACATTATTTTTGTCGGCAAAGTTTTGAATCCAAAAAATATGTTATTGATATTTCATATTTGTTAAAAAATAAATGATATCAATCAGAGCTTATTTTCATTAAAGGAAATAAACACACCTTTTAAATGAAAAGGGCATACTAGTACTAGAATTAAAAGAGACCGATGAACTATGTAAATTTAACTTTACCAAGGCACAATTCATAAAATCATAGATATAATAATGGGAAAATTACTACAACCTGCAGAGATTATCTCATAATTATTAATGCAACCTTGCATTTTTAAAAATCAATTAGTTACCCCTTGAGTTTTGGTCATTCTCACTATATGTCCCTCACATTAATATTTGTTAAATTAAATTTAATATAACTCTTAAATACAATTAAAGTTGTTTATAAAATTAAATGATGTTTAAATTTGTAAACTAAAAATATTGAAACTCATGATATTCTATATTTTAGTCGTGAGTATTTTCCCTTAATTACAATCAATAATATTTAATCTAGATGGAGTAGCTAAGATAGCCTAATTCCCAAATAACATTAGCCTGGAGGACCGTAGAGTGGACCTAGTGCCTAGCTAAGTGAAACCGGGTCAAGTAAGTAAGAGCAAAAACAGAGGTGAAGCAAGAATCAGATTAAAAAAAAGGAATCCCAATACAATTACGGAGTATATAGATAGACTTCTTCATTACAGCATTGGCAACAAAGATCAGAAGGCCTGAAGAAATGGCAGGAAGAACACACAAAGTGACAGGATTTATAATCTTATTAGGGGGGATAATCTCTGCATTCATCATCATCTTCCTAGCCCGGACTAGGCTTGAAAGCAAAATAGACCAGTTTCCATGTTTCCATATTTCCCAATCTTCACAACTCTTCTTCCTGGGAGCTCTCATAGTAGCAGCAAGCGTGATTGGATGCGTACTGTTTTGCTGTTATAAGAAGGGGATGATCGAATGGCTTCTCTTAGCTTACTGGGTATCCATGATTCTTCTCATCATATGGGTGGCATGCTTGGGGTTTTTTATGTACAAGCTCAGCGCCATTAAAGATTCCGGCGCGGTGGCGACGAGCAGGACGTACTCTGAATACCATCTCAATGTCGACGGCGGCGGCATCCCCGGTTGGCTTCGCCGGCAGGTTACCAATGAGTGGGATAGTGTCGTGGGATGTCTTGGATCTTCTGATAACTGTGCTGTTTTGAGTCAGAAATACCCCATGGCTCAAGATTTCTTCAATGCCACTCTCACCCCCTTTCAGGTTTTTCCTTTGGAGGTTTGGTAATAGCCGAATCTTAATAGTTTTGTTTAAATCCACGAAGTTCTTATTGAAATGGTTGGATTGACTGATTCTCCTTATTTATGAAAAAAAATTATATTTAAAATATATTTATTAATGAAATAAAGAAAAATTACATGAGAAAACAATTCAACGCGCGAAATCAAAAGTTACGTGTTTGGTGAAAAAATTGACTGATAAACCTGATATGCCAAAAACAGGGTTACCAAACGGACTCATAGTTTGCTATGGCGACTACTCCCTCCGTCCCCTTTTAAATGTCCCATTTTACCATATTGGGATGTCCCTATTTAATTGTCTCATACCTTATTTGGTAAAGTTTGTGTGACTCAAAATCATTCTTACTTTATTCTTACTTTATTCTTACTTTATCTATTAATATCAACCACACAAACCTATTTTTCTTAAAACTCGTGCCACCCTCTTCCGGGACATTTAAAAGGGGACGGAGGGAGTATTTCGTAACTTCCCTCTTATAAGTTTTTTAAATATATTTTTTCCTATATAGTTGAAGAAAAACTAAAGGGTAAAATTGAATACTCTCTGTCTCTTATAAACTTACCATCTTTCCTTTTTTGGATGTTCCAAAAACTTTGTCACTTTTCTTTTTAATCAATGAATTTGTGATTCCTGTTATTTGTCTCTCCTCTGCACATATCTCAATCACACAGTTTTTACTTTATTATTTCACATGCCGGTCAAACATGACAAAATATTGAACGAGATAGGGAGTATAATTATTACTACCCCCGTCCCTTAAAGTTTGTCACACTTTTCCGAAACGGATGTCCCAAAATGTTTGTCCTACTTTTTCAACTTCCTTATTTAGTAAACAAATCTATACCAGTGTCAAACAGTGCAAAACAGTGTCAGACAGTGCCAAACAGTGTCGTTACAGTGTGAAACAGTGTCAATATAGTGTAAAGTCAAATTCATCTCCTTAAAACTTGTGAAGTCAAACTAGGACAAATTTTTAGGGACGGAGGGAGTATAAGCATTCAAAGTCAGTACTATAATACGGAGTAAATTTATATAGGATTTCACACATATAAAAGTGATATAAGATGTACTTGGAAAAACTACAACGTTCTTATGTTTGTCTCGTTTAATATGTTTGAAGTGATCTAATTTGAATTAAATTGTTTGAGTATATCTTGTGGTATTTGTTTGATTTATTTGTATTTTCTAACTATCTGAGTCTGATATAATTTGATTTGGTTTAATGCGTGACTAAATCTATTTTGATCTAATTTATGTTACTTGATCTATGCATTGATAGATATATTGAGATGAATGATAAGTCTTGTTTTCATTTAAAAAATTGTAAAGAACTTTTTTAAATGAGTGGTAAAAATATCCTTGAATGTAGCCATGGAGTGCACTAATCGCATTAAACGTTTTGAAAAATGTTTGATCTAGAGTGCTCGTGTGATATTCTTGCTGTTAGGGTTCTTCTTCATTTTGAAAAGAGAACACAAAAAGAAGAACACCAAAAATTTGTAAAAAATAATAATGCCATTTTACTTATAAAAAACATGGTTACCACTTCACATACTACTAACCAATAACAATGTTAATTACTAGTAACATGTGTCCTCTTTAAGTAAATAATGACATTTGAAAAACATGGTAACCTCTTCTTCTAATGATATCCCTAAGGACCAAATTATTCAAAGAAGCGCATTTGAAAAAGTTCAACCGACTTTTCCTTGAGTAAATTGATCGCATTTTATAGGCAAATGAATAGTGTCCAACATAAAGTTACATTACCTAGACCCCTACTATAGAACTCACACGCAAATAAATGAGTAAAAATATTGGTTAAGTTTTAACTCATTTGATCAAGATGACAAATAAGACACATTTTAGCGATGATTATGAAGCAATCAAATTTAATTTACGGATGACAAATTATAAGTGTGTAACAATATGAAACTACATAAATTATAAGTAAAAATTTAATTTTGGCACAAAAGTGTTTTGAAAATGAATGAAATTTTCAGATCTGATGCAGTCTCTTATGTTATTGTCTGTTTATGTGTATTTTACTCCTAAAATCTACATTGTAGTCAGGATGTTGCAAACCGCCAACACCGTGTGAGTTCCAATTTGTGAACGCAACAAATTGGATAGCGGAAATAAACCCGGGAGCAGACGGGGATTGCGCTAAATGGAGCAATACCCAAACACAACTTTGCTACACTTGTGATTCTTGCAAAGCCGGATTGGTTGCCACAGTTAGGGGTGCTGCAAATGATCCATTCCATTTTTTGCTACTGGCCTTAGTGGTGCTGAATGGTGTTATTGTTTTGGGGGTCATATCTGCTTGTGTGAAGCCCAAAAAACCCAAAGCAGAGAACGACCTTCATGATAAACACTCGAAAGGCAATGCAACTTGAACACCGTGGCTAACTATAAATCGAATCTATTTTTATATATGTATCCTTTTTTTGGTGTAATTATCATTTAGAGAATATGCATTATTTTGGTGAACACCATTTCGAAGAACACAATTCAGGGTATTAATAACTGTTAGATAATATTATGTAGAGAGAATTCCCCAAATAGGAGCAAAACATAGGCAAAATGCAAAAATAGGAGTATCATGTTTTGAATAGGAGTAACTTTAGTGTTTGGACAAGTATACCCCTACCCAAGCCCTAAGCCCCAACAACTTTTAATTAAATATTTAATTCATAATAAATTCGAAAAAAAATCAAAAATTCGTAGAAAAATAATTAAAAAATTTATAAAATATTAATAAAATAAAAAATTTAATTTTTTAGTTTTTTAAAAAATTAATAAAAAAATAGTAAAACTCCATAAAAAAACAAAAAAAAACTATGGATGTCTTTCTCACCACCTGTACTACCTTCCTGCACCATCACCTCCGGGCGGTGAAAAAAATTCCATTTTTCCTAAAAACTGCCAATTTTTTCTGAAAAATGCCAAAAACATGGCATATTTCTCTTTGTGAATGCCAACTTTTTCATTATTTTCTGCCATAAATATGGCATTCGTAATGAACTTGGCATTTTTTTACCTGGTGACTGGAGGTGGTGGTGCAGAGGCGGCAGAGGCGGTGGTGAATTTTATTTTATTTTATTGAGTTTTTTATTTTTTTAAAAAAAATATTTTTTTTTGAAAAATAAATAAATAAATGAATTATTATTATTATCGAATAAGTCATAAATTAACTAGGTTAAGATTAAATAAGTCACATTTTAGAATTAACTAGGTTAGGGATATTAAGGGTACAAAATTAATGTTTACTCCTATTGAAGGAAGTTTTAAGTTATACTCCTATTTGTGCAATTATGTTTATGTTTACTCCTATATTGGGCAATTTCTATATTATGTATATTAATATTTTATGTTAGATAATATAATGATATGTATTATTGTTAAACTATATCTAGTCTTACGGTTGGTTTAAAATCCTACGGGAGTATTCCACTAAATATGGATCTCTCAACAACCTAGTCTAGTATAGGTTGTATAGCTAGTATAAATACATGTACGAATGAGATAATAATCAAGCTTCAAGTTCTAAACCTCTGCATATTATTTGTGTTGTGTAATTCATCCTTTATGGTATCAGAGCAGCAGTAAAAGCTACTGCACGATGCAACCAAAAGTCAGCATCTCAAACTTTGAATCGCCCACAATCAAATGAGTAATTCACACACAATAACCTTTGGAACTTCATCTTCTATCCCACTTGATGTTGTTTCCAACCCTCAACTCATTTCTCTTAATGCCTCCTCTCAAATACCATTTAAACTTGGTGACAACTCCGGTACCCTTCTAAAAAATGGGGTACCGTATCTACCATTCATTTGATTGGACCACACCACTTTATCATTTTTAATTTAGATTTAAATAATTCAACTGTTACATTCTCATTGGTCCATGTGGACAAAGGTACGGTACCTTATGGGTACCATAGAATCTACCTTTAAACTTTCTCAGGATGACAACAACTACTCATCCTAGAAAGCGCAAATAACCAACCTTCTCTATGGCTACGATCTACTGGGTTATGTAGACGGCACCAACGTCAAGCCCAACTCCACCGCTCCGGAGTATAAATTTTGGTCAAGAGAGGATCGGCTTGTTCTGCTAGCTATTCAATCTACTGTCTCCAACACAGTCAGCCCCATCATAAATAGCTGCACGTCCTCTTTTCAAGCTTGGCGAAAATCGGAGTCTAGTTTTGCCAACAAATCCACCACCCGGATGCTTTCTCTTCTAAACAGCCTTGCTACTACCAAAAGGTTGGAAAAACAGTTATGGAATACTTTACTATCATGAGAGGATTCATTGATGACCTGATCACCATAGGTCATCCTCTTCTAGATGGACAAATAATATCCTATCTTCTCACCGGATTTGGCTCCGAATATAAGGAAACGGTTGGAGCATTTGTATACTTCTTGTACCTCTTTCGTTTGAAGATCTCCACAGTCACTTTCTTCATGTTGAGATGTTGGCCGGTGACCTCCCTGAAATGCCGGTCACAGCACACACTATACACAAAGGCATGGCTACAACAACAACAACAACAATAAAGGTCGTGGTGATCGCGGGCATGGGAATCGTGGTCGATCTCAGACCAACAGAAACTTCTCCTCTCAAGGTGGCTCCTCATCCTATCAAGGCAAAGAATCTCCCAGACCTTCCTCTGGTTTCAACTCTCAACGACCCATCTGTCAACTTTGTAACAAAGTGGACCATACTGCTCGCCAATGCTATTCCAGGAATGCACCTTTACCTGCTGCACACTTAGCAGATGGATTTCATGATTCTGGCAATAATGCAAACTGGCGGCTAGACACAGGTGCAACGCACCATATTACCTCTGATCTGAATAATCTGGCAATTCACTCAGACTATAATGGTGGCGATTCAGTAAATATGGGTAACAGCAATGGTGTTCCAATCTCTCACATTGGAACCTCGGGTATTGTTTCATCTGATAAAAACTTTACGCTTAATGATGTTTTGTGTGCACCTCTCATCCGTCGTAACCTAATCTCAGTCAACCAATTTTGCAGACAAAATAATACCTCAATTGAATTCTTACCGGATTATTTTATTGTGAAGGATCTAAAGACAGGAGCATCCTTGGCGCAAGGCCGGAGTATAAATAATCTTTATATATGGTCCTCTTCACCACCTAGTGCAACTCTCGTCACTTCCCAATTATGGCATGAAAGACTTGGACACCCAGCCTCCTCCACTCAAAATAAAATCCTTTCCACACATAAAATAAAGTCTATTTCTAAACCATTTATTTGTTCTCCTTGTCTCAAGGCCAAAAGTCATAAGTTACCTTTTTCAGTTTCATCAATAAAATGTACAAGTCCCTTTGAATACATTTATTCTGATGTTTGGGGACCACCTCTTGTTTCTGCTGTTAATAATGTCAAATATTATGTTATCTTTGTTGATTATTACACAAAATACTCATGGCTATATCCCTTACAAAATAAATCTGACGTGTATTCTGTTTTTAATAATTTTTGCACTCTCATTGAAAATTATTTTAACACAAGAATACGCACACTATATACTCATGGTGGTGTTGAATTCAAATCTCTCACTTCTCTTCTTGCTACTCATGGAATAAAACATCTTATATCTCCACCCTATACACCTGGACATGTAGGCACAACCGAGCGTAAACATCGTCATATAGTAGAAACAACCTTCTTTCTTCTATTTCATGCAAATATTCCCCTATATTATTGGCCATATGCTTTTCAACATGCTACATATTTGATTAATCGCATGCCTACACCACTCCTAAATCATGTTAGCCCATATGAGAAATTATTTAATGACTCACCCGACTATAAATCTCTTAAAGTTTTTGGTTGTATGTGTTACCCATGGTTACGCCCCTACACAACACACAAACTTCAACCCCGCTCCCAACCGTGTGTCTATCTTGATTTTCCCAACACCCACCATGCTCATCAATGCCTAGAACCTAAGAGCCGTAAAATATTTACGTCTAGGCATGTATTATTTTTTGAATCACTCTTCCCCTTCATCACTAATAAGCCTCCCTCACAAACAACAATGCACTTCACCTATTCTTAAAAAATACCCTAACCCAAATACTTCATATCCGTGTGAGTCAATCACCACCCCTCAATCACAAACTTCTGATCCACTCCAGAATACCCATTCCCTCACACTAGTTATTCCCCATACCACCTTACTGCCTATCCACCCTCCTGTACAACATCAAACCTCTCCCATACAACCCAATAATTCCATATCTTCTCCTCACTCTACCCCACCATCAGATCCTATTTCTCCTTCTAGTCAACGTCCAATTTCCCCACCCACTACACCTATTCCATCACCACCCGCCATACACAAACGTGTAACCCGTTCCCAGAACCAAATCTATAAACCCAACCCACAATATGTCTTTCATACTCACGTACCTCCCACACCCACCTCATACAAACAAGCATCCACTAGCCCCGAGTGGTGTCAGGCCATGCATGATGAATACCAATCCCTACTTCGTAATCGTACTTGGTCTCTTGTTCCTCCTTCTACCACACAAACTGTTATTAGGTGCAAATGGGTTTATCGGGTTAAACGAAATCCGGACGATTCCTTGGCTTGCTACAAAGCGCGTTTGGTTGTCAAAGGATTTCATCAACGTCTGGGTGTTGATTTCACCGATACTTTTAGTCCGGTTGTCAAACCGGCCACCGTTCGTCTTATACTCACCCTTGTCGTCATGCACAGTTGGCCCATTCGCCAACCTGACATCAATAATGTTTTTTTGCAGGGAACCTTAAAGGATACATTTTACATGCAGCAGCCTCCAGGTTATGTTGATCCCAAAGTCCCTCATCACTTCTTCACAAGACAATCTATGGTCTCCGTCAGGCGCCACGTGCCTGGTATTGTAAGTTGAAAACAATCTTCTCCATGCAGGTTTTAAGAACAGCAAGTGTGATGCCTCTTTATTTATTTTCTCGTCCCATGGCACTCTCGTCTACCTTTAGTGTATGTCGACGACATCATTATTACAGGAAACAATTCCTAGGTTCTTAATTCATGCATTGAAGCTCTTACTCAGTGATTTTCACTCAAGGACCTTGGCTCACTTTCTTATTTTCTGGGTCTGGAAGCCACCCGCACCTCCAAGGGTCTTTTTCTCACACAAAATAAATACACCACAGACTTGCTACGCAAGCTTCATATGGATACTGCAACTCCCATACCGACTCCTCTCTCCACGGGTGAGACTCTCTCCCTCCATGATGGTTCTTCTCCGTGTGATATTATTACCTACCGCAGTGTGCTTGGCGCTCTACAATATCTCTCATTCACCTGCCCAGATATCAATTTTTCCGTTAATAAACCAGCACAATTTATGCATCACCGTACCACCAAGCATTGGCAAGTGGTAAAACGGGTTCTTAGATACCTCCAAGGAACTGCACATTTTAGCATTTATATATCCCCTCTACTACTCCTTTTTCGTTGCATGCCTTTGCCGATGCGGACTGGGCCGGGGATATTGATACACGACATTCCACATCTGCCTATGTAGTTTTTCTTGGGTGCAATCCTATCAGCTGGAGTTCTAAGAAACAAACTACCGTAGCACGTTCTTCCACCGAAGCTGAGTATCGGTCAGTTGCCTCCACTTCTGCTGAACTCACATGGCTACATCAGCTCCTTCATGAACTCACCATCATTCCACGCACTACACCTACAGTTTTCTATGACAACATAAGCGCCACTTATGTTTGCTCCAATCCAGTTGTTCACTCTCGCATGAAACATGTGGCTATTGATTTTCACTTTGTGCGAGAACAAATTGCTCAAGGTCTTCTTTGGGTTACTCACGTCCACACCAAAGACCAGCTTGCTGACTCCCTCACAAAGCCTCTTGCTCGTTATCTATTTTTACATCATCGTACCAAGCTCAGTGTTCTTCCAAGACCGCCTCACTTGCGGGGGATGTTAAATAATATTATGTATATTAATATTTTATGTTAGATAATATTATGATATGTATTATTGTTAAACTATACCTAGTCTTACGGTAGGTTTAAAATCCTACGAGAGTATTCCACTAAATATGGATCTCTCAACAACCTAGTCTAGTATAGGTTGTCTAGCTAGTATAAATACATGTACGTATGAGATAATAATCAAGCTTCAAGTTCTAAACCTCTGTATATTATTTGTGTTGTGTAATTCATCCTTTAATAACAACAACAATAATACCATAAAATGGCATGAATAGTTACTACTACAAAAGAATTAATTAATGCTTCTTCATTCTTGTTTTATCCACTCACCCTTTGAATTTGTGCCTATTTAAATGTTCTCTTTTCAATTTTAGAGAATAGCTTACATTTATAATCATTCTATATTAGAAATAAAACATTCATGTAAACACAAACCAGTCTGTTCTTAAATTCTAAACAAAGGCAGTGCAAGTGTGCGAACGAGAGCCGCCGGCTCTAGGGGAAACCCTAGGCGGCGATCTCATCTTCTAGCCTTCATTTACAATCAATAAGAGTTTGGACGCTAATGATGTTCTCAGGCGCAGAAATAAAGAATCTAAGATTTTTCTATGTTTTCGCTCTTTTCTTATTTCTACTTTCAAGGGTTTTGGTGCGACTTCTTCTTTGACCAAGAGTTTTGTCCGCTTCAGGTGAGTGTGAGATATGTTCTTCTCCTATCAATGTCTAGAGCTTGTGTGTTTCTAGTCGGTGTAACCGATTGAGTATTGAGTTTTGGTTGTTACTTGTTCATGGTTTGCAAAGTTGATTCAATCGTGCTTTTATAAGGCATCAATTACTCGTCCTCCTTCTGAACCACCGGCACGCTTAGGGAGAAAGAAAGTGTTCACATCGATATCCTTTTTGGTAGCGGGTCAAGTCGATAATATAGGCAAATTATATTCGGTAGAGATTCCTTGATTGGTTGTTGGTCAAATCAATTCTCCCTTTTCAGTGGTCGGTGAAACATGATCTTTTATTTGTTTGTTTTTTTTGGACTCACAAGTGCAGCAAGACCGTTAGACTAGACTACATTATTACTGGGTGAGCGATTTGGAAAGATTCACAAAATTTTCTCCATTCTATGTCTTATCTAATTGTAGCCTTTTGCTATTCATTCACTTGTTTCTTTACTATCACTTGACTGAATTAGTTATTTGATTACATTACAAATATCACCAATTACTACAACATATTACATGTTCATCCAAAATACATTAAAAATACAATTAAATTACTTCATTTAATTATTACTACTTCTGTCCCAAATTAATAATCTTTTTTTTTCATTCACTTGGTCAACACAAATCACTCATAATCTTTTAGCTTACTTTATTGATCAAACTTTTATTAATTTAATTGTAAAGCTTTTTATTAATTTCCGAATATGTAAATTTTAGTACTTAAAAATAATTTGAGCATAAACAAGAATACATTTGTTTTATCGTCGGTAAATCCTAGTAAACCGCAATCAAATTATCAAATCTATTTATAGATAAGAAAAGAAATAGCTCATTGAAAGACAATTATACCCTTTGTTGGGTGTGTTTCGGAAAATAAAGGAAATTAATTAAAATAAATTAATTAAATAAAATGACTAGAGAAAAACAAGAAAGGAGATGAAGCAGAATTAGTCAAAGCTCGTGCTACGCACGATATCCTTAAAACGTATTTGTTGCCTCCCACGGTGCTAGGAGCGTTGCAACAATCGTTTCCCAGGATACGATGACTACGAACTAATGTTTGAGCACACAAACAAGAGTTCCAGCGAACGAGAACCAAGTATGAACACAGAAGGAATTTGCAGAGTAGCTAGAAGTGTTTTTAGCTTAAGAAATTCGTGAGGAATGTATTGTGCGTTGTCAAACCGTGTGTTTGTTGCAAAGGACCTGCCAGCCTTTTATAGGAGGATTTGTTGTGTGTTAAATGGGGTGTTAATGGACCTGAACGTTGGACATCAATGACCAGTCCGTTGGGCATTGAATCATCCATAAACTGTCCATTTAACGCTGCATTAAAAGACAAGAACGTTGGGCATTTAATAGCTGTAACGGCTTGGAGCAGTTCTGGTGCGCGATCAGAATACCCCCATCAGAGTTGGAGCAACTCTGATGCGAAGCCACCAGAGTTCGAGCAACTCTGGTCCGAAGCCACCAGAGTTCGAGAAACTCTGGTCCGAAGCCACCAGAGTTCGAGCAACTCTGGTCCTGGGAAAAATAAAACGTTACGGGAATAAGCATAAATAAAACGTTACGGGAAGAAGCAAAAATAAAACGTTACGGGAAGAAGCAAAAATCAGATGACATTTGTGTCCACAAGTCGCCCACGCACACGAATCGCGGTTTTTCTTCTCCGTTTCGAGATTTGATCGACACCCCCCTTCGCGTAAGAGAGAGCATTTACCCTTAGGAATCTTAACTCCTTAAAAGAGGCTTCCCTTTATAAGGGGGTGAAAACCCCTTGAGTTTTTCGGTGTGGGATAAAACACACTAGAAACCCATCATTTTCCCTGTTTTTTCATTTCAACGAGTGAACTTCGAGAATCAATTTCTCATTCACCCGTTATCCGTTTTGAGTGTACCATATTTCGAATTGTATCCCTTAACAAGGAAAATCCGAAACCACTTTAACCCGACCCAAATCGGAAGTGGACCCCACTCCTATAATTGCCCCAAAATCACCATTTAATGCAATTTTTAACACATTTTTCCAACACCCTTAATAAAGTTTATGTGTCTTGCTCTCCTCAATTCCCTCATTTTCCATGAGAATGACATGTGGCTTTTTTTACTCAAATGTATTTTTGAACACGGAAGAAAGCAAGGGTTGGCACAGGACATGTATCTGGTGGGGCTCAAACTATATAAAAAACCCAATTTTATTTAAAGTGTAATAATTTTTTCATTTTTGCTCCACTTTTTATAAAAAATATATAAAAATTCATAATTTTTTGTGATCTTTCATTTTAGATCAATATTGAATATATAAAAATATATTTTTTTAACGGTCTCTGTAATTATGTATAAAATAAAATTAACTCCCTTCGTCCCAATTTGATAGTCCTGTTGTGTTTTATGATACTTGACCGAAGATAAAGAAAATGAATTTTTGTTCGCACTCAAATTATTTGTAGCAAATAAAATTTACATATTCGGAAACTACATTAAAAGTTTCACAAAGTCGCAATAACCTGAATCAAATTTCATAAAAATTTGATATAAAAAGTAAATGATTAAGAATAATTTAAACATGAATTAGGACCATCAAATTGGGACGGAGGTAGTATATATTTATATATAAGAAAGTAGTAGGCTATTAAAAATATGGGTTTACCCTCAATTATTATGTAACATGTCTACCTACAAGTGATAGAGAGCATTGCTCTACTTATGTCACGTGACTTCATCTTTTGCATTTTTGTTATTTGATTTACAAAAAACGAATTACGGAGATAGAAAATATAAAAACTTGGCCTACTAATATACGTCATCTATCTTAACGAAACCCCGGCCTTTAATATAGTCTTACTTTTAATAAAAATATAACAATATACTCCCATTATTAAAGTGTTATAAACCTTATTCCTTCTTTATTATAATGTCATTCAAAATTCAAAAATTAGCGAATGAAAATGATAACCACATCGGGTGCTAAACTGCTAATAAATAAAACTTCTAAATTTAATTCAATTTAATAGTATGATATTCTTTCTTTTTAAGAGACGGGACAAATATGAAAAACTTGATCAAACATTTTTGGTTTGTTTTAAACTGATCTGATCTATTTATGTTTAGCTTGATTTAAGTTTTTTTATGTTTGAATTGACTGAAGTTACTGTAGGTAATCATTTTAAACTACTTTTCATATAATTCTTTTCTGTATTTCATTAATACAATATATTTTAAATTAAATTTATCCATAAATGAATAGATTCAACTAATATAACCACTTCTCTCAGAACTTTATTCATTTGAACAGATTCAACTAATTTCACTGCTACTAAAATGATCCTCTACGGTAACTCCAGCCAATACAGTCAGAAAAGTAACTTCGGCCTTACTTTTTCTTATTATTATTACACAATTCAGATCGTGGAATCAAAAAATACGTGTTTGATGAAAAAAAAATGGTCGATAAGCGTGATAAACCAAAAAATAGGATTACTAAACGGGCTCTATACTCCGATCCAAGTCAAACTAGGAATAATTTTATGGGACGAGAGAGTATTACTATTATTATTATTATTGTCGGTGAATCAAACCACCTTTACAATTAAAAAGAATGAGAATATTAAAAAATCATATTTCATTAAAAATATAAATATACTTGAATTTCAATTTGGTCATTATTGTGGACTTTCAATTTGGTACATGCAAGTTAGATAGACTTACGAAAGGGTATCAAATGATTCCCAATCTAGCATCTAGAAGAATATTTGAACAAAAAAATGCACATCTCTTACTATGTAATGGCCCTTGAAAGAAACATTATAGTAGATTACCAACTAGAATAAGAAGGCAAACCAAATCTGAAGAAACATCAAAATAAACTTGCGGAAACAATACTCACACTATTCATAATAATGAGTGGGATAATTTCTCTGTCTCATATGTAGTTATTTAAAGTATGAGATAAGTCAACTAACAATTGAGCGGGTGAATTTCTCTCTCTCATATATATAGTACATTTAGGTATAAGGTAAGCCGGCTAACAATTGAACGGGGGAACTTTCTCTCTCATATGAAAGGGTTATAGGTATAAGAAGATAAACATGCTAATAATTGAGCGGGAGAATTTTCTTTCTCATATGTAGTATCTTTAGCTATTATAAGATAAGTTTGCTAACAGTTGAGCAGGGAGATCGACAGTGAGAATTTGCTATTTCATGTGTAGTGCTTTTAAGTATTAGAATATAATCTTACTAACAGTTGAGTGGGATAACTTTCTCTCTAATATTTAGTTCTTTTAAGTATAAGATAAGTCGGCTAACAATTGAGCGGAATAATTTTATCTCTCATTTGTATTATTTTTAGGTATAAGAAGCTAAGAATATAAGCTTGCTAACAATTGAGTAGGTGAATTTTCTCTCTCATATGTAGTGTTTTCGTACAAGGTAAGATAAGCCAGCTAACAATTGAGCGGAAGAACTTTCTCTATCATATATAGTTCATTTAAGTATAAGATAAGCCGACCACAATTTGGCAGAACAATTTCTCCCTATCATACATAGTGTTACACTTGAGATTAACTTTGTGGTGGTTTGTGAGGACACTACTAGAGGTTTGGAGTAAGTACCTCGGGTTCTACGGGGCGGGGTGTTGCAGGTAGTGCTTTTAGGTATAAGGTAAGTCAGTTAATAATTGAGCGGGAGAACTTTCTCTCTTATATGTAAGAGTTTTAGGTGCAAGAAGATAATAATGCTAATAATTAAGCGCAAGAGTTTTCTCTTTCATATGTACTGCTTTTAGATATTAGAAGATAAGTTGCTAACAGTTGAGCGAGGGAATGGAGCGGGATAATTTTCTCTCTCATATGTAGTGTTTTTAGGTATAAGCTAATCCGACTAACAATTGATCGAGTGGGACAATGTTCTCTGATATATAGTTCTTTTAGGCGTAAGAGAAACTGATTGAGTATTTAGCAGAATAGTTTTCTCTCTCTCATATCTTAGTTTTAATTTAACTAATGAGTAGCAACTTCTTTTTCAACTAATACTATTCATTAATTGTAATAATTATTCTACTCACTTAAACTTCATGTCACTCACCTATTGTTCTCACTTTTTCAGAATAGTATTTAATTTTAAATTTAATTTAATCATGAAAATTTATAAGTAGTAAATTCTAATGAATGGTGTCAATTTCATTATTTTTTGGCTTGAGATTATGATGGGATAAAGCAAAATGGCTCACTAAACTGTCTGCGCTTCTTTGTTATGAAGAAGCAGTCAGTCCATGCAATTTTGGACGGGATTTTCACTATGGGTCATCCGGAAACAGTCTCTCTGTGCTTTAGTACTGGGGTAAGACTGCGTACATCCGACCCCCCTTACCCCACCGTAGCTGGGAGCCTTTGTGGCACTGGGGTAAATGAAAATGAAAATGAAAATGACTCTTCATTGAATATGTATTTAATGAGCTTATACATTATGGTATTAGCTAATTATATTCTTATTTTTCAAAAATGATGAATTCTACAAAGTACTTTTATTTTACTCCATCCGTTCCTATTATAACTTCCAAGTTTCCTTTTTCGTCCGTTCCAATTAAACTCCCAATTTCCCTTTTTGGTAAAGAATTTGTGGTTCGCAACATTTCTTACACATTTTTCTCTCATCTGCACAACTCTCCACCACACAATACCCACTATCTTAAATTGTGTGCCAAACCTATTTGGAAGTTATAATAGGAACGGAGGTAGTAATATTTAATTAAATCGCGTGTAAAAATATATGCACCAAATGCTTTTTCCCGTACGTATGCACGAGTACTATACTAGTTGGGATGAAAGGAGTATCTAAAAAGAGTTTTGCTAGAGGTACCCCAAAATGTACTCCATTTTTACCCTACTCCCTAATGTGTGACCATAAATGGGCTAATTCATTTAAGTGGTGCCCAACTTGAATGAATTGTTCCATTCATGACCACACATTATGGGGTGAAGGTAAAAATGAGGTACATTTTGGAAAACCTTTAGGGCCTGTTTACTAACAGAGACAGTTTTCTGTTTTCATTTTCTGTTTTCAAGCCTCCAGTTTTCTATTTTCATTTTCCAGTTTTTTGTTTTCCAAATCATAAAACATGTTTACCAGAGTTTTTCAATTTTTCATTTCATTTTTACTAAGAAACGTTGACTTAATAATTGGAAAAGAAATGCAGAATTACAAACATGTGAAATAACACAAAAATTTAACATAAATGTTCCTCAACATTGAAAGTTCAATGAGTGAGATTATGTTAATCAGAATAGCAGTTGTAGTTCGACATCTCATACATTGTAATCATCTCATATTGCATTTGCAATACTTTCTCAAATTTCATGCATTTGTTGTTGTTGAGACATATCAAATTCGAGTGATCCATTTTCACTTATACTTGTCGTCATGCCAAATATCATATCCTCTTCCTCATACTCCATGAACAATCGGTCGTTCCTATCTTGCATGCGAATGAAATTATGCAATGCACAACAAGCTATGGGAATTTGAACCTGCCTTCTCAATGGGTAACCACGTGGTATGTCTAGAATGGGAAATCTTTCTTTTAGTACTCCAAAACACCTCTCGATCACATTACGCAAGGATGAGTGTCGGTAGTTAAATAAAGCTTGCTTATTGCGTATTCATCCCCGACCTCGAAAATCATTTAAGTGATAACTCTCTCCACGTTTTGAAATATTAAAAGTGCAATCTGCCAAAGATATGTCAACCTGCACTACTTTGTGTTCTGCCAAGATGTAATCATCTACATGACTGGCATTGCAAAACTAAAATGGGTGAATACTGCCCACTTTTGTCTTTGACCCAAAACTAAAATACAATTGCAGTTACATAAATAGTAGTTACTCTGTAACATTCTTGCTACTTTTTATAATACAATCAAAGGAAAAAGAGTTATTTAATCTATCAAAACGTAGTATTAAAATGGTCTATTATGAGGACAGAATAATAAGATAGTATTAAAAGTGGTCTTAAGGAACGGGGGAGAAGGAATGGCGGTTTTACCCTTCCTCTGTTAGCAGCAGCAGTTTACTTGCTGGTAATAGCTGCGAAGAGGAGGTATAGGTTCAGAGATTCTATGGCTTGGTCAAGGTTACCAATGGAGGTTCCTAATGCCTTATCAAAGTTCAACAACTATCACTTTTCATCCAACAAAATTTGATATTGTAAAGAAGAGCATTAACCCCCATCCAACTATCAGTATGCCTCCCCACCTTTTTCCTTCAATCTCTACCCCAAATGGTTTAACTATAAACCCCCCGACATTCTGCATAACTATCAGTTTTCATCCAATAAATGCATAAAAAATACCATGTTTAACTACATGTTCCTTCCAAATAACCTTCCCTTTCTCAACAATCATACTTTTTGCATTCAATTCCAAAACTAGAACAAATACAAATATAGTTATGGGAAACTGGTGGCCTAAGCTTGTAGAACACCTTCCCAACACCAAACACCCCAGCCCAGGTAGTCCAAATTAGCAGAATAAATTAGTCACACAACTACTTTCTATAGGTTCTATTATTAGAAATTAAAAACTAGCTTAGTAGGGTGAATTTGACTACAAATTGCAGAAACTCAAATAAAGTAAATTATTAAAACTTATTTAAACTATTAAAGCTACTATATTAAAACAAATTGCAGAAACTGAAAAGTAAAATGTACTGCAGAAACTCAAATAAGAATTTGACTACATATTAAAACTTATTAAAACTACTTAAAACCCCATAAATAAAGTAAAAACTCATATATATACTAATCGTAGGCTACTACATCACATAAAGTCAAAAAAACTCAATTGGCCTTGAAAATGGTAGAAGAGTCACATGGGTATCAATTTCAGGCTTCAATTGCTTTCAGGTTTCCAATTGAATTACAATTATCAGCAAGGTAAACTGAAAATGCTATTTAGATTTCAGATATTACCTTCAACTCGTTGACAGAACACAACCCTACTGAAGAATTGGGAGATTCCGTGATGTCGGGGTGCAGCTCCTAGCAGCGACGCCCTGTTCGGTGTATCTAGAGTTTGGTTGACATGTGAAGCTATGAGTTGTAGAGCGTCGGAGAAGATGTGCGATGTTTTGTGGAAGCAAGTGTGCGACTTTAATAGGAAGGGAGAAGGCAATGGTAAAGATGGTAGGCGGAGGAAGGTAGAGCGCAATTAAGGACGAGAGTAAAGAAGGTAGGCGGAACCGCGGAAGAGAAGGCTAGCGACTGTAGCGAGTAAATAAGGTGAGCGGAAGAGAAGACGAGCGAGTTAATGGGTATCGGTGTACTCCGCGTTTTCTAAATTCAGAAAACGTATAAAAGTGGCTTTTCCATTTTAAGAGGAAAAACAGAAACACGTTTCGTTTTTTTTCTTTTGGAAAACAGTTAGGTAAACACATTTTCTAATTTTTCTATCTCCAGTTTTCCAAACTTTTGCAAAAACAGAAAATATTTCTGTTAGTAAACGGGCCCTTAGCATTTGTGATCTAAAAATTGTTTCATTTTTAATGAAAATGTTAGAGCATGATGGAATCCATGGTTGATAGAAGTCACTTAGATACGACCGACTTGAATAAAGGATGGGGTTCTACACCGGGACCTATCTTATACTATCATTTGTTCCGTTTTAATCGCAACATGTTGAAGTTTACACTATTCACATGTTCTACTTTGACTACATTTTACGCTATTATTTTATGAAAATTATTTTTTTAAAAAAATATTGTTCAATTCATCTCATTACAAATATTTTAAATATTGTTTTTAATAACTTTTACTAATAAAATTAAGATATAATTACTGTCAAAAACGTGCGTTGATATATATGAAATGTTGATGGTTGCAATTAAAAAAGAACGGAGGAAGTACTACATATTAGTACTTGGTATATTGATAGGACCCGCACAGAAGCAGAAGGCAGAAACAGGCTACCTGCCTATATCTAAACTTGAGTAGTTAGGAGATGTTTCATCTTCTGGATGTCTTGAGTTGGACTGATTGGGCTTGGGTCGGATCACTATGGATCTGGGCGATCGCTGATGATGGTTTTGGAGGATAGAGAAAGGGCCACATGGTTTGAAGATATTGTGTATCCAGATTTAGGAGCACTTTTCAGGTGAACTCGGAAAAACATGTCACCTGTCCCATATGTATTAACAGATCGATATTACCTCCTTTCACTATTCTAATTTCAGTTTAATATGTACGGACTATGGACTATATTTAGAAAGAAAATTGTAATAACGAGAGCTGGAAATAATATTTTCTTCAGCCCCATAATTTTGCTAACTTAGACGGACACGAAAAATTATAAAGAAGAAATTATATTGTTGAAATTTATGTAAAAGAGAGAAACAATGGGAATCACAAGTTCAACGATTAAAAGAGAAAGTGATTTTTTTACTTATGCGAAGCTTCGTCCCTAATAATTGATAGCCGTTATATTTACTTGTGTTTAACATAAGTATTTATAAGTATTTTTTGAAGAAAGGAAGAGAAATCGGGCAAATACCTTCAGAATGAGAGCTAGAGCATAGAAGATTGCGATGAAGAGCTTTTTGGACCAAGAGGATGACGTTCTGCCCATAATTCGAGTATAACTTATTGTAGAGAACTCGAAATCAATCGATTCGAATTTCATGTGAATGTTAACTCAATAAGGTACAAATGTTATGAAAACGCCATGGCCCGAATATGAAAGGATCGAGACTCAATCAATCAATAAAGTCAGATGTTGCTGGTGCGATTTCAGGATGCATACCTCTCAGTTTTTTATCCATATCTTTTGATTGAATGAATAAAATCACGTTATTCAAGTTCTGGTGGATAGACGACTTCATTATCTACAACTTTGGTGAAGGAATCATGTCCAAATTCGTAGCGGAACATCCACAAAATTCCAGGACAAAACCGGTGCCGAAATTTCACGAAACCGGCGCCGGTCTGATGATTTTCGCACATGTAACCGCAAACCAGTAGCTTACCCGGCACCGGGTAGGCCTGAAACCGGTGCCAGGTTGGTCGGATTCTGCTAAAACACAGCAACGTGCAAGAGGATTCTTGATGGGAAAACTCCATCTTCCTCATTTCTTGATCAAATATTGCCTCATACCTGATTGTTGGGCTCGAATAGACTAAAAGATGTCATTCTTTAACCTATATAAAGTCCTCAATTCATCATACAAACACATTCCATTCCATAGATTAATTCTTAGCTTTTATATTTTTGTTTTTGGTATTTTCTTCAAGCTCTTGAGGAGGGAAGTTCATCCTCCGAAATTATTGGTGTTTAGGTATTTTATCCTTTGTAAATTCATGTTCCATTACATTTATTATTGTATTGTGATTAATATGAATATTAGAGGCTAAATTCTTAGCTAAGGCTAGGGATGAACTTCTATGCCCACTAGGTATTTGATAAAAGCTCTAAACCAATAAATTGTGATTTATCCTTTATACATTGATTGTTTATAACTATGGTGTACAACATAGAAGCATGTTAAATTTAGTTTATACTTGCAATTAACGTTGAAGTCTAAACTATGAACATTAAAGGATAAACATATATAGTACCGAGAATAGAAATATATCCGGTCTTATATGATACGGGTGTGATATCTTGATATTCAACGGGGTTTTCGGTAGATGAATGTAATCCGTAATGGGACTTACACGTAACGAAAATCACGCTCTCGCTGCCTTAACCGAAGTTGAGAATATATTAGTGACATCGTATTCATAATTATTGGCAAAGAACTAATATTCAACCCTATTAAAGCATTTAAGTGATTCCTGAAGCCTTAGTTGTTGTTATCATTCATCTTAAACTCAAAATTAGTTAACGATTATCTTCTAGAACAAAAAGTGAAAAGCCAAAAATATAAAACACAAATCAAAATCCCTACGCTTTACTCATTTATTTATTTAAAGTCATTTAATCCGAGACTAAATAAAACAACGTTTCCCTGTGAATTCGACCCGGTATTTTACCGGAACTTATTATTATACCGACACTTGTACACTTGCAAGTTTAGCCCGGTTAAGTTTTTGGCGCCATTGCCGGGGAAACGGTCTTGTTTAATAAAGTCCAAAGATAAAAAAATATAATCAATCAATCAAAAATCCTGATTTTTTTTATTTCTCATTGCTTTTCACTTGTTCTTGTGATATTTTTCATTTCATATGTGTAGCCTATCCTTTGTGTTTGAATTCATTTGAGAACTCAAGCTTCTAAACATATTGAACCTACTGATCTTGAAAAAGAAAGAACTTTCAAACACATCCGGAAGGAAAGAAAAGAAGCAAACATGATGTCAACACTCAATGAAAGGAAGAGGCCCGTGATTTCCGTCACTCCCTCATGTATTGTCCTAAGCGAGGCGGCAAGGGACTATGAAATGAAGAATAGCTACTTCAATGCTATGCCTCAATATCATGGTCTTCCGGGGGAGAATCCACTTAACTTCATCACCGAGTTCTATGGATTCATCCAAGGAATCCCTAGGCATGGTCTCACTGAGGACGACCTCAAACTCAAAAGCTTTCCCTATACTTTGAAAGGGGCGGCAAGGGGATGGTTCTTGGAGCAAGCACCGGCGATCTACACAACGTGGGAATGTATCTATAAAGCTTTCATTTCTAAGTATTACACACCCACGATGACTCAAGAGCTAAGGCAACGGATCTTCAACTTCAAACAACAAGTTGGAGAACTATTCCAAGACGCATGGAGGCGTTTTAAGGCCTTGTTGAAGGAATGCCCACATCACCGCATTCCTCTTAATCTTCAAATTGACACATTCTACAATGGCTTGAACTCTTCATGCCAAGCCATTGTAGATAACCGTGCAGAAGGTTATATTGGCAACAAAACTGAAACGGAAGCATTGAGAATCCTCGAATCCATTGCTTTAAATCCGCAATTACAAGGAGGAGATATCAAAGTGTACGGTGTGAGTGAGGTTTCCATAGCTCATGAATTGAACAAACGGTTTGCTGATTTTCAACAAGCCATGCACAAGAATCTTCAAGCTTCTATTCACACGGCTCTACAAGCCATGATTGGAGGAGCAATCAAGTGGCCAATGTGGAGAGCATAACACACCCGGAAGGTAATTCACCTCAAACTCTTGAAGATGTGAATTATATGAGCTCATATGGGAATAAGGGGAATCAAGGAAGCAACAACTACCCCAACAATCAACAAAAGTGGAACCAAGGTAACTCTTGGAAACCACAAGGAGGTCTTTCTAATCCTCCATCTGTTTTTTCACAAGGGCAAACAATGGAGGGGATGATGAAAACTCTCACACAAAATATTGTGGCTAGTGTGAAAGCCCAAAATGAGGAGAATCATAGTAGATTGGAGGCATCCATTGGGAATCTCCACTCTCAATTCAAAAAGCTTGATCTCTGGTTTGAAGATCAAAACTGAAAACTTCATCAACGCATGGACAACATAGAACAATACACCAAGTCATCTATTCACAACTTGGAGGTTCAAATTGGGCAAGTTGTCCAAGGAAAAAGCACTAGAGAGCAGGGACGGTTTCCCACAACAACGTAAATCAATCCAAGAGAGAGCGTCATGGCTATTACCATAAGAAGTGGGAAGCAAACAGAGGACCCCAATATGCACGAGAGGAGAAGTACACCGGAGGGGCAAGAAGAGGATGGACATACACCATTACCACCTAGCATGGCTCAATATGTTCCTCCATCCCCTATCCACAAAAATTGAAGAAGAAAGAAGATGACAAGAAGTACAAGAAATTTCTTGATATTTTAAAGAAATTGAGCATCAACATACCTTTTGCAAAGGTCATTGCGGAGATTCCATCATATACAAAATTTCTAAAAAGGTATCATCTCCAACAAAAAGAGGTTAGAGGAATTCACAACAGTGGCACTAACGGAGGAGTGTAGTGCCATTATTCAAAACAAACTTCCTCCAAAACTAAAAGACCCTGGAAGCTTCATTATCCCATGCTCTATTGGAAAAATCGGGGAGGTAAGGTCTCTTTGTGACCTTGGTGTTAGCATAAATCTTTTGCCCTACTCTTTATTCAACTCAAAAAAAACTTCAAATATATAATGGTAATTACAATAATATTGGCATTATTTTTACGTGTTATCCACTGACCGACATTCACGCAAATCTACTTTTTTATGGTAAACTATAAAAGTAATTGATTAGGCACTCGTCTTATTATAACTTAAGGTAAGAACTTTTGAACACACTCGGCTTATAATGGAACACTTATGAACACAATGTAGACAAAAAATAATATCCTTAGCTAAAGCATGGACAACACGATTTGTAGGCCTCTCACAAAAAGACAAAATAAATTTGTCGTTTTTCAAAAGTAAATGCCTAATATCATCCACCAGACTCAAATATGATTCGTCACCTTCCGTTCAAATAGCCTAAGTAACTTGAACGTCAATTGATTCCACATTTACCTGTCTCCAACCCTTCCTAATAAGTGTTCCAATAATCGCTCCTCTCATTCCTCTCACTTCTATTCACTCGGTGACCATTCTGCTACCCTTGACTCCTAATCAGAACCCAAATCATCTCATTGAGAGTTACACTCTATCCATCCCCACGCCGTATTTATCCATTTTCATTTACCACGACATCCGCACTTACTTTGATTCAATCAAATCTCGACCGCCTCTATTTATCCTCCACCTTTGCTACATATCTTCTTTGCTTCCCTCTTTTAGTATGGGCCTCTACATCCTTGTAACGTAATTTCTGCACATTTTCGTACACCGCTCTCTCGCTGTTTATTATTCTTCCAAATTGTACCATTCAGCATCTTCCGATCCACAGTTTCTGCATGTTTGGTAGGAATAAACCTCTAACTTTTAGTTTTTGTACTTTTTAAAAAGCTAAAATCCAACATTTCTTTCACCCCTTTATCATTGACAAGAATTATATCAAGCTTGACCATATATGCTTAACATGAAAGAATGACATTAATCATATTGGGCACATGATTTTGCGCCTTGCGCAAACAGAACAGTAGTCATTCTTGATAAACATCGAGTCTTGCCTATGAATTCGCGAGGCTGATCTTTTGCTTCTTTTAAATCTTACAACATTGTTACTTTCCAAATGCGTCCAATCATCGATTCAAATAAGAGAAACAGAGCAAATAAGTAAATCGTAAATGTAGACAAATTTATAGGGATTTTTAAAAAATATTATTAAAATAAAATTTATTTATTAATAATTAGTACAATGTAATGTTATAGTAACTCAAGTTTAAAAATTAAACATAAGTCATTATGATTGTATTACTACTTTAAAGGCATCCCCATTCATAGTCATTCACAAATATAGGATGATGAGGGTTGCGATGCCAATAACAACTTGGTTTTAGTCCGGTGGTGATCGCTCCGGCGGTTTCGGCACCGAGATTTAATTTGTTGGATGCGACTTTTTTGGATTTAGCTTTACGGTTGAATGACTGGGGTGGACCTTGCTGATTGGAAGTACGAATGAGTACAATATCTTGGAATTGCAGAGGGCTGGGAAATCCGGTAACCATACAATGTTTAACGAAATTGATTCGCCAACACCGCCCTTCAATTATCTTCCTGATGGAAACGAAACTAAGGTGTCAACGTGCGAGGGAGATTCTACGTTCGTTAGGGTTTGCAAACGCCAAAGGAGTCGATGCGGATGGACAAGGGGGAGGTGTGATGATGTGTTGGAATGAAGAGCTTGATGTTACGATTATGGAGACTAATCCTAATTTTGTGGACTGTCAGATATGCAGTGCTGAAGGAGGGGCGACATGGCGCTTCACAGGGATATATGCTTTCCCGGAAACCGTTAGACGCGGGGTGGTGTGGAACATGTTGCAGCAGCTAGCTGAAAATAAGAATATGGCTTGGCTGGTTATGGGGGATATGAATGATATCTTGTATGATTCGGAAAAGAAGGGGAGAATTCCGCACCCACCATGGAGGTTGATAGGGTTTCGAGAAGTGGTTTACTCCAGTGGTCTGAGAGATTATCCGTTTGAGGGGTATCAATGGACACGGGAGCGCGGTAAAGGGACTCCGAACTGGGTAGAAGAGAAGTTAGACCGCATTTTGGTGAATGATCAGTGGTGGGATGTCTTCATGGAAGCTAGGGCCAAATCGGTGGAAGCCCCATTCAGTGACCATATGGACTTATTGATCAAAATTCAACCTACGAATTATGGAAGATCTGGAAAAAAGTTCCGTTTTCATAATAGTTGGCTACGAGAGGAGGAGTGCATATCTATTATTGCGAATAGCTGGAGGGCGGGGAGGAGCTGACCGTGAGTGATCGAATACTTTTCTGCGGAAAAGAATTGACTAGGTGGGATGGAAGGAGATCTAAAGGATTCCGACATCAGATTTAGGCATGTAAAAGAAGGATTGCATGGTTAAGAGGAAAAGATGATCATAATAGTGTTGCCGAGTTCATCAGGTTACAGATGGTGTTGCACTCACTCCTGGAGAAGGAGAACCAATATTGAAAACAATGGGCTAAAGAATTCTGGCTGAAGGAGGGTGACATAAATTCCAGATTTTACCATAATCCAGTTAAAACACGACGTCGGAAGAATAAAATGATCAAACTCAAGACAGACGACGGGGAGTGGGTGACCGATCGGAAGAAGCTGGGTGAGATGGTTCAGAATTACTTTACGGTCGAGCAACAGAACAGTGGCAGAATTAGTTGAAAATGTGTTAGTTAGTTGGAGTTTTAATTTGTTGAGCCTAGATTGTGTCTTTAGATGCCTTTTAATATTTAGTTGTTGTGAATTTGTGATGCCTTCTTTCTAGTTTAGATATGGAGAAAATGGCGGTAAGTACATGCTTTATAAATATATAAGTGCCTCATTCGAGCAACGGATGGAAAAAAGAACATTTCTACAACGGTAAAAAAACTTGTTAAGCATTTTTAAGAATTTATTTTTTGTTCAATTTTGCATTGTATGGATCTTATCTGAAACTTTTTTTAATTAGTGAAAATCAATCTTTTAAATGCTTTGTGACAACAATGGTGTGTCTTATCTGATGGAAAAAAGAACATTTCTACAATGGTAAAAAACTTGTAATGCATTTTTTAAGAATTTATTTTTTGTTCAATTTTGCATTGTATGGATCTTATCTGAAACCTTTTTTAATTAGTGAAAATCAATCTTTGAAATGCTTTGTGAGAACAATGGTGTGTCTTAGCTGTCAAACCCTTACATAGGAACGGAAAAACACGTTTCACACACTTATCAAGTACCTGTAGGTTTTGTTTCACGTTTACATTGTTTTTTAAATTGAGACCCTAGTTTAAAGTACCATGTTACCTGTTTTTCTTGTAAGTGGTTTTCTAGTTGGTTTTTAAAAGTTCAGTCTTTCGAGTAAAAGGGATGCTTACTTTTTTCCATTAAGTAATGTCTGGATTACGATGTGTCTATGAGGATGAAGTGGTCTTTATGTAAGAAATTGTTTGCTTTGATGGCTGAATAAATTGTTTACTCTGTATAATTGTATGAAACTTAGTATGGGAAGGTTTTGGCATGCACCAGAAGGGGACAGAAGTTGATGGAATTTTTGAAGTTGGGGAAGAGTAGTTATGTTATGATAGAAGAAGAACAAATACAGAAAGATTGTCTCAAAACAATTTAGAAGGTGGGTTTCTAGTGAGTTTAGCTGCTGGAATTAGTTTGTTATAAGTGAGTTATGTTTTTTATTCATTTCATGTACAACAATGCAATAGATATTCATTTTTTATCAACTGCCAACTTTTAATATGTCAGTTTTATTTTTGTAGGGATATGAAAGTAATCTTTAAGTTGAAGACTTGTTGTAGACTTGAGGTGCTTATTTTCTTGCTTTGGAGATAAAATTATGAGACTTGGTTTAAATCTAGAGTTTTGTCTTGCAGATTTGTTTCGTATATCAGTTCTAGTCTATGCAGTCATGTCTTTGTTAATACCAGTGTATTCTTGTAGTTCTATTATCTTCTTCAAAACTTGATCTAATTATGGATTTTTGTTTATGATCATGGATGTTTTATGGTTTAGAAAATTATGATTTTTGTTTAGAAAATTACTTCAGCAATGGTTTTATGGTTTTTGGTTAACCGATTGTGGTTAACCGAAGTTTTGGTTAACCGATACTCAATAGGATGAACTAGAATTAAGTCAATTAACACCTAAATGACCATAATCAAGCATTCGAACCCAGCTGATTGCGAGGTTACCGTATCTCGTGGGAGGTCTAAAGTTCAAAACTCGCTGGGCACATAATAGTTTGAAACTCAATAGGGTGAGTTTCAGTCTTGATTACTCCAGGTCCGCCAGCCCCCTCCCCCAGACCCCCTGGAGTAAAAAAAACCATATCAAAACTTTGTTGGTTTCGTTGTCTAAATTTATACTCCCTCTGTCCCGGAAAATTAGTCCCATTTTGACTTGGATCGGATTTTAAGAAAAGTTATAAAATGCTTTGACTTTCTCAAAGTGCCTCTAAAGTATTTATAGCAAAAGGAGAAAGGAATTGCGGCTGGGGGGGGGGGGGGGGGGGGGGAATTTACTGATGGTAAAAACTTTACGCTGTTCATAACAGTACCCATTCGTACTGCACCCCTTTCCCCCTAAAGTTCCCTCTCTTTTTTGGGAAAGCTTCTAAATTAACCCTATCTATAAATACACATTCCAAATGTTCCCTCCCTCCCAAAAATTCACTACACACTATCACACACTTCACGCAGCATTTATGGCCGCAAACAGCAGTGGCGCCCAGACAGCTTCTTCCCCCACTGCAGCTTCCATTAATGAAGAGTTGTCTTCAGGTGTAGTGAATGGTCCTTCCTCACCAACTGCCATAAATGAAGCTCTGCACACACCAACAAACGGCCAAAGCTCAAATATCAAAGCAAGAAGACTACAAAACTGTGAACGAGAGAGTATAGTTGATGAAATTCTAATCAGTGCAACAAGAACATATTCTGGGGAGGTGATAGCTCAACATGGTGTTCTAAATCAGCTTGACACTAAATATTCAGTGACCAGAAAAACTATTTTCAGGATCTGGACCAAAGCCAAAGAGCAGATTCAAAAGGGGGAATCAATAGATGTCAAAACCAAGTGGATGGGAAACTCAGGTAGAAAAAGAGTGTTGTTTGATGTAACCAACATTTCACAAATCCCACTGCACAAAAGGACTAACATAAGGGCACTTGCTTCGGCCAGTTTAGTTTCAAAGTCAAGTATTCACAGATTGGTTCAGAGAGGTGTGCTTAGAAAGCCATACAAATGATATTAAGCCTTTGCTAAGTGATGCAAATAAAATTCACAGATTGATGTTTTGTTCCAGACAAATAGACAAATCAATTCCAGGAAATCCAACATTTAAAAATTTCCATAATGTGATACACATTGATGAGAAATGGTCTTTCTTGTCAAAAACATCTCAAAGATACTACATGGGACAGGAAGAAATGGATCCACATAGGGTATGCAAATCTAAAAGATTCATAACCAAGGTCATGTCACTAGGAGCAGTGGGGAGGCCTTTGTTTGCAGATAATGGAGAAGTAATATGGGATGGTAAAATAGGCATTTTCCCATTCATTGAGAAAGTGGCTGCTAAAAGGAAAAGCAAGAACAGGGATGCAGGGGTAATGGAAACCAAACCTGTACTGAGCATAACAAAAGCAGTGTTTAAGGACATGCTTATCAAAAATGTGCTGCCTAGCATCAAGGAAAAATGGCCAGAACAGTTAAGTAAGGACATTGTAATCTAACAAGATAATGCAAGGCCACACGTCCTAGATTCAGACCCAGACTTTATGGCTGTCTCAAAAGCATATGGGTTTAATATTACCCTAATTAACCAACCCCCTAATTCTCTTGATCTTAACATACTAGATTATGGGTTCTTTAGGGCAATTCAGTCTTTGAAAGACCAACAAGCACCTAAGAATGCGGATGAACTGTTAAAGGCAGTAGATGAAGCATTCTACCATCTTTCACCCACCACTGTAAACAAGGTTTGGTTAAGCTAGTAATATGTGATGTTAAAGATTATGAAAGATGAGGGGGGGAACAACTACAAGCTGCCACACCATGCAGAGGACAGAATGATCACAGAAGGCAGACTACCAACAAGCATAGAGGTTGATGTGGAGTTACTAGAAGCCACATAAGCTGTTTTATCCCAACAACAGGCTACTAATGGCCAGTTCATCCATGAAGATGATGAGGACTAAGTCATCTTCACTAATGAACTCAATCCATTAGTTCTGAAGGCATGCTTTTTGTATTTTGTAAATGCCTTTTTTTGTCATACTATAGAGGCCTATATTTTTGTAATTTTGTGGAAGCCTAAGAAATTTGGAATGTTTAGAGGCCTATACTGTTGTAGCATAACAGACACCTTTCTCAAGCTTTATGGCTCTCTTATTCAGTATAGCAACCTCAGACAAATCAATGCTCAGACTATATTGTCATCATAGCAGCCTCACACAAAACAATGTTCAGACCAATAAGGTCATCATAGCAGCCTCATAGACACCAACAAAGCTCATACCAATAAGGTCATTGTAACAGCCTCATAGCAACCAACAAAGCTCAGACCAATAAGGTCATCATAGCAGGCAACAAAGCTCAGACCAATAAGGTCATCATAGCAGGCAACAAAGCTCAGACCAATAAGATCATCATAGCAGGCAACAAAGCTCAGACCAATAAGGTCATCATAGCAGGCAACAAAGCTCAGACCAATAAGGTCATCATAGCAGGCAACAAAGCTCAGACCAATAAGGTCATCATAGCAGGCAACAAAGCTCAGACCAATAAGGTCATCATAGCAGCCTCACATAACCCTTACCATTCAGTCATACATATAAGAACACCATATAATCATCATTGCTACCCTAAAATCAAATACATGTACACACATAACATACAGGTAACACAAATTTCCGAAACAATACCAACATACAAATTTGCAATGCAAAACAGATAAAGAAACAAACTCCCCTGTTAGGCGTTAACGTCCCACATCCTCGATTCCCAGCCGGGTAGGATGAGTTTTAAGAAGTCCTCTAGACCAGGATAACGAATGTACTGCATTCGAACATCCTTCTTTATTTTAGCCCAAGCATCACTGTTCGGAAGCTGAACCTCCACCGCACCTCCACCGACCTCCTCCTCTGCCTCCTCTTCACTGTCCGGAACCAATAAAGTCATCATAGCTCCACCGTCCACCTCCTCTGACACATCTTCACTGTTCGGAACCACAGGCTTATCCGGACCTTCACTGTCTTCGATCTGGGATCCCAAAACGCTATCCGAAACCACCAGATCCGCCATGCATTCATTGCATGTAGGTAGATCTTCCATGGTAATCAGATTTAGGGATTTGATTTTAGGATAGACGGTTAGATCAACAGATAACATAGGGTTAAACTGGAAATGAAATCAGAGAAGGAAATAAAGTTCAACGAACTGAGGAGTGCAAGAAAGGGAGGACAAATGGCCGGAATAGTGTAAGAGAGGTGGGAATGGTGCTGCGGAAGTGGAGTAATGAAGGAGTGAGAGGAAAGTGGGTGGGAATGGTGCTGCGAAAGTGGTAACGACAGAAGGTGGGAGAGCGAATAAGTGAAAAGGATAAGGATAAGGGTGGGAGGGTAAAGAATAAGGAGGGGTAAAATGAGTTTTTAATTAAAAAAACATTTTCTTATTTAGTAAGTGGACAATTTTTTTAGGACGTCCCAAAAAGGAAAATGAGACTAACTTTCCGGGACGGAGGGAGTAATCCAATTAAGATCGGGAGTTTATTTGAAAACGAGGAAGCACACTATCGAAATGAACACAATTGCATTATATTACTACGTAGTTGGTTTCGTCGTCTAGTAATTGACTTTAAAATACAAAATCGGATTCATTATTATTAATTATAATAACAATTATTTTTCAATATACTTTTCCAATGAGAATATGTCAAATTGCTTTTGTGGACGGCTCAACAAAACAACTTGGACAAAAAATGATATTGGGGAACTTTTTCACGTCTAAGATAATGTGGACGGATGATGCTCCTATAACTTTTTCACATGCTTAAGATGAGTCTTACTCCGTACATTGCATTTAATGCTCGTTTATTTACCCAAGGCATCTAAGTCAAAAAAAATTTTATGTGTACTCACTTTTGTACTCACCTCTTATTTTGCTAGTGTAGACATGTAGTTCATTTAGAACAGACGTCATTTTGTCTGTGTTTGTCTGTGCACACAGATAAAATAAAGGGCTGAGTATAAATGTGTATACCAAAGTGGGTATAAAAAGAACGACTCATAGGTTATACTCCCTATTTTTTTGTACATTTTTATTTATTCAAAACATTTATAATGAAAGAATTAATTTGATCTTATCAAAAAAAGAGGATGGGGTATAAGAGACGGCGACCCCCCGTCTCCTTCTCTGTTAGTCAACCCACTCAAAGGACACGAGTCCATTAAGCATCAACTAGCGCCGTTGGATTAGAATCGTGCGGTGGAAATCGTCCCAAAACCCCACTAACAAAAAAGAAAAAGCCTCCACCGAGTAAAATGTACTGCATTATTTCCCGAGGCGGCTAACCCTAGTTTCCGGATACATGAATCGAGACACTTAGCTTTTAAAGAGCCAATACTAATCACCCACGTGGAATGGACGGCGACGTCTGGCTAACCTCTACCGCGCCTGGCCCCACCCCGTTCCCGATTCCTGGTAACCTCCGTAACTGGTCAACACTTCCAGAACAAACAATTACTCTCTAAAGTTTTGCAATTTTTTTCATTATTAACCTTCTTAAGTTTGCTAAATTGTTTCATATTTTCATTTAGGGAAAGATCCCGATATAGGACTAAAACATTTTCAAAAGTTTAAAATAAGACTGTCATGTTTTTTATTTCCAAAACAAGACTAATTACTGACATATTTAAAAAATACTAACATGTTTGAAGTCTGGTATTGCCAAAATATGACAGTAATTAGTCCTATTTTGGGAATAAAAACGTAGCAATCCTATTTTGGAATTTTCAAACTCTTTTAGTCCTATTTCGGGTAATATCTCTTTCATTTATGAGTGGAAAAAAGAGTTGACAAAAGAAACCAAGAGTTTTTCACATGTGCGTGTCTATAATTCTATACCAACAATTTTGAGTGTACATCTTCTTATACATATCAGTATACTCTCGTGTCTGTGAAAGGTTTTTTTTTGTCTGTGAATCCCAGTTCACAGACAAAAACTGGTTTGTTTTGTCTATGAAAAATTCTACAGACAAAACAAACCAGCTTATGTCTGTGGATTAGGATTCACAGGCAAAAAAAAAACTCTCACACATACGGGGTGTACCGATGTGTATAAGAAGGTGTATAAAAGGAATTTTTGAATTCTATATAGATGGAGCAAACTACATTGTACTACATATGTCCCTTAAAACTTTGCCAAGTTTGACCGACACGGAGATTAATAAAGTAAAAACTGTGTGGTAAGGATTTGTGCAGAAGAGATAGAATTAACTGAAACCGTAAATTCTTTACTTAAAAGGGAAAGTGTGAAAGTTAGTAGGACATCCATAAAATGAAAGTTGACAAAGTTTTAAGGAACGAAGAGTATTTTATTTGAATGTTTGGATGGGTGGCATTTTCGTAAATCTGGTGAAAAGTAATAATTTCTTTTTGTCTTTATGTATCTTTTAATTCCACCTTAAAACACAGATTTTTGTGCATTTGTTGGATATTGTCAGTTATTATCATATTCAAATTACCTCGGGGCTTTGTACATTGAAAAGTGTTGAAAAATTGGAAAATATGGACTCCTGAAAGCTTGGTGCTGACAAAAAAAATCAAAAGATTGGAAAAGAAATATTAGGATGTTGAATAAAAATAATCGAATGAATTTTTGTTCATACAATTATATGTTTTGTGCCTCCACATTGACACCTGTTAACCAAAATAATTAATTGTTTTGTTTGATTACATATAAAAATAATTTACACACTACATTCCTTGCAAGAAAACAAAAAAAAAGGAATAGCATGAAATTTTTTGGAATAGCATGAGTCAGATGATTCACAAATGGGAATGATTTTTGAGGGAAAATGCCAATATGTCAATTATTTGGTGCAAAAGATCAGTAAAAATAAACGGCTCACGTCCGAGCAAGAACGATTATTTTTATGTCTAATTGAATAATTAATTTTGACTTTCCGCCTAGTACTGTTATAAGCCCTTTTTTATAGAATCATGGATTAATATTGTATACATGTGATTTACCATAAAATATGCCATAATGCCATATTCATTTTTTTAATTTTCAAATAGAATCATGGATTAATATTGTATACGTGTGATTGTTTTTATGAAATATCCATTTTTTGAGCACACATTTAATTTTTACATTTTGTCTATGGCACATATATTGTATACAAAATTTTCATAAAGTTCTATATTCTTTAATCCAAGATTTTAAGAAATTGTAGGAATCCTACATACTCCCTCCGTTTCCATTTGTTTACACACTTTGACTTGTTAAGAATTAAGGGAAAAATGTTACTGAGGGTAAATTTTACAGTAGAGTACACTGTTTGGCACTGTTTAAACGCTGTTTGACGCTGTTTGAATACTATTCGTCACTATTTTGCACTATTTTGGTAAAGATTCATTTACCAAATAAGGAAATAAGGAAGTGTGACATTCACTTTGAAACATCCAAAAATGGAAAGTGTGTCAAACAAACTGAAACGTAGGGAGTAGGATACTTGTGCAAATGACTTTTTTCTTTCTAAAAACCCACAATTTAGAAGTTTTTGGTAAGTATTTCAAATCAAAATGTGAAGAAACTTGGCTATGAAGTAGTATATGGCATCAAAAACAGAATTATTAGGACAATGTCTTGAATAGTGATAAGCCATGTAGATTCACTAATCTTCTAAGATAGGAGGGGTCCTCACTTTCTTTTGTGATGAGCTGTGTAAATTCTTCAATCGTCTAAGATGGAATAATAATCACTTTTTAAAATGCCCACGAACATTATGATGCGTTCTCTAAAGTCAACATAATTATTTCATATTTTCATATGCCCTTAATATTTTGTTAAGCCTACAATAACCACCAAGCTTTAATAGTATGAAAAAATATGAATCCAAATTTTAATTGGAGCAAAAAAAGGTAAGAGAATAATAAGAAAGGTAAAAAGATAAGAAAGACAAAATATATTTTATTAAGCCTAATTAATAAAATAATTAAGAAAAAAGATTGTGCAATTAAAGACCGTGTTGGCAGAAATAAGTTGGCAACACAAACGGTGCATGAGAGAGTCCTGTTGAAACAATACACATCACCATTACAAGGAAAACTTGTATCATTGAACTTCAATAAAAGGGAAATTAAATAAGAGATAGAAAATGAAATAATAACTAATATGGCCATTCCATTATTGTGTTTTATTTATAAAAAAAAACTCACAAAGTGGGTATATACATTTTTCCATACAGACAATATAGATAGCTGATACATCATACATGTGTCAATAACCACTCCATTATCTTCATATGTCATTATTATCAACTTGCAATATGGATCAAATATAGGGAAGAGCATTATTTTCATTTCCATGAAACAGAACACCTAATATTTTCTTAAAAGCCCACCTACTTTATCACATTACGCTTTGCTCCCCCAATGATTCCTTATTCCAGATTCTACCCTATATATTTTATACATATATATTTCCAAACGTAACAAAAACTTTCAATGTTTCCCATTTGTAGCTAGTATTTACAACATGCTCCTCAAGAGGTTGGGAAGTTGTAGAAATTCCCAAGAACTGGGGCGGTGGAGTGATAATTATAATGTAGGGTGGTTACGCGAAATTTAGAGAAGAACAAGGGCATATGAGCAAAAACATGGCTAGTATTCTACCACGATGAGTCCGCCCATTGGGGCTCGATGAGGAATTCCCTTTCTTCGCTTGGCATTTCTGTAATTACAGTTCACGGAAGTTGGGGGCGGCGTTGACGGCGTGAAGCTCTGGACGTTTCTACAGTGCGGCCGACCGTGGTAAAAGCCGCGGTCGTCGGAGTCAACGTCGGAGTCCGACGCCGACTTCTTCTTCTTCTCCGGCAAACGCTTCGCCTTCTTCACGAAATCCCTCGATGACCCAACAATCTGAAACCATCGAATTTCATCAAAATGCTGATACTAAATCAAAAGAAATCAAAAGAAATTAAGAGAGCAGTTCTTGAAATTTCAATTTTGGGTTCAAAATCTGGGAATCGGATTGGCCTTACCTTGCAGGCCAGAGAGCAGAAACTGAACGAATCTGGAAGACTGCGTTCGCAGACATCGCAGGTATGGTTGACCCCCTTTCCAGGCCTGCTACTGGGCTGAGGCCGCTCATTCAAGAAAACAACCTTTGCGCTGTTTATAATGTATGTCTGCACTGCAGAGATGTCCAAATACTTCTGAATCTCATTCACTCTGATCACATCGTGGTACGAAGATCTCCTTATCTGCGCATTCCAAATCCCCCCATTAGAAAAAGACACCAAAAACACTCAGATTTAATCAGAGAAGAAGAAACTCTACCTGAATCGAACGGTGGTGTGTATGATCAGCTAGACAGAGAGAACAGAGAGCGCCGGCATAGAAACAGTCAAGGCAGTACATATTGCATTCTGACTTGTGCGAATCGTGGTGGAGTTCGCATTGGACAAAGAACCGTTCTTTAAGCATAGGCTTTAACCATGGCGGCCATCTCTTGTCATCATCATCAAGGCCTCCCTCCTGTCAAGAACTGACCTTTAGACGACATTTGAACAGCAGAGTACGGACATTGAAGAATCACATTGCAATGAAATTAAATAGCTTACCATGATGTTTCTCTTGCTCTTGGCGAGCTTGATTTCCTTGACGGCGGTCTCTTGATTGTCGATCGCCAGTTTGAAAGGGTTTTCTAGTAGAAAGGGGGAGTCTTTTCTATTAAGAGAGGGAAAGTAGGTGATTTTTGGGTATGGGAAAGTTCAAGAATGGAGGCGTGAGGTATTTGTATTGCGCACTGCAAATGGCTTGTGGAAGGGGTAGGAATTGGGTAATTTTATTTACTCGCTATTCCGTAAATTCTCGTTTTAGGGCTTTTAAAGTTATCACAAAAAGGGGCAAAACCCTTTTATTTTTTTACGGGAAAAAACTAAAGTTTACAAAGTTTAAAGTTTTCCCTTTTTGTTTATTAATTTTAAAACAACCTTTAAAGTTAACAAAGGAAAAAGGCTGTCTTTTACACACAATATTCCTTCTAATTCTCGTTTAGCCCCATTAATTAATTAATAACTCAAATTAAAGTGAGAATTGTATAATTGAAAGTTGTTTATGAGAGAGAAATGAAATTATTCCCTATTAAAGAATACTCGTATTTGATCAGAGGCGTTATATTGTGGGAGCGGTGCAGGGTAAGCATCATGCTCTCAGGTTATATGAAATGTAATTCGTGTGAATCCATATGAAACTTTAGGTTAATCCAAATGTAAATTACACGCATTCACATGTAACTCATTGAAATGTAAATTGTTTTAGTTGAAATGTAACTTGTAAACAAGTTAGATGTAACTTGTAAACAACTTTAGGCAAATCTTGATTTAACTTAAGTGTACCCAACATGTACATTGAGAAAGATATAAAATAATTGATAATAGTCATCTTCAACTCCACCAGCCCCCAGCCCCTGCACCGGCCGCAACCACCTTTCCCAATTCCACATATGACTAAACTCAAACCAGCCCCCAATCCACCCCTCCCAACCCCAATCTATCCTGGATGAGATACCTCCGACACAGCGCACCATTTCCCCTCTCTAGCTCCAAACCTAACCTTCATCCATTTGTTCATCCGGCCTCACCCTTCACCTCGGATTGGACAGAATATGAATAAGAAGAAGAATAGCTAGCTAACGGTGGCGACATGGAGGTGGATGCAACGACCTGGAGGTGCGGCGACCTGGCGGAGGAGACAAATCGGAGGCTGGGGTGACGACCTAGAGACTGAGGGGACAACGAGGAGGCGGAGGCCTAGAGGCCGAGGTGGCGACAGACGGGTAGGGAAGGGAAAGATCGCGATACTGTGTCGTTTTGGACCGGGCACACCATCCTCATGGTGCGCCGGTCGTAGGATATAATTTGTCGTATTTGTTATAAAAAGTACTCCCTCCGTCGCGAAAAGGTTGGCCAAATTTTCATTTTTGGATGTCCCAAAAAGATTTGTTATTTCCATTTAAAGTAAGGAATATGTGGCTAAAATTAATTTTTCTCTAACTTCTGCACAAATTTCAACCACACATTTTTTACTTTATTAATCCACGTGAAAGTCAACTTTGGCCAACCTTTTCGGGACGGAGGGAGCATGTTTGTTTTGCCATTGATGAGAGAAAGGAGACTATGAAGGTGAGGATGTTTTTTCTTGGATAGTTTTCAGTCTCAGATGAGACCAGACCAGACTTGATTAGACCAGACTTAAACAGACCCGACCGGACTTTAACAGACCTGACCAGACTTGACTTACGTAGTTGTAAAATACACAGAGACCAGACGTTTATTAGACCAGACCAAACCAGTTCAGACCAGACCAGACTTAAACAGACCAGACCTGTCACGCCCCGGACCTAGCCGGACACGTCAACAACCCGCCGTACAGTACGAATAGTCAACCGCAGTCCAACTCATCCATACTATACAAGGCGTCATGAATATCATTCACACATAGTACATCCATAAACAAACATAATGTAAAACATTCATTTAAAACAGCGGAAGCATTAATACAATTGTTCAAGCCACACTTGGCATAACTAGACATACAAGCCCCCAAAGTAATTATTCAGAAAATAGCATCCATGAGCATTGTTATAATTTTTTTAAAAACAGGAAACAGAAGAAGCACGAACCACGTCTTCTTCTCTGAATATCCCGAGCAACGGGCACCGGTAGCAACCTTCAAGTCCTACCTGCAACTGTGAGGTGGCCTCCCCCGTGAAGGGGAGGTCAGTACTTGGAAATATTTGACAAGTACAATAGCAACTATACTAAGTATAATCAACGTTTTAATTCCCAAGACCCTCAAAATAGGGTGATATCATAATATAAATAATATTTTATATTTCCCACTTATTATCTTTATAATAAGTAAATTTATTTATTTGTCGGCACACGGCCCTTCTTATATGTTCCTTTCATTTATCATTTGCACAACCCAACCCTTGGGTCTTATTATTTCTACGGGACTTGCTACCGCTGTCCGAGACCTCATGGGGCTCCCGGTTCGGACTCCAACATCCCGCCCCTGGACTCGTACCCATCATCCCGTAGGAAGGTAAGGCCCTTCGGGGTCCTATCTTATGTGTTACCGCTACCGGAACCTAGTTAGGTCTCCGATTCGGATTCCACCCTAACCCGTGATCACGATGTAAGTCCATGCTATCCAACCCCGCTCTCTAGAGTCGGGAAGGGCCATGGTCCTTACTATATCCATAATTCAACCGATCATCCACAAGGACTACCGAACACACCCGTAGGCCAATCCTATACTTAGGATCAATTTATTATTTACTTTATCTTGGGTATCCCTTAAGGCCTACCCCTAGTATAACTTAGAGTTCATATTTTCCTACCTTAAAGCATCTCTTAAGACTACTTAAGGCATAACATTTCACAATCCAACCTTAGGATCAATCTTAACAACATTTCATTTTAATGTCCAACTAGTATCTTAATACTAGTCAAATTAATATCAACAAACCAAGTTCTCAACTCGTAGTCATATAGACAATTCCAACTGATTTTCCTTTGCAAATATCATTTATCTCAATATTCAAAATATCACTTTTAATCACTCATATATTCTAATATGAAGAAAAAGTATATTTCAACATATGATTCATAATAAATTCCACTTTCAAGGCAACATACTCATAACACATGAACATACACAATTTACTCTTAAATTTGTATATCATGCTCCTTTTTCTCTAGACATTTAGTCTTTTCATTTTTAGGCATTATTAATCATTAATAATCCATAAAAACACATTTAATTACCTTCGGTAATCAATGAAATTAACTCACTAATTATAAGCAATATAGTCAGCCATCCTCACCTTATGATGTGCTGAAATAGTTGCCTTTGCTGAGCTTCCCGATAAATCCTCGTTTTAAACCGATGAAAGGCAAAAACCGGACTGCCTGGGCAAAAGCCGGGCGGCTTTCACGAAAGCCGGGCGGCTTTCACGAAAGCCGGGCGGCTTTTGGTAGTCTGCAGCTACGAACAGCTCCTTTGGAGTGGCGGTTTCCGGCGGTTTCGACTCCTATCGATTTGTCAACCCTTCTAAGTTAATTACCACCACTTTGTAACAATATTCCACACTTTTAAACGTGTAAAACATCATGTTTAATCCACCATATGATTTCTTACAAATCATACATGATAAAACTAGTTAAAAGAGGGTAGATGAGTTCTTACCTTCTTCTTAGCTAGTTTTCTCCTAGGATTTCTTCTTCATAGCTTTCTCCAACTATGGCCTGCTGAGATAGCTTCTTGGAGCCCTTCTCTCTCCTCTTGTGTTGGCTGAATGAGTGGAATGGGAAGGGGGGAGGCACATCTACTCAATCAAGTAAAATAATGCATGAGTAGGGTCCTAAAAATGGCAATTTTGACTCATGCCATCCCCTCACTTAATGACTCCGCACACACACACTTTCCATGGTCTCCTCCAGCTCCTCCCTTGTCTGCTGGAGTCTCAAGGAACGTGGGGTGGCCCCCACTTAGGTGGGAGGTCATCCCGTTATGTCTCTGTGTGTACAATTGGTCCCGAAAGTTGTATTTCTCGGTCCGTTTTAATTATATTTTATTTTATCGGGCCAAATAAAATATATCACATGTTCCTAATAATTATGGGCCTTTAGAATAGATGTACATTCCCCAACACTAATTTAGGAGTCTCCGAAATTCATTTCGGGCTGTTATCCGTTAAATTACCAATACCGGTAATTGGGCCCCGTTTGACCAACCGGTCAACCCCATGCCTTTCTTATGGCCCAAATAAAATATCCACCACCATATACATATTATCTAGACCAAGATGAATATAATATGTGGTTCGGGAATTATCGGGCGGTCCCCGTCCCGCTGTGGGCCCCACATGCAATTTACTATTCACGTAAAAGAAATAATAAAAATTTACAATTACGCAAATTCATAAATCATCTTTCGAGGTTTATTACATAATTTACTAAAAGTAAATATGCTCGGGGTCAGTGTTACAAGACCAGACCAGCAAATTACAATCCAAGTAAAAACATCCTAATAATGAAATTGATGGATTAGGATGTTTTTACGTTTTCTGTCCCAAATTAGACTAGATTAGACTTAAACAAATCACATCAGAGCAGACTTTCATAATTTTAAAATACAAACAGATCAAACATTTACCAGATCAGATCATATCAGACAAAACTTAAACAGATCGATCATACCAGACCAGCAAATTTCGGTGTAAGTTAAAACATCCTTAGTTGATCTTAAAGTAAATGGCGAATTACACATTCATGTTGAATTCCGTAGGTTTGGTGTATTTGAGTATGAATAGGTCGTATGTTATTTGATCTCGTGTGATTTGGGCTACTATAAATTACTCTTTGTCTAAGTTTGTATTGATATATTTTGTTTTTTCGAAAGAAGAAGACTTAATTATTATTAATAACGATAGTAATAAGAGACAAAGTAATACAATAACTCAAGGTTACATTGGGGTGAGACATATAATTTACTAGCCTCTGTGGACCTCTTAAATTCGTTAACCCCGCATCATGGTAGTATAATCTAATACATCGCTGAACTTGCTACTAAAATGAGAGATCACTAAACAAGAATTCTTTAAATAAAAAAACAAAATAAATCAAGCGTCTCGGTTTTACGAGCCACCGGGAAAGGAGAAGAGATTTGTTCATTCACATCCAAAGAAAGCATCCTTGTTTTACCAGCCACCGGGAAGAAAGAAGAGATTTGTCCATTCACCTCGAAAAGAAGCATCCCGATTTTACCAGTCATCGGAAAGGGAGAAGAGGTTTGACCAGTTACCTCCAAAGGAATCATCTCATGTACTGGACATGTCAGTAATTTAGGCGGTGCTGTTCCGGAAGCACTGTCACCTTGCTGTTTTTTGTCCCCCCATCATCAACCTTCTCGAATGACCTCCTTTGATAAGCATGGTTTAAGCTCTCCCTTAGTGGCCAACAAAACGATTGTCGCATCCGTGACATAGAAAAAGAAGCAGTGAGACTCATGATCAAAAGCCCAAACACATTCACAATTGGAGCGGACCAAACTCCGAGCCAGACAAAAACTCAGTTGGACAAATCCTCGACCAGAGTAGAACTCAGCCGGATAACTTGAAGATGGCAACCACGATCCACGAGAAGCAAGCAACACAACAAAAGAACCCTGGTGACGTGGAGTGCTCAACGGTCGCGACGGAAAGCCTCCTCCGTACTCACCAATCGATCAAACTTGGTATGTCGCCCTTAAATATAATTTTCTCAATACTACACATTTAATATTTCAATCAATTCAGAGACTAATCATAATTTGGTCAATTTTGACATACCCATCTCTTTATCCCAATACCTCGTTCACTATTGATCTATTCTGTTAAGGGCAAGTTTAGCCATTTGATTTTGTCTAATCTATTATGTTCCTGGTAATTTTAAGATGTTTTTACTTGGGCTGAAATTTGCTAATCTGGTCTAGTTTGGTCTGATATGGTCTGAACTGGTCTAGTTTGTTCTGATAAATGTCTGGTCTCTGTATATTTTATATCTATCCAAGTCTGATCCGGTCTGATCTGAACTGGTCTGATCTGAACTGGATTGACTTCAAGTATGAAAAACTTCCTAGTTTTTGTTTTGTGTGCGGAGTTATAGGACATGCTGAAAAGTTTTGTCCCTTACTGTACGAAAAATGGGTTAAGGCTGGTGAGAGATCTTTTACTGCGGGCGGGTGGAGGGCGACCTCGCCTTTCTGTGGGTAATAAATGGCTAGTGAATGAAGGAGGGGGGAGAAGAGATCAAGAGGGGTTCCAAAGAAACCTTACGGAGGAAAATGAACATGGTAAGAACCACATAAAGGATAAGGCTCAGACGGAGGAGGATGAAGCAAAGCTGGAGGATGCAAGAGGGTATAACAGCGGAATGGGAGAGCAGAAACGGAGGCGGACTTGGGAGGCGCATGAGCAGGAGCAAGAGCAAGCAGAAGAGGATGTCATGGCTCTTGATGGTACAAAAAACGGGGAAGAGGTGGGCTGGAGCAGAGTGCAGTTATTTTAGATTTTAAGTGCTTCTCTCTTATTATTGTTTCTTATTTTGGACATCATGTTTTTTGTTAGCTTTTAATTTTGTTTACGTCAAGACTCTTGAACATAGGATTGATGATGGGGAGTCTAGTTTACTAGTTATTTGCTCAGGTAAGCCCAATGTAGGATCAACGAATCTGGTTGCTTCTCTTGTGATTCTAAGCCTGGTTCAAGGGTGGACAGTAGACAGTGGACTCCTTGTCTGGTTGTATCCTGCTCACGTTCATTATAATAATGTATTAATAAGCTAAAATAGGGTTTCCATATTTTGTTAGTTTCCTATTGTATTTTGGACACTTATTCTATTATATATGACATCCAGGGCTACCAATTGGGTAAGTCATTCCATTATTCTCACATGGTATCAGAGCTCTAGGATTTTAGCCAGTTTACAATTTTTTTTTCCGGTTCCATGGCCTCTCAATCAACCGCCGTCGCCGCCACTGATGTTGCAGTCACCACCGCCGAAATTCAAACGACGGAGGTCGACCAACAGGGTTTGAGCGTGTCACAGACGCGCCCCACCCATCCGCCGCTGCATTCCACCTTTACTAACGACATGCCGCCCTCGCCGCTGAGCTCCACATGGGTGCCGCCAATGTTTACTTGGACCCCGACGCTCTAGTCGCCGCCTCTGTTCGTGGTTGAATCTCACGCCGAGTCAAGCGCCGCCGCCGCTGCTCGGGTCCGTTATGCGGGACCAATGATGTCCGACGATCAAGGTCTCTTCCTGCCGCCCTCGTCTGGATCGATTGGCCAGCGTCCCTTGGCCAATTCTCTGTCGGTCTCGTTTGCTACATTGGCTCAAGGAATGACGTTCGGGACCTCAATTACATAAATTGTCACCTCCAAATTACTCAAAGTTGAAGATTATTTACCCTGGCGTACTCAAATTAAGTCTTTTTTGGTGGCTAATGGTCTGTTAGGAATTCTTGATGGTTCCATGCCAGCACCGTCTCTGTACACATATGATTTATATTAGACTCCATCTATTAATCCTGAATATTAGCATTGGTTGAAGTTGGACCAAACTGTTCGTGCCTGGCTGTTTGCTACCCTGTCCCGTGAAATTCTGATGGAGGTTCATACCTTGAAGAATTCTTCGGCAGTTTGGCAACGGTTGGAATCTCGTTTTATGGCAGCCATTTTAGCACGTTCTATCGAATTGAAGCAGATGTTGACTCACACCAAGAAGAAGTAGAATCAGTCCATGGAAGACTACGTGTGTGGCATTCAGACCCTTGCTGATAACTTAGCCGCCATAAATTCCCCGGTCTCCAATGCCGATCTTATTCAATACACATTTTTAGGATTGGGACCAGGGTATGAGTCACTAGTATGTCCTCTTACATTGTTCCCTGAAGGGCTTACTTTTGATAAATTGGGCACGAAATTGGTTCATCAAGAAGCACATTTACGCTATCAGCAGACCTTGGAGACTCCCGCCACTACTTCGACGTTTGCGGTAGCCTCTTCACCAGGGGGTGGATCGGCCTCCTCTTCCTCGGCCGGACAGCAGCAGCCCCAGTCCCACCGAGGTGGCCGTGGTGAACGTCGAGGACGTGGCAGGGGGCGTGGCCGCGGCAGGTGCCAACAGCAGCAGGGGTATGGCCAGCCTCCTCCTTTCTTCGACCCTGGTCAATTTCCTCCGCAACAGTTCCAGAATGGCACATACGGCCAGGGTCCTCGTCCGCAATACCAACGGGATACCTCAAGTACAATAAATTGTAATCCGGTTCAGTCATCATCTTTTACTTATGCCTTATCTATTGTTTGTACTAACTACTGCTCTGCAGGCACATCATCTTTTGAGAATAGTTTTGGTTCTGTTCCACCACCTGTCGTGTGTCAAATATGTCATTCTCCAGGTCATTCTGCTGTTTCGTGTCCTTCTCGTTTTGTTCAGGCTCAAGCTCCGGCATTAGCTGTTCCTATAGGTGAATCCACTCCGCATGTTTGGTACCCTGACTATGGCGCCTCCGCTCATATGACTTCTAATGATGGTATTTTAGATAATAATTCTTTTTATTCTGGGCCACTTTCTGTTACGGTTGTAAATGGTTCTAGTTTACCGGTTGTGACTGTTGCTAATCTGCAATTATCTTCTTTGCCTAAGCCTCTCCATTTAAAATCTGTTTATCATGTTCCTAATTTGAAATATAATTTATTATCCATTCAAAAATTATGTGCTGATAATAACTGTTTTTGTGATTTTTGATAAAAATAATGTTTTTGTTAAGGACAACAATTCGGGGGAGGTTCTTCTTCAGGCATCCAGTAACGGCGGGGTCTATCCCATATCCCTCTCTCACACTCCACCTGTTGCCCTCGCCTCTCACGTTGCATCTGGTTCTGTCTGGCATCAACGCCCGAGACATTGTGGGAGCCATATTTTAGATAGACTTAAGAAAGCTGGATCTATTTTAAGTACTTCTACTTTTTCTCATAATTGTATTTCTTGCCGATTAGGAAAATCTCAACGATTACCTTTTCAAGAAGTTTGGCATAAATCACCTGCTCCTTTATTTTTAATACATCCTGATGTTTGGCAATCTCCTGTTATTTCTGAGAGTGATTTTAAATATTATGTTCTTTTTATTAATGATTACTCTCGATTTACCTGGTTGTATCCTATGCGCAATAAAAGTGAAGTTTTGTGACATTTTAAAACTTTTAAGTTAATGGTGAAAAATTTGCTTAACTCTAAAATTAAAATTTTTCAAAGTGATGGAGGGGGTGAGTTTGATAATCATGGCATGTGTGACATTTTTCTTCAGCATGAAATTTTATTTAGAGAATCTTGTCCTGACACTCCTGAACAAAATGGTGTTGCTGAAAAAAAAACATCGACATGTCCTTGAATTAACCCGCACTATGCTTTTTGAGGCAAAGATGACGCCTAAATTCTGGGTTGATGCCGTCTTTAATGCTACCTATATTATTAATCGTCTCCCTACACCTAATTTAAACGGGATTTCTCCTTTTGAAAAATTATTTCACCATACCCCAGACTTCTCTTTTATGCGTATTTTTGGATGTGCTTGCTTTCCAAATTTTAATGCCACTTCTGCAAATAAGCTTTCACCTAGGTCCACTCTATGTGTTTTCCTAGGCTATGCTCCTGAGTATAAAGGTTATCATTGTCTTGATCCTATTACCAGCAAAATATACATTAATCGGAATGTACGGTTTTATGTAAATTATTTTCCATATTCAGACTTTATTTCATCTGTTTCAAAACCAGCTCTACCATCCTTGTCTCCGGAATCCACCATATCGCTACACCAACCGACGGTTTCATCGTCGACTACCGCTACATCACACCACCCTGAAACTATGTTAGTACACCATTCTCCACCCTCGGCTGAACTGGATCGGCTATTGCCTGCAGACAGTGATCTATCCAGCCCATCGTATGTTCGCTCACCATCTACTGAACCCAGTTCTTCCATACACTCGACACCACCCTCCCCATATACATCCTCGCCACAATCCTTGTCCTCTGCTAGCCTCATCGAGAATGATTCACCGCCGCCATCTTCACCGGTATTTGGTCATCCGATGCAAACCCGATCTAAATCGGGCATTTTTAAACAAAAAACTATTTTTAATCTTAAAACTGATATTTCAGCATGTGATCCTTCTTGTTTTTCACAAGCAAATAAAGATAGTAAATGAAGAGCTGCAATAGCTAAGAAATTTAATGCTCTTATTGATAATCATACTTGGGAACCAGTTCCATTTAATTTCCGTCAAAATGTGGTTGAGTCTAAATGGAATTATAAAACTAAATTTAATTCAGATGGGTCTATTGAGCGTCATAAGGCACGACTGGTAGCACATGGGTTTACTCAACAAGCTGGTGTGAATTTTTCAGAAACTTTTAGTCCTGTGGTTAAACCCACAATTGTTTGTATAGTCTTATCTCTTGTTGTTTCTTTCAGGTGGACTATGCGTCAGTTAGATGTCAAAAATGCATTTCTTCATGGTCATTTAACAGAGGAAGTTTACATGTGTCAGCCTCCTGATTTTGTTCATCCCCAAATTCCTAATCATGTGTTTCGTCTAAAGAAAGCTATATATGGTCTCAAACAGGCTCCGCGAGCCTGGTTCCACAGGTTCAACAGTTTTCTTTTGACTCATGGTTTTGTTTGCAGTAAGTCTGATAATTGTTTATTTGTTTTTCGACAAGTGGGAAATATTCTATATTTTCTTCTGTATGTCGATGATATTATTATTACTGGTAATTCCCCATCTTTCATCACTCATTTTATTTCCTGTCTGGGCTGCCACTTTGGTATGAAAGATTTAGGGGATTTACACTTCTTCTTGGGTATCCAAGCGGTTCGTTTATCCTAGAGTTTATTCCTCTCTCAACAAAAATATGTGTCCGAATTGTTAGCCAGGTATCACCTTCATACTCTTAAACCAGTTCGTTCTCCTCTTCCTTCTAGGACAAATCTATCTCTCACTGATGGTGATTTTCTTGTGGATCCTACTGAGTACAGGAGTATGGTAGGAGCTTTATAGTATTTGACTATGACTATACCTGATATTACATTTGTTGTTCACATGGTTTCTCAATTCATGCATGCTTCCCGTACTTCACATATGTTGGCTGTTAAGCGTATTTTCAGGCACCTTCAAGGGTCTTCAGATTATGGTCTTTTGCTACGGACGAGTGGTTCCTCTTTTACACTACAGGCTTATTCGGATGCTGATTGGGCAGGATGTCCTGACAATAGTCGCTCCACTTCCGGGTTTGCAATATTTTTGGGTCTTAATTTAGTTTCTTGGAAGTCCAAGAAAGAACCTACTGTTTCACGATCTTCTATAGAAACTGAGTATCAGGCCATTGCTTACACAGTTCTGGACATATTGCATATCAGATCTATTTTGTTCGAACTTGGAGTACCCATCCATTCGCCGGTTCAGTTGCTCTGTGATAATGTTTCTGCTTCTTATCTATCTGCAAATCCAACCCAGCATGCACGCAGCAAACATATTGACATTGATTATCATTTTGTCTGGGAGCGTGTTTCTCATGGAGACCTGGTAGTACACTATGTTCCTACACAGTTTCAGCTAGCTGATATCTTCACCAAGTGTTTATCTCCTCAGCGGTTTATTTTTCTTAATGACAATCTGCGCGTTGTTTCCCCCGCACAGATTGAGGGGGTGTAATAATGTATTAATAAGCTAAAATAGGGTTTCCATATTTTGTTAATTTCCTATTGTATTTTGGACACTTATTCTATTATATATATGACATCCAGGGCTACCTATTGAGTAAGCAATTTCATTATTCTCACACATTATTATTAATATAAGCCATCTTCTTCCAAAAAAATAGTGTTTGGTATTAAATCTAGTCCATGGAATGAACAATCATTTAATGTGTTTGAATGATTGTTTCTGATAATTATTTTTATGTAAATTTTCCAAAAGATATTCCCTCCATCCGTGATTAAAAACTACTACAAATATGGCATGCCACGTCGGATATTTGACCCATATAATGTGGATTTTGTAAGTGTCGTTGAAAGTTTGGTTGTTATAGCTCTTCACATATTATGTCGGTTTTCGAACAATTGTGAAAACTAGCTTTCCACGTCGATTTTTCTTTAAACTAACGTTATATTCCAGTCGTTGATTTCTCAATTCTCGTCAATATTTAGAATAATCGACATGGTTAAGTTCCGTTTAACGTCTGGTTTATTATTTTGAACATTAGAAGTCAGTTTTGTATAAAACCGACGTGGTTTTTTTAATGTCTAGATTGAAATTTATATTAATATTAGATTTATAATCATATTCATAATCGCATTTTCAGCGCCAAATTGGAAACATATTGTTAGAGTTGGGCTTATATTTATATTTATATTTATATTTATATTTATATTTATATTTATATTTATATTTATATTTATATTTATATTTATATTTATATTTATATTTATATTTATATTTATATTTATATTTATATTTCAGGAGCAGAATCCTTTTTTTAGAAGCTTGTTTGTCTGAGCTTCTTGAAAATTGCTTATAGGGTGCAATCAGACGCATTTAGAAGTACTCCTTTGCTTTCAGTCACGCACCTTAACATTTTGTTTCCCTTCGTGAATGATCAAAAACAGTTTTAAAAAGCAGATCTAAACACCCCTTTAATTTTTTCTTTGGAGTTCATAGATTTTGTATTATTCTTTGAAAAAAATGACATGTACATTACTAATAAAGTTTTTTTGAAAAAAATATGACTAGTTATATATTTGGACAAAAATATGACTAGTCATTATGTATGAGTCAATGCGAACTAGTCATTATAGTGTATTTTTGAATGAGAAGTTACTGTAGATGACGAGTCACTACGAACTACTCACTAAATATATCACTTTTTAGAAAAATTTGAAATAAATCATATTTTTGCCTTTTGAATTTAATTTAGTAATATTCATGAAAAAATTGTCTTATTCTATTACCTTGCGTGTTTTAAGTCTCTTGAGGCCTTACATTTTATGTGCTTTTGTATTATTTGAGACACAAAATTGTGTGATGTCAACTAGAATGATAAAGATTTTTCTGACAAACCTGCACGGATAGTTCAGTTGTTTGAGTGATGGGAAATTTGGATCAAAGGACCAATGTTCGAATCCCGCAGCGACCGTATGGAGGTTACAGCTAGCCTCTGAAATGGGCGGGACCTCTGGTGCGCACAAGTATATGAGTTTACTGTCGGCCACTTCGCTAACTGAGTGACCGTGATTTACATCCTCCCCGTGCTCTATTGGGTCGAGGTGTGGGAGACTTCGAGTGTGAGAGATTCCACCTTTTGAATCAAGATTTTACTAACATATTTGAACTTTAGATCACAATATGTGGTTAGTGATTCAACATGCTCATATGTGGGTAAGCAATTGTAAGCAGTGACTCATCAATTCACCCTATTCAAGGATCTTCATGTCAACTCCACAATTTTTTAAAAAAAGCTAAAAGATGCGCACAATATTTTGATGGAATAATTTGTAGGTGGTTCTTTTTCTATAGTAATTCATATTTTTGATTCTATGTTCTAGCTTTTGTTGATAAAGGGTTAAATTTGTTAAATTGTGGAATAAAAAAATTATTCCACAATATTTGAACATTATAAATGTTATCATTAGATCCCCACTAATCATTGAATATATCCTGGTGATTGTAATAAAATTTTAATGACAGTAAGTATTGACTTTGTTACTGTCAATGTATGATCATTTTCCATTCAAAGAAGTACAAAGTGAAATGTTAAAACCTGCATTTGTACGAGTCAATGGTGAAAGAGTAAGTAGCATTTGGGTCGTTTCATCGGGTCAAGTTTACGCGGTAACCAGACCGAACCTAGATCCGAAGCAAAGCCATGAATTACGTTGGGCTCAAGTAACTCACTTATTTCTACTCCTTCCGTCCCACTAACAATGGAACAAGAAAGAGTGACACGCAAATTAATAAAAAATGATTTATGTGGTTGATATTGAATTGATAGAGTAAGAATAAAGTAAGAATGATTTAAAGTCACACAAACTTTACCAAATTTGATAAGAGACAATCTTAGTGGGACAGACTGATAAAGTAAAATGGAACAATCATAGCGGGACATGGAAGTTATTTCTTTTGATATAAAAACGTCATGTCTTACCTATATGTTGATGCTCGGCCCCTAGAAGTTAAAAAGTGCACCTGTCCTGTATTAAATTACTCCGTATCAATTACTCCGTATCAATTACTCCCTCCGTCCCGCTAGAAGGTTCCCGTTGACGGTTTACGATGCTTGACTGACGATAAAGCAACTTAATCCCTGTTCACACTCTGATTATTTTTAGTAAATAAAATTTACATATTCAGAAACTACATTAAAGCCGCTACAAAGCCTGATAAAAAAATGTAAATTTGATAAAAATTTGATTTATGAAATAAAAGATTAAAAATGATTTAAGTTGACCATGTGAATAGTGGACGGGAACCTTCTAATGGGACGGAGGTAGTACATCATTTGATAATAGGACTGATCTTTGTTTTTCTTTAAACAAAGAGTTTTTTTACAAAATTGGTATGGGTCATTAAGTAATTAAAAAAATTGTTTTATTATTTTGTTGACAAGAAGCCTAAGTATGAGAAGCTGGTTAATTGTTTCTTCATTTTGATCTTTTACAAAATATATATTCTAAATCAAAATAATGTTAGGCCTTTCAAAAACAAAATCAATAATATTGGATGTACACTCTTGTGTGCGGTGTACATCTAAGGGTTCAAACAATTTTTACCTTTCTTTACTCTCCTCTCTATCATAGGAAAACTCCAACTCCCCTCTCTTTCTTCTTTCTCCTTTCTCCTTTCTTATTTCTTTCATCTTCATCTTCTTCCCTTCTCTCATATTTCCATCACTCGTGAAGTATCTTTCTTTTTCCCTTTAATTCGTAACTCTTTCTCACCATCACCATCTTCACCCTTATCACCTCTGGAATTGGATAAACAAATGAAGTTCGAGAGTCATCGGAAAGTCACCAAAAAGTCGTTGAAAAATAAAATAACAATGATTTTTTTGTATGGTCTATAAAATATTGTCTGTATCGTGCTAAATAATCATATAATTAATCTATAGACAAAATTAAAATAAAAAATAGTAACATTCTATAGAAACATTTCTATACACACACTAGTTTCCTTTCAATATATGTGATGGATAGTCTACCCGGGGGTATATATCCGAAGGGTTATTACGGGGAATAACTTAGAGAGAAGTCAGAGCAAGTAAGTAAAAGTAGAGAGAGAGTGTATTCAATATGAATGCCGTTTTTAGCGTGGTTACAAATGGGAAATGGGGTGCTATTTATAGTAGCAATAAATGCCGGGCAGGGACACGTGTCAAGCGCTCATTGGCCGAGGGGTCACCTCAACTGGTTGGCGCTGGCAGCCGCATGTGGCCGCATTTAATGCGGCTGTTGGACGGGACGTCTGTGCGGGGTACGGTGATCTGTACGCATGTGAGGCGGATATCTTGTCGAGTGAGATGCCTTCGGCTATAGAGCAGTAGCCGAGGGCTCTTCCACCCGATGGCACCCTGGTGCTGAGGGCTCACAATGCCGAGGGCTACTGTTTTCGCCGTTTTCTCCCAGTCTCTTAATTTGCTTGAGAAACCCGTTCTGTGAGAATTTAGAGCCTTCGGCCAGGGGGCCGAAGGCACCCCTGGCGCGTAGTGCGGGCTGCTTGGTACTCTGGGCGCTGTGATTTGGGCCTGCTGGGCCTTCTGGGCCTGTTGGGCCTTCGCTGGAGTAGTAGGAGTCTGTGGGCCGGGGGTTCCCGGGCCATATACTCCATCAGGAGTCCCTCACTCCTTTTGCCGAAAGGTACTTGAGGGAAAAGGAGTAATTTGTGCTTGCCCTTTGATGTTGTCCCGTCATGATCTCTGAAGTTGGTGAGGAGTTGTTGCTTTTATGTCCCTGCCGAAGGCAGTCCCTCAGTTACCCACATGTCGGGACTTGATGGCTTGCCTTGTCGTTTGTTGGAATTTCACAGATTTTGTAATTTAATGATTTTCCCGAGGGGGTCCTCCAGTCCCCCACTCCTTGAGGCACTTGTAAAGTGGTGAAAAGGAGTAAAGTAGTTACGTTGCTGTTGTGGGCCGAAGGCTGACACTTTTCGTTTCATTTTGGGGGGATGCCTCGTTAAAAACCTCATTAGGAAAAACCCTTTGGGAGAAAATCCTAATGAGGGAAAAAGAGTGCACCGAATTCCCCCAATGATGAATCGAAAATGTCAAACCTTGGTAAAAAATGGAGAATGACGGGAATGCCGAAGGCTCTCTCTTCTGAGGGCTCCTGTGTTGATTAGCCGAAGGCTTGCTGTTGATGTCCTGGTGGCGCCGAAGGGGAGCCCCTCAATCCAGGGATCGAGGGCCTGCCAGATGAGGGCAGCAGTGGAGTTGTTATCGGGGGGTCCACTGTTTGTTGATTAGTTGGTGATGAAGATACCCGAGGGCTCCCATTACCTGTGTGTCATGGGTCATCCGTCAATGAGGCAACTCCCCGGGGGCTACCCGGTTTTGCAGTGCTGAGGGGGAATCCCCGAGGGGTGCCCTGATATGAAGCCCTGGGTTTCTGAAGGAGTGATCCCGAAGGCGTCTGTTATGTGCTGTGTGGGGCACAACCCGGGGGCACTTCTGGGTGAGTGTACCCGGAGGCTGTTCTTGATGAAGTGGAGTGAAGTAGAAAACCTGGGGGCTTCCAGAATATAGCCGTTGGAAATATAGCCGTTGGAATATATAACGTCAGGCTTATAGCCGTTGGGGGGGACACGTGGCATGTAGCCATTGGCTGCTCGCGGGCGGGCGTCACCGGTTGGGTGAAACGACGGTGCGTAATGATGGCTTTGGCGGCTGGAGCCCGGATCTCGGCCCAAGCACGGATCAAGGAGCCTATAAATACCCCAAGCCAGGGCCATTCCTCCTTTACGCATCCAACACCCCTAGCGAAGCTCTGCAAAAAATTCTAGAGAGAGAAACTCAAGCTTTCGGTCAAACTCCTTTCAAGGTCAGTGTCCCGCTTTCCCCTCAGCACTTTTTGTAAGTTCCTCCCTCTGGCCTTAGATTAGGGTTAGGGTCCCGTAGAAATCTTTCGAAACCTTAGGTGCTTTTCGTGGCAAAGAATGTCGTCCGAGAGCGAATCCCAAAACATATCGGGGGACCCTTTGGTTGATGAGGAGCATGCTTCAGATGTGGAGTCCGTGAGCGAGCCTTCGGACGGTGCTGATGCCGCCCTGGCCCGGGAGGTCCAGAAGGAACTCATTGCTGAGGTCGAAGCCGAGGGCTTCGAGCAAGAGTGCGAGGATGAAGACTTAGCCCTCGCATGGCAAACAGTGGAGGATGAGGCGCAGAATGAGAGCTCGAAGGTTACAATCGCTGTTCTCCCCCCCCCCCCCCCCCCCCCGGGGGGGGGGGGGTTCTGGGGAGGCCAGTAGCTCGAGGCCGCTAGATCCGATACCTCTGAGGGCGGTTTCCGGATTGAAGAAGAAGAAGGCCGCTACCAAGAAGAAGGAGAGGGCCGTCGATCAAGGAAAGCCAGTGGACATGCCCGAGGGGTATAGTTGGCTGAACACTGAGGCCCTCGAGATTAGGTCGAAGGTTGATAGGGCAGATCTGCACGTGGGGACCTCGGCCGAAGTGGTGGAGCCAGGTCCCGACGACGTGCTGTCCAGGGCGCCCGAGGGGTGTATCGCCATCCACGTCCTCTCGGTTTCTATGGGACTTAGGTTCCCTCTGCACCCGTTCCCCCGGGAGTACTTGAGGTTCGTTGGTTTGGTCCCCTGCCAACTTACGCCCAACAGCCACTCCTACATTGCGGGGTTCCTCCAGCTCTGCAAGTCCCGAGGGGTGAAGCCCAGCCTGGATCTATTCTTCCAGAGCTTTAATTTGTGCCGGGGGGCACGAAAACGGCGAGGGGTACGCAAACCTGCAGCAGATTGCCCGCTTCAAGCTATTCTCTGATGCTCCTTCTTCCAACAAAGGATGGAGGGAACGATGGTGCTACGTAAAGTTGGGTGAGAGCCCATTCCCGAGGGAGCTGCGTGATCGATTCCGAAGGCACGAAAAAATCAGGAGTGCTGCTCTCGAGAAAGACGGCCTAAAGTTGGCCAAGTTCCCGGAGGGGAAAAATAAGAACGTGGCGATCAAAGACTGCACCCTCGAAGAGGATTTATACACCCTCGGGTTCCGGAGGTACCGCTTCATAGGGGAGACCGATGAGAAGTACCCTCTCTTCAACAAGGCCTTCGGACGAGCCGGAGGTAGGAGCCGAGGGCTTTAGAATTTTGTACTTAGTTTTTTTTTTCTTTGCTTGCATGTCATTGTTCCTTCGCTTAGACCCATCGGCCTAACCCTTTGTCATATTTTTTGCAGGTATCCCCGTCTCCATGGTGAACGTGAAGGGCCTCGCTCGCCTGAAGAAACAGGACCCGAAGGGGTCGGGACAGGGTAGCCAGAAGCCCGCCACTGCCCTCTTCAAGAAAGCCGAGGGCGATGCTGCTGCCGGCAAGAGGAAGGCGGCGACCAAGGGGTCCCCCCGGCTACCAAAAAGCCGAGAAAGGGGGATATCGCCGAGAAGGAGCCCCCGGTCATCATTGCTGATGAGCACCCCGCCTCCGGGGTACATGTGGAGAAGCCGTCGGGCGAAACGCCGGCGGGGGCAGAGGAGTTGCTGCCTGAGATCCTCCAAGTTTCGTTCCCGAGGGGGACATCCCTGGCCAGCGGCGCTGTTGACCCGGGGGCCATCTTGAGGGGCATAACCCCTGAGACCGATAGGGCTACCCTCGGGGCCTATAACGATGCGGCCCTCGAGGACCACATTCTCCGCTCCTCCCTTTCTGTAAGTGTTTACTCGGCTTTCTTCCTTTTCTCCTTTGATCACACTGTGCAATTGCCTTTAACCGTTTTGGTTGTTGGTCTGCAGGCTTGTCTAGCCCTCGGTGAACACGCCCGGAGGCTTCAAGAATGGCGCCTCCATGAAGAAGAGTAGGACGCCAAGATGAAGGAGTGCATCCTCAAAAATGAAGATGCGGTGAAGCTGGGGGCCAGGCTAGAAGAGGAGCTTCGGCAAATGGAGCTAAGATTGGAGGCTGCAGAGAAGAGCAAGGCTGATGCTGAGGCCGCTGCCGAGGAGGCCAGGAGAGCTGCCAAAGAGGCCGAGGACTCCAAGGCGCTAGCCGTCGCCAAGGCTCGGGAGGAGGTCGTTGATGCCTTCGTCGCCGAGGGCTGGAGAGCCGAGGGACGCAAGATGTGGCTGTCCTCGGTCGTGGAGGCATACGTCGAGGAATGGGCCGAGGGCCCTGGGTGGGAATGGATGGCCCGGAAGGGCAGAGAATATTATGAGGCCGGCGAATTCTTCACCCAGGCCCTCATCTACCGGAGGATGGCTCGGCATTTGGGCATTGAGCCAAAGGATTTTGCCCCCTCGGCATATGGCCTTCCTCCCCTGCAGCCTGATGTCCGTGAATCGCTACCGAAAGGTGTACAGAGGCCCGAGCTTGAGGACACGGAGCTGAAGAATGAGGCCGAGGACGACGCTGTCGAGGCCGGAGCGGAGGCATCGTCGAGGCCGGCTGCAGAGGGCACCCCGGTGAATGATGTTGTTGAAGTTGTAGAGTGATTTGTACTTAGAAATCTCTGAACATATTTTGTGATGAATAACATTGATCCTTCGGCTTCGGCCCGTTTGTAAATTTCACACTCACTTTTGTTTTTGATGAATGCATGCTGCCTCCGGGCTCTTTACATTTGCGTGTGCCTTATGTTTTGAATGTATGCCTTCTCCTTCTTGAATGTATGTTGTAGGACTTAGAGTATTTTCTGATTGTAGCTTGCCCTTGGAAGCCTTCGGTAGTTGGGCACCCTCTGATGTGTGAGTATTGGACCGGGGGCCCAATGTTCAGGACTTAGAAAATCCTTGCAAGTGTAGTATGTCATGTAGCCTTCGGCTACTGTGGACCCCCAACTGAAATCTTGATTAGGCCGGGGGCCAATTCTTTAGGACTTAGAAAATCCTCTTCAGTGTTATTCCTTGTATATTGTAGCCCTCGATTGATAGGTAGCCTTCGGCTATTGGGTCCCTCCATAAGTTGAAGGTGAAATATGTAGGACTTAGAAAGATTTCTAAGTGCAGTTTTTCCCTTGGGAGCCTTCGGGAGATGGTGTCCCTTCTTGATGTAAGAGTAGTTGACCGGGGGGGAAATACGTAGGACTTAGAAAATATTCTAAGTGTAGATTTTCCCTTGGGAGCCTTCGGAAGATGGCATCCCTTCTTGATGTATGGCCTTCGACTGTCATATTCCTCTAGCTGCAATACTGATTGAGCCGGGGGCCCATCTTTAGGACTTAGAATTTTTTTTTTGCAAGTGTTGTTGTATCGCATAGCCTTCGGCTATTGTATTCCCTTGGCTGTAATGCTGATTGGGCCGGGGGCCCAATCTTTAGGACTTCGGGTGTAGCCTTCCTTGTGTAGCCTTCGGGTGATAGGTGCCCTCTGACTCTACATTACTTTGCGTAAATTGATGTTGAATCATGTTGTTGTGAAGAAGGCCAATCGGGAGTGTGTGCCCTCGGCATACACTCTGAAGAGTTGTAGAGTTTGACTCGGCCAGTTGTGTCCCTTGTAAAGGGGTAGGGGCCCTCGGTATTAATGTATAACAGCTGCCTTCGGTACATATTTGAAGGTATCGTATTAGTGTACTTTGGATAGTCCAGTTCCTTTGTATTGTTGAAGCCTTCGGTGTTTGTGTGACCGGAGGTGACTAGGCAGTGGACTTAGCCGTTCCTTGCTGCTATTTGTTCGAGTAGTATCCTTCGGGAAATAGGAGCCTTCAGTTACCGGAGGTGTTCCCGTAGGGAGCCCTCGGCTTGTTGTGATCTGTTGGAGTGTACTCTTTGATTTCTCGCTGAGTCTACTCCCCTTCACCCCCTTTTTTTTTTGGTTGGTGGTGAAGGGAAGGCATCAAGAAACTTGGTTTCTTGGTAAGGCTGGGCCTATTAGGAGACCATCAGAATACACCAATGGCTCTTCTCCCTCGGGTTAACCTTCCGAGTTCCGAGGGGATCGAGGGACGTTTCCTGGGCACAAGATATGGTGGTCCGTAACCTGCCTCCCCTTGGGGGATGGCGCGGAAAGCGCCTCATTTTTGAAAGTCGTCCCCTCGGCGCTAGACATAGTCCGTGGCCTGCCACACCCTTGGGGTGGTGGCGCGGGGAGCGTTTCGGTTTGGAAGTCGAATCCTGGGCATTTCTCGTGCCTGTCACACCCTTGGGGTGATGACGCGGATAGCGTTCCGTTTTTGAAAGTCGAATCCTTGGCATTTCTCATGTCTGTCATACCCTGGGGGTAATGACGCGGAAAGCGTTTCAAGGAAGGGTTTTCATTTGCACACTAGTTGCAAATGGCCGGGGGCACTACGTGCCGCCGGCACCGATGGTGGCGCCTTCGGTATATGCGTCCTCGTGGGGTACGGCTTTTAGAAACAACACTTGGTGTTAGTTTCGATGTGTAGCCCCCGGTACTTGGTACCGAGGGGTCTTCTGTAGGAACACTTGGTGTTCTCTTTTGTTGTAGTTGATGTAGGCGTCTACCCTCGGTACTTGGTACCGAAGGGTCTTCAAATGAAACACTTGGTGTTTCCCAACAGATGTTGGAAGTTGATAGGAGAGCATATCCCTGGCACTGGGTGCCGAGGGGTCTTCTTTGAAACATTTGGTGTTTTTTTTTTGTTTCGATGTTTGATGATGGAGGTGTACCCTCGGTACTGGGTGCCGAAGGGTCTTCTATAGGAACACTTGGTGTTCTCATCTTTTTCTTTTTTGATGTTGAAGGGGGGAATGTACCCTCGGCACTGGGTGCCGAAGGGAAATGAATTACATGGCGTTCTTTGTTGTTGGTGACAGGAGTTCCCTCCCTCGGTACTTGGTACCGAGGGGTCTTGAGAGAAAACATGTGGTGTTTTCACTGTTGTTGCAGGTGTCGATGGTGTCCGCCCTCGGCACTTGGTGTCGGAGGGGGTTCCTCTCGTGGTGAGGCCGGGGGCCTGTAGTCAGTATGAGGGGTTGATGTCTTGAATGTATCTTCATTCTTCGAAATTGGAGGCCTTGGGCCATAGGATAGTACATTCACTAGTTATGAGGGCTTGGCCGCTCTTACATTATTGATAAAACTTAACTAAATGGTGTACATTCCAACGCTTAGGGACTTCTTTCCCGTTGGGGCGTTTGAGCTTGTAGGTCCCAGGTTTGATGATGGCTGCTATGATGTAGGGGCCTTCGAATTTTGGTGCCATTTTTCCTCCCTCGGTTGGTTGGCTGGCTTCCCTCCTCCGGAGGACATAGTCCCCCACTTGAAATTCTCGGGTGCGAACTTTGGCGTCGATGTAGCTTTTAACTTGCCTTCGGTAGTTTTCTGCCCGGATGAAGGCCTGCTCCCGGCGTTCTGAAATGAGGTGGAGGTCGAGGGCCATGTTGCTGTCGTTGACCTCGGGGTCATATTGGATCACCCTTCAGGTGGGAAGGGTGACTTCCGTAGGAGCTTTGGCTTCAAAACCGTAGCAGAGGGAGAAGGGTGTTTCACCTGTTGCTCGCCGAGGGGTGGTGCGATAGGCCCAAAGGATGTTGTGGAGTTCTTCCACCCAGCCACCACCCTCGGCCTCCAGCTTCTTTTTGAGGCCCTCGAGCAAGGTCCGGTTGGCGTTCTCTACTTGCCCGTTGCCTTGAGGGTAGGCAACGAAGGAGAAGGTGTGTTTGATGCCCCATGCCTCCAGAAGGGCACAGAAGGGGGCTGCCTCAAATTGTGTCCCATTGTCGGAGATGATCTGCTGGGGGATGCCAAACCTTGTGAGGATGTTCTTGAGGACGAAGTGACGACACTTCGCCTCTGTGATGCTGGCGAGGGGTTCAGCCTCCACCCACTTGGTAAAATAGTCGACGGCCACAATGATGTATCTGTTGTTGGAGGTACCCCTCGGCAGAGGGCCCACAAGGTCTATCCCCCATCGAGAAAATGGGACAGAGGTGCTGATGGGGGCATAGTTGACCGCTGGCCTGCCGGGAGCTTTCTGGAAATGTTGACATGCGGTGCACCTCCGGGCAAGGTCAGCACAATCCCTGGCCATGGTTGGCCAGAAGTAGCCCTGGAGAATGAGGCTTCGGGACATGGAGAAGGGTCCCTGGTGAGCTGAGCAAGTGCCACTGTGCACTTCCTTCATTGCGACCTCGACTTCATCTGGATGAAGGCACCGAAGTAGCGTGCCATTGTAAGATCGTTTGTAGAGCCTTCCATCTTCGATGGTGTAGCTGGGAGCCCTCAGCTTTGCCAGTTTAGCGCGGGCCTCATTCTCGGTAGCTGCCCTGTGGAGATGAAGGCGGTGATATCTGAGATCCAATCCTCCTGACGTTGTTGTATGTTCATTACGGGGCTTGCATGGATGCTTGAGAGGCTGAGTTCCTCGATTTTGGCAATTTTGGAGATGTGCTCTGGGGAGTCGGCCGAGAGCTTAGATAATATGTCGGCCTCGGAGTTCTGAGCCATCGGTATTTGAGTAAGAGAGTGTGCCTCAAATACCTTAAGCAACTCCTTGGCCGCTTCCTTGTACTGTTTCATTCTCCCCTCATTGGCCTCATATTCTTCGGAGATTTGGCCAATGACCAACTTGGAGTCGCATTTGATGTGGATCTGCCGAGCCCTCATGTTGGCAGCCAGCCGAAGGCCACATAGGAGGGCCTCATATTCGGCCTCATTGTTGGAGACTTTGAAGGAGAAGCGGATTGCATAGTAGGCCCTGAAGCCCTCGGGAGTAATGAGGACTACCCCTCCCTCGCATGCTTTGGTCGCGGAGGAGCCGTCAGTGTAGAGGGTCCACCAGTCGTCCGAGGTAGCCGAGGGCTCCCCGTCCGTGGCTGCCCTTGCGGTACATTCCGTCACAAAGTCCGCCAGGGCTTGGCCCTTGATGGCAGGCCTTGGACGGATGTCAATGTTGTACTGGCTCAAGAAGATAGCCCATTTCACCATGCGGGAGGAGCTGGTGGGGCTCCTCATGAGGGCGCCGAGGGGTTGATGGGTGAGGACCTGAACCGGGTGAGCCTGAAAGTAGTGGCCCAACTTCTTGACAGTCCAAACGATGGCTAACACCGTTTTTTCCACAGGGGAGTACCTGAGCTCGGCCTCCCTTAGGGTCTTGCTAACGTAGAAGATGGCATGTTGGATGCCGTCTTCCTCCCGGATGAGCACAGAGCTGATGGCCGCCGGGCTAACCCCAAGGTAGAGGTAGAGGGTCTCCCCTACCTTGGGTTTGGAGAGCACATGAGGTGAAGATAGATATCGTTTGAGCTCGTCGAAAGCCCCCTGGCATTCTGGAGTCCATAGAAAGCCAGCCGTCTTCCTCATGATCTGGAAGAAGGGTAGAGACTTCTCCGCCGATTTAGATAGAAAGCGGTTGAGGGCTGCCAGGCGGCCCGTCAACCGTTGAACTTCCTTCACGTTGCGTGGGGGCTCCATGTTGACGATGGCCTGGATCTTCTCGGGATTGGCCTCAATACCCCTTCGGCTCACCATGTAGCCCAAGAATTTGCCTCCTTAGACGCCAAAGGTTCACTTCTTCGGGTTTAGCCGAAGGTTGAATTTTTGCATGATGGCGAAGATTTCCCGGAGGTCGTCAGCATGGCTGGAAGATTGTTTGCTTTTGACGATCATGTCGTCAACATAGGCCTCCATGGTGCGCCCTAGGACGGCTTGAAAGACCCGGGCCACCATCCGGGTGTAGGTGGCCCCTGAGTTCTTTAGGCCGAAGGCCATGATTAGGTAGCAGAAGATGCCCTCGGGAGTCATGAAGGCAGTTTTTTCGGCGTCTTCCTCGTGCATAAAAATTTGGTGATACCCTCGGAAGGCATCGAGGAAGGACATGATCTCACACCCTACGGTCTCATCCACTAGTTGATCAATATTTGGTAGAGGGAACGGGTCCCTAGGGCACGCTTTGTTGAGATCGGTGTAGTCCACGCACATGCGGAAGGTAGGGGGCTTCTGTGCCAGGACCACATTTGCTAGCCATGAGGGGTATTTCACCTCCTTGATGTGCTCAATAGAGAGGAGCATGGCGACCTCCTTCTTCACAAATTCTCTCCTCTCGGCGGAGAGGGGTCTTCTTCGTTGCTGCACTGCCTTTGCCGAAGGGTCCACCGAGAGGCGGTGGGTGATGACCCTTCGGCTGATTCCCGGCATGTCCTCCGGCCCCCATGCAAAGACAGTGGAGTAGGCGCGGAGGGCGTCGGTGATACCGGTCTTCAAATCTTCAGGGAGCTGGGCTCCAATCTTCACGACTCTCTCCGACTGGGCTGGATCGAGCGCAAAGTCTTCTACGTCCTCGGCCGGTTCAGCCCTCGGCCTTCTTTCCTCTTGGTCGATGGTTCCGGTGATGGTGTCAACACGGAATTCCGTCTTGCTTACCTTCTTAGTGACCTGAAGATAGCAGACGCGGGCAATTTTCTGGTTCCCCCGGGAGTAGCCAATTCCCCCCTCGGTGGGAAACTTGAGGCAGAGATGCCTCATGGAGATGATGGCTTCGAGGTCCTCGAGGGCTGGCCGGCCGAGGATGATGTTGTGAGTGCAGTCAATGTTGACGACGACGAACTCCACCTTGAGCTGGGCTCTATGGAGCCCGTCGCCGAAGATTACCGGGAGGGTTATTACCCCCTCGGAATCAATAGTGTCACCGGTGAAGCCGGCAAGAGGGGTCTTAATGGGCCGAAGGGACCCCCTCTCCAGATGCAGCTCTCTGAAGGTGCTGAGGTACATTACATTGACGGAGCTGCCCGTGTCAATGTAAGTTCGGTGAATAATGGTGTCGTTTATCTCCGTCCGAATCACCAAGGCATCCCTGTGAGGAGAAGAAGTAGGAGGGAGATCTGCGTTGGTGAAGGTGATGGGTTCCTCCTTCAGTCGCTTTACCGGGGGCATATGAGTGACTTCCCCCAGGTAAAGCGATTGAGCCCACTTCTTTCGTTGGCTGGTGGAATCGCCCCCTGTATTGCCACCGGTGATCATGAGGATGTGGCGTTTTTTCTCCTGGTAGTGGGGGTATTCCTCCTCCTCTTCTTCCAAGTTCCCAATCTCCCTTTTCTTGCCGAGGGGGATGGTATTCGGGTTTACCCAAGCGTTCACCTTCGTGTGGTGCCCTCGGGGAGGCCCCTGATGAGAAGGTCCCTCCTGCCGAGGGCTCTGAACAAATTGGGACATGTGCCCTGCTTGTATTAACCTCTCGATGGCCGTCTTTAGCTGATGGTAGTCATCAGTCCTGTGCCCCTGGTGCCGATGGAAGCGACAGTAGGGGAACTGAGGGTTGATAGCGTGTACCTCCGGGGGTGCGCGAGAGTCGCGCTCAACGAGGCCCCTCTCCTCGGCAAAATCGAGGATGATGCTGACGGGGTGCGTCAATGGTGTCCGAGGGCGGTCCAGGAGAATGGGCTGGGCCCAAGTCTTAGGGTTGCTCTTATAACCTCCCCCGGGCTTGGCTTGGCCTTGCCGAGGGCGGTCATCAGAGGGTCCCGAAGCCTTGGGGTGATTGGGAGGAGCCCCCGGCCCCCAGTTATGCTTGTTGTCAGCCCTCGGGGGCTGCTGGTCCGGATGCTGGTGATACTTCTCCACCTCCTCGGCCTCAGCATATCGGTCCCCCCGCTGCAAAGCCCTTATGTAGTCACGGGGGGGGGGGGGGGGGGTTCAATGATGAGGCTCCTTGAAAAGTTGCCGGTGCGGAGGACGGTTTGTAGGAGGGCCAGGAGGGTCCCGTCATCAGCACCGTCGACCTTGTCGGCCTCCGTCCTCCAGCGCTCTAGGAAGTCCCGAAGGGTCTCATCCCTCTTCTGGCGTATTGTTAGGAGGTGGGAGAAGTGCTTCCTTGTGCGACGCCTCCCGGCAAATTGTGTCAAGAACCGCTGGGCGAGTTCTTGCCATGAATCAATACAGTCCTCGGGCAGCCTGTTGAACCATTCGTATGCCGGCCCCTCTAAGGTGGAAAGGAACCAACGACACAAATATTCATCCGACGCCCCTACCATCATCATGCTGTTCTGGTACTTGCTGTAATGTTCCTGGGGGTCCGTTTTTCCATTGTAGGGCTGTATATGCTGCCCTCGGTATTTTTCCGGGATCCGGGCCGCCAATACCCTTGGAGTAAATGGCGTCCGAGTCCGGAGCTGGATGACGGGTTCCCCGGAGCCCTCGGCCACCTTCTTCTGTAACTCCTCCATTTTGGCCATCATGGCCTCGTATTTGAGATCTGAATGAGGGGTGGAGGTGGTGGCGTGAGCTTTGTTGGACTCCATCTCGTCAAGCCGGCGTTGGAGGGCCGCAATAATCTCGTCCCGGGGATCCTTCGGGAGGGTCTCCGCCCCCTGCGAACGAACCCGGGCCGAGTGAGCCTGGTTGATTTGGTGCCGAGCATCATCGGCATGAAGGGGTGCCTTGCCTTTGTCCCGAGGGGGACGCTCCTCGTCTGCCCTCGAAACAGATCCCCCGCTTTCCTGGGGCCTTTGGAGTGCTTTCCCCCCTCGGCGGTCTTGGACCCCTCGGCGGTCTGGCCCTCCTCCGAGCCGGTTGAGGGCGGAAGTACGGGGCCTTTCCCTGTTGTCATTATGGCGGTCCCGGGACTGAACTTCCTGGGAGGACGTATCTTGGGCCACCACCCCTTCGTCGTTTCTCACCCGAGGGGTGGGATTTCCGAAGGGGTGTGGCAGAGGGGGAAGTATGATATTTTCCCCGATCTGAGGGTGAGCTGGAGCCAGGGTGCCGAAGGCACCCGGGTTCTGGGTGAGCGTCTGGATGAAGGCGGAGAGCGCCGATTGCACGTCGATGGTGAGAACCGGAGGGCTGACTTGGTCATCGCTCCGGTTTTTCTTCTTGGCCTCGATGCCGAGGCGGGCATCGGGGGCATTTTGTTGGATCTGAAGGCGTAGGTCGACAGCCGCCTGTTCCAGCCCAGCAATGACACCGCCCTCGGGAGCCCTGTGAGAGGCTTCGGGGGCGTTGACGTCGCCGAGGGCCAGGTTCTTGTCTTCTACGTTCTTTGAGTTGGCACGTGTTGTCCTCACCATTTTGATAGAGGGCTAGTGTTTTGTCTTTGGTCGAGGGGGAGGGTTTCTTACTCGATTGTTCGAACTCTCAACGAGAGCACCAAATGATGGATAGTCTACCCGGGGGTATATATCCGAAGGGTTATTACGGGGAATAACTTAGAGAGAAGTCAGAGCAAGTAAGTAAAAGTAGAGAGAGAGTGTATTCAATATGAATGCCGCTTTTAGCGTGGTTACAAATGGGAAATGGGGTGCTATTTATAGTAGCAATAAATGCCGGGCAGGGACACGTGTCAAGCGCTCATTGGCCGAGGGGTCACCTCAACTGGTTGGTGCTGGCAGCCGCATGTGGCCGCATTTAATGCGGCTGTTGGACGGGACGTCTGTGCGGGGTACGGTGATCTGTACGCATGTGAGGCGGATATCTTGTCGAGTGAGATGCCTTCGGCTATAGAGCAGTAGCCGAGGGCTCTTCCACCCGATGGCACCCTGGTGCCGAGGGCTCACTGTGCCGAGGGCTACTGTTTTCGCCGTTTTCTCCCAGTCTCTTAATTTGCTTGAGAAACCCGTTCTGTGAGAATTTAGAGCCTTCGGCCAGGGGACCGAAGGCACCCCTGGCGCGTAGTGCGGGCTGCTTGGTACTCTGGGCGCTGTGATTTGGGCCTGCTGGGCCTTCTGGGCCTGTTGGGCCTTCGCTGGAGTAGTAGGAGTCTGTGGGCCGGGGGTTCCCGGGCCATATACTCCATCAATATGTGTACACAAAAAAAATTATTGCAGAGAAGTCAGGGCCGGATTGCATGAAAATCAATGCATGTGTACACAAACAAAAAATGTATGGATACAAACACCTTTTACCAATATAGAGACAACTAATGTCTGTGTACAAGGACATTAATTAATGTGCAGCCTAACCCAGACATTTTTGCAAAAAGAATGCAAGTTAATGTAATTATTTACAAGCAAACCAATCTCTATATACAGACATTAATTGTCCGTATACATATAAAATGTTTGTACCTATACATATCTATTTCTGTACGATCTAACCTTGACTACTTTTGCAAGATTTTTTGTGTGAAGTACGCATAAATAAAAGAAAATCAGTGTTTGTATACATATATTTTTTGTCTATGCCTAAAATTTTACAAAATGTTATAAGTTCTTCAGTTTCGCTTTTCTTTATAGATAAATTATATCATTTTTGGTGACATACTCCAGTTATTTATCCAGTGGCATTTTTGGTAAATACCACTTCAGTGATGATGAAATAGTTGAGATGAAAGATGACACAAGATGACACCATTTTTATTAATGTTTTCTTACGTTTTTCGAAAACACAAAAAAATAAGTTCGTTCACCAAAGTGACAAACTATGATTTAAGATTGTTTACCGGAGTAGAACAATCACCGAATACGTTTTAAGATTGTTGGGTGTATTTCGAAAAACAAAGAAATAATTAATAAAAATTAATTAATTAAATGACTAAAGAAAAACAGAAAATAGATGAAGCAGAATTTAGCCAAAGCTCGTGCTACGCACGATGTCCTTAAAACGTATTTGTTGCCTCCCGGGGTGTTAGGAGCGTTGCAACGATAGTTTCTCAGGATACGATGACTACGAACAATTGTTTGAGCACTCAAACAAATTGTTCCGGCGAACGTGAACAAGTATTAACACCAAGGGAATTTCCCGGGAGAGCTGGAGGTATTTTTATCTTAAGAAATTCGTGAGGAATGTATTGTGCGTTGTGTTGATGCAAACCACCTGCCAGCCTTTATTATAGGGGAGATTTGTTGTGCGTTAATTACGTTTTTAATGGACATTATCGTTGGGCATCAATGTCTAGCATGTTGGCATTGAATGGTCCGTAACTGTCCATTTAATTGCATGAACGTTGGGCATTTATTGGCTTGTAATGGCAGCAGCAGGGTCGAGCAGCCACCTGCTACGCGAGTCGCCTGCTCGGAGAGCAGCCAACTGCTGAGCCGCCTGCTCGGAGAGCAGCCACCTGCTGTGGGCATTTCAACGAGTGAACTTCGAGAATCAATTTCTCATTCACCCGTTATCCGTTTTGAGTGTACCACATATCGAATTGTAGCCCTTAGCAAGGACAATCCGAAACCACTTTGACCCGACACAAATCAGAAGTGGACCCCACTCAAAAAATTGCCCCAAAATGACCATTTAATGCAATTTATTAACACATTTTCCAACACTATTTTGTCTCAATTTGGAATTATACATTTTTGTTTTTCTTTATCTTCATAATTCATAATGAATCCAGGGTTTTCTCTCCATCAATTCAAGTAAAACTATACTACCGAATTTTACATAATCATACATTTATATTGTAATATTAAGCTCACAATTAATATAACTTTTTTTAAACATAACGATACTTATTTATATTTAGTAGAAAAATAGTTCTATTTTCTAAGCAATAGTGAAAATTCATGAGTAAGTCAATAAATTTTGTTTCAAAATTGCAATTTGTCATGTCTCGTTTGATTCCTTTGCTATTAGTGTATCTTTAACTTGTTTAAAATCCGAACATGCATCATTTCATAATTTCCAAAATAAAATAAGAGACTCATAAAAATACAATAAAGTATATTACTGTATGCATTTATACATATTAGATATATTAGATGAGTATAACTTTATAACTATATGTAGCACTTTTTGAATTATTAGGATAACAATTAACAAGAATAAAAGTATATTGTTTGCACGGTAGTGTGATAAAAGGTGAGAATTATCTCACTAAAAAAGGCCGAATTCTTTTTTTATATCCATTCACTTTTTCGATCTATACTATTTTTTTTATCTCTTTTATATGTTTTAAGGGTTTTTAAGACATTGAATTTTGCTTATTTTGATTCTTGAAGTTGCATTTGATAATATATAGAGTTACATTTGATCCTTGACCACAATGCCACAACAAGTGTTGACGACACTTCACAGCCAATGGCAATGTCACCGACTAAGAGCTCATTTGGTAATATAAGAATTGATTTAATTGGTTGATTCGGTTGAAATTTATGAAATCTGATTGCATTGGTTGAATTGACTTATTCTGTTCATTTTTGAAAAAAATTAAAATATATTTTATTAATAAAATATAGAAAAAATTATACGGAGTGAAAAATAGCTAAAATGACTCTCTAGTCTTTACAATAACTTCAACCACTTTAGCCAGAAAAGTAACTTCAATCTTACTTATTTTGATATTTATACAATTCAGTACGCGAACTCAAATGTCACATATTCAATGAAAAGCTTGAGAGAGGTGATCTAGCAAGATACCTCTATATTTTTTCACTTTTATGAAAGTTTAAAAGTCATTTTTGTCCATGAACCAAATTTAAAAAATTAGTGAAAAAATAAAGAACTTCAAGCTTATCGGAGGGTTTTAGATAATTTATTTCTTGTAACATAACACTGTTGCCCATCCACACGGTGCCCACACTACTCTTTAATGATAACTGATGAGGACATTTTTTGTTTCAGTTCGGAATCGAGGATAAGGATGTCATGTTTAGCTATTCGACGAGGAACTTGTATATGTAGTTTATTGGCTGAGTCATTGTAATGCTATGAACTGTCATATTCTTAATACATTTTTTTATTTTTGATTGACAATTTATCCATCCGGCCATTCGTCTCTTATCATACCAGATCAGTGGCTTATTCGGAATTTATTCTAAGAGGCTGATATATGTTTTAGACTATTCAACACGTGAAATAAAAAGTTTTATATTTTTCAAAAAGTAGTTGATCAGATAAAATAGGAGTTATTGTTGGGTGTGTCTCGGAAAAATAAAGAAATATTAATTAATAAAAATAATTAATTAATTAAATAGCCAAGAAAAAAACAGAAAAAGAGATGGGACAAAGTTTAGTCAGAGCTTGTGCTACGCACGATGTCCTTAAAACGTATTCGTCGCCTCCCACGGTGCTAGAAGTGTTGCAACGACCGTTTCCCAGGATAAGGTGGCTAACGAACTAACGTTTGAGCACACAAACGTGAGTTCCGGCGAACGAGAACAAAGGAGAAACACTTAGGAATTTTTCGGAGAACTGCAGCTGTATTTCAGAGCTAAAATGTGTGTATGGTTGCTTGTGAACGTGTAAAACCGTGTGTTTGTTGCAAAGCACCTGCCAGCTATTTATAGGAGGATTTGTGGTGTGTTAATCGAGCTTTAATAGACCTGAACGTTGCACATAAATGTTCAGCACTTTGGACATTAATATGTTGAAAAACTGTCCATTTAAAGATGCATTAAAAGACAAGAACGTTGGACATTAACTTTTGTAACGACTTAGGTATTCTGTTCCGGAAGCCAACAGAATACCTCTAAGGTCTTTTGTTCTGTAAGCCACTAGAATACCTTACGAGCTGTTCTGGTACGAAGCCTTCTGTCCGGATCAGTTCTGCCGCAATTTTTCTTCTCCGTTTTCGAGATTTGATCAGCACCTCCTGCGCGAGAGAGAGCCTTTACCTTTAGAAATCTTAACTCCTTAAAAGAGGCTTCCCTTTACAAGGGAGTGAAAATCCCTTGAGTTTTCCGGTGTGGTATAAAACACACTAGAAACCCATCATTTTCTCAGTTTTTCCATTTCAACGAGCGAACTTCGAGAATTAATTTCTCATTCACCCGTTATCCGTTTTGAGCGTACCATATATCAAATTGTAGCCCTTAATAAGCACAATCCGAAACCACTTTGACCCGATCCAAATCGGAAGTAAAACCCACTCAAATAATTGCCCCAAAATGACCATTTAATGCAATTTTTAACACATTTTTCCAACAATCCCCCACATCAATGAAAATTGATTTTCGAGACTTAAAAAGACACGAAGATAGGAGAACACGTTGTGTTCACCGGATGATCCTTGCATACGGAGAGGTAGGTTTTATCCTTTGAACCTTCCGCTGTAAAGACACGTTTATTTACTGGTTGTCTAGTAGACTCGATGTCCTTGAACTATACTGCCCTCGCGTAAACATTGACTTATCTTTACACAAGAACCTTCCAACTTTGTTCCGTTCTCATGGGTGTGCCCGTTTTGGCCATGGGTCACCGTCCTGGTTCTGCAAGAGTTTCTAAAGAACTGAGCCTTTACAGTTCCCCTTTGAAGCGGTCTTCTTCTCTCTCACATAGGTGATTCTTTCACGAGTATCCCACATACTCTTCTAATGTTATCGAGTAGATCAACATTTTAGAATCATTAAAGCAAATGTTTTTGCTAACCTCGTGCAGGAGTCACTGCTCTAACGGGGAGTGGGTAGGAGTCCGGGACCCCCACACTAACCATCCTTCGCTCTATAATTTAGTTGTCCCTTTTGAACCTAGAACCAACTAGGTTGGGTATCCACTATAGAATTTTTCAATTCACGGACTTTAGTCCCATTCCTCATGACAACTTCTCCACAAATTCTCTATCCAACGCCTTGGTTAGCGGATCCGCTATGTTATCCTTTGACTTCACATAGTCAACAGTGATAACACCCGTTGTGAGGAGTTGTTTAATGATGTTATGTCTACGACGAATGTGTCTAGACTTACCATTGTACATATTGCTCTGTACCCTTCCAATTGCCGCTTGACAATCGCAATGTATGCATATTGGAGGGACAGACTTTTACCAACTTGTAATATCCTTGATAAAATGGCGTAGCCATTCAGCCTCTTCAGTGCACTTATCCAAGGTTATTAGCTCAGACTCCATCGTGGATCTAGCTATTAACGTTTGTTTTGAGGATTTCCATGACACGGCTGCACCTTCCAAAGTGAAAACATATCCACTTGTGGACTTTGAGTCCTTAATGTCAAATATCCAACTAGCGTCGATATACCCTTCAAGTACAACTGGATATCTTCCATAGTGCAGTCCAAGGTTTTGGGTTTTACGTAAATACCTCAAAACCCTTACTATTGTCTTCCAGTGTTCATCACCGGGGTTGCTAGTATATCTACTTAGCTTACTAACCACAAAGGCAATATCAGGCCTGGTACAACTCATTAGATACATCAAACTTCCAATAATCCTAGCGTATTCTACTTGAGATATACACTCTCCACGATTTTTGGTAAGTTGTACGTTTTTATCTAATGGAGTCCTTGCCTCTTGATAATCATCCTTATTAAATTTCGTAAGGATTTTATCAACGTAATGGGATTGACTTAGCGTAAGACCATATGGTCCCCTAATTATTTTAATCCCAAGGATTAAATCGGCCAACCCCATATCCTTCATGTCAAATTTAGAATTTAACATGCTTTTGGTAGAATTAATCATTAGATTATTGCTACCTACGATGAGTATATATTTACTTTCTTATGATGCCCAGTTTTAGAGAAGTGCAACAAAGATTCAAAGGTACTTTTTTTATCACTTCTATGATTATTTGCTGATTATTTGTATGCTTAATTTCTGAATTCTTAAATGAATGTTTTCTATAACATGCCAAGCTGCATATTTGAAAATTGTTGTACCACTTGTGTATGAGTAAATTGTGTAATCACTAAATGGGTTATCATATAATAAATGTTTATGTAAGTGTTTATACTGATCAGAATTAAGATATATTTGTTGTCATTAAACATTTCAGGTCTTGAATTCAAGAAGTGAACCATATATATTGGCAGAAATCAATCAGGGCCGGTCCTTAGAAAATTGGGCCATGTGCAAAAAAACAAATGTGGCATTTTCCTAAAATAAATCTTATTTAAAATTTAATAATGCTTATAATATTAAATTAAAAATTAATGTATCACTATCTAAAATAGAATTCATAAATGTAAGATGTGTTTGGAATTGAATGGATAATTTGTCAAAGTAATATTTATATAAAAAATTATAAATATAGTTGATAAATCTAATGAATATTTCATAAATATCTAATTGGTTATTAATTTAATAATGGCATGGAATACAAAAAATACTCATTACTTTGATTACATATTAATTTCAATAATTGTAGTTGATGGTATTGGGCTTAAAATCTTATGAGTTATATCAATAATTCTTTGGTACAAAAACAAAAATTGAAAGAGTGTTAACATCAAACAATTTGGTTGAGCTGGTTCGCCGTCGGCATGTGTGAGAAGGTTGGCAAGGGTTCGATTCCCCTGGCTCAAAATGTTTTAATTAAATAGTGGGATTTTAATTCAAAACATTAAGTCATTATTGGAAGAGTATATCAAAATTGAAGCCTTGTCACGGATTCATGGCAGGTAGAGATATCTCTGAACAGATTCTCATTGGTCAGGAAATGGTTCATGCCATTGATAAAAAAGTTAGAGGATCTAATGTCATTGTCAAGCTAGATATGGCTAAAGCTTTTGATAACTCTCTTGGAAATTTATTGGTGAAGTTTTGCATCATTTTGGCTTCTCTCCAAATTTTATCCAGATTATCCTGAATAACCTACACTCTACTTTTTTATCTATACTTATTAATGGTGTCCCTCAAGGTTTCTTTAAACCTAAGCGTGGTGTTAGGCCGGGTGATCCCTTATCACCTTTCCTTTTTATCCTATCCTCTGAAGTTTTCTCAAGAGGGATTAAATCCTTGATGTTGAATGGACAAATAGTGCCTTATTGGATGGGGAATATTGGCTATCCAATTTCACACCTAGCTTACGCTGATGATCTCTTAATTTTTCTCAATGGTGGCTCTAGATCATTAAGGAGTTTCAAGAATTTTCTTGAAAAATACCAAGGAGCATCTGGGCAGTCTGTGAACTTTGCAAAAAGCTCTTTCATCTATGGTAAACATGTGGGGGCAAGAGGCAATATTATTAAAGACATACTGGGAATGCAAAAAGTTGGGGTGCCTATTAAATATTTGGGTGTTAACCTTCACAAAGGTATTAACAGGCATGCCTACTGCCTGGACATCATTCATAAATTAGAGGCAAGACTAACACCATGGAAGCAGAAGAACTTATCTCAGGGGGGTCGACTTGTTCTGATCAAGCATGTCCTCAGTGTTATTCCTATGCATTTGCTTGCTGCTGATACACTGCCAAAGAAAACTGTTAGAATATTGGAGAGCAAAATGTCAAAATTTTTCTGGGGGGCTTCCAATAACAAACCTAAACATCACTGGATCAAATGGTCAGACCTATGCCTCCCCACTGATGAGGGTGGGCTGGGCATTAGGTCTTTGGCTGAGGTGGAGAAAGCCTTTTCCCTGAAGCTCTGGTGGAAATGGAAGTGTGGGGACTCTCTCTGGTCTATCCTCCTCAAGGCTAAATATCCTAGAGGTGAGAACATGCTGCCCAAAGTTTATGATTCCTCAGTTTGGAGAAGAATATGTTCTATACATCTTGAGGCACTTAATTACTGTGTAGTTGATCACAATGATGACTGGGTCTGGTCTGCAGAAGAGGATGGGATTTTTTCTTTTCAATCTGCCTTTCAATTGGTTAGAAAAGAAAAAGGATCTACCTTCTCCCTCAAACATTGTTGGCATCCTAAGCAAGTGTTAAAAATCAAGCTTTTCCAATGGAAAGTCCTAAATCAAATTCTACCTACTACAGATAACCTTACAAGGTTCCATATGGCTCTTAACCCCTCCATTCGCCCCATATGCAGAGCTCATGGAGACTCTATGCAACATTTGCTCTACCAGTGCCCTGTGGCTCAATCAGTTTGGGCTTATTTTTTTAAAATTTTTGGGATTCCAAACTTTGCTCCTGATATGACTATAAGGCAAGTGTTCATATGCTGGTGGCTAAGAGCAGGTAGCAAGAAGCTTTTAGATCTATTCAAACACAATTTACCAGGTATAATTTGTTGGCATATTTGGAAATCCTACGCAGGCCTCGTTTGGGGCTCGGTCACAAAACCGCCTACCCCGGAGCTTCTTATCGCCCAAATCAAAATTTTCACTAAAGATTGGATTTCTAGCTTGGGCAGACTAAAATTCTGTGAGGTTGGTAATGTTCTCTACGAGGAGGACCTTATTCCGGCCAGGTTTCGACTCGGTGGTCTACCACCAAGGGTTATCAAATGGAACAAACCACATAATATAAAATTGAACACAGATGCCGCGTTCTTACCTCAAGGTGCTTTCGGAGGAGCGATTATGCGGAATCAGGTTGGTGATCTGGTCTTCGCCATTTCCTTCCCTGTGCAGGCTGGTTCGGTGGTTGATGCCGAGATGAAAGCTCTGTGCTTCGCTACGAAGTGGGCGATGGATGCCGGTTACTCTGCCTTCCAAGTAGAAACGGATTCGGCGGAAGTGGTAAGGTTGCTGGAGGAGGGACGCATGGGGAGATGGAGGGTTATCCTTCAGGAAATGATGCTGGAATCGTTTAGGAAACAGGTCAGTTTCCATCACGTTTGGCGAGAAGCGAATGGGCTGCCCATTGTCTGGCCCAACTTCACTCAGCCCAGCTAATTACTTTTTCAAATATTTTGGATCTTCCAGGCCCAATCAAGAGAGCATATTATAATGATAAGTTTTGTATTCCTTCTCTCCGTTTTTAACGTTCTTTCCTGTTTCGCTTTTGTTGTGTATTTTCTGAAAGAGGTTCTGGTCTAGTCCCCCTCTTTCTTGTACTTTGCATCTTCTTTTAATAAAATATGGTAAATGTCCCCCGGCATTTACCCCACTGATTTTGGTGGTTGACCTTCCGGGGTTAAAAAAAAAAAAAAAAATTCAATCAAAATTCAATATTTTGTCCAACCATATCTATATAAAAATAAAGTGACCCAAAATCCAATACTTTATGTGTCGTATCATAAAACCTCCAATTTGACCCAATAAGGGCACAATCATTCGAATTTTATGCAATCAACCTATAACATGAACACGAGTTTTTAAAAGCTCATACCATATTTGGTAATATTTGAGTGGTTATAATTCATTTTTACTTTATTCACACTTTATCAATTCAATATCAACCACACGATTCTACTTTTTCTTAAAAACCACATCACACTCCCTGTCCCAAACTTAGTGGGATAGATCATTCAACATGACCGTCTTCCATATGGATGCAGTATGCTGGCAATTACATCTTAAAAATTGTTCCGCATGAGTGCGAGTCAGGTAATACTTGTAATTTTAACTTCAACTCTACTATTCAATTTTCAGTACATATTGTTTTGTCGTAGTTCTTAAATCGCAACTTAAAGTTTTTACAGTTTGATTTCTTTCCCTATCCGATGAACACACTCCCACCTGAATGTGTTGATGATTTTACGCTTTGATCGGCTGAGGTGATGCTCATATTTTGCAATATGGCTAATAAAAGGCCAATTTAAAAATTAAATTCGGCCACTAATTTAAAACTTTAACTAAAAAACTTTGAAAATCAAAACATTTTACAATTCGGCCAATTTATAAAAATTAGAAAATAAAACTTTAGGCCAATTTAAAAATTAAATTGGTCATTAATTAAAAAAAGAGAGAAATTTGGCAAATTTAAAAATTAAAAGATGGATGAAATTGGCCAATTTAGTTTAAAACTTTAGTTGGAAATTAAAAACTTTAATTTAAAACAGGAATCACTTTTACCCAATAAAAAAAATTCCTAGTCGGAAGTGGTATATCCGACATGAAGGAATTTTTTAAAAAATAATGGAATTTAAAAGTTTAGTTTAAAAAACTTTGAAAATGAAAAGCGGCAAAAAATTAAAAAAAAAACAAAGAAAAACCCCTAGTCAGAATTGGCTAGCTAATCCGACTGCAGGGGAGGGAGTTTTTTAATCTCTAGAAGGAACTGGCAATTTAAAGCTCAAATTTGAATTGTACACATTAGATTATTTAGGGGTGGGCAAACGGCTATAGGAAGTGCGGGTCAGGCGGGGTAATACGGGTTTAGGTTGGGCTAGGGTCAGGTCCTAATATTGGAAATCCCAAACAGGGTGGGGCGGGTCCTAAAAAATTTAGGGACCGTACGGGTATTAAAATTTGAAAAAACGGGCAACATGACTGGCCCGCTTTAATTTTTTTTTTTAAAAAAGTCAATTATGTTTAATATAATATACTTACAACACTCGAAAATTTTTCATTTTCATGAATTATTAAAAAGTATTTCTAAATCCATATAAACTTCTAAATTATTGTTCTCAATTCTTTACCTCAAATGCATCAAATATTGTTTATTTTTTAAACAAAGACTCTTACTCTTACTCAATAAAGTGTGACATATTAATTTAATTATCTTAATTTTACTTACATTTTGATAGTTATTAAGCTTTAAATTGTTTTCTTAAACATATATGTATAGTGACTAGCTAGTCTAATATCTTATGGCTTTGTGGTGCTCTCTTTTAAGATTATGGATGATGGTGTCTAATTTCTTACATTTCAAGGTTCGGTGTTATTTAATTTGTGTAGTTGTGGGTTATTTAATTTGTAAATTTGTGGTTAAATATTTTCTTAAACTAATTCAAAAATTTGTTGTATATTTTTTTTTTGAATTTTTGATATATTATAGAGTAAATTACCTCAATAGCAGAAAATAGTACAAAAGTGCAAAAATAAGACCTGAGGGTTTCGTAGGAGCTAAAGATAAGGGTGTGACAAAATTACCCTTAATGATAGCATGATTTCTTTATTAATTATTTAAACAACATAATAAAACAAAATATTACTGTGGACAAACAAGTAGATGACACAACTGCTACCCTAGGGCACAACCACCACATCCCTACTGCCGCCACTGGTCGTAGTCACCGCCATCGACCGCTGTCACCGTCGGCCTCTGTCACCGTCGGCCGCCTCATCAAACGTTGTTATCGCTTCTGCCACACTCTATCGGCTCATCTGCCGCTGCGCTGTTGCCGCCACCACCACCATCACCGCCTTCGCTGCTTCCGTGGCCTATTCCGGTGAGGCCGTGGCGGATCTCTGGCTTGACCACCACATCCTCCGGAGCATTTAATTTGTTGTAAATCTCTATGTAATTGTTATTTACATAATATATTATGACTTTCAAGATCCAAAATATGGCATATTGGGATTAAAAAATCATGAAATTTTTAGATAAAACATGGCATTCACTGCCACAAAAACATGGCATTAAAATTAATATTTATCCATAAAGTTAATTAGTGCCATAAAAATGGAACTAATTATCAAACGATTAAAACATGGGAGTGCCTAATAATGGCATTAAATGGCAATTTTCAAAGCAATACTTGAGTTTCTATTTTTGACAAAGCAATACTCGAGTTAAAAAAGATTGTCATTTTGTGATTTCAGATGATTAGAAAAAGTACTTCTATTTTTAAAAATAAATTAAACAAAATTAACAGAAAAAGTTGAAACCAAAAAAGTTCTGATAACCATTGTTGAATTGAAGCCTTGCCTTTTCATATTCGAAAAAAATTCGGATCTAAAATGTAATTTTTTATTTCAAGATCTCAATAATAAAAAAAAGAATCAGGAGAGTGGAGTAAAAACAGAGGGTAAGGAAAGGAGATTGAGGATGAGTAGATGAAGAAGACAAAGAACAAACACGAATCAATTACCTCATATAACTGGAATGGCGATCAAAAATCGTTGAAGAGGGACGAAGCTGGTGGATGTTGAACTGGTAAAGAGTGGCGGCGAAAGTGAATGAAGAATTGACAGAAATGAAGGAAGATTTGGGCGGAGAAGGTGAAGTAGAGAGGAGATGGGAAAGGAAAGATAGGGGAGATGTGTGTGAGAATGGGGAGAGAGAGGGAGACGTAGGTAAGAATGAGGAGAGAATAACAGAACCGGACGACTATCCAATTTAATCCTATTTGAGGAATAAATTAGGAAGTATTCCTATTTAGGAACTTTCCCATGTTTTAATCCTATTTAGGGCAAATACTATATATTATAGTGACATTGATACTTAAATAATTACTTTGAAAGTTTTGTTACTTAACTGATATTTTGTTAGTGTAGTGGTATTTTTTAAGAACCAAGAACCCAGATCGAATCAATCCGTTTTAAACGGGACGAGTAATTTAAGGCCCAATTACTATTTCGAGACTTGGTATACCCGGACCGAACCTACCCGTTTAATTGAACAGTGGTTCTAGCCCCCCTAATACACATTGCTGTCACGGAAAAAGCGGTGATAAACTGCAATAATTGTGATCTCAAAGTTCCCCTTAATAAAGTTGTACCATAAATAGTTGTCACGAAATTAATAGTGACAAATTTCGTGACACATGTTTTTATGTATACATGAATCATTTCGTTCGATTCATACTAGTCTAATTTCAGTCACAATATAATATAGTGTGTTGAAACTAATCCAACACAAAATAGTAAATATAGATATAAATATGTATGAACTCTCTGTCATTACATGCAAACTCGAAAGGGAGAAAAACCACATAACTTTTTAGGCTAATGTCCAAGCCACTCTCTTTTCATTAATATCATCCTCACCATTTACATTGGACAAGAGCTCCCATTAATGGAGTACTAAGCTATTCTAGAGAGAAGGGTGTAGAGAAGAAAAGAAGCCAACCCCTAACATGGAGGGAAACCCTAATGGGCCAAGTGGGCCGAAATGGGCCGCATGGGCCAAAGTGGACCAGATGGGCCGAAATGAGCCTCACTGATCGGAGTCCGAACCGGGGTAACGTATTGGTGTCTTGAAGAATAGTAGGTCAGACTAATATATTCCAACATAAGCTTTGTAGAGAAATTGAATGATATAATTAGATGTCGTTCTTCAATTCAATACACATCGCAGATAATGTACGAAAAATTTCATTTGAATTAATGTATCTTTTTATTTTTTATGCTATATATTAGTATATTTACGTTGTTAATTAATTAAAATTGTTAGTGAAGTTTTTAATTAATTATAATTTATTGTGCATATATTTGAAATTCAATTCGAAATATATATTAAATTTTATCAATTATAGTTTATACCTTTGATCAATTTGAAATACCTTTTAGAATTTTAACTAATAATACTAATTTAGTTACATTCTTAGTTAATAAAAATGTTTATTGATCAATACATAAAATTTATGAGTCGATTATTATTTGAAATTTCATTTAGAAATATATACGAAGTATTAAATTTAGCATCTATTGTTATTCCTTTAATTTAGGATTTCAGTTAATTAATAATAATAATTCAACTTTAGTGTTAGTTAATTAAAAAGGGTTTCTAAAAATATTAATGTCTTATTGTGTATACCTTTTAATAATATAAATTTAATTACATTATTAGTTAATAAAAAACATGTTTATAAACTCATACACAAATTAAAATAATTTACATTGTTAGTTAATTGGAATTGTTTATAAATTTAAACATTAAAACTATTGTTGAGTTGTTATTGTACATTAATGTATCTTTTTATTTTTTATGTTATATACTCTCTTCGTTCTTTTTTAGTTGCAACGGTCAACATTTCACATTTGCCAACGCACGTCTTTGACCATAATTATATCTTAATTGTATTAGTAAAAAATATTAAAAATCAGATTTTGAAAAATTGTAATGAGATAAACTGAACAATATTTTTAAAAAAATAATTTTCAAAAAATAATAGCATAAAATGTAGTCAAAGTAGAGCATGTGAATAGTGTAAAATTTAACATGTTGCGATAAAAACGGAATGAAGGATAGTATTAATTTATTTACGTTGTTAATTAATTAAAATTGTTAGTGAACTTTTTAATTAATTAAAGATAAGGAGCTGGAGCCGTGGTATTTATGACCCCCTTTTACAGTCGTTAGCATGGGGGCCTCCTTCTCATGCAAAAGTTTGATGCTCATTTGTGATAAATGGTTAACATCTATCACACAGTCGGTTATGGACAGGACCGACCAACAGTGAAGAGTTTTGGTGAATATGTGTGCTAGCTACACAGTAGTGAGAACATAATTAGGAGCAATGAGACAATATTGAACTGCATTGCGTACAAAATGACTATCAACTTTGATGGGTTTGGTTGTTCATGGAAAACCGGATTCCAAGCAATCTGAATAGCAAATTGACTTTCACAATATAGAAGTATCGATTAAAGATGATGAATACCCAAATTGAGGAGAAGAGCTTTAAACCATTTGAGTTCACAAGTTCGTATTCTGCCTCTACTGAGGATCGAGAGAAAGTGGTCTGTTTCTTTGTCTTTTAAGAACTAGGAAAATCACCAAGAAAAGTCAACTGACCAGAAATAGATTTGCGAGTGAGAGGGAAAGCCACCCAGTCAAAATCATATCATCCTTACAAAGTAAGTTTATTCTCAGCCCGAAGAAGAATTCCTTTTCCACGAGAGCGTTAGAGCTACCAAACAACACGTAAGACAACATCCCAATGATGGTGACACGTTCCAGCATAAATTGAGACAAAATATGGACAATATATGCCAAATTAGGTCGAGTAACTGCCAAATGGATTAGTCGCCCCACAACACGACGGTGAGGCTAACTTAGGATCCGAGAGAGGAGCATTACCATTAGGCATTTGCCAAGCATTCGGCATGTCTTCAAGCCCCGAGGCAGCAAAAATATGCAAATTTAACAGACGAACCTTGTGAATAATATAAGACCCAAACTAAAATATAGGGTATATTTTAAGACCCAAACTTCGGTCAGGGGCCAGGGGGCCGGTGCCTCTGCTTCGGCCACCGGAGGTAGGGTATATATAGGGGTTTTGGGGGCCGCCGGGGGTGTCCGTTGAAGTTTCCGGGGAACTGGGTTTGGAACTGTGTTGTTCGTCCAGCGCTGCTGCAGGGAAGAGGAAGACCACTTTTTTCATTAAATTGGACGGCGTCGTTTTGATGTTGCTTGGGGAAAATAAGGGCCAACCGTGTGAAGCCCAAAGCCCAGCAGCCTGCAGCCCAAAGGAAGTTGTATGGCACTGCAGTGTGGTATCTCATATGCAAACAAAAGGAAGTTCCGCACTTCCCATTTCCCACCCGGCTTCAACAATTCAGCAACCCTTCCCAGTACAAAAAAATTACGAGATTGGCACGGACTTACCGATTTTTCGTGCGAAATAGCTCGTGCCAAAGTGTTTTTGGCACGAATTTGGCATTTCATTTCCCTGCCAAAATCCATGTCGAATCCCTGCCAAAATCAATGTCAATCCCGTGGTATTTTTGTAGTGTCCGCCGCTCCACAGACCAGCAGTGTCGTGCCGTCGCAGACTCACAGTCAGGCCCGCCAGACGTCGGTCAAACCGCCATGGTGCCACACGGATCGCCACTCCACCAGCCGCCAGTTGATGTCTTGCACTTTTGCCGATTCGGTATGTTTCGACTTCCTATTTTTTCTCTTTTAAATTAAATAAAATTTGGTATTTCACTATTCATTTTGGTTAAATTCATAGTTATGATTTAAAAAATATGTAGTGTAAAATAGATTCAATTAAATATAACGAGTATGTATAATTCTAAGTTTTTGTGTTAATATATTATTTGTATTAATGAAGTATTTATAATAGTTTTACTTGAATTAACTACTTTTTGTTTCGATATTTGTCATTAGGGGATGTCAATTGATAACATTTAGTACCATTACGTTAACCCTTTTGATTAAATTTGGTATGTTTTATTAGTGTAAGTTGTTAAGAAAATTTTATTATTAATGTAATGATTTACATTATGTGATTGTGCCCCTGCTTAATTTTTTCTCTAGTTCCGCCACTGAGCACGAATGCGGCAATTAGGATATCAATCCAAGAATATCAGTAAGCTAAGGGTTGTGTAAAGTTATGTATTTTTCTCCAGATACCCATATTAATACTTGGCCTAACCTAACAATTTATTAGCATCAAGTGAAATGTGTTTCTTCAAATATTAACCTAAGACCTACTGTGTATATATATAATGGAAGCTAAGAGCACGAATATAGTACCCTGTCCCAAAACACTTTGTCATCTTGTAAAAGGTAGATTCTATGATACCCATAAGGTACCGTACCTTTGCCCACATGAATCAATGAAAATGTAGTCGTTGAATTATTTAAATCTAAATTAAATATGATAAAGTGATGTGGTCCAATCAAATGAATGATAGGTACGGTACCTCATTTTTTAGAAAGGTACCGGAGTTGTCACCCTTGTAAAATACGGAGTATGAAAGTACTTTTAAGAAAAAACATTTTCATATCATTTTTATAGAACCTATTATAAATAATTTCCAACAAAAATATGTAGTTTTCCAAAGTTTTTGAGGATAAAGAAATGAAAAGTGAGAGTTTTTTCCAAAATAATGCTATATAAAAAATATATACGAAATTAGGGTTGAGTTAAAACTATTTACCAAAATAATGATGGAATAAACTCTACTTAAATTCGTAACTCGCACACCACACACTAAAAGAGAGCTGACCAATAGAATCCGATTTTGTTTATAAAAACATCAAAAAATCCCTCTTTTTTTAAATGGTTATAAGTTTTTTTACTTATAATCCGATTTTCATAAAAAATATATCAAAATTCATAACTTTTTATTATCTTTCATATGACACCAATATTCAATATATAAAATCAAAAATAAATGAAGATACAATGAGTGGAGGTTTTTAGGGTAGAAACCTTTTTAAGTAGATCAATGTTCTAAAATTAAGATTTCATAATTTCTTAGAACCTATTTGGTAACACTTAAATTGACTGAATCAGTGGGTTCCGATATGATGAAGTTTATTAAGTTCTGGATAAAGTGCTTGAATTCAGCCAATTCAGACACTTTATCTAGAACTTAATAAAGTACAGCCGAATCGGCCTATTCAGTCAATTTAAGTATTACCAAACGGAGATCATAATCTTAGAACATTGAACTACTTAAAAAAGTTAGTAGCCTAAAAAACCTTCACTCATTGTATTTTCAGATTTTTTTTTGATTTTATATATTGAATATTAGTGTCATATAAAAGGCAATAAAAAGTTATGAATTTTGATATATTTTTTATGAAAATCGAATTATAAATAAAAAAACTTATAACCATTTAAAAAAAGAGGAGTTTTTTAAGTTTTGGTGCATGAACTATTACTATTGGCCAGCCCTTTTTTAGTTTCATGCGTGCGTGAGTTGCCAACTCATTTGGCGACTTTAGTTAGGGCTGGGTCTGGAAAACCGAAAACCGAAATCGAATCAAAAAATAACCGAACCGCAACAAAAAACAACCGTATCGAGAAAAAACCGAAACCGAAAGGGAAAACCGAACCGTTTCTATTCGGTTTCGGTTTCGGTTTTGGCTCTCCGAAACCGAACCGAAAAACCGAAACATTAAAAACTAAGTATTTTATTTTATACACTTGAGCTTTTGTCCGACATTGGGCTCAATTAGTGGCTGAACAAGTTACGGTCTTTTTTGCTTACTGGTTTTTATCAGCTTGTTCATGCTGAAATTTGTAATACTTTTTAATATTGTATGACAAACTAGCTTAATTACCTACTTTTAGTTGTTTTCAAAACGGAGCTCATGCTTGGTTACTGCTTTACATGTTAAAACGATGTTTTTGAGAATGGTGATGTTCATTTAGTTGTCTGCGACTTTAATGTGTTTTCAATTACTCCGTATTAGACTAAATTACTAAATTTGCATGCCAATTGTTCCTCTTATTTTCATACATGGACTTTTGGTTTAAAAAAACTGAATAAAAACCGAAACCAAACCGAAACCAAACCGAAACCAACCGAACCAACCAAACCGTGGTTGGATATTTTTATCAAAGAAACCGAACCGAACCGAACAATCCACTTTGGTTATGTGTTTGGTTTTAGGTCAAAACCGAACCGAAGCAACTGAACCCACCCCTAACTTTAGTTAATTAGGGTTTATTTAGTATTATTTTAGAAAAAAAAAACTGAAAATTGATGGGAAGATAGAAACTAACGGGAGGTAGTGACGGAAGATAACGTAGACTGAATTCAATGAGGAATATAAGCAAATTTTAATAATTTATCTTAGTGGACTAGTTGTACTGAGGTACCATACCTTCAAGTTTATCAAAGCTACCGTATACTCGTACTTAAAAGGATTGTCATGTTTGACTACCACGTAAAATAATAAAGTCAAAATTGTGTGGTAGAGATTTGTACAGGGATAGAGAAATAACAGGAACCACAAATTGATTGACTAAAATGGAAAGTGACAAAATTTTTTGGATAAGCAAAAAAGAAAGTTGGCAAAGTTATAAGAGACTGATGGAGTATGAGCTAAATCATTTACTTCAAATGGCACCAACAAAAAATACACTGAACTTGTTAAGGTTATGTTTGAAAATAAGTTGATTAATCTAAAAGAAGATTTTAGTTTTCCATCGTGTTTGTCTATTTGCATAATTTTCCCAGCAAAAATACATTTAATAACATTCAGGGCGTTTAGACTACTTAGTTGAAGTGGTTAAGTTTGCCTATAGCAATATATGTACCTTAATAGTAGTATTCTATTTTAATTATTTTGTATTTGACTGCAAAAACAAAAATCTACTCATATAACGATACAATATAGTGACGATTCACAGCGCTTGAAGTCAATCTTATTACTTAATTTTCTTTGATACATTAAAACCTATAGGTGAACAACTTCAATAGCCTATCACAATTTATTTTCGGAGGACGCCATTGTTGACTATGGCAAGACTTTTAGAAACTTTAGGCCGCCATCGGTTATTTTACGAGTTTTTGTCACTTTTGGTACCTTGGGTATTGTGTCAGTAACACTTCTGGTCAATGACTTTTAATTTATCCATTTTTAGTCCTCAATTATTGTGAGAGACACTTTCAGTCCTCTACTTTCAAGTTTCTCACATTTAGTCCTTCAAGTATTATCAAATTGATACTTTTAGTCATCTACTTATTGTGTCAATTTTCCACATTCTGTCTCGTCAATTGTCCACTTATCAAATTGACACTTTCTGCCCCGCCAATTGTCCACATCATAAAATGCACAATAATTGGCTAACCACATTCGGGCATATTGCCTATAATGACCAAAAATTTTACTTCTTTTCCCTTACACTTGCCCCTTCTTCACACTTAAAGGATCCAAATAGAGTAAGAAAACACACACAAGGCTACAGATATAATACATTGATAATATGATAGGAGTTTCCTGATAAGAGATAGAAGGGTCAGCAGTTCTGCACTACAAGAGTAGAAGTCTACCTCGGATTTACTGAGAGATAAACTAAATGAGACCAACACCGAGAGAAGGATATCCTGCCTCGCATATTTGATCCAAAATGGCTGTGTGAAGTAACTGTTTTCAGTGTCATCAATCATCCACACTCCACATATTGACATATGTGATCAGAGCCCATATCAGGAGCAGCATCTTATGCAAATAGTTCATTTAAAAGTTAAGCCCATACATTACAGTGGGTTTACTTCAAAAGAAATTAGTGTGTGGTATGATCTGTGTTGTAGATATGTATATCTATGAGTAAAAAGTTGTGTATTGCCACTACTACTACTAAATAAATATCCAAGAGAAAATAGCTCCAATCAGAAATGCATGAACTCAATTCTGTAATATAAGAACTCCAAGTATGGGATAATTTGATTAATAAAAAAGGAAATTCTAAACTTTTGTGGGTAGTGAAATGTATGATAGAGAACAGGGAAGAACTCTTATTAGGAGAAATTGAAAACAAAACAGAGAAAATACTAAAGAGAAAAATTAAAGAAAATATCGATATGAAGAAGGTGAGGGATGAGAGCCGGAGATTGAGATGAAACGTGCAGGTTGCTGCGACCGGCTATGGACTATATGCGTAGCTCTTCGGTTGGCGGCCATAGAAGAGTTTAGTGGAGAAGAGGGTTAGGGAAGGGAAAGAGGCGATACATATGTAAGTGTGTGGACAGTGAATTTGGATTTTGGACTGTACTATTAAGTTAAAAATAGTCTGAGCGAATAAGTCATGTTTTAAAATAAATCCAAATTTACTTTTTATTGGTTATAAGTTTTTTTATTTATAATTCGATTTTCATACAGATTACAAAACCTGGGGACTTTAATTTGACGACTTTCAACTGATTTGACGACTTTAATTTGTTTAAGTAGAGTTTATTCCATCATTATTTTGGTAAATAGTTTTAACTCAACCCTAATTTCGTATATATTTTTTATATAGCATTATTTTGGAAAAAACTCTCACTTTTCATTTCTTTATCCTCAAAAACTTTGGAAAACTACATATTTTTGTTGGAAATTATTTATAATAGGTTCTATAAAAATGATATGAAAATGTTTTTTCTTAAAAGTACTTTCATACTCCGTATTTTACAAGGGTGACAACTCCGGTACCTTTCTAAAAAATGAGGTACCGTACCTATCATTCATTTGATTGGACCACATCACTTTATCATATTTAATTTAGATTTAAATAATTCAACGACTACATTTTCATTGATTCATGTGGGCAAAGGTACGGTACCTTATGGGTATCATAGAATCTACCTTTTACAAGATGACAAAGTGTTTTGGGACAGGGTACTATATTCGTGCTCTTAGCTTCCATTATATATATACACAGTAGGTCTTAGGTTAATATTTGAAGAAACACATTTCACTTGATGCTAATAAATTGTTAGGTTAGGCCAAGTATTAATATGGGTATCTGGAGAAAAATACATAACTTTACACAACCCTTAGCTTACTGATATTCTTGGATTGATATCCTAATTGCCGCATTCGTGCTCAGTGGCGGAACTAGAGAAAAAATTAAGCAGGGGCACAATCACATAATGTAAATCATTACATTAATAATAAAATTTTCTTAACAACTTACACTAATAAAACATACCAAATTTAATCAAAAGGGTTAACGTAATGGTACTAAATGTTATCAATTGACATCCCCTAATGACAAATATCGAAACAAAAAGTAGTTAATTCAAGTAAAACTATTATAAATACTTCATTAATACAAATAATATATTAACACAAAAACTTAGAATTATACATACTCGTTATATTTAATTGAATCTATTTTACACTACATATTTTTTAAATCATAACTATGAATTTAACCAAAATGAATAGTGAAATACCAAATTTTATTTAATTTAAAAGAGAAAAAATAGGAAGTCGAAACATACCGAATCGGCAAAAGTGCAAGACATCAACTGGCGGCTGGTGGAGTGGCGATCCGTGTGGCACCATGGCGGTTTGACCGACGTCTGGCGGGCCTGACTGTGAGTCTGCGACGGCACGACACTGCTGGTCTGTGGAGCGGCGGACACTACAAAAATACCACGGGATTGACATTGATTTTGGCAGGGATTCGACATGGATTTTGGCAGGGAAATGAAATGCCAAATTCGTGCCAAAAACACTTTGGCACGAGCTATTTCGCACGAAAAATCGGTAAGTCCGTGCCAATCTCGTAATTTTTTTGTACTGGGAAGGGTTGCTGAATTGTTGAAGCCGGGTGGGAAATGGGAAGTGCGGAACTTCCTTTTGTTTGCATATGAGATACCACACTGCAGTGCCATACAACTTCCTTTGGGCTGCAGGCTGCTGGGCTTTGGGCTTCACACGGTTGGCCCTTATTTTCCCCAAGCAACATCAAAACGACGCCGTCCAATTTAATGAAAAAAGTGGTCTTCCTCTTCCCTGCAGCAGCGCTGGACGAACAACACAGTTCCAAACCCAGTTCCCCGGAAACTTCAACGGACACCCCCGGCGGCCCCCAAAACCCCTATATATACCCTACCTCCGGTGGCCGAAGCAGAGGCACCGGCCCCCTGGCCCCTGACCGAAGTTTGGGTCTTAAAATATACCCTATATTTTAGTTTGGGTCTTATATTATTCACAAGGTTCGTCTGTTAAATTTGCATATTTTTGCTGCCTCGGGGCTTGAAGACATGCCGAATGCTTGGCAAATGCCTAATGGTAATGCTCCTCTCTCGGATCCTAAGTTAGCCTCACCGTCGTGTTGTGGGGCGACTAATCCATTTGGCAGTTACTCGACCTAATTTGGCATATATTGTCCATATTTTGTCTCAATTTATGCTGGAACGTGTCACCATCATTGGGATGTTGTCTTACGTGTTGTTTGGTAGCTCTAACGCTCTCGTGGAAAAGGAATTCTTCTTCGGGCTGAGAATAAACTTACTTTGTAAGGATGATATGATTTTGACTGGGTGGCTTTCCCTCTCACTCGCAAATCTATTTCTGGTCAGTTGACTTTTCTTGGTGATTTTCCTAGTTCTTGAAAGACAAAGAAACAGACCACTTTCTCTCGATCCTCAGTAGAGGCAGAATACGAACTTGTGAACTCAAATGGTTTAAAGCTCTTCTCCTCAATTTGGGTATTCATCATCTTTAATCGATACTTCTATATTGTGAAAGTCAATTTGCTATTCAGATTGCTTGGAATCCGGTTTTCCATGAACAACCAAACCCATCAAAGTTGATAGTCATTTTGTACGCAATGCAGTTCAATATTGTCTCATTGCTCCTAATTATGTTCTCACTACTGTGTAGCTAGCACACATATTCACCAAAACTCTTCACTGTTGGTCGGTCCTGTCCATAACCGACTGTGTGATAGATGTTAACCATTTATCACAAATGAGCATCAAACTTTTGCATGAGAAGGAGGCCCCCATGCTAACGACTGTAAAAGGGGGTCATAAATACCACGGCTCCAGCTCCTTATCTTTAATTAATTAAAAAGTTCACTAACAATTTTAATTAATTAACAACGTAAATAAATTAATACTATCCTTCATTCCGTTTTTATCGCAACATGTTAAATTTTACACTATTCACATGCTCTACTTTGACTACATTTTATGCTATTATTTTTTGAAAATTATTTTTTTAAAAATATTGTTCAGTTTATCTCATTACAATTTTTCAAAATCTGATTTTTAATATTTTTTACTAATACAATTAAGATATAATTATGGTCAAAGACGTGCGTTGGCAAATGTGAAATGTTGACCGTTGCAACTAAAAAAGAACGAAGAGAGTATATAACATAAAAAATAAAAAGATACATTAATGTACAATAACAACTCAACAATAGTTTTAATGTTTAAATTTATAAACAATTCCAATTAACTAACAATGTAAATTATTTTAATTTGTGTATGAGTTTATAAACATGTTTTTTATTAACTAATAATGTAATTAAATTTATATTATTAAAAGGTATACACAATAAGACATTAATATTTTTAGAAACCCTTTTTAATTAACTAACACTAAAGTTGAATTATTATTATTAATTAACTGAAATCCTAAATTAAAGGAATAACAATAGATGCTAAATTTAATACTTCGTATATATTTCTAAATGAAATTTCAAATAATAATCGACTCATAAATTTTATGTATTGATCAATAAACATTTTTATTAACTAAGAATGTAACTAAATTAGTATTATTAGTTAAAATTCTAAAAGGTATTTCAAATTGATCAAAGGTATAAACTATAATTGATAAAATTTAATATATATTTCGAATTGAATTTCAAATATATGCACAATAAATTATAATTAATTAAAAACTTCACTAACAATTTTAATTAATTAACAACGTAAATATACTAATATATAGCATAAAAAATAAAAAGATACATTAATTCAAATGAAATTTTTCGTACATTATCTGCGATGTGTATTGAATTGAAGAACGACATCTAATTATATCATTCAATTTCTCTACAAAGCTTATGTTGGAATATATTAGTCTGACCTACTATTCTTCAAGACACCAATACGTTACCCCGGTTCGGACTCCGATCAGTGAGGCTCATTTCGGCCCATCTGGTCCACTTTGGCCCATGCGGCCCATTTCGGCCCACTTGGCCCATTAGGGTTTCCCTCCATGTTAGGGGTTGGCTTCTTTTCTTCTCTACACCCTTCTCTCTAGAATAGCTTAGTACTCCATTAATGGGAGCTCTTGTCCAATGTAAATGGTGAGGATGGTATTAATGAAAAGAGAGTGGCTTGGACATTAGCCTAAAAAGTTATGTGGTTTTTCTCCCTTTCGAGTTTGCATGTAATGACAGAGAGTTCATACATATTTATATCTATATTTACTATTTTGTGTTGGATTAGTTTCAACACACTATATTATATTGTGACTGAAATTAGACTAGTATGAATCGAACGAAATGATTCATGTATACATAAAAACATGTGTCACGAAATTTGTCACTATTAATTTCGTGACAACTATTTATGGTACAACTTTATTAAGGGGAACTTTGAGATCACAATTATTGCAGTTTATCACCGCTTTTTCCGTGACAGCAATGTGTATTAGGGGGGCTAGAACCACTGTTCAATTAAACGGGTAGGTTCGGTCCGGGTATACCAAGTCTCGAAATAGTAATTGGGCCTTAAATTACTCGTCCCGTTTAAAACGGATTGATTCGATCTGGGTTCTTGGTTCTTAAAAAATACCACTACACTAACAAAATATCAGTTAAGTAACAAAACTTTCAAAGTAATTATTTAAGTATCAATGTCACTATAATATATAGTATTTGCCCTAAATAGGATTAAAACATGGGAAAGTTCCTAAATAGGAATACTTCCTAATTTATTCCTCAAATAGGATTAAATTGGATAGTCGTCCGGTTCTGTTATTCTCTCCTCATTCTTACCTACGTCTCCCTCTCTCTCCCCATTCTCACACACATCTCCCCTATCTTTCCTTTCCCATCTCCTCTCTACTTCACCTTCTCCGCCCAAATCTTCCTTCATTTCTGTCAATTCTTCATTCACTTTCGCCGCCACTCTTTACCAGTTCAACATCCACCAGCTTCGTCCCTCTTCAACGATTTTTGATCGCCATTCCAGTTATATGAGGTAATTGATTCGTGTTTGTTCTTTGTCTTCTTCATCTACTCATCCTCAATCTCCTTTCCTTACCCTCTGTTTTTACTCCACTCTCCTGATTCTTTTTTTTATTATTGAGATCTTGAAATAAAAAATTACATTTTAGATCCGAATTTTTTTCGAATATGAAAAGGCAAGGCTTCAATTCAACAATGGTTATCAGAACTTTTTTGGTTTCAACTTTTTCTGTTAATTTTGTTTAATTTATTTTTAAAAATAGAAGTACTTTTTCTAATCATCTGAAATCACAAAATGACAATCTTTTTTAACTCGAGTATTGCTTTGTCAAAAATAGAAACTCAAGTATTGCTTTGAAAATTGCCATTTAATGCCATTATTAGGCACTCCCATGTTTTAATCGTTTGATAATTAGTTCCATTTTTATGGCACTAATTAACTTTATGGATAAATATTAATTTTAATGCCATGTTTTTGTGGCAGTGAATGCCATGTTTTATCTAAAAATTTCATGATTTTTTAATCCCAATATGCCATATTTTGGATCTTGAAAGTCATAATATATTATGTAAATAACAATTACATAGAGATTTACAACAAATTAAATGCTCCGGAGGATGTGGTGGTCAAGCCAGAGATCCGCCACGGCCTCACCGGAATAGGCCACGGAAGCAGCGAAGGCGGTGATGGTGGTGGTGGCGGCAACAGCGCAGCGGCAGATGAGCCGATAGAGTGTGGCAGAAGCGATAACAACGTTTGATGAGGCGGCCGACGGTGACAGAGGCCGACGGTGACAGCGGTCGATGGCGGTGACTACGACCAGTGGCGGCAGTAGGGATGTGGTGGTTGTGCCCTAGGGTAGCAGTTGTGTCATCTACTTGTTTGTCCACAGTAATATTTTGTTTTATTATGTTGTTTAAATAATTAATAAAGAAATCATGCTATCATTAAGGGTAATTTTGTCACACCCTTATCTTTAGCTCCTACGAAACCCTCAGGTCTTATTTTTGCACTTTTGTACTATTTTCTGCTATTGAGGTAATTTACTCTATAATATATCAAAAATTCAAAAAAAAAATATACAACAAATTTTTGAATTAGTTTAAGAAAATATTTAACCACAAATTTACAAATTAAATAACCCACAACTACACAAATTAAATAACACCGAACCTTGAAATGTAAGAAATTAGACACCATCATCCATAATCTTAAAAGAGAGCACCACAAAGCCATAAGATATTAGACTAGCTAGTCACTATACATATATGTTTAAGAAAACAATTTAAAGCTTAATAACTATCAAAATGTAAGTAAAATTAAGATAATTAAATTAATATGTCACACTTTATTGAGTAAGAGTAAGAGTCTTTGTTTAAAAAATAAACAATATTTGATGCATTTGAGGTAAAGAATTGAGAACAATAATTTAGAAGTTTATATGGATTTAGAAATACTTTTTAATAATTCATGAAAATGAAAAATTTTCGAGTGTTGTAAGTATATTATATTAAACATAATTGACTTTTTAAAAAAAAAAAATTAAAGCGGGCCAGTCATGTTGCCCGTTTTTTCAAATTTTAATACCCGTACGGTCCCTAAATTTTTTAGGACCCGCCCCACCCTGTTTGGGATTTCCAATATTAGGACCTGACCCTAGCCCAACCTAAACCCGTATTACCCCGCCTGACCCGCACTTCCTATAGCCGTTTGCCCACCCCTAAATAATCTAATGTGTACAATTCAAATTTGAGCTTTAAATTGCCAGTTCCTTCTAGAGATTAAAAAACTCCCTCCCCTGCAGTCGGATTAGCTAGCCAATTCTGACTAGGGGTTTTTCTTTGTTTTTTTTTTAATTTTTTGCCGCTTTTCATTTTCAAAGTTTTTTAAACTAAACTTTTAAATTCCATTATTTTTTAAAAAATTCCTTCATGTCGGATATACCACTTCCGACTAGGAATTTTTTTTATTGGGTAAAAGTGATTCCTGTTTTAAATTAAAGTTTTTAATTTCCAACTAAAGTTTTAAACTAAATTGGCCAATTTCATCCATCTTTTAATTTTTAAATTTGCCAAATTTCTCTCTTTTTTTAATTAATGACCAATTTAATTTTTAAATTGGCCTAAAGTTTTATTTTCTAATTTTTATAAATTGGCCGAATTGTAAAATGTTTTGATTTTCAAAGTTTTTTAGTTAAAGTTTTAAATTAGTGGCCGAATTTAATTTTTAAATTGGCCTTTTATTAGCCATATTGCAAAATATGAGCATCACCTCAGCCGATCAAAGCGTAAAATCATCAACACATTCAGGTGGGAGTGTGTTCATCGGATAGGGAAAGAAATCAAACTGTAAAAACTTTAAGTTGCGATTTAAGAACTACGACAAAACAATATGTACTGAAAATTGAATAGTAGAGTTGAAGTTAAAATTACAAGTATTACCTGACTCGCACTCATGCGGAACAATTTTTAAGATGTAATTGCCAGCATACTGCATCCATATGGAAGACGGTCATGTTGAATGATCTATCCCACTAAGTTTGGGACAGGGAGTGTGATGTGGTTTTTAAGAAAAAGTAGAATCGTGTGGTTGATATTGAATTGATAAAGTGTGAATAAAGTAAAAATGAATTATAACCACTCAAATATTACCAAATATGGTATGAGCTTTTAAAAACTCGTGTTCATGTTATAGGTTGATTGCATAAAATTCGAATGATTGTGCCCTTATTGGGTCAAATTGGAGGTTTTATGATACGACACATAAAGTATTGGATTTTGGGTCACTTTATTTTTATATAGATATGGTTGGACAAAATATTGAATTTTGATTGAATTTTTTTTTTTTTTTTTAACCCCGGAAGGTCAACCACCAAAATCAGTGGGGTAAATGCCGGGGGACATTTACCATATTTTATTAAAAGAAGATGCAAAGTACAAGAAAGAGGGGGACTAGACCAGAACCTCTTTCAGAAAATACACAACAAAAGCGAAACAGGAAAGAACGTTAAAAACGGAGAGAAGGAATACAAAACTTATCATTATAATATGCTCTCTTGATTGGGCCTGGAAGATCCAAAATATTTGAAAAAGTAATTAGCTGGGCTGAGTGAAGTTGGGCCAGACAATGGGCAGCCCATTCGCTTCTCGCCAAACGTGATGGAAACTGACCTGTTTCCTAAACGATTCCAGCATCATTTCCTGAAGGATAACCCTCCATCTCCCCATGCGTCCCTCCTCCAGCAACCTTACCACTTCCGCCGAATCCGTTTCTACTTGGAAGGCAGAGTAACCGGCATCCATCGCCCACTTCGTAGCGAAGCACAGAGCTTTCATCTCGGCATCAACCACCGAACCAGCCTGCACAGGGAAGGAAATGGCGAAGACCAGATCACCAACCTGATTCCGCATAATCGCTCCTCCGAAAGCACCTTGAGGTAAGAACGCGGCATCTGTGTTCAATTTTATATTATGTGGTTTGTTCCATTTGATAACCCTTGGTGGTAGACCACCGAGTCGAAACCTGGCCGGAATAAGGTCCTCCTCGTAGAGAACATTACCAACCTCACAGAATTTTAGTCTGCCCAAGCTAGAAATCCAATCTTTAGTGAAAATTTTGATTTGGGCGATAAGAAGCTCCGGGGTAGGCGGTTTTGTGACCGAGCCCCAAACGAGGCCTGCGTAGGATTTCCAAATATGCCAACAAATTATACCTGGTAAATTGTGTTTGAATAGATCTAAAAGCTTCTTGCTACCTGCTCTTAGCCACCAGCATATGAACACTTGCCTTATAGTCATATCAGGAGCAAAGTTTGGAATCCCAAAAATTTTAAAAAAATAAGCCCAAACTGATTGAGCCACAGGGCACTGGTAGAGCAAATGTTGCATAGAGTCTCCATGAGCTCTGCATATGGGGCGAATGGAGGGGTTAAGAGCCATATGGAACCTTGTAAGGTTATCTGTAGTAGGTAGAATTTGATTTAGGACTTTCCATTGGAAAAGCTTGATTTTTAACACTTGCTTAGGATGCCAACAATGTTTGAGGGAGAAGGTAGATCCTTTTTCTTTTCTAACCAATTGAAAGGCAGATTGAAAAGAAAAAATCCCATCCTCTTCTGCAGACCAGACCCAGTCATCATTGTGATCAACTACACAGTAATTAAGTGCCTCAAGATGTATAGAACATATTCTTCTCCAAACTGAGGAATCATAAACTTTGGGCAGCATGTTCTCACCTCTAGGATATTTAGCCTTGAGGAGGACAGACCAGAGAGAGTCCCCACACTTCCATTTCCACCAGAGCTTCAGGGAAAAGGCTTTCTCCACCTCAGCCAAAGACCTAATGCCCAGCCCACCCTCATCAGTGGGGAGGCATAGGTCTGACCATTTGATCCAGTGATGTTTAGGTTTGTTATTGGAAGCCCCCCAGAAAAATTTTGACATTTTGCTCTCCAATATTCTAACAGTTTTCTTTGGCAGTGTATCAGCAGCAAGCAAATGCATAGGAATAACACTGAGGACATGCTTGATCAGAACAAGTCGACCCCCCTGAGATAAGTTCTTCTGCTTCCATGGTGTTAGTCTTGCCTCTAATTTATGAATGATGTCCAGGCAGTAGGCATGCCTGTTAATACCTTTGTGAAGGTTAACACCCAAATATTTAATAGGCACCCCAACTTTTTGCATTCCCAGTATGTCTTTAATAATATTGCCTCTTGCCCCCACATGTTTACCATAGATGAAAGAGCTTTTTGCAAAGTTCACAGACTGCCCAGATGCTCCTTGGTATTTTTCAAGAAAATTCTTGAAACTCCTTAATGATCTAGAGCCACCATTGAGAAAAATTAAGAGATCATCAGCGTAAGCTAGGTGTGAAATTGGATAGCCAATATTCCCCATCCAATAAGGCACTATTTGTCCATTCAACATCAAGGATTTAATCCCTCTTGAGAAAACTTCAGAGGATAGGATAAAAAGGAAAGGTGATAAGGGATCACCCGGCCTAACACCACGCTTAGGTTTAAAGAAACCTTGAGGGACACCATTAATAAGTATAGATAAAAAAGTAGAGTGTAGGTTATTCAGGATAATCTGGATAAAATTTGGAGAGAAGCCAAAATGATGCAAAACTTCACCAATAAATTTCCAAGAGAGTTATCAAAAGCTTTAGCCATATCTAGCTTGACAATGACATTAGATCCTCTAACTTTTTTATCAATGGCATGAACCATTTCCTGACCAATGAGAATCTGTTCAGAGATATCTCTACCTGCCATGAATCCTGCTTGTTCTGGGGAAATAAGTTTAGGAATAAGGATAGAGAGTCTGTTTGTTACCACTTTGGTGCAGATCTTGCTAATGAAGTTAGCCAGACAGACTGGTCTGAAGTCTGCAAAAGTCATAGGATTGTCTGACTTGGGAATTAGGACAATTAGGCAGCTAGACATGCCTCTAGGGATGGGAAGGCCCATAAAAAACTCCTGCACTGCTTTAACAACATCCTTCTCAACAATTTCCCAACACTTCTTAAAAAATTTGCCATTAAACCCATCAGGGCCTGGGGCACCATTCTGATTTAGACCCCATACTGCTTCTTTAACTTCATTCATCCCAGGTAACTTCAATAACATCTGGTTATCCTCATCCTGGACAAGAGGGGGAATATGCTGCAGAATAGAGTCAGCCTCCACTAAAGAATCCACTGAGTAAAGCTCAGAGAAGTAAGTAACTCCAGCTTCCCCAATCTCAGATAGAGAAGTAATCTGATTCCCTTCTGAGCTAGTAATTGAAGAAATAGCCTGCTTTTTATTCTTAATCTTAACATAAGAGTGGAAAAAATGAGAATTAGAGTCTCCATCCTTTAACCACTTGATATGTGCTTTTTGTTTCCAGAATTTCCTTTCAAGTTTGTATTTAGAGGCAAAGTAGCTTTCAAAAATGACCAGTGTTGTCTATTTTCATCACTAGGATGCTCAATAAACTTGTTTTCTGCCTCAAGGACCTCCTTTTCACACTGCTTTACTGCTTCAAAAATGTTTCCAAAAGTGTCTTTATTCCAGACTTTTAGATCCCTTTTAAGAGACTGCAACATAAATACCAGACCTCTCATACCACCACATGTTCTACTTGAGGCCCAACTTCTTTTAACAGTATCAAGGAAGGTAGGGTGACTCAGCCACATGTTCTGGAATTTAAAAGCTTTAGGCCCATAAGAGTTAGCTTTATGGCATTGAACTAAAATTGGATTATGGTCAGAGGGAGATTTGTCCAAATAGGAGATCTGTATAGAGCTAAAATTGTTATTGAAGCTGTGGTTTAGTAGTGCTCTATCCAGTTTCCTCCAAACCCAACCATTAGATCTGAATCCAGCCCAGGAGAATTGAGAACCAATATGAGGAAGCTCAATCAGGTCACTAGAAGCGATAAAATCAAAAAAATCATTAATACTTCCCAAAATAGGAGAACATCTGCCTTTGTGCTCACTATGCTTGGCTATGGCATTGAAATCACCCCCCACAATCCAAGGCTCCATGATAGAGGTAGAGAGTGTCAGTAAGGAAGTCCAAAGGTCCCTTCTAGTTATGTGATTATGTTTCCCATACACAGCAGTCAACCACCCATTGTAGTGCTCCGTGGTGACTCTGAAATGGACAAACTGGGAATGCCAAGAGATTTGAGAAATTGTAACAACACTTGGGTTCCAGAAAACCCAAATTTTATTGGTAGGAGAGAAAATAACATCTAAACCAAAAAGAGCTTTGAATTCCTGAGCTCTAGAAATGTCAATTATAGGCTCAATAGTAACTAAAATAGAAACCTTCCATTGTTGAATAAGAGAAATTAGTCTGGAAGAAGAGGCTTCCAGCCCTCTAACATTCCAAAATATCAAATTCATTGAGAAATATGGGTGGGAAGTGTGGGAAGTCTACTGTCTGAAGTTTTAGAGCTTGATGCCTCAACAATGTTTTTCTTTTTTGCAGCATTTCTGGTGACTCTTGGAGGTTCTTCTGGGATGTCCTTCTTCTTTGATTTCCTGCTTGTGACCAAGGTAAAACCTTCAGTTTTGTCATGAATATCTGCCTCCCCTGACTGAATAGACCTTCCTATTCCTGAGTTATCATTAGTTGATATGACTGTGTTACCTGTGCCCTGATTTGAAGGAGAGGGATCCTTAGGGACCTCAATTTGTTGTCTGAGAGTATCAATTTTTGCAGATAACTCAGGCCAAGAATCTTTCCATTTTTGCAGTTCAACCTGGAGCTTTGGCCTGGGCAGCTTCCCATCCGAGGCATATACCTTACCACTCAATTCTTCATCATAAAGTAAGTCCTTTTGCAATTCATGAACATGTATATCATCCTTGAATTCAGTATGACCTATATTCTTCTTTCCAGGAATATCAAGTTGATGCAGAAGATCCAGCTCCTGCTGAGTAAATGTCTGGCCTGGTTCAATGTTGGCAGGGTGTTCCTCAGTATCAAGAAAAATTTCCTCCCCCTCAGATTCCTCTTGATGAGTTGTAATGATTTGTGTAGAAGTTAAAGTCTTGTCTGCTTCCAAAGTTGTTGTTTTATCAAACTTTTGCTTCTCAACCCAAATCTGTTTGGGTGCTTCCTCTTGTTGTATAACCGGATGATGTTTAGGGCACTTGTCATCAAAGTGATCTAAATGTAAGCACAAGGAACAGTAGGCAGGTCTGTTTTCATAGAAAACAGGCTGAGAAAAACCAGTAGGCCCACAGTTTACCCAAACTTTAGTAGGCATCTCTTTAGTTAAGTCCAGTTCCACACATATCCTTGCAACCGAAGGCCTAGCCAAAGTGGCTGTGGCCGAGTCAATGTGTAAAGGGGTACCAATTAAGCTAGCGATCCCAAATAACGCCCTTTTGTCATGAAGATGAATTGGTAACCCCTCAAAGGCAATCCAAACCGGAACCACAGGGGATTCCACGTTAGGTTTAAAGTCCGGAGACCACTTTGTCACCCTCATAATATTGCCTTGGATAGACCAAGTTTGTCGATTCCAGCATCTCAAGTAGTCTTCTTCCAAATCGAAGCGAATAAGTACATGTTTCTTCTCAAGATGCCCCAAATGAAAGGATCCTTTGAAGCCGATGACCTCAAAGGATTTCCTGATTAGCGATAGGCCAGGGCGGCCACGGAAAAAATAACCAACCAAGGATCTTTTATGGACTGCTGCGCGCCAATTGTTGAACTTCCGCATCTGAAAAAGATATGACAGGCAGTCCCTTGAAACGCGATCGAATAGGAGAGATTGCATCCTCCTTATTAGAGACGACCTCAGCAAAAGATTTTTTGGCCCAAACCCTTCCATCAGGCAGTGGCGGCGGTGGAGCCGCCGCTGCAGTACCGGCGGACATAAGAATAAGCAAATCGCCAGAGCTCAAACCCTAAAAACCAGTTTTTTTGATTGAATTATATATGATAAAATTTTATCTGATTATCAGTTTTATCTAATAAATACTTCTAAAGTTATGGTTTACATAAAATAAAATTTATCTCGAATATAAAATTTCTTAAAATAAAAATTTAATTTATAACATTTCTTAAAATAAAACAAAATAGATTGCTTTTTTCGAATATAAATTTTTTATTTCGGAGCACTCCAATCTTCTCCACTAACCTTTTTTGAATAATGTTGAGTTTAATAATGTTGAGTTTTGTATTTCTTATCTAGCTGAATCCGACAAACCTTTTTTTAATAATGCTGAGTTTTGTATTTCTGAATTCATTTATTTGTTTATTTGTATTTTTCAGTAATGTTAAGTTTATTTATTCGTATTTTTGAGTTTTATTGTTAAGTTTTAAGTAACTTATGGTCAATTTCACTACTCGTGTTCATGATATAGGCCGATTGCATAAAATTCGAATGATGGTGTCCTTACTAGGTCGAATCGGAGGTTTTATGATCCGGATCTAAAAAATGTGAATCACAAGTATGAATATTAAAATTCTATCTATATATTAAGTAAATCATTGTCAATTTTATAACTCATGTTCATGATATAGGCTAATTGCATTTCAGAAGATTGTATCTTCATTGAGTCGAATTGGAGTTTTTATGATCCGGGTCTAAAAAATGTGAATCACAGGTGTTAATATTAAACTTTCATCTATATGTTAAGTAACTTGTGGTCAATTTCACTACTCGTGTTCATGATATAGGCTGATTGCATAAAATTCGAATGATGGTGTCCTTACTAGGTCGAATTGGAGGTTTTATGATCCGGATCTAAAAAATGTGAGTCACAAGTATGAATATTAAAATTCCATCTATATATTAAGTAAATCATTGTCAATTTTACAACTCGTGTTCATGATATAGGCTAATTGCATATCAGAAGATTGTATCCTCATTGAGTCGAATTGGGGTTTTTATGATCCGAGTCTAAAAAATGTGAATCACAAGTGTTAATATTAAACTTTCATCTATATATTAAATAACTCGTGGTCAATTTCACTACACGTGTTCATGATATAGGCTGATTGCATAAAATTCGAATGATGGTGTTCTTACTAGGTCGAATTGGAAGTTTTGTAATTCGGGTCTAAAAATGTGAATCACAAGTATGAATATTAGCATTCAATGTATAAATATTTCTATGATTATTTATTTAGTATGACATAACAAAATTAGTACAAAGCTGTTATATTAAAAAAACAAAGATATAATTCAATTTCTAACCTCACTTTGAAGAACACACAAATTTGAAATAACAAGAACACTCAATTTGAAATCAGAGGTTTTGGATTGTTTTATCAAAATCTAATGGGTGAGAATAGGAAGGGAGAAACACAATAGTTGTGCTTCTTATGTGGCCAATCAGTAGCTTCACCCAAAAGATGCAAACGGATTAGCCTAATCCGATATTCAAAAGGGTAAAGCTTCTCAAAAACTGTTACAATTTTTTTAAAAAACTTTATTCAACTCACAATACCGCCAGGAATTAAAAAAAAAAACAAAAACATACCCTAGTCAGAAGTGGCATATCCGACTGTAGGAGGACATATTTTTTTAAAACTGTATTTTAAAAAACATTTAAAATAAAAAACTTTTACAATTAAAAAAAACTTTATTCAGAATTAACAATTCCGCCAGTAATTAAAAATAAATAAAAATAAACTTAGTTGAAAGTGGCATATCCGACCGTAGGAGAACCTATTTTTTTAAAACTTTGTTTAAGAAACATTTAAAATAAACAAACTTTTACAATTTAAAAAAAACTTTATTCTGAATTAACAATTATTAAATTTTATAGAATCCGTAATTTATAAAATCCATTTTAAAAGTTACTAAAACAAGTAATTAATAATTCTACAGAATCCGTAATTTATAAAACTCATTTTAAAATTTTAGTAATTTTAAAAGTTACTAAAATTAAAATCTAAAATCAGAAATCTACACAAGTGATAAACTTTGAGTTTGTGTTTGTTTATTTTCGCAGCTTTCCTCCAGTCGGAATTACAGAATCCGACTCCCGTATTTTAGTAACCTAATTGGAACTCCCACTTTTTGGCTTGTCAGACGCTAAACTCCCGTATTTTGGTAATTTCCTCGCTGGAGAAGCCTAGCAGATGGGCGAGATAACACATGGGCAATACTTGCTCTACTTTTGACTGGGTGAGTAGATATTGCAAAGAGGAGCAATCTATGGTGGAGGGGAATCCGTATGAGGAATGTGGGGAATGCATGGGCGTTTAAGGGATCCCTTCCGGATGAGGATATAATGTGTTGGTGCAATCGATCGGATAAACCTGCAAAAGAGCTTTAGAAAAATAATAGAGCTCGAATCGCGTAAACGTTGTTTTTAAGAAAGTACTTTCGATTAACGAAAACATTTCCACAAGATAAAATGAGCTCTTCGGCGTTAGCCGGTAACAGAACAATGAGAGTAGAAAATTATTAATCCAGCAGAGTAAAAAATAAAAGGGATGTGAGTGAGTTTTTGTTCATAGCTACTCCCTGAAAAATAAACAAGTAGTTGAATATATATATACACATGCAAGCAACGTACGTTGCTCAGGTGAAATATTAGCATTTAATTTAAACTTAACATTGGGATTGATTTTACTCCCACATACGTTAAGCCATTAAACGTTGTTTCATACTAAAGTTTAGAGAAATTACCCAAAATAGGACTAAAAATGTTTGTATATTCCAAAATAGGATTATCATGTTTTTATTCTCAAAATAGGACTAATTACTGTCATGTTTTGACAGTACCAGACTTTAAACATGGCAGTATTTTCCAAACTTGACATTAATTACTCCTATTTTGGGAATAAAAACATGGCAGTGCTATTTTGGAATTTTCAAACTTTTTTACTCCTCTTTCGGGAATTTTTCCTAAAGTTTAACGTTGAGCCATTATTACTTTGAAAGCTTACTGGCCAAGAGTTGAACATTTACTTTTTGATAAAATAAACATTTTGCATTCTTCTCAAAGTAAGTGGTTATTAATAAATGTTGATGGTATTGGTCCACCTCATTTATTTGTTGGTCAACCTCGTTTAATAGTCTGGTCTCCTATTTAATGATTCTGGCCCATTTGGGCTGTCTACCCGACCAAGCCCATATGCCCTAATTGTCTTCTACCCAGCCCGTGACTCTGTGGCCCTTTGATATACTTGTCTGGTTGCTTCTCGAACTTCCTATTTCACCCGTTCCTCCTTCTCTCTATCCGACGTGCTCTTCAGTGTGTTGCCCTAGTTCTAGAGTGAGAGAGTGTCGGTTTCACTGTTGGGTTGAGCTCCAGCTAACCTCCGATGACTCCTTGGGGATCCTTTGGTGGGCTTCACTCTGGTCTGGTAGTTTGGGGCTACTCTACGGTGGGTTTTCTCTAGGGCTTTGGTCTGGGGGTTTGGGCTCTATGTTTGAGTGTAGTTGACTGTTGCCCTTCATCTTCCTTATCTGTAACCCTGGTGGTGAATGGTGAGCAAGCCTTCGGGCTTTTAGTGATTGAGGTCTGAGCCGGTCCGATCCCCAACAGTGATATCAGAGCTTGGACGCTACCTCTCGTTGTCGCCAGAAATTCGCCGGAGATCTCCCAAACTGGTAACGCCTGGAGCATCATTGGTACTGGTAAGTCGGGTTGTCTTTGCTGGACACCCGCTCAGGTATAACGCTAAAACCCTAACCCTTGGGTTGCCGGAGTGCCACCGGCTTCTGTGCTGCATGAGGAGATCTGTAACCCTAGGTTATAGGTCTGTCGAGTAGAAACCGTAGATTGACCTTGCATGTACAGCTTCTGCTAATACAGAGCTGTAGAAACCCTAGGTGGTGTTTTGTGTGTGCATGAGTGGTTCAATCTATGTCGACTTGGCCACTGGTTATCTGTGAACTGTGATTGACTTATCAAATTGGTTATTTCTTTGTGTGTTGTGCCACCTCTCTGTGTTACTGCCTCTGAACTTCCTCTGTATTGTTGTATCTTGCACTTTTTACTGTTGTAATTGTTATTTTTCTGCTCAAGTCAGTCCGGTCTTTGTCTGTTTTTTGTTGAGTTCTGGTAATAGTGTGGCTTCTAACCCCTAGCTGGCTAAGGCACTTGAGGTTAGGGCTAAGTGATTCCCTGCCAGCCACTTCAGTGGCCCCGGAACTGCGTGGTCACTTAGTCCGCTGCCCAAACCACTAGGGTTAGCCTTTATATTACCTGTATCTCAGCAGATTAATGTGTTGACTGTTATCATGGCTTCAAACCAATATGGTATGATGCCTTTTAATGATAAGACTGATTTTGATATTTGGAAACAGAAAATAAAATGTGTGTTAATTCAACAGAAAGTGTATAGAGCTGTTACTGGACAATACTTAGAAACTGAGGACAAACCTAAACAAGTTGAAATGAATGAAACAGCCTGCTCAACCATATACTTAAACTTGTCTGATTATGTCCTTAGAAAGGTTGGAGTCATTGAGTCTGCTAAAGACTTCTAGGACAAACTTGAGTCTCTGTATACTGATACTTCCCTTCCTGGCAAATTGTTTTTGTTGGAAATTTTTTTTAGGTTCAGACTTGACCTAACAAAAGATATTGATGAAAACCTAGATGCTTTTAATAAGCTAATCCAAAACATTAAGCAGGTTAGGGATAAACATATAGATGACTACACTGCTATAGTTTTACTCGATGCTATACATGTTCCTATAATGATGTTAAGTCAGCCATTAAGTATAAGAGGGATGGCATAACCCTAGATATTGTTATTAATGGCCTGAGAAGTAAAGAACTGGACTTAAAACACTCTAGGAGTCATCATAGTGAATCTGGGGAAGCTTTGTTTATTAGAGGAAGGTCTAAAAGCAGATCTAGACACTCTAAAAAGGACAATCAGGATAAGAATAGTAGACAACCAGGTAAGAACAGGTTCAAGTCTAGGAAAAGAGACTGCTATAACTGTGCTAACCCAGGACATTTCATAAAAGATTGCACCCAACCTAAAAGAAATGACCAGGCTAATGCTGTGACCAGTAAAATTGTAGAGGAAGAAGTTTTTATGGTCTGTGATCAAGCTAATTCTGTTCTTAGCAGTCTGACTGAAACTGAGTGGTTAATAGACTATGGTTGTACCTACCATATGACCCCCTTTAGGAATCTGTTCTCCTCCTATAACTTGTGTGAAACTGGTTTTGTTTCCCTAGCTGATAGTAAAAGGTGTAAGTTCCTTGGTATTGGTGACATATGTCTAAAATTTGAAAATGAAACTGTTTTTCAAATAAAAAATGTTAGGCATGTACCTGATTTCAGGCATAACCTACTTTCAGTTTCTGCTTTTGAAGAAAGTGGTCTTGAGGGAAAATAGGGGAATGTGTGTATGAAAATCCTGAAAAACTCTGGTTTTGTTTAAATCTTTAAAACAAAATAACTTGTATGTTGTTCATGCTAAACCATTTTCTGAAAATGCTAATTCTATTCTCACTGACAAGTCTGTGCTTTGGCACCAAAGGCTTGGTCACATGAGTAATAAAGGGTTGAACATTTTACAAAAATATGGGTGTTTTGGTAATGACTTGGTGTCACCTATACCATTCTGTGAAGGGTGTGTCTTAGGTAAACATCATAGGGTTCAGTTCCTTACCTCTAGCTATCCTAGTGAGCCTAAGTCCAAAGCTGTCCTTGACTACATACATGTTGATGTGTGGGGTCCCTCCAGTTTCCCTACCAATGGGGGTAGGAGGTACTTTCTGTCCATAATTGATGACTTTTCTAGGAAAGTCTGGGTCTGTTTGTTAGAACATAAATCTGATGTGTATGTTAGGTTTAAAGAATGGAAAATTATGGTCGAAAATTAAAGTGGATGTAAGGTTAAAACCCTTAGAACTGACAATGGACTAGAATTCTGCAATAAGGATATGGATAGGCTGTGTACTGAGTGTGGGATTAGGAGACACAAAATTGTGCCCTATACTCCCCAACAAAATGGTTTGGCTGAGAGAATGAATAGGACCCTCCTAGAAAAGGTTAGGAGTATGTTAGCCATTTCTGGTCTCCCTAAGAAGTTTTGGGGAGAAGCTGTTAACACTGCCACTTACTTGATCAATAGGTCTCCTTCTGTACCCTTAGAGGGTAAATGCCCTGAGTCTGTCTTCTCTAAGAAACCCCTTGACCTGTCAAATTTAAAAGTGTTTGGGTGTGCTGCCTATGTACACCAACAGACAGACAAACTGGATCCTAGGTCCAAACAGTGTGTTTTCTTAGGTTACCCTGAAGGGGTAAAAGGGTATAGAATCTGGGATAGAAGTAGAGTGGTTTTAAGGTCATAATAAGTAGAAATGTGGTGTTCAATGAAGTTGATTTTCCTTGCTTATTGAACAATGTGACTGACCCAACACTGAGTTCTGATGGCACCACTCCAAGTGAGGTGGAGCCTATCCAGACCACTACTCCCCCTCTGATTAGTGAGTTTGTTACTCCTGACTTGACCAACACTATGCATGACACCCACTCCACCTCCAGTGAAGCGGAGCATCAAAGTGGATCTAATGATAATGATGAAAGTGTGCATGATGTGTTTGCTGGTAATGACTCTACTGATGATAATGACCATTTTGACACTGTTACTGATAGTCAGGGTCTCAAAGACTATCAGTTTGCTAGAGATAGGACTAGAAAAAACATAAAGAAGATTTCTGATAGCAAGACTGACTATGCTTTTCACCTATATGATACTTCTCTATTTGCATTCTCTGTTTTTGAAACTCTTGAGTTGAATGAGCCTAAAACCTACCAGGAAGCAATAGCCTCTAGAGAATCTAAAAATTGGCTAAGTGATATGCAAAGTGAAATAGATTTCTTAAGTTGAATAAAACTTGGACCCTAGTTCCTAGGACTCCTAATTGTTCTGTTGTTGAGTGCAAATGGCTTTTCAAAGTTAAAGAAGAACCTAATAACATTAGGTTTAAAGCTAGGTTAGTGGTTAAAGGTTTCACTCAAAAGGAAGGGGTTGACTATGCTGAAATTTTTACTCCAGTAGTAAAATTTACCACAATTAGGATGATGTTGGCACTTGTTGCCCATAACAACTGGGAGATGAAGCAGATGGATGTTACCACTGCTTTCTTGCATAGTGACCTAGACATACAGATATACATGACCCAACCTGAGGGTTTCATAGACCCTAAGAACCCTAGTCATGTCTGTTTACTTAAAAAGGCCCTCTATGGCCTAAAACAGTCTCCCAGACAATGCGATATAAAGTCTGACCAGTGTATGTATACCCTGAGTTTCAAAAGGTCTGATTCTGATCCTTTCTTGTATTTTAAGAATACTGCTTTTGTACCTGTTTTCTTGTTGATCTATGTTGATGACATGCTTATCATTAGCCTCTCTGTGAATGTTATTAAGACTGTTCAAAAGTGCCTCTGTGAAAACTTTGCTATGAAGGACCTTGGAGATGCTAAGAGAATCCTAGGGATCAATATAATTAGGGATAGGAGTAGATGTACCCTTACCCTAAACCAAACCTCCTATCTAGATAAGCTTCTGAAAAAGTTTAATCTTGACTCTGCCCAGCCTGTAAATGTTCCTTTAGCACCCCATTTTTGTGCTAAGCAAGGACCAGTCCCCAAGGACTGCTCCTGAGATAGATAGGATGAAGTCTGTACCCTATTCCAATGCTATAGGGTCAGTCATGTATCTCATGGTAAGCACAAGACCTGATATAACTTATGTTGTTAGTTGCTTAAGTAGATATATGGCAAACCCTGGTATGTCTCACTGGACTGCTCTTAAATAGCTCCTTAGATACCTTAAGGGTACATCTTCTCATGGTCTTGTGTTTTCTAATACTGAAACTGGAATCTTGCTTACTGGCTATGTTGACTCCAATTATGCAAATGATAGGGACAATAGAAAGTCTACTACTTCCTACATTTTTACTCTTTGTGGTTCCTGCATAAGTTAGAAATCCCAACTACAACCTATTGTTGCACTGTCCACTACTGAATCTGAATACGTGGCACCCACTGAAGCCTTTAAAGAGGCCATTTCGATGAAACACATACTAACTGAAATTGGTTTTATTAAGCAGGTTGTGACAGTTTACTATAATAGCCAGTCTGCTATCCAATTGTGCAAAAATCCTGTATTTCATGATAGGACAAAGCACATTGATGTAAGGTTTCATTTTATCAGGAACATTGTTGATGCAGGATGGATAAAGCTATCCAAGATAACCTTTAAATTTAACCCTGCTGATATGGGGACTAAATGTCTCACTTTTGAAAAATTGTTGTCTTGTAAACGTATTCTTAATTTAGATTGTGGCTAGATAAGAACATAAAAAAACAAGAAAAACCGGCGATGCTCCTTTTCACGTTGTGCTCTACACCACCAGGCGGACCAATAAGGTGGAGATTGTTGATGGTATTGGTCCACATCATTTATTTGTTGGTCCACTTCATTTAATAGTCTGGTCTCCTATTTAATTATTCTGGCCCATTTGGGCTGTCTACCCGACCAAACCCATATGCCCTAATTGTCTTCTACCCAGCCCGTGACCCTGTGGCTCTTTGATATACTTGTCTAGTTGCTTCTCGAACTTCCTATATCACCCGCTCCTCCTTCTCTCTATCTGACGTGCTCTTCAGTTTGTTGCCTAGTTCTAGAGTGAGAGAGTGTCGGTTTCACTGTTGGGTTGAGCTTCAGCTAACCTCCGGTGACTCCTTGGGGATCCTTTGGTGGGCTTCACTCTCGTCTAGTAATTTGGGGCTACTCTCCGGTGGGTTTTCTCTGGGGCTTTGGTCTGTGGGTTTGGGCTCTATATTTGAGTGTAGTTGACTGTTGCCCTTCATCTTCCTTATCTGTAACCCTGGTGGTGAATGCTGAGCAAGCCTTCGGGCTTTTGGTGATTGAGGTCTGAGCCGGTCCGATCCCTAACAATAAAGATAATTCCAGCAACTCACAAACCTTTAAAAATTGACGTGTAATATTTTGTTTGTAAAATCTGATTAAATTAACAAGTCATCAAAGTAATCAAAACAAGTAAAAAATTTCATTTGAAAAACTATCAATTTTTCCAACAGAATGATCTTCTTCGCCAAGTCTCATGCAACTGAATATATATACAATGACGATCATGAGAAGCGGGTGTTGGAAGCTAGGTTAATAGAGCTAGAGTCGAAAAATGGCCCCCACCTCCACTGGGACACGTGAAATTGAATCGTGATGAGTCTTGAAGGGGGCCTGAATGGGATGTTGGCGGGTGGCATTATACGAAACCATAGAGGTGAACGGATTATCGGTTTCACTTCAAACATTGGCTAAACAAAATGCTTTAATGCAGAAATATGGGGACTAAGGCTTGGCCTCTTCATGGGAAGAGAATTTGGATATCATCGAGTGATTGTGGAATCATCGGTTATGCAAATTTGGACGCGATTTTCACTATGAGTCATTCGGAAATAGTCTCTCTGTGCTTTAGTACAGGGGTAAGGCTGCGTACATCCGACCCCCTTACCCCACCGTAGGTAGGAGCCTTTGCGGCACTGGGTTAATGATGATGATGATGATCAGGTCATTGTGGAGGTTGACTAAAAGAACATAGGACCGTAGAACCCGGAGGACTAATCGATGACAGGGATGGAACTGTCGGGGGGCGGTGCCCCTGCCTCAGCCGCCGAGCTAGAGTTCATATAGGGGGGTATGGGGGCGCCTGTGCATCTGCTTTGAAGTTCCGGCGAGGAAGTTTGCCGGGGAAGTTGGCCGTTCGTCTGCTGCAGTGTTGAAGAAGCTAGGAGGGAACCTTTTTTTTTCATTTAACAAAACGATGTCGTTTTGGTTTTGGGTTGGGAAAAAAAAGGCCAAGCAAGCTTGGCCCAGCCCAGCCGGATGCAGCCCAAGTTAATTTTTTTCCTAATCCAATTACCTAGGCGCGGCAATCGGCATCCCAGCGAGTCCATGTGTAACACCCCCAAATTTCCCACCCAAAAATACATTTAAATAATGATTTATTGAAAAGTATTACTAACTTTATTTGAAAACATCAGAAAATGTGCAGCGGAAAATTTAAAGGGAAATAGGGGTGCTACCGCCTCACTCAGTTCTCTCTTAACTGAGTGCACAGGCTAAAACAACTTAAACTTCAAAATCAAAAGCTCACTGATTAAAGTTATTGAAAAAGAAATTTACAGTGATTTACTAATAATGTTTTCTAGCGAAAGCTCTCTCCCGAAATCAACTTCAACATCGATCAACTCAACACATGTACAAAAATCATGTACAGAAAGAAAAATAAAAGAAACAAACATTAGCAATAATGCTAAGTAAGTCCCACCTAACCTTTTAAAATAATAATAATATATATATATATATATATATATATATAAATTCGTACAACCGTCAGTATAAAAATATTTTCAAAACACTTTACAAATCATAAGTAAACGATATCTATACAAAATCCCAATCACAAACTCATGAACCATAATAATTCCAAAATACATGAAACACCAAAATTTCTCCTCTATTGAATTTCTCCAAAAAAAATCACTTTGTTACTAACTTCCTAGTAATTTAGAAGGGCGGTGCTCAACACTTTGGTTGAGCCCGGTGGTCCGTTGTTATGTACGGCCACCCCGGGACTATCGCTGGTACCACAACTGCTCAATGGAAACGGAAACAACTACTTTAAGTGTGCACACCCCCTAAAGGTATTCCAAGCCCTCCGGGTTAGTAAGTCGATCCGGGTAGCCGGGATGTTTTCTACCAACTACCCCACCTCAAAACCTGAATGATTAGGAGCTACTACTACCACTACTACTCAAAAGCCGGGATGTTTTCTACCGACTGTCAATTCACCTCAAACCAAAACCACCAAAAATTTAGTAGTAGTAGACCTAACCATCCTCCACATTTTAAGGGACGTGGAAAACCAACATCACGGATTTCTCCCGTGATGCTCACCTTTCATGAAAATATTTATTTTTCTCAAAATCAATCGAAGTTTATACTTCAAAAATTCCCTTTTCATCAAACTCCCACAAAGATAACAAATTACAAAATATCCCAAAATCGTATACAATAACTCATATCAACAAAACAATATAGCAACTAATATCTCAAATACAACCCCTTTCATATAATAATATTCACTCAAATTCAACACACATAAATTCAATTCTCAAATATGCACACAAAAATATTTAAAAGAAATCACGAAGAAAAAGAACTAATTTCGGTTGACGTGAAACTTACCTCAAATCGCGATAAATCTTAACCGGAAGCTTCTAACTCGATCTTCACCGAATCACCTTTTAGAATATTGAAATTCTAAAATTAATACTTATTCTACTAAGCTAATTATTATTCAATTTATGATTTAGATTTTTATGATGATTATTCAACCCGCTTCAAAATAATTAATTAGCCCAATTACCCAACGTTATTCCTTATTTTCGGCCAGTCCAAAACATATGGTCCAGTAGCTTAACACAATCAGCCCAAATCTTATACAATGAGGCCCAGTACAATTTAAATCAATACGTAGTACTTCGCAAAACAGAAGGAACAACCATACATACTTTTCATCTTCTTCGTTGAAGCTAGCGAAAGAGAGCACAGTTCAGAAGCAACTCCAGTAACCCATGCACTTGGCGACAGGTGGATGCGGTCGACGGAGGTGGTTTGCAGCAGTACTCTTCTTTCAGCGAGCATCTACAGTGGCAGAAAAAAAGCTCGAACGCGTTTCAACAGCTTCTCCCATTGCCGACGAGCAGTAGCGGTGTTGCAGGTTGGGAGCGTTCACCCACCTCTCCATGGCTTTTTGCAGCAGCGGCATTCTTCGGCGATGGACTCTGGTTCCGTCATCACTCAGAAGGCATCCTGGCGGCGCAACAGTACGCAGTCGCAGTCCGGCAACTCCTCCTCCGTCAGTTCCGGTGCGGCAGCAAGTTTCTTCTCCGATGAGTTCCTTTTCAGCCCGTCTTCTTCCATCGCAGTTCTACCGTTGTACTCCGACGTCAAGACAGCCCATTACCGGCGGGTTTCATCTTAGGCAACACAGCGATCATCACCCTTTTTCTTTCTCGCCCGGACTCTCTTTTTCCCTCTCGATAGAGATAGCAATAACATAGATCAAGTATGCTAGCTTTTAGTCTTTGTTTTGTTTTTTTGCTTTTTCGTAGGTTGCAGCGGCGTGATGATCGATGGGTATATATATATATATACACACCCGATTGGAAGGTTCTAGCATTAGGGTTTCAGTTTCATTCGTCGACGATGATTCTTGTAGCCCAGCCCAAGGGCAGCGTAATTCTCGTATAGTTATTGCTGCATATGACTATGTATTTGAATATGCGTATTTGCAGCCCGCATGTGACTTCTCGTTTTCAGCCAGTTATTGCCTCTTCGTGGGTAATAATTATTTGGTATTAGCTTTTGGTCCATTTCAGCTTTTACTCATGCTAATGAATGGCCGTTGCAGTACGTTTCATTACTATGTATGGAATGTACATGTATGCATGCCATATTGCCTTGCCTAACATGTTATGTATGTATCATGGTGTCTAGCCTTATTATAACATGTGTTACGTATGTGTATGTACTAATTTACTTAAGTAAGTTACATGGGAGTATGCATGTGACTTATTTCATCTGTACTCCGTATGAAGCTATATATTTAAGTTTTTATTATATATAATCAGTTCATTTTTATGAGATAATTTCACATGTTTGATTATTTATTTCTATTAGATAAATTATATCTAGTTTATTTTACATGATAAATTATATCTGATTTATTTTTATTTTTACTTATTCTATTATTAAAAAATAAGTTGGGGTGTCACACCAGGTGTCCAGCGACCAGCGAGCAGCAATCCATCGTCTGAAGGCACTCAACCGTCACTCAAGCAGCCAAGCAAGGTAGCAGGCAAGCCGCCACCGCCCAGGCGCCCATCGTCAATCCGTCAGCGTCAGTTCTCCATCGACCGTCGGCCCCACCGTCACAGGCGACGGCGATGACACTCCACCCGGCACCCGCCGTCCAGCCGCCGCAGTTCCGCCCTAGCTCTGAGCTGCCGCAGTTCCATCCTGAGCCGCCGGTTGTCGATTTGGTATGTTCCAACTTCCTGTTTTTTCTCTTTTAAATTAAATAAAATTTGGTATTTCACTATTAATATTTTTTTAAATTCATAGTTATGATTTCAAATATATGTAGTGTATTGTAATTTTTTGTGTTAATGTATTGTTTTTTTAATGAAGACATGAAGTATTTATGATAGATTAATAGTTCGACTTTAAATAAATATTTGTTTTTTCGATATTTGTCATTAGAGGATGTCAATTAAGAAATATTTTCCCCGGAAAAAACACCAATAAGTGTCGATGATAGTTCTTCAAATGTTTGTGTACGAGCCACACCTCTAGACACGGATGATAGGATTGGTAGCGAGAGCGAGAGTTGGATTAGACAATCTATTATTGATGGAAACAGGGGCGGACCCACCCTAGGGTTAGGGGGTGCCCGTGCCCCTGCGGTGATTATATATATATATATATATATATATATATATATATATATATATTGGAAAATTCTCAGGTCCAGCACCTCCCGGTCCGAACGCCGCCCGAACACCGCCGTTTGGGGCGGTTTCAGGTTGAATTTTTTGATGAAATTTTTTGAGCATGTTCCTCATCAAGTCTAGTTTATCCATACCAAATTTCAGGTCAAAATTCGACCGGGAAGGCAATCAAATAATTCGTTGAAGTTAACTGCGTTTTTCTATGTATAATTTGGCGCAGTTAACTTCAACGAATTATTTGACTGCCTTCCCTATCGAATTTTGAGCTGAAGTTTGGTATGGATAAACTAGACTTAATGAGGAACATGCTCAAAAATTTTCATCAAAATATTCCGCCGGGAACCTCCCCAAACGCCGGTGTTCGGACGGCGTTCGGACAGAAAAGTGCTGGATAGAAAAGTTATGCCGATTGAGACTTATGATGTTAATATTAGAGATGAGTTGAAGAGACGTTATTTGAGAAAAGGTCCTTGCCAACCGCGTGACTTTAAATTTCCACAAAGTGATTTTAATGGGTGCAACAGATCATTCCAAAAACAGTGGTTTTATTTAAATTTTATAGTTTTGTTTATTGCTATACTCGTGATGCATATGATTTTTTTCTAGACTAGTATATCATTTCTTTGTTATTGTGCCCCTGCGAGTCACGAGTCCTGGTTCCGCCACTGGATGGAAATGCGGTGACGAATAATGATTGGAGAGAAAAAAGACCTGGATGTCTCTCTGCTTAATTTTTTTTCTAGTTCCGCCGGTTTCTGATGATGATGATCAGGTCACTGACTGAACAACTATTGGGGTCCTTATTAGGGATTGCAGGAGACTATTTGACGAGGAAAGATTTATCTGCCTCCAACACACATTACGTGAAGGGAATAAATTAAATGTGCAGATAGGCTGGCCAGTGCAACCTATTAATCCAACAAGGGACTTATGATTCTCAACACACATTTTTTTTGCCCTTCATTAATATGTATCAAAAAAATATTTTAAACGATAAAATTTTGACCATCCAGTATCCAGTATTGTTTAAAGAAGTGAAATTAAGTATTTCCTATGTCCCATAAAAAATCTCAATTTGACTTGAATCCGTGTTTTAGAAAGTGAGAATACAGTGTAAATGTGTGGTTGTGAGTAAAAAAAAGTAAATAGTGAATGTGAACCACACAAAATTTTCTAAAAAGAGAAATTGAAAGAATATTTTGTGACATTCCAAAATGGTAAATGCGAATAATTTTATGAAATCAAGGGAGTAAGTTTTTGGAATACATTAATAAACTTTATTTAGTTATCTAAATTGACATATATATTATTTGCATTTAGGATTTCTAACTTACTAAATGACTTTTTTGTTTTCTAATGTTTTGTAACACTACACAAATAGATGTATAACTATTCCAGTAACTCGTCAATTAATCAAATCTAATTAATCCTTCTAAAAAATTATTTAATTGATGAAAATAAATAATCACATAATAAACTAATTATATTATAATAAGTTTAATAACATCATTAATATTTATATAAAAATTAAAAATTAATGTATGGCTTTAAGCAAGTAAACAATAGAATGAATACATAGGATTAAATAACTAAACTAAGAAACAAATATGGCAAAACTGAGAGTCCAACATTTAATTGATTTATTAATTCTAGCATATAGAGTTGGAGTAATTTAAAAAAAACAAGAGAATTGAAAAGATACTTTTATGAGCTTTTTAATAACTATTAGCTTTGAGTGATTGAAAAGATTTAAAAGAAAAGGGATGTAGCTGTTTGATAAAAAGTTGACTGTTTGATTTAGTTCTGTTTGGTATAACAAGCTGTTGTGACTAAATAATGTTAAAAGCTACTGACTTTCTACCAGATGTTACTCACCGTAACATCTCAAAAAAGATCTTTTATTTTGTAAAAAACTTTTAAAAATTGTCGTACCAAACATAAAACTATAATCTTTTGAAGACTTTTTAAATAATATAAAAGCTAGAAAATAGAGGCTTATGTCTCCTAGTATGCACTTTGGAGTTGCCACTCAGCCACTATCTTGGCCGGTTGCTTATTTGCTCGCTAAGAATCTTGTGACTCCAACTCCAAGTCTGTTTTTGCATTCATGGGAGGAGGTTCTTGAGTTATAGGCGGGAATCCATTATTTTATTACGGCAAATAGTTGAGCTTCTAAAATTTGGAAGCTTGTTAAAGAACAATTTGAACCAGCACCGGGTAGTCAGGCTCAGCAGTGGGCGGACAAAGTAGAGTCTGCTTTGAAGGTTACACAGTTTGCCATGGAGTAGATGATCTATGCATGTCCGAGCTTGGCTGCGACCAAGGATATGAAAGCTCTGTCCAAGCTTAACTTAAAGTAAGACCGTCCTGAGGCATCATCCCGAGATGCAAGGTGTGAGGTAGTTGAAGTGTTCAAGGACTCTATAGAGTTTTTAGAGCTTGTCACTCCTAGGATCGAGATCCGGTCGGAGCATATATGATCTTAGTTGCGGACCTAGGAGGATTGCAATCATCACGAGGAGGAGATCCTACTCTCTTTTAGATTTTATCGGCATGGTATGCAGACTACACTGTATGACATGTTGACGTATCATACTCCAGGTTTTCACCCTGAGAAGCTTGGTTTGCCCAAGATGATATCTGACCTCGATGAGGCGCAGAAGGTGGGCAATGATGATGACCTCACGACTTGGTCTCCTAGACACTTCCCGGAGGTTCCTGGTGATCTAGATGGAGTCACTCACGAGCCTGATTTGGGACTATTTTCCAAGTTGTCACTGAAAAGATGGTCGTGATCTTGGAACTATTCTTCATGATTGATTTATTGCTTGAGCTTGTATGCGTGCATCGTTCATTCTTTCCATTTACTTAGTTGTTTTTCATTCAAGAATACTTGGAGAACTAATCGGGGATCTGGCTCCCCACCTAGGCCGTGAGGGGCGGAAGGTTGGCAGGGCCGCCTTGACTGCGCCTTGCTTGGTAAGGCGTGGCTGACCCGCACACTATCGATCTGGGACCCATGAGTGTGCAAGCTGTTCGGCCATCGGTCAGACAACGGATGTACGAGAGGGGTTCGGGGCTCGACCTCTCACATACCTTCGACCCGGAGGCCGGTCTTACACCTTGACTTGTACAGCTAGTTTCATACTTAGGAAATATTTTGGCTATTCCCTTTCTGAAAGTCGAACTGAAGTCGGCCAAACATAAGGGCAAGGCCCTGTATGATCAGACCAGAACGGACCCGCACCGTTGATCCTGTCAAGCGCGTATGCGGGCTGCTAAGCCTAACAATGTAAGACAACAGATGTACGAAAGGGGCTTGTAGCACAACCTTCCGCATACCTTCGGTCCGGAGACCGGTCATATAGTTGTCGCATCGTTGATTGGATCGAACGTGCATGCGAGCTGTTTAGACAGCAACGTCAGACAACGAATAAACGAGAGGGGCTTGGGGCACGACCTCTCGCATACCTTTTCGATCCGGAGTCCGGTTTTACGGTTGCCTTGACCGAACAGCTAATCCTAGACTTAGAAAATATTTTAATCATTTCCTTGCTCGAGGATCAAGCCGTGGTCGTCTAAACACCGAGAGCGGGGCATCATAGTATTTTTTTCTTTTTTTTTTAATTTTTCTTTTCTTTTCTTTTTCTTTTTTTTTGCCCCCGCCCGTTCATTTCCAAGTGAGGTCGGACCTCATTAAATTCCAGACTAAAAAACGAAATATTTTTTTTAAGTAATGAAAGAATTTGACAACTTGAGGAGTTGCTCCGAGTTCACACTTGATTTACAATTTGTGATGATCCGCTCATAGAATGTGAGAGAGTTGATCCGCGCTCCGCACTTAATCTACCAGCTCGTGATGCTCCGTTCTTAGGATTTGACAATTTGCCCTGCGCTCCACACTTGATCTACAAGCGTGTTGTGGCCCACTCATAGAATTTGGCAAAGTGCCTTGCACTCCGCTTGATCTACAAACTTGCAGTGCCCCGCTCATATAATTTGATAAGGTGTCTTGCGCTACACATTTGATCTACAAGCTTGTGATGCTCCGCTCATAGGACTTGATAGGGTGTCCTGCACTCCGCACTTGATCTACAAACTTGAAGCGCTCCACTCATAGAATTTGACAAAGTGTCCTTCATTGATCTTGATCTGTTGCTCGGTCTCTAGAGGTCAACCTGGATTTATTCGACTTCATAGGTGGGTTCATCACGAAGCTGATCCTCCTCATACTTCGTAACTTTGTTGTTGATGGCATGGACCCTGAAGTCCACCCGCTCGAGTTGCTTGAACGCCTTCACGTAATGGCTTCATGTAATGGCTTCGCGTTGCAAGGTTTTATTTCAACAGTGCCTCCGGGTCATCGAGTCACAGCTTTGTGTTGTATGGTCTGTGCCACTTGGAAACGGTGCTTCTATGCTACTGTGAATTTCTGCGTCATAGGACGTCTTCGTATCATCCCGGGAATGTCTCCATATCCACAAGAATAATGTGACTTGAATGCTTATGCACCTTTTCCTATGTCGTCAACCTCTAGAACCCTTGAGCCAAAGCTCCTGGAATGCGGTGGCTTCCTGAGACGTTTTCACCCTATCATGAAGCTGTGTCAGCTTCGTGCGCAGATCACGGTAGGGCTCACCTCTAAGACGATCACAGACGAATTGCACAATACGACCGTGATCCAATGTACTCCTCGAATCTCCAAGATCCGACGATTGATTTTAGAGATCTCCTATCAGCATCATCACTTGGCTCCTTACGTGATGGTCATTGTGCTGTCCATATTGCTCGGTGTGAATGAAACCTTCCTACCGGTGTTCTCGGCTTCCGGGTCATCACGCTGCCCTTTGTCCTCCTTCTTTCCTTCTTTCCTTCTTCTTCATCCTTCTTCCTCTGCTCGGCGTCTTCTGCCTCATCCTGGCGGTCTGCACGCCCTTGTGGAATGGCTTCGCGTTGCAAGATTTATAACTCCGTAGCAATGGTACTTAGACCTTCATGATCAACTCGGCATTGCAAGGTTTGTACCCCTTTAGCAACGATGCTTCCAGGACTTCGAGTAGCAGCTTCGCATTACAAGGTCTGTACCCCTTTAGCAACAGTGTTTCATTCCTTCCCGGGACGAGTGTTGCCGGGAGGGCCTCCTTCCTGGCTGCCACTGCGTTGCAAGGTTTGTACCCCTTTAGCAACGATGCTTCCATGCCTTCGAGTAACAGCTCTACGTTGCAAGGTCTGTACCTCTTTATCAACGGTGCTTCCAGTACTTTGAGTAACAGCTCCGCGTTGCAAGGTCTGTACCCCTTTAGCAACGGTGCTTCCTTCCTTCCCAGGCAGAGTGTTACCGGGAGGGCCTTCTTCCTGGCTACCACTGCGTTGCAAGGTTTGTGCCCCTTTAGCAATGATGCTTCCATGCCTTCGAGTAACAGCTCTGTGTTGCAAGGTCTGTACCCCTTTATCAACGGTGCTTCCAGGACTTTGTGTAACAGCTCCGCGTTGCAAGGTCTGTACCTCTTTAGCAACGGTGCTTCCTTCCCGGGACGAGTGTTGCCAAGAGGGAGTCCTTCATGGCTGCCGCTACGTTGCAAGGTCTGTACCCCTTTAACAACGGTGCTTCCATGCCTTTGAGTAATAGCTCTACGTTGCAAAGTCTGTGCCCCTTTGTCAACAACGCTTCATCATGGTACCAGTGTTTGGTTCTGGGACGTGGAGGTCGGCCACATATGGCTCTCCCCCGATGACCTTTCTCCTCAGCTCGTGTAGCCTTAGACTTAGATCTTTCACCGCATCAGGGGCCAGTTCTGCTCGTGCGCACTGAACTTGCGCAGAAGACTTTGCAACCCTCTCGCATATGTGAGGTCGAGACTTAGCATGACATCCGTCCGGGAAGGCTGCCCGCCTGCCCGGTCGATGGGAGTGATAAGACGATTCATCCTTCCTTGCTACCATGGCTACCTAACTTGTCGGGACACATACTCTCTTCGAGATCCATTTATGTTGGTACATGTTTGCTGATACGTCTCCTGGGGTGTCAGCTGTCTACCCGGTTGACGGGAGTGATGAGATGAATAGTTCCCTCCTTCCTGGAACGAGTGTTCCCAGGAAGGCCTCCTTCATGGCTAACTTACCGGGACACGTACTCTATTCGGGATCCGACCGTGCTGGTACGTATGTGGTGGTCCGTGCTGGTATGTCTGTGCCGGTACGTCCCTTCAGGGCCCATCTTTGTTGGTACGTCTGTGCTGATAATCTCCCGGGGTAGCAAGCCCTCCTACCTGGTCGAAGAGGGTGATGAGATGACTCATTCCCTCCTGCCCGACATGAGTTTTGCCGGGAGGGCCTCCTTCTTGGCTACTCAACTTGCCGGGACACGTACTCCCTTCGAGATCCATCATGCCCTGAGTGTAAGAGCATGGTGTATGGCACCGAGCATACAAGCATCTGGGGTGATAGCTCCTAGTGTGCTCGACCTCGTGACTGTGCTCCGGAACCACGACCAGTTGGCACACACAATGAATCTACAATTTCCGAAAATTCTGTAGAAATCTCAAATTTATATTTTTATTGTTTAAGGGTTGTCCTTTATTGAGCGGGTGAGGTCCATGCCATCTTTGGATGAGGCTTCGAATTGAGGAGAAGTCTACTGTTCGTGAGGGAGATGCTCGACCGCCACTGTCGCTCAAGAGAACTCCAGCCATGGACATCGCCGGACGAAGTTGGAGGTGGAGCTCCTACCGCCGCGTCACTGTATTGTGGCGGCTGAATATTTGTAGCTTAGGTCGGGCGATGGGAGTTCGTGCAGTCCCTTGTCTGTGCGGCCAGCAGAGAGAGTTGTGCTGCGACGCTATGGCAGCGATTGATGCGGTGGCGGAGCGACGTGGGGTGAAGCGGCGCCATCTCGGTGGAGGTGGCAGAGCTCATACTTAGAGTCTCACTTCACCGCTGGGGTGCTCTCTAGTCCATCAGTCTTCCATGGGCAGTCATCCCCTCCACCTGGCTTTGCTGCTCTGGATCTACAAGCTGGGAAGAGAGAATCGTGTTGGAATCCTTGACCACAGGTCGGAGGTTGGAAGTTGTTGCCTGTTGCGTGGGATGGTTGGTGAGAAGGAGACCCTCGACCGTCACTGTCGTTCGAGCTGCCTCCATCCATGGTCGTCGCCGTACATAGTTGAAGGTGAAGCCCTCGCCGCCGTGTTGCTGCCCTGGAGCGGATGGATCCCTGTCGTTGAGGTCGGTCGAAAAGAGCTTGTGCAGTCCTAGGTTCGTACGGACAAAGGAGATACAGAGCGATGGCAAGGCTCCGTCTGTGTCACGTGTAAGGCCCACTCGTCAATCCCAGGAACCTCAAGCGGCCATTAATGGCAGAAATTGGACGGGAGGGCAGAACTTCCGGTAGTAGGTGAGGCAAGGTCTGTGTCCGCCGTTTCTCAGTTCTCCCAGTCGTTCGTCGCTCGGGTTCTCCTTGGTTCGGCCTTGGTGGCTGCATATCCTTGGGACCTAATCAAGAAAATTTCATATCTGATTTTTGCTCGAATTTCTACCGGTTCCTACCGAAAAATGAGAGATGACTCTCAATGAAAGCACCAATGTTGGTAGAAAATATCCTGGGTAGAGAAACTAGCAGCATTTCAGTATAGTAAAATATCGTAGAGAATACATGGAGGGTTGATGGCTTATTGATAGGCATCCATCATAAGTCCAAAGTCTAATCTACGTGGGCTTGGCCCAAATTAATAATACATGTCACGCCTCGGACCTAGCCGGACACGTCAACAACCCGCCGTACAGTACGAATAGTCAACCGCAGTCCAACTCATCCATACTATACAAAGCGTCGTGAATATCATTCACGCATAGTACGTCCATAAACAAACATAATGTAAAACATTCATTTAAAATAGCGGAAGCATTAATACAATTGTTCAAGCCACACTTGGCATAACTAGGCATACAAGCCCCCAAAGTAATTATTCAAAAGATAATATCCATGAGCATTGTTATAATTATTTTGAAAACAGGAAACAGAAGAAGCACGAACCACGTCCTCTCCCTTGAATATCCCCGAAGCAACGGGCGCCGGTAGCAACCTTCAAGTTCTACCTGAAACTGTGAGGTGGCCTCCCCCGTGAAGGGGAGGTCAGTACCTGGAAATATTTGACAAGTACAATAGCAACTATACTAAGTATAATCAACGTTTTAATTTCCAAGACCCTCAAAATAGGGTGATATCATAATATAAATAACAATTCATATTTCCCACTCATTATCTTTATAATAAGTGAATTTATTTATTTGTCGGCACACGGCCCTTCTTATATGTTCCTTTTCATTTATCATTTGCACAACCCAACCCTTGGGTCTTATTATTTCTACGGGACTTGCTACCGCTGTCCGAGACCTCATGAGGCTCCCGGTTCGGACTCCAACATCCCGCCCCTGGACTCGTACCCATCATCCCGTAGGAAGGTAAGGCCCTTCGGGGTTCTATCTTATGTGTTACCGCTACCGGAACCTAGTTAGGTCTCCGATTCGGATTCCACCCTAACCCGTGATCACGATGCAAGTCCATGCTATCCAACCCCGCTCTCTAGAGTCGGGAAGGGCCATGGTTCTTACTATTTCCATAATTCGACCGGCTATCCACAAGGACTACCGAACACACCCGTAGGCCAATCCTACACTTAGGATCAATTTAATATTTGCATTATCTTGGGTATCCCTTAAGGCCTACCCCTAGTATAACTTAAAGTTCATACTTTCCTACCTTAAAGCATCCATTAAGACTACTTAAGGCATAACATTTCACAATCCAACCTTAGGATCAATCTTAACAACATTTCATTTTAATGTCCAACTAGTATCTTAATACTAGTCAAATTAATATCAACAAACCAAGTTCTCAACTCATGGTCATATAGACAATCCCAACTGATTTTCCTTTGAAAAATATCATTTATCTCAATATTCAAAATATCACTTTTAATCACTCATATATTCTAATATGAAGAAAAAGTATATTTCAACATATGTTTCATAATAAATTCCACTTTCAAGTCAACATACTCATAACACATGAACATACACAATTTACTCTTAAATTTGTATATCATGCTCCCTTTTTCTATAGACATTTAGTCTTTTCATTTTTAGGCATTATTAATCATTAATAATCCATAAAAACACTTTTAATTACCTTCGGTAATCTCATGAAATTAACTCACTAATTATAAGCAATATAGTCAGCCATCCTCACCTTATGAAGTGCTGAAATAGTTGCCTTTGCTAAGCCCCTCGATCAATCCCCGTTCTAGGCCGATTAAAGGTGTAAAACTGAACTGCTGGGCAAAAGCCGGGCGGCTTTCGTGGTCTGCAGAAACGAGCAGCTCCCTTAAAGTGGCGGTTTCCGGCGATTTCGACTCCTATCGATTCACCAACTCTTCTAAGTTAAATATCACCACTTTATATCAATATTCTACACTTTTAAACGTGTAGAACATCATGTTTAATCCACCATATGATTTCTTAAAAATCATACACCATAAAACTAGTTAAAAGAGTAGAAATTGTATTCTTACCTCTTCTTCTAGTTTTTCTTCTTGGATTTCCCTTTCTTTTGCTTCCTCCAAAGTCCTTGTTGGTGTGAGCTATTCCCAGAGCTTCTCCTCCCTTGGTTTTGGTCGTGCAAGGCAAGAGGAAAGGGGGATGTATCCTCCTCAATCAAGAATGCCAATAATGCCTAGGATGAGGCATTGGCATGAGGTTTTGTCTCAATGAGACTTCCTCCCCTCTTCCTGTCCGCACAAGCCTCTTTGGCTTGTCCCCTCCAGCTATTTCTTAGTCAGCTATCCCACCTAAAAACGTGGGGTGGCCCCCACTTAGGTGGGAGGTCATCCCGTTATGTCCCGGTGTGTACTATCGGCCCCGAAAGTTGTATTTCTCGGTCCGTTTTAATTATATTTTATTTTATCGGGCCAAATAAAATATATGACGCGTTCCCAAAGATAATGGGCCTTTAGAATAGATGTACCTTCCCCAACATCAATTTTGGAGTCCCCGAAACTCATTTCGGGCTGTTATCCGCTAAATTACCAATACCGGTAATTGGGCCCCGTTTGACCAACCGGTCAACCCCATGCCTTTCTTATGGCCCAAATAAAATATCCACCACCATATACATATTATCTAGACCAAGATGAATATAATATGTGGTTCGGGAATTATCGGGCGGTCCCCGTTCCCGCTGTGGGCCCCACATGCAATTTACTATTCACGTAAAAGAAATAGTAAAAATTTACAATCACGCAATTTCTTAAATCATCCTTCAAGGTTTATTACATACTTTACTAAAAGTAAAAATGCTCGGGGTCGGTGTTACAATACATCTCCAAGCTAATGGGCGAACCGGCCCGATAAATAAGTAATGAGCAAGGGGTGACTCCCGCTCGTGAGACTGCATCCTGGGCCTAGTTGGGCCTAAGCTCGGGGATAACGGGCCGATGGCACCGGGCCCGGCCCATTATCCCAACATGCATGATTAATAAAGTTGTCACATTTAATAACACATATATTATACGTACTCACTTAACTTCATTATGTAATAACCCTTATGATTATATATAAACAAGTATAGTGTTTATCTTAATCTACAATTAGTAACTTTCTTCATATGTGTTGTTAAAGTTAAAGGTACACATATCTCTTAGAATATACAATAAAAAATAAAATAAAATGTTCGACGAAAGTAGACTCCTAGACGGCCGATTAAGCGCTCTGGCGGGCAGCTAGGCGCCCTTGACGCACTAGACTAAAATCAACTAATCGAGCGCCTAGAGCGATTCTTAGAATAATGGTATATATACATGAATCATTTCATCCAATTCATACAAGTTTCGTTTCATACTTTCATTCATAGTACAATATATTGTTTGTAGAGAAATATGATGATGTAATTGAATGTCATTCTCCAATTCAATGCATATAGCAAATAAGGTACTACTTTCGTCCCCAAACTGTCATTTTATAAAATAATGACATTATGAATGTATGATATTAGTATGGTATTATGGAAATTATAAGTTTTTACACTTTTATGAATGTACTTTCAATGAAGATAATTTTCGTATAATTGTTTATATCATAAATAATTTTAAATAAAAATATGTAGTTGAATTGGTCAAAGTTTTGAAAACGGTAATTTTTTTGGGACGAAGGTAGTATGTCATTTGAATTAATGTACCTTTTTATTTCTTATGTTATATATTAATTTATTTACGTATTTAATTAATTAAAATTGTTAGTGAAGTTGTTAATTAATTAGAAATGTATTTAATTTGAAATTTTAGTCATGTTATAAATAATTGTGCATATATTAGAAATTCATTTGAAAATATATATTAAATTTCAAGGAAAAGGGACAAAAACACCCATGAAGTTGTCAACAAGGAGGATCTATGCCCACAAACTCAAATTTTGAGCAAAAAACTTTAACAAACCTGAAAATAGGGCAAAAAGCTATACGAAAGAATAGTTTTGAGAAAATAATGGCTTGCCCTATTGGGTGTCGTGGTCATGTATTTATAATAAAACAAGGTTAAGAGCGTTTACACAGAAGTCCCCAGACTATTACATTATTAAAAGCCCCTTTGACTTACGGAAACAACTTATTATAACGATCCATCCTTTAACTTGTTTACTTGGCTATTCATTATACCGGCCGTATAAAGGACAATGGGGAAAAGGGAACATACTAAATTAATTTATCTTTATTTGAACAAATAAACACTAGAATAATTCATTGGTTTGAGATTTATAATACTTATTCCATATAAAATCTTAATTTTATAATGTTTAATTTATATTTAGGATGTTTTTACTTGGACTGTTTTATAGTCTCAGACCAGACCAGACTTAAACAAACCAGACCAGATCAAACTAGACCAAACTTGACTTCCTTAGTTATAAAATACACAGAGACCAAATGATGTTATCCAGACCATACAAGTTCAGACCAGACCAGACCAAACTTAAACAATTCTCAGACAATGTAAAGTGAATTCAAATGAGTTAATTTCTCAAATATGAGTAAAATAACGTCTTTCCACAAAACTCTTCCTGGTGGAGGAGATTATTTAAAAAGTAATGATAAATGTGTATCTCTTAAACTCTTTATCTTAAAATAATTTGATAAAATGTTATATATCCTCTTTTATTTTCAAATAATTTTTATTTAATTTGCAATTTCTTACGCTTTAATGTATCAATACTTTTTTCTAGAGGACTTCAATTATAAAATTAAAGATATTTTTCTATAGTCTAAATTTAGAATCTAATAGATTTAAATATCGTCGTGTACGTATTAATGGAATTTGTTTTTGAAATTAAAAAATAGCCGCAGAGCCCTATAGTAGCGAAAAAGTTTCGCCCCCTTGACTTAAAATTCTGCATCCGTCCCTGCCTATTTGTGCAATTATGTTTAGGTTTAGTCCTATTTTGGATAATTTCTCAATTCAAAGTACAAATACTGGTGTGATATTAATATTACACATTCATTCAGTTCCGACTTTTTTAAAAACAGATTATTAAACAAGTAAAAAATTAAATTATTCTAGCATTAGAACAAATATAAATTGTACCATCTATACAAACTCGAAACATAATCTAAATCTAAAATAAATATTTTTTGGGCGAGCACATATGATGATTTGGGGATCAAAATCTTCCTGCTTTTTTTCTTCAATGCATCACAAGCTACACTTTTAAAGAAATAATATCAAACATAGCACACTAACATACGGAGTGTTTGTTTTATATACTGCCTATATAAAGCCAACCGAACAAATTTAAGGGATGCATGTTTTGTTAACTTACTTCCGTTAGTTCAAGGGGGTTTTTGCCCTCTTTTCAGGTTTTTTAAAGACATTTGCTCAAAAATTAAGTTTGTGGGCATAGATCTCCCTTGGTGGCAAGTTTAGGGGTGTTTTGCCCCTTTCCCCTAAATTTTGACAGGTTTTGGTAATACCTTTTATTTAGGATTCCCATTAATAATATTAATTTAATTTAAGTGTTAGTTAATTCAACAGGATTTGTAAAAATATTAGTTATTATTGTATGTACCTTTTAATCAATGCCTTTTAGACTTTTTACTAATTATAAAAGTTGCATTGGGGCATGACTACATGAGGACCCTATGGGGACGTTTGTTTGTTGGCGGTTCAGGGCCAAAACGTTGGAAATACCAGCGTTTTCCTTTGTTGGAAAACGGCGGATTGCTCTAATCCGCTAATATCCAAACGGCCCCATAGACTTTTGACAATTGTTGAAAATTATACTCCGTATACATTATGTTCTTTCGAGTCAGGGCATGAGTCGTGATTACACGAGGACCCTAAGGATGGAGTGCTCATCCTTTGGCACATTCAAGACTAGCTAAATTGTGTATATTATTGTTGTTGTTGTTCATCTTATTATTATTACTATTAATATTAATATTATTATTATTATTAATGTTACTGTTACTGTTACTGTTGTTATTATTACTTGTTACTGCTATTTCATTATTCTCAGTTCAGAAATTATTCTTATATAGATGTGCCATACAGAATTTCTACACGATTAAGCTGCTGCCAAACAACATTGATTTAGGGGTGGGAATATGCTTCTCCGTAAACATGTCAAGTCCTTTTCATTATATAAAATACTTGTTGCAAACATTTTGTGTATACAGTTGACACACTTTAGTTGTCTACGTAAATTGATTTGTCTGCATATAAACAATAAAAATTCGTATAGACAGACAGGGTGTGTCAAACTTGTATACAAAATGGTGTACACCAATCAAGCATTTTGTTTGAGGAAATGACAAAAAGACGGGAGTTTTGAACAAGGGATGCCAAAACACGGGAGTTCTATATTCCGAATGAATTCGGAATTTGATTCAGAAGTTCTAATTCCGAATGGAGGCTAATTATTTTTGGGATAATTTGAGTTTGCACCCCATTTTATTATTCAAATTAGACTTTGCACCCTGTTTTTGAAATCATTAGTATTTGCACCCCAACCTCGTATGAAAAGACTAAAATGCCCCTCGATCAGGATTATGCTGAAGGCCAACAAAATTGTTAATTGAGGGGCATTTTAGTCTTTTCATACGGGGTCGGGGTGCAAATACTAAAGATTTAAAAAACGGGGTGCAAAGTCTAATTTCGACAATAAAATAGGGTGCAAAGTCAAAATACCCCATTATTTTTCTAAAAAGTAACTTCCAATTCGGAAGTTGAAAATCCGAATGGCCTAAAAGCCAATCCACATTTTTCTAGCTTTTCTAATTTTTTAATCCATTTAAAAAGTCAATCCATCTAACTTTTCTAATTTTTCTAATTTTTGTAATCCATCTAAAAAGCCAATCCGCATTCGGAAGTTTGAAATCCGAATGGCTAATTAGCCTACGTTTTTCTAATACATCCACATTTTCTACCCATTCGGATACATCATTTCCAAATGGAAATAACAAAACTCACAACATGATGAACCATTTGTGAATACTAATTTCGAAATAATAAAAAGTATATGTGTTCACATCCCCTCCACATTCTCTACCCACCTTTAATTACCCTCCATTCACCTATTAAAACCCTTACTTCGTTCTTAATTCTTCACCACAACACACAATAGTTTTTTCTCACTTCATACTATTATTTCTTAATCTATACTATTTACAAATGGCTAGTGCGGATAGTGCAGTTCTTGTTCATTGGAATGGCTCTATGATCACAAAAGATAATGAAATAGAGTATTCCATACCTCCTAAGGTAGTATTGTTCATTAGCAAAGGAGATGATTTTAACACTCTATACGAAGGTGTTCTAAAACACATAAGAGAAGCGGGGTTTTCTGAAATACAATCTATTTACGGAAAAATGCCAAAATTTAAGAATTCGGTCTACGCTGCTTCTAGAGCGTGGCCCATCCACGATGACCGGTCATGGAGTAATTTTCCCCGGGTCGCATTCCAGGAGTACGAGGAATTGCAAATTTTCGTGAATGTTATAAACAACTCTATAGCCCCACCACAAAATTTGATCTGCGACGAAGGTCTTGCAAATACTACCGCTGCGTTTGGTGATACCAGGCAGGGTCCATCATCAACATATATATCACTACTAGAAATATGGCTTACAGTGACACTTTTATAGTGACACTTTCTGATATAATACTATTACTAACACAAATGTGTCACTATTTTCTAACTAAAATACTCCAGCATTGCATAGTGACACAAACATTTTTTATGGGAAAGAGCTCTCCGTAAAAATTTCGGAAGCAAGTGTCCGCTTACGAGAGCTTCTCTCCCTAGGCGAGAAAATTTCCTCCAAGGTCTTTTTCTCCTTAGCTTGCTCGAACAACTGCTGCACTCGTTCCCTTTGATTCCATCGATTAATCTCAGTTTTTCTTGGTGTTTGCAGGTCACAATTCATCCCTCTTCCAATCTTATCGATTAATTTTGGAAGATTTGGTGAATTTTTGGTCAAAATCGAGCTGCTTTGTAGCTTTTGTGCGCTGTTTTTACTATTCAAAAAAAAATTGGGATTTCATCTTTGATTCAATATGTGACGTTTAATTCTCAAATCAAAGCTTGGGTTGGGGGTCGCTATTACTGGGCGCACCTCCCCATCCAATTTCTGGTCACCGGAGGAGCTGGTTTGTGGGAGCTTGAATATAACCCTTGGTGCGCAGTACTGTTCACAGGCGACCGGGTTTTTGCTCGTTGCTCTCAAACGACACGCTCATTCTAAATTCTGGAAGTTGTTTGGAGATCGTTTGCTTCAAACAAAGCTATAGACAAATGATTCGTCATTTTGGAGTAAGTTTTCAGTTTGCTCCCTTTTCAAATTGCTGCAGTGTTTATGTGCAGGTACAAACTGGTTGTGCTTTTTTTGGGAGTTTTCTGTTCATTCTTTTGAAAAACGAACAATTGGGTACTGATCGTCATTACTTTGACTACCTCCTGGATTTTTTTGATCATTTTCTGGGCTGTTTTGGATTGTCCTTTACTGTTTATCTTCTTCAAGTTCTACACAATTTCCAGAACTAGTTTAACTTTTTATGGGGTTGTTCTGTTCATTGTTTTTTAGAACGGTTAATTGCAAGGGGATTGCTATCACTAGGGGAATGTCCATGAGTATTTTCAGATTTTTCTGAGCTGTTCTTGGAGTACCCGCTACTGTTCATCTTCTTCAAGCTTTAACACAATTTCCAGAACTAGTTAAACTTTTTCTGGAACTGTTCTGGTTGTATTTTTTTAGAACGGTAAATTGCATTGGGAGTGGAGTATTGGGAGTACTGACTTACCATTTTTCAATGAAATATTGGGAGTACTGACCATTTAAAAAAATGATTCATTAGATACCACCGCTGCTCAGATTGCTAGGCGGAATGTGCTGACCAATGGTTTCAGCCTCACTCCTCCTATGGGGTAAGCACTTGATACTTATTTCTAAGTTTCATTAACTTGATTTTGTGAACCCCTCTGTTTCTGTAAGCATCTTCGTTCTTGTTCTTATTTCTTTTGTTTATCATTGTTGTTAATGTTGTTGTTCTTTTTTTCTTCAGGTGAAACCATTTTGCTTGCAATATTGATGAGAACATGATAAAAGAAAGTGGTAACATTTCAAGTGCATACTGTGTCCTCCAAAATTTATTAGTGCTTCTAATATCAAATCAGATCTTTTAAGTTTTTTGAAATATAAGGTTTCATTTCCAAACAGTTGATGCTCTTGTTTCAAGTAGTCTTGCTAAGCTTGGGCATAGTTATGTCAATAAAGGAAGAAATCTAGATATAACCTTCCGTGATAAGCCTAACACTATTTCATGTTTCTGTTCAATAAGCCTTCTATATTGATTCTGATGATGTTTTTTGCTAATTTTCCGTTACATGTAATCTATCATCAATCCGATGCTTTAACCTCAGATGATTCTTGGGCTGAATTCCATAGCAATGACCATGTAGTGTCCATTTATTGATTATTTCCATCCCCAATTATAAATGTGTGTAATATGTGGATTTCGACCAACTCGGTGAGACCAGGTAGTGTCCTCTTGGTGTGCTCTCTCCAAGCACCGCAGTAGATAGCTCTGGGTCTTTCAACTCGGTCATATCTTTGGTTGCAGGAGGTCGTGAAGCTTGGGGCCGTACTGCTTTTGAGGCATCTCTGAATCGGTGGAATGCTGGACACGAGGTCAAGTGTCCTTTTGTACTGAAGGCACCGCATCATGTCGTTTTGTAGGTTTTCATTTATAGGTTTGTGGTATAATGTTTAAGGTCAAGTGTACTATTGTATCTTTGGTCCAAATTATATTTATGAGTGTGTTTTTCTCTTTTACTGTCAGTTTGTTGCTGGTCCAGTGTTTATTAATTATATTTTCATCTTTTGTTCAATCCAGGATTATTAAGTGGTTTCTTAGAGGAAGCAATAGGGCACAAACAAGTTTAAAATTCATTCAGTACGCTTGGATATGCTCAAAATCAGCATCAATGTTATATTTCAGCGTGACCTTTCATTGCCAAAGCTAGGTACTGATATGGGATTATGCTTTCATTCTTGAGTGATTACAAGTTCATTTGCAGTATTTGCCACTGTTTACATTATTTGATAGCTGCCATTGTTGAAACTTGAAATGTAAATTGTGAGTTTTTAAAAATTCATGAGCTGCATTTAGTTGTTAACCAGGTAGTATTAATTTGCAAAAAAAACTGATTTCGCTGAAAATTATTGTCATGTACAAATAATTTCCCTCCAGTACAAAAAATTATTTGAGATAATGCTCTCTGAAGCTTCTAGTTCCAGAAAAGTAGAGATCAGTGGTAATTCACATTTTTAGTTTTTAACTAATTTGGGTTAGTTTTTACATGAAAGCAACATTTTGTATGAAAGGCTCCCGTACACGTATTAGGTTTGAAGATTATTTATTGTGAATCAAGTTTGTCATTAGTGTGCAGGTAGTACAGAGATTGAGGACAATTCCGAGTTTCTCGTTTTGAGTATCAAGAGTGTGTGACGATTCTTAGATTCCCTTTTTGAGTATCAAGAGTGTATTGACTGTTCTAGAAGTACTCGACTTGCCTTATTGAATGAATATGGTGCTATGACTAGGAAGGCTTCTTCATCTGGTCTACTCTCCATTGTTGATGTTTCGGCCTTTTTGTGTTTTGGCACATGTGCTTTTGTTTTAGGTAGCATTTTGTTATTGTTTATTATTTTTTGTTGTGGGGTTGCCCCTTTTAATTATGTAGTATGTACATTCACATTTATGTGAAAATTGAGATATAAATAAAAATATCTGAACTTTTGGTTATTTATTATGATTTTAAATTGAGATATTAAATTATGATTTTAATCAATGTATCATGTGTATGGTTTCATAGCATTAGCGTGCAATTGAGTTTTGTAATACCGTAGTGTCATTGAGTTATGTCGCCAAGGTATCACTATTTAGTGATACTTTAGTGTCACTAGAGTATATGATGTAAAAGTGTCGCCGAATAGCTATGTCACCAATGTGTCACTATATTGTGATATCGTAGTGTCACAATTCTGTGACACTTGTAGTGACACTTAAAAAGTGTCACTTGTAGTGTCACTAGCCCCCACTTTCAGCGACACTTTTTTAGTGTCACAGAAACTTTCAGTGACACTAATTTGGTGTCACTGTAAGACATTTTTCTAGTAGTGTATGGCCGAAGGAGAAACAAATAATAGTTAATTTAATATTTTAAATGTAAATATCTTTTTTTATGTATGATTACGAATTATTGAAATTGGTGTACATAATGTATATTTACTTTCTACAGTCACAAACTTATCTGAGGACCCGGATGATCCCGACTTTGAATAACATAGTAGTGATGTTGAATCATCCTCTAGCGGTGATAATGACGAGGCAGTAGATACGACATGGGCCACTCTGGAGATAGACGAACCGTATGTCGAGGGTGTAAATCGTGATTCAGAAATGATTGCAGTCGGCGTCACATTCAAATCCTATGATGAATTAAAAGAAGCTGTGGCCCGAGCAAACATGCGTCAACACTCATTTTTCCGGTCAGATGACAAACGTCCCTGGTCATGGAAGGCTGTGTGCATCTACCCTGCGAACAAATGCTCGTGGCACATCCAAGCAGGAGCAGACCGGAACTCACATGTGTGGAAGGTGAACAAATATCAACCTGTCCACACATGTTTACCCGATTACTCCCTAGTCGAGGATGACAGGATCTTAACAAGCAAGCTCATAGCAAGTGAGATAGGTCCTAAAGTGTCGGCGGATCCGGACTATAAAATAAAACTCATAATTTTAGACATTTATGAGAAATTCAGGATCCATGTTTCATACAAAAAGGCTTGGTATGACCGCTTGATTGTTTTAGAGCGCAAATTCGGTTTTGTCGACAGTTCTTTGCCATTCAGAGAGAGCCGAAACCCACTCTCCAAGGTACAGGCCATCACACTATTAGGTCCCGCGCTAGCACAGCTTCCTTAGCATTGTGGGCGGAACGAGATATGCATTTTTTCGAACCTACATGGCCCCCGCTTGACGGGCGGAATGTGGCTGATGGGTACCGTACGTGGTACGCGCGGACCGGTTGGAAACGTGTCGTGAATCCTTCGCACGCTACACCCAGGACAGGCTACACCCCTGCAATACGTGAGTTGGGTGTTATGGTAAGTTTCTAATTACATACGATATTCATTAACAAATTTTCCTTATAATATTTACACTAATTGATTTTGATTGCAGTTGCAGTGCATTCATGATACCTATCAGCTCGCTGATAATTTGGCCGATCATGAGGATATTAAAGATCGGCTAGCACAATGTGTTATAGCATTAGATGTAGAAGAGGTGCTCCATCAAGGCATCTTCCATTACCCAGATGCTGACTATGAGCCCGATCTCATGCCTCCTCCAAGGCAAGATTGTCACGATTACGATGCGCCGCATATAGAGACAGCTGCTGCGGGAGATGAAGATGAATATGAAGAATATGAAGAAGATGAGGACGAGGATGATAACTAATCACTTTATGTATTAGTATGTGTTTGTACGTATACTAGTAAGAAATTTTAAATGGGTCTGAATCCTGAATGGATCGGATGAGATCATATGTACCATATCCGATCAGTTTATTAAAATACTAAGACGCCCACTTTATATTTTTTTGAAAGGGATCTAATTTATTTATTAATTAAAAATAATTTCATATTAATTTAAATAATTTAATTTGTATGATTAAATAAAAATAAAAAGTGCCACTTGGAACTCCATCATGCAAATGCGAATGGATAACAAAAATATTTAAAAAAATTGATTTGGAAGATCATCTTCGGAATGGGATTACAAAAAGAAAAAAAATTGAATTCGGAACATGTGTTTCCGAATGGAGAAAGACCTATTGGATCCCTAATCTATTCGGAATATGGTCTTCCGAATTTCGTTTTCTTAGAACCCTAACTTTTCCCATGTTTTGAGAAAAGACCTTTTTTCTTTATTTCGAGTTCACAAATCGTATTTAATTTGCATTTCATCATTTCCTTGGATTAGTTGTAATAGTTTAATTGATCTGATCTATAATCTATATTAGCAAGGTTAATACGGAGTACTTTTGTAGTACCATATCATTTTTCTTTCTTTTTTGTTGAACTTAGGTGCTATAAGTTGTGTCATTTCATGGTTTGAATTGGTTCAAGCAATCTAATACAAAATCAAAAACATACTCAATGGCATAGGCATGACATAATAATACGTACTAGTATAATTTTGGGATGGGTATAGTACGGCGTGTATAAAAGTTCAAAAAGTTATGTACCCAATAATATTTTATCTTAGTACTACGTACTCCCTTAGAGGGACATGAATATTAAATTTAAGGTGGCCGCTCCCAACAAGATCCCTTATTTACAACAAACCAGTCATGACCATACTAAGCCGTTACACATCAAACAACTTGATATATGAATAAATGTACATTTGATTCCATACCTACAGAACATATTGATGACCAATCATTTATACGTATCAGTTACAAGGAGAACTTTTCTCAGTCTGTACATACATATACATATACATATATATATATATATATATATATATATATATATATATATATATATATATATATATATATATATATATATATATATTGATGGATTGTAGGGATCCAAGTATGTATAAAATGTAGAGATTTGAGCTCAAGTAGTGTGGAGAAGATGAATAATAGAATGATAATGAATTGAGATCCAGGGTTTACAAGCTCCAAAAGGAGTATAAATAGAGGAATAACGGGCCGGGCCGCTAATATGGGCCCGGTAGCCCAACTACATAAAAGACTAATCTAGTACATACAAATGATATATTAATAGTACAATAATACAAATGATATCCGTAAGACGTGTGTGGGCCGCTGTCCGGGCCCAATAGTCGTGAGACCTGGGGGTCCGAGTCTATATACTCTATCAGGAGTCCCCCACTCCCTGAGTCGAGAGTACTCGAGGCGAAAGGGAGTAGTCCAAACTGTATCTGCACCGTTCTTCTGTCTTTGATTTCTTCGTCTTCGGTCGGGGGACCACCATCCTTGTCCATGATGGGGAGGTGCCTCGTTAAAAACCTTTACTAGGAAAAAACCCAGTGGGAAAAAATCCTAATAAAGGGAAAAAGAGTACACCTAGCGCCCCCAACATAAAACAAGGAAGGTAAGTTCCCTCCGGCATAATCAATTTTGTCTAGCTTAGCTCCTATTCATCTAACTCAGCTTTCATTCCTGCTCATGCGTGATATTTTCTGCTCATTTAGAAACTCTGACCTCTCAGTCCCCCGGTCCCCGACTCCTTGAGGCGAGTGGAGACGAGGTGAAAATGAGTAGAGTCACCTTCGTACCTACACATTTAAGATACATATAAAAAAATTTCCCTTGGGGTTTATGTTTCCGATCGGGAGTTCGTCACTCTAAAAGAGTGGAAATGTGAATTGTTGATGTAATGATAAAATACTTAGTAGAATGGATATGTGAGCCATTTGTGCCCGACTTAGTCGGGGCTTTGTGCCTGACTTGGTCAGGGCTTTGTGCCTGAGCTGGGTCAGGGCTTTGTGCCTGAGCTGGGTCAGGGCTTTGTGCCTGAGCTGGGTCAGGGCTTTGTGCTTGAGCTGGGTCAAGGCTTTGTGCCTGATCTGGGTCAGGGCTTTGTGCCTGATCATGGTCAGGGCTTTAAATCCTAGTGATGGGTCTCAAGCCACAGTCTACTAGGCATTTGATCATAATTGCGTGATAGTGTGACATTTACCCGACAATAAGAAATGATTTAAATAAATATAATAAATATGAAAATTAAAGAATACTTATCTTTTTGAAGCGGTCTCAACTTGGAGTGTTGTTAAAATTGTTGCCCGTTGAAAAGTTTTATCCTAGCAAAATGCGGTCCAGCCCACAGTTGGTGTCAAAGGGTTTCTATTCTGCAAGGTGTGAAATTTTACCCGCCTCCACACCTGTACAACCTTGTTCTGCAAATATGCGACCAAGAGGAGCTCACGGCTACTTAGCCAGGAGAACAGTCCAACAACAACTGGGATGGTAACGGAGAAGCCCTCCCAGGCTGTACCAGGCGAAGCTTTCTCAGTCGGAGAGCGGTACGTTCCTCAGGCACGACACTGGCGGGGTTGGACAGAGGACATCGTTCTTGGTGCAGCGAACTGCAAAGGGTGGCTCACAGTAGCTTCGGTTCAGACCTGGGAATGGGCTGTGAGCGGGGCAGCAAGCTTCTGCTGTAGCGCGTGGCTTCTGGTGTAGCTTGTGGTGGCGACCAGGGCGATGCCCTTTCTGGCGAAGAGCTTCTGTTTTTCATTCCCAGATCCCGTTTTTTACTTTTGGAGCTCCTGGCGGCCATTAATGGCGGTACTTGAGGTCCAAATCCGACAACTGAGTCAAACAACCATGAAGATGACAGTCGTGGATCTGACTCCAACCTTTGAGCTGCAATGGAGACCAGAGCCACAACCGAGCGGCCAGGAGTTGGGCGGCGCTGCGATTGAGGTGGAGGAACGGGGGTGAGGCGTTTCGCTAGGTGGCGAGGTCGTCTAGCCAGCTGCAAGCTAAGGTGGAGGAGCGAGCTGCTATAACCGGTAGCTTCATCTGGCAGATTCCTCAGGCATAGCGCGTCGGCTGGGTCAAGGAGCGGACAGCCAGGGGAGGGACAACCTCTTGTTCACCAGTTGGGGTCGGATCTGGAACTCCCGTTGACTGTGAGCTGCTCCGAGCGACCGGTCAGTTCACATCTAGCCGGAAAACCTCAGATCCGGAAAATAAATTCTAGATTTCTTCCTTTTTGAATTTTCGAGAGCACTTTTTTGTTGATTCTTTATGATCCGGGTGAATTTTTGGGTTTTTTTGGGAGGTTTTCTCACTTGATTGTGTTCAAATCTCTCAATGAAAGCACCATTGATGGATTGTAGGGATCCAAGTATGTATAAAATGTAGAGATTTGAGCTCAAGTAGTGTGGAGAAGATGAATAATAGAATGATAATGAATTGAGATCCAGGGTTTACAAGCTCCAAAAGGAGTATAAATAGAGGAATAACGGGCCGGGCCGCTAATATGGGCTCGGTAGCCCAACTACATAAAAGACTAATCTAGTACATACAAATGATATATTAATAGTACAATAATACAAATGATATCCGTAAGACGTGTGTGGGCCGCTGTCCGGGCCCAATAGTCGTGAGACCTGGGGGTCCGAGTCTATATACTCTATCATATATATATATATATATATATATATATATATATATATATATATATATATATATATATATATATATGAGTAGTGTTCCGGTCAGGCCTTCCTGACCAGAACCGCCGTCCGACCGACGGCTTTTGGGGCCCTTCCCGGTGTTTTTTTTATGAAACTTTTATGGAATGTTGTCTAGTTTATCCACACAAAAATTCAGCTAAAAACTCAATCCGGAAGGTCGTCAAATCATTTTTTGAAGTTAACTGCGCAAAAAAAATACATATAAAACGCAGTTAATCTCCAAAAAACTAGACTTGATGAAGAACATGCCATAAAAATTTCATCAAAAAAATCCACCGGGAAGAGCCCCAAAAGCCGTCGGCCGGACGGCGGTTCTGGTCCGGAATTCCGAACGGCGGTTCTGGTCCGGAATTCCGGACCTGAACATTTGTATATGTATATGTATTATACATATATGTATATGTATATGTACATATATGTATATGTATTATGTATATGTATATGTATATGTACATATATGTATATGTATATGTATATGTACATATATGTATATGTATTATGTATATGTATATGTATATGTACATATATGTATATGTATTATGTATATGTATTATATATATATATGTATATATATATATATATATATATATATATATATACATATATGTATATGTATTATGTATATGTATACATGGATGGATTTAAGGGGAGGCGCGGGGGCGGTCGCTCCCCTTGAACTTTCAATTTTTTCTACTATATATATAATATTTTTATACAATTCTTGTACTTTAATTAGATATATATATATATATATATATATATATATATATATAAAAAAAAAATATATATATGTGTGTGTGTGTGTGTTCGCCCCCCTTAACTTTTACGGAGTAGTTTTCAAAATTAATATATAGCCACACATTATGTAATACTACGTGCTTAATTGAAGTGTTAAAAGATGAAACATCTAAATAATTTACATAACTTAAACAAATAAACAATAGAACAACTCATTGTTTAAGACTTAGGATACCTATTATATAAAAAATCGAAATGTTTAATTATCTTTAATTTATTACTCCCCCCATCCCGCAATGAACTTCCCACTTTCTTTTTTTTGGATGTCCCTGAAACAAGTTCTCATTTCCTTAAATGGAAAATTAATCTACATCAAAACAGTGTCAAACAGTGTCGAAACAGTGCAAAACAGTGTCGAAACAGTGTCAAAACAGTAAAATTTACACCATGGTAAGTTTATTTTCTTAATATGCGTGTAGGTCAAACTGTGAAGTTCATTATGGGACGGAGGGAGTATATAATTAGTACTCGATTTGTAAAATATCAAACAATATTAAATACGAGACACACTCGTTAAACAATTCTTAGATCATATGAAGTAAATTTAAAATTACACAATTCATTTACTTCTTACTTTTTAAAAATAATTTATTGCATAGATAATAAAGTTTAACATATTTTAGGCATCAATACAAATTTAATAATTTAATATGCACCATATATAAGAATTAGCAATAATATTATTCTAAAAAAATCTCAAACATAGTATTGTAATATTAGCAAAACTCCTCATGAGTCACGAACACCCTTCTTGGTAAACAAAATTTTCAATTCAAAATTCAATTCTTTGTACTGATAAGATTCATGTGATTAAATATGGCAAGAGTTATTTCAAACTCATTGGTGGTTGCGCACCTTTTAAACTCTTTACTTTCAAATAATTTGATAAACGGTTATATATCCTCTTTTATCTCAAATCATTTTTCTTTGATTTGCTATTTCTTACGATTTAATGTATCAATACTTTTTCTAAAACACTTACAATTATAAAACCAAAATTATTTTTCCATTGTCTAACCTTAGAATGTAATATTTTTAAATGTCATCATTTATATACCTATGAATTCTTTTTGAATAAAAATTAGCCGCAAAGCCCTACACTATGAAAAAATCGCCCTGCTACACTAGCGGAAAAAATTTCGCTCCACTGCACTAACGAAAAAAATTTCACCCCCTTGACTCGAAATCCTGGATCCGTCCCTGTATGTATACCGTATATATATAGTGTGCACGTACACCATTATAATAAAAATATCAAAGATTAAAAAAATTAGTTGTACATCTCCTTTGACAAAAAAAATGTGTGCCTATAATCCTGTATAAATGTACAATATAGAATTATATAGGATTATATAGTTGTACGTCCTATATAAATGTACGATTACCCGCACGGGTAGTTCAGTTGGTTCAATGGTGGGAAATTTAGAACAATGATCAAGGTTCGAAACCCGCATCAGCCGTGTGGAGGTTATTACTTCTGCGTGCTGGGCTGGACCTCTGGTGCGCACAGATATAAGGCCTACCATCATTGGGCCGACTGAGTCATCGTGACTTACATTCTCTCAAAAATCCTGTCGGATCGGAGTGTGAGGGACTTCTAGGGTGGGCCTTTTTTGGAACAATATAAATGTACAATTTGCAGAAGTGGTTAGCAGTGAGAAATTAGCTTGTGAAGTGGGAATGTGGGATAGTAGTTACTAGGGGTGGGCATTTCGGTTTTCGTTTTGATTTTCATCGGTTTCGGTTCGGTTTCAGTTTAATCGGTTTGATAGAAAATGTACCAAATACAAATCGATTAAGTTTTGGTTTGGTTTCGATTTGGTACGGTTCGGTTCGGTTTGGTGTTCGGTTTACCAAAGTATTAAGGTTTGGATTGAAATAAAAAAATTAACTCAATGTAATGAACCAAGAATCGATAGTAATGAACCAAATATATGTTAGATATAAATTTGCAAATAGTAACAAAACACATATGAACCAAAAATATATAAGCATGACACATTTGTAAGCAACAACAACGGGAATGTATCAAATTATATATAACGCCGAAACAAAAACAAAACTGGTGCTGGTAAGTAATGAATCAAATATATAATAGTAGTTGTTAAATACTACCTACTTAAACCACTATAATTGTTATAGTTGTGAATGTCCGTCTTGTAATAAACTCTAGTCCTGGATACTAAAATTAAAGAATTAAAGCTTCATAAAGATTAACATCAATCAAATTAATGAGAGAAATCTTATATTTTGGTTTGGTTTAGTTTGGTGTAAGTTGGTTTTGATTTGTTATTTTATAAAAATAAGAAATTATTTCATTTTTAGATTAGTTCGGTTTTATTCGGTTTTATGATTTCGGTTCGGTTTGGTTCGGTTTAATACGGGTTGGGAGGAATACTACCAAACTCAAACGAAATTACAAATTGTTCGATTTTGATTTTGTTTAATTCAGTTTGGTACGGTTCGGTTCGATCAAACCGAACCATTATGCTCATCCCTAGTAGTTACCACAAAGTTAGCAATGGAGGCCTCGCACGATAATTATACAACAAGCTGGACACAAACGCTTTGCGCAATAACATTTTGCTTTATTTAATAATGGAATGAAATGTAAATATTCAGTCGATTGAGCCATTTAATTTGGAATTTCATCAATGTCACTCAATTTAGCCGCAACAACGATTTGGGTGGTGGTGCAGCGGGCGCCAGTGTCGGATCCAGAAAGTCAGAGCCACGGGGTCCCTACCCTTTTATATCTTTTTTTTTTCTTTTTTTTACTCCAGGGGGTTCTGGGGGGGAGAGAGGGGCCTGAAGTCCTGGAGTAATCAGGTCTGAAACTCACTCCATTGAGTTTCAAACCCTTATGTGCAGTGGCAGAACTAGGGGGCGAGCCGGTGCCGGCGCTCCCCCTTCTTCGACGGTGGTTCTGTATGTATATATATGTATATATCTCAGCCCCGGTTCAGAAAGTATTCATATATTAAATTGGAGTTTCTATTTGAGCATATGAGTTGTGATAGTTCAAATGGTAGGATGGAGGTTGGGACAGCTCTGTCTACCCAAATCGCTCGGGTTCAATTCTTAGGAGCAACAATATTTTTTGCTTTCTCCATTATTGCTTCTTTAGACTTTAGCCCATTTGGTAATTATTTATGTTCAATTAAATCACTCTAGGATGTAATGTTGTTTAAATCACACTTTTTGAATTTCTATATCTTTTATTTTAAATTCTCATTTCTTCAATTCAAATTAATTTTAATCATTTCTTCTTCTAATAATGACATATACGGACGTTGTGTCAAGAATAATTCTAAAACTACTTTAAGTTAATATAAGTATTTACCTTTTGTTTAGTATAATAGCATTTTTATTTGAGACACACTACATATACATATATATAAGTTTCGGATCAAATAAAAAGAGTTCTTATCGTGAAAATTGATCGAGAATAAATCTTGTGCATTTAACTTGAGATCCAATGAGTCAAAATCAGTCAACAATGCACTATATTTTATCAAAAACTCGATGACAATTTGATAAATAAATCAAAATTTTCAATCATTGTGAAAAAGTGTAAAATAAATATCTACTAGTGTACCAAAACGAGTAAAAAATGCGTCCGTTCTCATTTTTCACTGGAATAACTCTTTTTAATAGAACCTCACTCTATATGTATTAATAATTATTTTTCACTCGTTTTTATTATATCCTAATAAAAAATTGTTTTTCAAAATAAAATATAAAAGCACCCCCTCAAATTATTGTCTGGTTCCGCCGCTGCTTATGTGCCTAGCGGGTTTCGAACTCGAGACCTCCCACTAGGCATGATAATAATACAAGTATAAAACTAATCAATATATTGATTCAATTCTTCATTTACTAATGGCGAATCATTTGAATTAACACATGAACTACTCCTGGGACTCTAGGTTTCTTTAAATTTGGGTACAACATCAAAATATCTTTTCATCGTAAATCGTATAAAATTGAAAATAACATTTATAAATACATGAATTTATTGATTTAATCTAACATTAAAAAAAAGATATGCAAAGAAAAGCAGTAGAGAAAAAAAAACGGGCGACTGATGTGCTTATATTTTACACACTTTTTAGGCTTAGTTTGTTGATAATTTTAGTTATTAAAGTTGTACTTTTGTACATATTTTTATTATTTGTCATTAATTTGTATTAGTGCAGTCTTATGCGTGTATTATGTATTTTCTGATACATTTGATGTTATTTGGATACATTTAGCGTGAAGAAATGAAGAAAATAAAAGTTCAAGTTGGAGGATAACAAACGTGAAATTTCCTTCAAAGAAAATAAGGTGTAAATTGGAGAAAAATAGCAAAAATTAAGATTGATGGAGATGGGATTCGAACTCTAGTCATTTGAACAAAGAAAGGCATACTCAACCAATGAGTTAAATGAACCAAGTTGAAGTTTTTTTGGAAATTCGTATACATTGTTCAAGTCCAGTACTAAAAAAAAGAATAAAAAGAAGAAGCTGTGTTTCAAACCCATGACTTCAATTAAGGAATTAGCGCCCATCACCGCTGCACTGCTTCATTCTTTTGGTGCTAAGGTTGTTTTTTGTGTAAATATACAATGAATAATTAATTTTATATAACATATATATAGGTATTTTTTTCAAGTTGCACGGGTCCCGGGACCCCATGGGATCCTTAGTGGGTCCGCCTCTGGCGGGCACCCTTGACATGCTTCGACGCCTAGTGACCCTGTCAGCGGCTGAGTCACAAAAACGACTTAAGGGTCGAAAATCAACTATATACAGAATAAAATAATAGATCATTTTTGAACAATACCCGAGTTGAATATTTCACATATAGCTTTGATAAATGGTAATCTAGATGAAATTAATAGAGTTATGAATTTGATATATAAGTCATATATCTTTATAAACTTGTTTTAGACGGATTTAGTTGATGGATTCTTGTAGAGGTGAGTGTCTCTTATGAGATCTTTTGCCTTACACTGGAACTCTATTGTTCCACTCTCAACCGATTTAATATCAGGGTTTCTTAAAGAAAACAATCACCTATTGAAAATACGCTCGTAGCAGTAAGATATTTTGTTTTTGCCCAATTTTTGAATCATGTCACATAAGTAAATAAGTAATGAATGAATTACTCGTTTTAAAATTTGAGAATATATTCAATATATTAGTCATCAAATATATCTCGTTTTAAATTTAGATAATGTATTAAATCGAAAATATTTTAGAACTATATACACTAAATCTTTCGTGAGATGGCGCGACCATCCCCACCCTCCTTGCTCCCCCCTCGACCCAGCAGTCCAACCGCTCTTAAAAAGTGGAATGAAGCGTGATTTTAAGGCCATACCAATATACCATCAAACTCCCAAGAGTAGGGAAGTCAAAGCTGCATGCCTGCACCCTTCGCCCTGTTCACACCCCTTTATGATTTTATTTTAATGCACCGAACCTGTGTTGAACCACGGTCAGGTGGTTTCTAAACCGTGGTTAGCTTATGCTTCTTCTTAAAGACCTTCTCGAAAATTAAACAAACAGCAGAATTGAATCAAAGCAAAAACAGTTTACCACGTAACTCCACTCGATCTTATGACGTTCTACCTGGAAGAAGAGGAGGTGTGGAAGTGTCCAAAACACCCCTCCAAGCGCCGCCACAACGGAATCTGCCCCGTTTGCCTAAAGGATCGTCTCGTCATTCTCTGCCCCGATTGCGCTAAATCGCGCCCCTGCGATTGCTGCGCCGCCGCCTCTTCTTCTTCCTCCGCCTCCTCTTCCTTCTCTCTCTCCTCCAGACGCGAATTCAGCCGCGCCGCCAACGGCGAGCCAGACTTCCGGCGGTCTAGATCCGTCGGTATTACCTATCTCCAGCCTCGCCACGCCCTCTCCGGCTCAGGCCGGTGGAATCCGACGGAGATTAGGAAGAGCAGGACGCCGTCGTTATTGTCGATCATCTGGCCGTCGAGCAGGAGCAAGAGCAGGAGGGAGCTGGAGGATAAGGAAATCGGTTACCGGGATGAGAAAATTGCGGAGTTCTCTCGGATGATGTTGAGATCGCGATCCGTTAGCGTGGCGATGGCGTCAGGTTCCGGCGATTGTAACAAGGGTAGACGGTGGCATTTTCCAGGCCCGATGAAGATTTTCCGGCAGTCCAAAGCGGGGAAAGTATTTGGAGTGCGCGATCCTCTGTGTAAAGGTTGACTAGGTCTGTGGAACAGAGTATTCGATTTTGTTTTCACTTTCTGACTACACCATAATGAATAGTAGGACTACATTACGTATTAAGGATGTAACAATGGATTACGTTCACAAAATCGCACTTTAAAAAAGGGTACAATTTTCTTTTTGTTTGGGTTAATGAGTGTAAAAAGAGTAAAGTTTTTCTTAAATAAATTAAAGTTTTTCATAAGTTTTGATTTCATATAAGTGTTAAAGGGTTAATTCTCTAAATAGCGATTCAAAATCTTTCAAATAGAAGTATTTATTCCTAATTGCGTTTTTTGTGGGAGTGATGCTTTCAATTTCTCCTTATATCTATTCATTCTTGGATTGCATTGTAAAGGATGATAAAGAATTTTAAAATATTTTTGGTCTTTTATTTACAAGAATTTTAATTACTTAGTGTCAGCGAAGGCTCCACCCTACATTGGGGTCAAGGGGAGTCGGATGTATCTGAATGCAACTTTACCTATATACTAAAATACATACTTCCTCCGTTCCATAAAAGTTGCAACATTGGAATTTCTGCACTATTCACACACCTTACTTTGACTACAATTTTCTAATAATATATATAATAAAAATATTATGTGTAAAATATTAATAAATTTGTATTAGTGTAAATTTCCAATATATTAACTTTTTTTTATGTTTACTGATACGTAAATAAATATAATTACAGTCAAAGTTGCGCGTTGGCAAACGTGAAAGTCAAACTGTTGCAACTTTTATGGAACGGAGGATAGTATATTACAAGAAAATGACTACATGAGAATATCGTAAAATATGGAATCCATTAGTACTATTACACGACCTCTTGAACAGATATTATTTGAGGAAGAAAATATGGTAGGAATTTGAGAAAATGTCATACTCCCTTATCCCTCTCACAAAATTTGACCAACTTATGTTATTTAGTTATCTTCTTAAAACTTTTCTCATTTTCTTTTGAAGCAAAAATATGGTTAGTGTTATTTCTGCCTATGCTGCAAAAGTATCAATTATACATTTTTCAGTTTCTTATTCCATGGTTAGTGTTATTTCTGCCTATGTTTTGTCCTATATAGAAAATCTTATACGGAGTATTAATACCGCAGAAGTGATTAGGCCTATTCTGCTTAAAGATTGATATCGCTCCCCAAATTCGTTTTCAAACGGTGAACTAATAACCTTATTTAAATGTTTTTGGGGAGCAGGATGCAATTATAATGTCAATCTGATTTATTAGAGTAGAAATAGGTATAATTATAATCATAACAAAAATGATGTTTGTACACACTCTTATACACACTTTTGTACACACTTATGTCTGTGAAAACTTTTTTTTTGTCTGTGAACATCGATTCACAGACAATGTTTTGCACAAACAAAATATTGTCTGTGAACCAGATTCACAGACAAAAAAAAAGATTCACACACATGGTGTGTATAAGGTGTGTACATCAAGAATGGTTGTAATCATAAACGGCCTCATTTCAAGAAGAAGACGAAAGGCCCTACTTTATGAAGCAGAAGATGGACGGTACTACTAAATTCCCTGAATATGAGTAAAAAGGTTTTGAAATTTCAAAATAGGATTATCATATTTTTTCCCTAAATATGAGTAAATTTTTGCCAAGTTTGATATTATTAAGCTTTTGAACATGACATTTTTTTCTAAACTTATCAGATTACTGTTATTCAAGTAATAAAAACGTGGTACTCCTGTTTTGGAATTTCGCGTTTTTATTTCTATACTAACTACTAAGATGGAAGACCTTATTGGGGGTGAAGTCTCGCAGGATAAAAATTAAGAAATGAAACGAAATGAAGGGATGCCAATAAGCATTACGGAGTAATAACTATTAAAATTTTATCAACTCGGAATTTAGTGTGCTCGCTACTTGTTTGTAAAAATGTCCACAAGACACTTTTTCATACCTTTAAATGTTTGGATATTGATAGCTCTTTCAGAACTATGGGTCCTTTTTTCATTATACTTTCATTTCATATATATTTTCACCTACTTTCCAGAAAATTTTAATGTGGTTTTCATATCTTTAATATTGGTTCTCATATTTAATCTTAAATAAGGTCTATGACAAAGGCAGATCTTTCGAATTTATCGAGGCCCTTTGGATAAATGTTTGCCCTGAAACCGCCCCATTACCCGTTCGGGTAATTTTTATGAGAACCGTACCGGCCGCATCAACAGGGAATCGGTTTATCCACGTGTAACCGTTTGCCCAAATGATACCAAATAACCAATTTCTAACCCTACTTGTTAATGTAAACATCCTTTGTAATAAAGTATAAATTATATATTCAAAGCACCATAAAACATACAAAAGTAAATATTCAAGCAATCAAGTATTTTATTCCTAAATTAATTAGAATGACAAGCACCCAATATCTCTTGTATTATAATAAAAAAGTATTAATCATCCCAAATCTAAATTCAAAAACAAATTTATGCCTAAATTTAGTTTGAGCCCTAAAAAAGTAGTAATCCATCGCAAAAAAAAACAGTTTTAGCCCTAAATTGATTACACCGTTAAATTAACTATGAGTTAGGGATGTTAGGGTTTTTGAAGTGGGTCTCTGGTGTATTATTCTTTATATACTTATATGGTATATACGATTTGGTGTACACGATTAAGCATATATACTTATTATTCTTATATATAAAGAGTTATAATTTATTAATAATGTTACGGATGGGTAACAGTGCGGGTACCCGCGCCATTAGTGAACGGGGCGGTTTCGGGGCGGATAACAGGGCAGATTAGTATAGAACCATAACCGCACCATTATCCATTTAAAAAACTGGATATTCCCCGCCCTATACCCGTTCTCCAGTCAAATCGATTTTCCCCATTTTTATCAAATCGCTTCGATGCGAGTATCCAACGGGTCGGCCTAAATTGCTATCTCTATTGTTCAACGAGTTTACTCATATTAGCTCACATTTGTAACAATGCAACCGGGGGCAGAGGTGAGGGGGCTGACAAGACTCAGGCCTTCCCCACATTTGAAAGAAACTTGTATTTTAAGTGTTAAAATTTATGTGAAATATCTTTGTACTGTCCCACCCCAACTTTTGCTCTTGTCTACACTCCTAATTGCAACCATATTAATGCATACAAACCATTTTTTCATGTATTTATATTAATTATTGTCCCATTGGACATGCATATATTGAGTATTATGGTCACAGATTCACAACAAGGTTCAAATATGTACTTAGTATTTTAATACACGAATGATAAGTAGCATGCATCAATAACACACCTACTTCATCATATCGATCATATATGACTATTGAAAGCAATGATGTTACATTTATGCAACACTACCTTCAATTCATTCTTAGCTTAGCTTCTTACCTTTCTCTTTTCCTTCTCAAGGAGTTCGTACTATACCTAGTACAGAGATTTATTCATTAACATTCTACTATGGGTATGTGTAGGTCTAAGTAGGAAGATATATATGTATATATATAACTTGTACGCGGTCGCCAACGGTTTTCTTCTACCCTTTCAAGGTGAATGGTATCCACCATATCCACCTCCGTGTTGCTTACCTCCTCCACCGTACCCACCACCTCCACCTGATCCTTCACCGCCGCCGCCGTTGCGCCCACCGCCACTACCACTTCCTCCACCATACCCACCTCCTCTTCGTGAACTTCCATCATGTGCCCAACCACCACCGCCACCTCCGCCCGATCCTCCTCCTCCACCTCCTCCACCATAATGTCCACCCCCACTACCATTTCCTCCTCCATGGCCGCCACCTGCTCCTTCACCTCCGCCGTTCCCACCACCACCGCCTCCTCCACCGGATCCTCCTCCTCCACCTCCACCTCCGCCACTTTCATGTCCACCCCCACTACCACTTCCTCCTCCATACCCTCCACCTTCTCCACGGCCTCCACCTTGTCCCCCACCATCACCACTTCCTCCACCTGATCCTCCTCCTCCACCCCCGCCACCTTCATGCCCACCCCCACTGCCACTTCCTCCTCCATACCCGCCACCTTCTCCATGACCTCCACCTTGTCCCCCACCACCACCACCTCCTCCACCGGATCCTCCACCTGATCCTCCTCCTCCACCTCCGCCACTTTCATGCCCACCCCCACTACCACTTCCTCCTCCATATCCTCCACCTTCTCCACGGCCTCCACCTTGTCCCCCTCCACCACCGCTTCCTCCGCCTGATCCTCCTCCTCCACCCCCGCCACCTTCATGCCCACCCCCACTACCACTTCCTCCCCCATACCCGCCACCTTCTCCATGACCTCCACCTTGTCCCCCACCACCACCACCTCCTCCACCTGATCCTCCTCCACCTCCACCTCCACCTTCATGCCCACCCCCACTACCACTTCCTCCCCCATATCCGCCACCCTCTCCGCGACCTCCACCTTGACCCCAACCTCCACCACCACCTCCGCCTGATCCTCCTCCACCTCCACCTTCATGCCCACCCCCACTGCCACTTCCTCCTCCATACCCGCCACCTTCTCCACCACCTCCAGCATGTGACCCACCACCTCCTCCTCCGCCCGATCCTCCTCCACCACCACCTCCACCTTCATGCCCACCCCCACTGCCACTTCCTCCTCCGTACCCCCCACCTTCTCCTCCACCTCCACCATGTGCCCCACCACCACTTCCTCCTCCTCCACCACCACCACTACCACCACCATGCCCTCCCGCACCATATCCCCCACCGACACTCTCTCCACTTCCATACCCATAATTGTTCCCGACCTCATCATAGCCTTCACGACCACCTTTTCCACCTCCAGTACCTCCCCAACCATATCCGGTGCCGCTGACTTTTGCACCACCTTCAGCTGCATAACCGGAGGTTTTTACATCTACAACACCTTGACCACCGACATCGTATTTTGACCCAACACTGCCCACATCAAGACTGAGGAGGGTTCTTGCTGCCGAGCAAATTCCTATGCTCAGCCACAAAAAGAAGAATATAGTATTAAGAACTCGATGCCTTGCCATAAGGGAAACGAAGATCGGTGTGCTTTCATTTGCATGGTGGATGTTGTGGGCATTTATATAGCTAGGACTAGGAAGTGGAAAGAACGCGTTGAATAGAAGAAAACAAATGAGAGGGGAAGAAGCGTCGCCTATTTTCCCCACAAATGAAAGTGCGTGGTCTCATATATCATCATGACGCCTCAAATATATAAGATCTCATGGATCATCATGTTCACATTTTAGCTAGTGACCTAGTGTGCTTTTGCTGTCTTCCACATACGGTCGACTTAGCTTCTTAGTATTACCCACCAAATACAATACTCCGTATATACCTAAATAATTGTGTTGAGAAAATAATCCAAATAGGCAAATAGGACAAAACAAAGTGAGAGTTCCACTTTTCCATGTTATCTCGGAGGATTAATAATCTTATTATTTAAAAAAAAAAAGGGCAAATTACCAAATTGGTAAAAAAAGAGGGTCGTTTGACAGATTGGTAAAAAAAACCACCTGGGTCATATTGGTAAAAAAGAAGCCTGACAAATTCGTCAATTTTTTGTGAGTGATAAACTGTTGATCCTCGACTTTAGAATTCACGACATTTCATATTCTAAGTATTGTGAAATTGACATTTTCAGTCCTTTTACTTTGATTTTGCCATCAAAAGTGGAAGTCTAAAAATGTCAACGACCGTTTTTTATAATAACAGTTGTCTACTAGCTAATAACCGGTTGAATCAGCATATTGATAATAGCGGATTCCGTTAGCTTTTATAACTAACCGCTTTCATTAGCGTTTGAAATAAATGTTAGTAACTTAACTGTTTGCGATTAAATGTTAAAATGTAAAATCACCATTAAAGATATGAATTTAAAAGTATATATATTTATCTTAACTTTATTTTTTTTATTTTTAATAAGTCTTTGAAAAGGTTTTAAAAATTATATTTACATTTATTTTAAATAACCATGGAGTAATTTTTTTAAAAAAACTACTCCTTCCGTCCCACTAGAAGGTTCCCGTTGGCGGTTTACGAGGCTTGACTGACGATAAAGCAACATAATCCCTGTTCACACTCTGATTATTTTTAGTAAATAAAATTTACATATTCAGAAACTACATTAAAGCCGCTACAAAGCCTGATACAAAAAATGTAAATTTGATAAAAATTTGATTTATGAAGTAAAAGATTAAAAATGATTTAAGTTGACCATGTGCATAGTGGACGAGAACCTTCTAATGGGACGGAGGTAGTAATAAATAGTCATAAGGAGTAGAATTTTGGAGTAGATTTTTAAATGGAGTACACTTTTAAAAAACTAATAAATAGTCATATTTAAAATATTAATACTAAAAATATATGAATTTATATGTGTGTGCTTGCATTAAGGTACATATCTTAAAAATGATAGTGTTAGTAATTTTTAAATAACCATGGAGTAATATATGATTTTTAAATGTACATTTATTTTAAATAACCATGGAGTAATTTTTTAAAAAAACTAATAAATAGTCATAAGGAGTAGAATTCTAGAGTAGATTTTTAAACGGACACTACAAAAAAACACAGACGTAGCCACGGACCGCAGAATAAAAAATCCGTGACTAACATAGTTAGTCACGAATTTTGTCTGTGACTAGGTCCGAGACTAATTCCGTGTGACTAAAATGTAGTCACTGAACTTTGGCCGTGACTAATTGTAGTCACGGATTAGTCACGGACCTAATCTGTGACTAATTCTTGATCGGAATTGCTACTCCGACATGTTAGTCACAGATCAGATCCGTGACTACCACTACCAAAAAAATACGCCATTGGGTCGGATTTTGGCACAGAACGCTTCACAAAAATCCCAGACTATCGCTGTTGGCACGGATTAGGCACGGATATGGAATCCGACGCACCTAGCTCGTGCCAAATGCTTTGGCACGGGAAAAAAAATCCGCACCAACTCTTGGCACGGCTTTGGGCACGGAATTTCAGAGACAACAACACCGATTACTACCCCAAAAAATTTGGCTCGGATTTACCTTGGCACGGATATTGGCACGGAATAAACCGGGTTACCCAAATCTTTACCCATTTGCTAGCTCGGATAAGGTCGTGCCAAATTTTTAACCGAAACCCGTTCGGGATTTTGGGACGGACGACATCCGTGCCAAATTTAATTTAAAAAAAAACAGTACACCGTACATATGTACGGAATACCGTACATATGTACAGTGTACAGTTTTTTTTCTTCAAATCATTATAAACAAAACATTTAACTGGGAAACATATAGAGCAAATGAAAGATAAACATTATAGAGCAAATGAAAGTGCACAAATTAACAGAAGATTATTTTGTTACAGCAGTCCAGGCAGATAAACCACTGCCAAAATAGAATTAGAAATGGCAAATAAATTGCCAGAAGATGTCCAGAAACAGTACATAAAATTAAACAGTTTGTTCATTACACAAATAGATCAGACATCCGCACTTCATTCGAATCATGTAGCCCATTCATTTGGGCGGAGGTCGGGGTAAGAAAAAGGGGAGAAATCAGGTAGCGGGACAGAAGGGTTCGAGCTTCGCACTTGCTCCATGTACGCCGTAAAAGCAGAAGTCATGTTCGCCATCTGAGTTTGCCACTGCTTTTCCTGCTGCGCAAACCGGGCTTCGAGCTGCTCCTTGATGCGGGAATCGATTTCTACTTGAGTAGGCCCCGATATCTTGTGATTCCTTCCTAGCTTTAGAGTTCCTGTTCTTCTTTCCAACTTGGCTCTTTTTCTTAAAAGCATCAGAGGCCTAATATTCTTGCAACAGCTTCCAATCTCCATCTCCAATCCTGTCCGGCTTCTTGTTCTCCCGCCTAGCTCTGCCAATATTTTTGCTCAACCATTCAGAGGCCCGAGACTTGAACTTCTTTTTCATTTTGGTATCAAAGCAGGGATCCCACTCATACTTTCTCTGAAAATACAAAAAATACTTCATCAACCTCATAACTCACAATCTGTCAAATAAAAACTAAAAGTGAGTACCTATAACATACCTGAAACAGTTTCCACCAACGGTTGCATTGATCAGCGTCCGCATGCATATAAGAACGCCATGGCCCGTGGAAATTGTTAATGAGGATTGAAATGATGTTGTTGAGGACAGTAGGATTGCTTCATCAAAAAAGAACATATAAGTGTAATGTATAGATACGAATTTATTATATAAAAAATGCCTTGTGAAGTTTTACATTACCTTCACATTTCAAAGGGTGAAATGAAAGTCTTTTGCTGAACAGATTCATCAGGGATCGAAGAATCAAAACCACTTAAATGATCATCAAAAGGGTGTCGGGATTGGACAGACTCATGTGAATGACCTAGAGGGGAGTTCTGCTCATTCTGGACAATGGGTGGGCTACCTCTACCTCCACGACCTCCGCGGGAGGAAGTAAATGAACCTCTACGAGAAGACATTCTATCGAAGCTAATAGCAATATTATAGAATGTGACCAGTGAAACAATTAGGTTATAACCAAATATTATCAAAAAATTATGAAATTCGTTTGAAAAAATTAGGTTACACCAAGTAATATAAAAAAAAAGGTTATAAACAACTTAAAAATATACTTACATTTGTATATAAAATTACGAATTTAAGAATTTATATACTTCGTTTTTAAATAATCCGTTTATAAATTTATAGATACTTATAAATATATTGTAATAAGTTGATTATAATACTTCGTTTTTAAAAAAGTATTAATAAAAAAATCATTATAATACTTCGTCTAAAAATTTATAAATAAATTATAAATACTAGCAACATTTTTTAAGGTGCCCATAATATTACGCTTCTAATAGAAAATATAAACAATAAAGTATTTAAAAAAATTGTTTCTAGATTATAATACTTCGTTTATTATACATAATGAGTTTATTTGAAAATACATGCAAATGGCCGGCTGAAAGCGGAGGGCAAGCGTCACAGCGGCTTGAAAGACTGCAAGCGTCGGAGTGGCTCGAAACACAGCAACCTTCGGAGGCGGCTTGAAACAGAAGGGAGGCAGAGTACGTAGTCACCGGAGTAGGAAGCCGGAGGGGTAGCCGGAGGGTAGCCGGAGGGGTAGCCGGAGGAGTAGGCGGTGGCTGGGTATGGGGGAGTATGTACAGAGCGGTGCTAGGGTTTGTACGAATTGAATGAGCTGCGGTTTGAACGAAATGCATTAAGGACAGTTTATATACTTCCGGCATTGGCTCGGAAATATCCGTCGCAAGAGCACTGCCAAAACCGTTCTAGACCCTTCCGGATTAGTGTTCGCTCTTGGTTGCGAGTTGGCGCGGACAAATCCGTCCCAATTGCGCGAAAAAAAAACGAGCGGTTTAAATTTTCAAAAATCCGTGCCAAACTGAAAAGTCGTCTGAAACTCTGTGCAGTCAGTAATTATTATGTCAGACCAGGATTGACTCGGATTTGGTAGGGATTATTCCCTGCCAATTGCATACATTTCAGCGGATATAATGTTCTGAGACGATTTATTCCAGCCAAGTTCGTGTCAATTGCATACATTTTAGCGGATATAATGTTTTGAGACGGAATTATTCCAGCCAAGTCCTTGCCAATTGTTCAGCTCTACTATAAATATGGCTTCATATAATAGGGTAAAAATAGTTAAAAAGTGAGAAATTAGAAAAACTTTATTATGGAAAAATCTGAAGGTTCAAGTGGAAAAACAATATGGGGATGTGATTTTGATAAGTTGGGGAAAAAAATTGATCAGATAGGGGAAATACTTAAGTTAATGAAGCCTGTTGATGATGTTGCAGCTGAAAAAATTAACCAGTTATTGAAAAGGGGAAGTGAAGTGAAGGCTAAAAGTGAAGATTCTGAAGTGAAGGCTAAAAGTGAAGACGATGGTCGGAAGACACTATGAAGAATCAAATAAGTGTATCATTTTACTATGTACTGTTATTATCATTATCATGTATGGTTTGCTTATGTAATTCTTATTATCGTGTGTCGTTTGAGTTTTCAGTAATTTTAGTCTGTTTTGATTAAAATTAATGTAATAAAAACGTTCGCTTTTGGCGTAATAAAATCGGTTTGCGTTTAAAAATGTGCATTTGAACTATTTAAATTCGTTAAATAGACGAGAAATTATCTACCAAATTTGATTAAATAGACGAGAAAATAACTCAGAAACAATGTAGACTACAAATTGAATTATTCGGAAAAGTCGTGACAAGAAATAAAAAAAGTTGAAATAAAACAATTCATTCTTCTTCATCTTCGGAGTCAATATGGTCAACGTACTCATCATCATCATCAGTATCTTCTGTTTGAAAGTTCCATTCTTCTTCTTCATATTGATCAGTTCCCTCGTCCGGACCATCGTTGGCGTCGTTAGGGTCAAACTCTATTTCTGCTCCAGTACAATCATTCAAAAAAATATCCTCCTCAATAATGTCAGGAACTGGGGGTTGAAAAAACTCTTGTTGGTAAACATCAATGTCAATGTTTTTTTGTACCGCGTGAGAAACAACTTTCCTCGGTCTAATAGTGCATGCACTTACCTAGCCAGTGCGATTGATGCGCGTCAACGGATATTCCGCGTAATACACTTGGGCAGCCTGTTGAGCTAATATGAAAGGTTCATTTTTCGGGTACACACGCCTGTGATTAACATCCACCAAGTTATGTTTGTGATCCTTTTTCACCCCCTCACTGGATCCAAAAGGAAAAAGAAGGGATGGGGTAAGAGCAAGTCGGGGGCACCCGATGGACCCTTATCTAGTCAATCAGAATTCCCCCCTAACACATCCAGTAAGCTCAGTCCCGGATTATGCGGCCAATCACGGTGACATTGCCTAACATTTGCAACGCTATTAACAGCCAGGCTACCCGGGGAAAATATTACAAACTTCACAAGAGCGACACCCATAAAACGAATGATTGTTATGTCCTGAAAAAGTAAGTGGAAAGGCTCATCCGTGAAGGGCAACTGGATCAATTTGGGAGGAAGATCCGGCAATGCGTGAGCGCCGTGCGTGCCCCGTTTCAGTCCTAATGCAACCCGAATTGCTCCGTTTTCCTATTTAAACAGTATGTAAACCGCTGTTTTGAGGGGGAGCTTAGAGAGAGTGCCTAACATGAAATTTAGAGAGCTTTTCAGCCATGTTCATCAATCTTTTGGGATTCTTTGTAAGTTCCATCTTTTTAATTGATGATAATTAATTCTATTCTTCTCAATTCTGTTGATTCTTCAATTATGAGTTGTGAGTAGTATTAATTAGGGATTTGGGATTGATGAAGGGGTTAAGCATGATGTATGGCTAGATTCTTGATGGATTAATTGCATGAATGTCATTTAATTTGTGTTTGAATAATTTAACCGATATCTCTTGTAACCTAGAACGGCCGCTAGAATTACAATTGCTTGTAGAATAAATTAAGAGAGATCTAGTTTATTCTAAGACACATTCACACACACTTAATCGTTCGCTAAGAGATTAGTAGCGATTAAGGGGCCGTAAGCTCGCTCGTCTTGGCAATAATTTAGGATCCTGTCGCATGAGAGATCAGCATGGTCCCCTAAATTATTGTACTCTACGCCGCGAGAGCGGTAAGAACTTAGTAATGATTAGCTAGGCTCAATTAAATTAATTTCATGCGATTAAGCCTGATTTGCTAGAAATCTGATTACCCCGGAATCAATCCATGTTCCCTTCATCATTAATTAAGAAAGAACCCATTAGTTTAATTTGTTTATTCGCAATTTAATTTTCCCAATCAATCAATCTCGCACGACGCATTTATTTTATTTATTTTTAAATGCTGAATTTAATTAATTCTTGATTCCCTTTTGTCCGTCCCTATGGAGATGATACTCGTACTTACACCACTATATTACGATCTATTTTAAGTGCGAGAAAATTGACATCACTGCTCTCATTAAGATTGATTATCAATCCACCTCATTACATCATCAGAAATCCCTTTTCATTCTGAGAAAGATTCTGCTTGCACTTTCACCATACACTCAGTATTTCACTAGCAGTTACGTCAGCAGTTTCCTACCTTCCAGTCAACTGCCAAGCCAATTGCTTACTACATAAAGTCCAAAGAGTACCCAAGTTAGAAAAGTGTCATACATTGAACATCTAGAGGTTAAAGACTTCCGTTGTGCATCTATAAATCTCCCAAAAGATCAACTCATCTAGAAGGGAAAAGTTTTTAAAGTTGAAAAAGCTCTAAGAGCCTATTCACCCCCCCCCCCCCCCCCCCCCCCTTCTAGACTTTTCCCTCTATCCGGGACCATCAGACTTTTCAAGATATACTTGGACTATCTTTCTTGCAAGCAAGCATGATACTTTTAATGAGTTTGTTGTTTTTGTAAGGAAAGTTGAACATCAAACAGGACTACAGTTAATCAAGATCCGATCAGATAATGGAACTGAGTTTGACAACTCACTCTTTGACGCATTCTGCAAGGAACAAGGAATAGACCACAATTTCTCTACCCCTAGAACTCCTCAACAAAATGGGATAGTGGAACGGAAGAATAGAACACTAGAGGATATGACTAGAACAATGCTGATTTCCAGTGGTCTAGCGAGAAACTTTTGGGCAGAAGCACTAAACATCGCATGCTACATCATTAATCGAGCCATGATCCATCCAATCCTAGGGAAAACACCCTACGAACTACTCAAAGGGAGGAAACCCAACATTAGCCTTCTAAGAACGTTTGGATGCAAATGTTTCGTGCACAATAATGGAAAGGGAAATATTGACAAATTCGATGCAAGAAGTGACGAAGCAGTCTTCCTTGGATACTCTACTCATAGCAAAGTTCTAAACAAGCGCACACAATGTGTGGAAGAGAGTATCAATGTAATATTTGATGAAGCACTTGCCTCAAGACCAAGCCAAACTGATGATGAAGAAATAAGAATGGCATGCAAGGAGATACAACGTCAAAGGGAAAGTTGAACTGACCATGACACCAACCAAACTTGAGAACCACCAATGACCAATGAGATTAATGAGTCTGGAACTGAAGAAGAAACTGGACAGACTTCAGCCAGTCAGCCTGTAGAACCAGAAGCACCAGTTTCAGATACTCTATATGAATTGGTGGATCAGCCCAATGCATGAAGAGGATGGAAGCTTCATCGATCACATCCCCTGAATAATCTCTTAAAATATCTAAATCGGGGAGTAGCAACTAGATCCAAACTTAGAAACTTTTGTGCTTTCTTTGCTTATTTATCACTTATAGAACCAATGAACAATGAAGTGACTCTCTCCGCCGCTGACTGGGTTCTAGCTATGTAGGAAGAACTAAATTAGTTCGAAAGAAACAAAATGTGGCATCTAGAACCAAGACCTAAGAACAAGACTGTGATAGGCCTCAAATGGGTATTCAAGAACAAGCTTGATGAACATGGACCAATCACAAGGAACAAAGCGAGACTTGTTGTAAATGGCTATAACCAACAAGAAGGGATAGATTTCAACGAAACATTTGCACCAGTGGCAAGATGTAATACTTGAGATTTAATTTAAATGGATTAATAGTACTACTCATACCAACAAGATGCATCTCCTTTTAAGGGAGCTCATCAGCTAAGAACTCCAAAGTTAAGCGTGCTTGCACGGGAGTAGTCTTGGGATGGGTGACCCCCTGGGAAGTTTCTCAGGGCGCACACGAGTGAGGACAAAGTCGTGGAAAAGGCTAGTGGCGGTTTGTGAGGGAAGTACTAGAGGTCTAAAGTAACTATCTCGGGTCCTGCGAGGCCGGGGTGTTACAAATGGTATCAGAGCAACCCTGTGATAGTGTGCTAATCCGTTGGATATCGGGCGGGAACTTATCAGGGGAAAAGATTCTGAGATATGATTGAGATTGATTTATGGGCGCAACGAGGATGTTGCGTTCCTAAGTGGGGGTGATTGTAATATTTGAGATTTAATTTAAACGGATTAATAGTACTACTCATACCAACAAGATGCATCTGCTTTTACGGGAGCTCATTAGCTAAGAACTCCAAAGTTAAGCATGCTTGCACGGGAGTAGTCTTGGGATGGGTGACCCCCTGGGAAGTTTCTCAGGGCACGCACGAGTGAGGACAAAGTGCGAGGCCGGGGTGTTACACAAGACTAGAGGCAATACGAATGCTCATAGCATCTGCGGCTCATATGGTATTCACATTCCATCAAATGGATGTGAAAACAGCCTTCTTGAATGGTTATCTTAAGGAAGGGGTATAACCTTGTTGGTATGAGTAGTACTATTAATCCGTTTAAATTAAATCTCAAATATTACAATCACCCCACTTAGGTATCTAATATTTAGTACTTCCGTTTTGAAAATTATCATCAACTGTGCATTCACATAACTTTGAAATCGGATTTCTAGAATTGAAATTTATTAGAGGACGTCACCTATTAAAGAGGCGGAGTATGCCCTCACAACCCAACTTTTTCTTTTGCTTCTTCTTTGCATTTGGAAACAAAAAACTCTATATTTTTGCTGCAATTTTCCTTTCAGAAAAAGTTAATAGAAGGGTCATTGGTCACAAAGCAATTTTATAGAGGCCCTCTATTAAGACTTTCAAAACATGGTAAGTTTCTTCTATTGGACTCTATCTGTAAAACTTTAGTGAAATCTAACTCTTGATTATTTTCTCTTCAATGTTAATTGATTTCTCTGAAATGAAATTTCGCATATTTACTTTAGTAAACCACATTCTTTTAATAGGTTCAATTTTCTATTATTGTGAGCAAGTTAATTTGAAAAAGACATTCAATATGAATGGTGAAAGGGTTGGTTAAAATGGATAGATCATTAGCAAGATCAGAGAAGGTGAATCACTCTTTCTTGAAAAGCATTGCATTGAGTTGCCTCTTTGCTTCTTCATTTCTGAGCTACATTACACATTAAAAGGATTAAACTTTTTTTATAGGATATACCGGAAAGGAATTAGCTACTTATTATCTACATGTTATGTTGCATCTGTGAATAATTATTTACAGACAAACAATACAAATTTTTCTGAGTACATGGTAAGAAAGTTGCTTATATTGACATCTCTTTTGTTCTATTGTCTTTGCTATTCAGATTGCTTAGCCTGAATTTTCGGGAGCCATTTACAAGGCACAAGCTTTCCTTTATGGTGTGATATAAGTACATCCACGTGCTATGTGCATGATTTAACAATGGTGCATCATTTGCAGCAGAGCTCTGAACCATATCAACTCCATGTCATAAAACATTTCTAAAGTTCGAGTTTTATTTTGAGGTAACTAAAAAGGATAAACTATTAATGGTGCAACAGATTTCTAACTCAAGCACTTAGTGTCATTTCAATGTTTTGAGAATATCTATGGCACATGGAACCAGTATTTGCTTGAAAGTATTAATTATGAAAGCAATATTGTTCTTGATTGATTTTCAAACAGCTAAATATACTTCTTCCCCTTATCTCTTTACCTTTTGACTTTGTTAAGCATGTGACAGAATAAGTGATGGATTCAGGAAAACTGGCCTCTGCCTCAGTAAGAATGCTCTGAAAAGATACCAACATGGAGCGGGAATGGAATTTGCTTTAGTGACTGCCTGAAGGCTGATCCTGCTACAACCATTGCTCCTGCCAACACCACTGCTCATGCTCTTCGTTGTTCTCTTTTATGGGTAAGGAGTATGTGATTATTGTTGGGATTAATTAATTAATCTTAATTAGTTTACTTCCTAGGGAACATAAATTATCTTTCCATACTTTTATTGGAAAGATGAAAGGTCTTCTTGGAAATGTAAATTGTATTTCCTAGGGATTATTTTACTCCACTTGTAATGCCTATATAAGGACACCAATTGTAATGTTTTATCAAGTGGAATATAATACATTCTCCTCCATTCCTTTGAGTTGTAAGTTAGCCAAACACTTAGAATATTCTTCAAATTTGGGGCCTTCAAATTGGTATCAGAGCCACTGTTGAAGAAGAAGATGGCAGCCACCATGTTCGGCCAACTACCTCAATTGAAGAAAGCAAACTTCGACTGATGGAATGCTCAAATGAGAGCACTGTTGAAGTCACAAGGAGTATGGGATGTTGTTGATAATGGCTACACAACACCGGAGGAAGGAACCGTCTTGACGGTTGCCCAACAAGTGGAACTCGAAGGAGCACAAAAGAAGGACCAAACGGCACTGTTTTGGTTGCTTCAAGCAGTGGATGACACCATCCACGAGAAGATAGCCGATGCCGAAACTTCAAAAGAAGCTTGGGACATCATCGAAAGAGTATTCAAAGGAGGGGAAAGAGTAAAGCAAGTGAGGTTGCAAACTCTACGAGGAGAGTTGGAGACTATGCGGATGAAAGAGAACGAGAAGGTCACCGAGTACATTAATCGGGTGATGACCATAGCAAACCATATGAAGAGAAATGGTGAAACCGTAAGTGAGAGTCAGATAGTAGAAAAAATTCTACGAACACTTACGGACAAATTCGAGAACGTGGTATGCGCAATCGAAGAAGCTAGAAATATTGAGACGCTTACCATTGACGACTTGTCGGGGTCGTTGGAGGCACATGAACAAAGAAAGATGAAGCGGCTAGAATCGCTTGAAGAGGCATTACAAACTGTGGTGGTAGAGGAGAAGGCAATGTATGCCCATCAACCGAGAGGCCGAGGCCGAGGTCACTTCCGTGGTCGGGGCCAAGGAACAGGAGACTACAACCGAGAGGAGAATACCCACCAGAACTGGGAGGACCAATATCGCCTGACCTGGAGAGGCCGAGGCAGAGGAGCTGCCTGAGGCGGTCGGGGAGGCAGACCCGATGGGGAATGCTACAATTGCGGGAAACGGGGACATTTCGCAAGAGACTGTTGGTCGAAACCAAAACCGGAGGAGAATCTAAATGTTGCTGAGCATGAGGATGATGGAGATGAGGAAGGAGTGCTCTTACTAGCACACAAAGAAGGAAGCTTAACAGACGACGCTACGTGGTACTTGGATACCGGGGCGAGCAACCACATGAGTGGTTATAAACATTTATTCACTGAGTTGAAGGAGGCTGAGGGAGGAAATGTATCTTTTGGAGATACATCAAAAGTAGTTATCAAAGGCCGAGGAAAGGTTAAATTTCTGTAAAAGAATGGACAAGAGGGGACGATTGAAAACGTACTCTATGTCCCGAGCATGAAGACAAATATCATAAGCATGGGACAGCTTATGGAGAAAGGGTATTCAGCCGACCTAAGTGGTCGATACCTACACTTGAAGGATAGACGAGGCCGGGCCGTCGCCCGGGTAGAGATGGCCAAGAACAGAATGTACAAGTTGGACTTGAGAAGCGTAAACCATAAGTGCTTGAAAGTCGACCTGACGGACAAGTCACTATTATGGCACCTACGTTTCGGACATTTGAACTTTGGAGGATTAGCCGAGCTGAGCAAAAAGGGCTTGGTGCATGGACTACCCGAGATGGATTTTCCAAAGCAATTCTGTGAAAGTTGCGTACTTGGGAAACACACCCGGGCGAGCTTTCAGAAGACTGCCAAGTACCGAGCCAAGGGAGCATTGGAGACAGTCCATACGGACATTTGTGGGCCGATCACGCCATCATCTTTCAGTGGGAGAAGGTACTTTATCACCTTTATTGATGACTACACCAGGAAGACTTGGGTATATTTTCTAAAAGAAAAATCGGAGGCCTTTAAAACATTCGAAAATTTCAAAGCCGAGGTGGAGAAGACAATCGGGCTGAAGGTGAAAGCGTTGAGGTCGGACCGGGGGGGAGAATACATTTCAGACTCTTTTACAAAGTTTTGTGAAGAGGAAGGAATTAGAAGATTCCTTACCGCCCCGTACTCGCCTCAACAGAACGGGGTGGCCGAGCGAAAAAACCGGAGCATTATGGACATGGTAAGATCCATGCTCAAGAGCAAAAATATGCCAAAGCAATTTTGGGCCGAGGCGGTACGATGTGCGGTGTATGTACAGAACAGGTGTCCGCACTCAAATCTTGAAAATCTAACACCTCAAGAAGCATGGAGTGGTCAAAAGCCGACCGTGTCACACTTGAGGGTGTTTGGGAGTATCTCTTACGCACATGTGCCCGATCAGAGACGGACAAAATTGGAAGACAAAAGCAAGAAGCTTGTCTTCATTGGCTATGATGAGAAGACAAAGGGATACAGACTATATGATCCCGAGGAGAAAAAGATCACAGTGAGCAGAGATGTAGAGATAAATGAAAAGGGAAGCTAGGATTGGAACACAGAGAAGGAGTACGTCCCGGACGGGACGACCTCAAATAACGAGGACGTCCCGGACGGGACCTCAAATGACGAAGAGACCCCGGGCGGGACCCCAATTCCAATCCCGCTCGGGATGACACCAGAACCAATCGGGGCGGGATCTATGACGACCCCGGTGGACGAGGAAGAAGAAGAAGGGACGAGCCGGCAAAGGTACAGAAACATACAGGACATATATGAAGCAGCTCCAGAGGTTCACATGGTATGTCTTCTAGCCGATGAGGAGGATATTACTTTTGAAGAAGCCAAGCACGATGAAAAATGGAGAGATGCCATGAACGAAGAAATAAAAGCGATTGAGAAGAATCAGACCTGGGAACTTACCAATCTCCCGAGAGGTCATAAGCCGATCGGAGTCAAATGGGTGTATAAGAAGAAATGCAATGCTGAAGGTATGGTCGAGCGATACAAAGCTCGGCTTGTTGCAAAAGGTTACAAGCAAAAGGCTCAGAATGAGAGACCGAAGAGAATTAAGATTAGGGGAGGAATTTGTTGGGATTAATTAATTAATCTTAATTAGTTTACTTCCTAGGGAACATAAATTATCTTTCCCTACTTTTATTGGAAAGATGAAAGGTCTTCTTGGAAAGGTAAATTGTATTTCCTAGGGATTATTTTACTCCACTTGTAATGCCTATATAAGGACACCAATTGTAATGTTTTATCAAGTGGAATATAATACATTCTCCTCCATTCCTTTGAGTTGTAAGTTAGCCAAACACTTCGAATATTCTTCAAATTTGGGGCCTTCAATTATATCCTTTGAAACAGTAACATGAATACTTCCCTATTGGATAGGAGCATGTCTTTGTTTTATGTTTAATTTTCTACATTGCAGTTTCTTATCAACTAAACAAATCACAATTCACAAACTAAATAAACTATCATGAGCCACATGGATCTGCTATATCTCTATCTAAATATAAATATGAATAGTATATATTAATCTAAGAAAGTAGATGTTTAGGAGAATGGGTGTAGTGTACAAAACATGGATATTTCCACTGAATAACTTCTTATTACATTTTTTGACCTTACAATCAAGTGGGCATGGTTATGAGTTATTTCAGTTTTTAAGATATAATTATCACTGCTGTTTTTAATTTTAATGGGAGATTGTAGTATCAAAACTTCCTGTTGCATAGTAGAGATTTGGCTTTGTCATATTCAATTATTCTTTAGTACAATTTATGGTTTATTATTATTATTATTGTTATTACTATTAAAATAATTACGATAAACCCTTTCTGTCAAAGGTTCAAAATGAAATAGCTATTACTATTAAAATAATTACGATAAACCATTTCTTTATATGAAATGTGTATTTTCTTCTTCTTTTTATTTAAAGCTAAAAGAGCTATGGTACTGGAGCCATGAAAATCAAAGTTATGTGAGAAACTGCTCCATGAATTCACCTAAGCGGTGTGGTCTATTCTTGTGCATCAATTTCCTGAGAGTAAGTAGTTGAATAAACTGAGCTTTAGTATCTATCTTCAAGTCAAGTGCTTTGTTTTCAATTCTCTTCAAGTGAAGTTCATATTTGGAAATTGTTTGTTCTCCATATGTGCTACCTTTCTCTTTTGAAACCAAATGAATTGTTATATACCTGAAATCATTATTTTTGGTATGTAAGGAGTAAGATGATGATTTTGAAATAGAGATGCTTGTTATGATGTAAAAAAAAGATGGATTGACATTTGTTTGGTATCACACCATATATATTTGGGACTTCATCAGTGAAGATTTATTTATTTTTTGAAAATTTAATACGTTTTAGCACTTAAATGGAACATGTTGATTTTTATGTTCAATAGCTATCAAATATTGGACCAGAAGGATTCACACTAGACCATATCCAAAAATCATACTACATCTGCGCCCGTGGACTTTGTCAAATGCAAAGTAGGTGAGAAATAAGAATAGTAAAAACTGTGTGGTTGAAATTTGTGCATAGTAGAGAAAAATGTGCATAATCACAAAGTATTTATTTTAATAGGAAAGTGGCAAAGTTTTTTGGGACAACCAAAAAAGGAAAGTTGGCAAAGTCCAATCGAACAGAGGGAGTATCAGATTACATATGTTTAAGTGAAGCGAACAAGTTTTAGACAACTTGCTTCAGTAGCTCAATGGGCATGAGAGAACACGTCTCTGATAAAAGATTTAGTAGTTTAATGACATGAGCTTGATTTGTAACTGCCCCCACGATATTAAAAAAATTTTGACTGTTCTATCTCCCACCAAAATACCAATGCTCGAAACTATTTCAGGTTAAATAGATATTCCTAAAACCATGACTTACGGGAAACAAATTTGTTAGAGAATCATTTAGTAGTATTTCACTTGCAATAGTAACAAGATTCAGCACCTTCTACCCTAAACCAATTGAACATCTTTCCTTGGAAAATGATGTTCTGGATTTCCTCTTCTACTAATAATAAGATATTTCAGGCAGTTAAGATAGTAGTCTCTTACTAATATTAGTCTCTTAGTTATATTAGTCCTTTAATTTTTATGCTATTTTAACTTTTATATGGTTTTCTAAAAGTTCATATGTTGAATTTTGAAACAAGGTTCTACAAAACACTCGAGACATGAGTTATTATAAAAGTTGCTATTAGAGTTGTGGCTGATTTATACCCAAGTGCAGGGGCGGATGTAAGCATTGGGTAATGGGGGCACATGCCCCCAATAAAATATAACTATGAAGCTAAATGTGTGTGTATATATATATATATATATATATATATATATATATATATATATATATATATATATATATATATATATATATATATATATATATATATATATATATGAAAACTTTTTGTTTGTAGAAAAATAAGACTTGCCCCCATTAAAAAGTTTATGTTGCCCCCAACAAAAATAATTTTATACAGGAAGGATTATGATGATATTTATTGATGTATATGCTTAACTTATTTGAGTTATAAATGGTTGAAAGAAATGTTAATAGGACAACAAAAATATGAAAAAATTGTCAATAGTTTAGTTAGTTTCCAAAATCGTAAATTTAAAATATGATGATAGCAATTAAAATGAGTTTTTTTTGTTTAGTAATTAGTTTATTTGAATTTGACTTGCATGCTATTTATGTTATTATTTATAAATATCAGCTAATTCTTATAGGAAATTCCCCTAAATAGAAGTACATAAGTTTTGGAATTCTAAATAGAATGATTATGTTTTTCTTCAAAAGTATGAGTCGTTATTGCCATTGATGGAGTAATGGGACTAGGCCCAGAGCCTAATCATCCCAAGCTCCGAACTTGGACCCATGGATCCAAGTCCATAACCTGGAGTCTGCCAGCCAGCCCAGCAGGGAGCCTGCCAGTCCGGCCGACCTCCTAGCCCGGAAGAGTAACGGTCGAGCAATTAATGCGCTATTAATTATGTATTTAATTTCGTATTAATGTTGTAATTAATTAGTCATTATTATCGGTAACGGTTACGATTTGTATATGCCTATAAAAGGCGGGTTGTAATTCAGATTAGGGGAGAAAAATTCTATATGCTATTTCTGACAACTAAATCCCTTTGCAACTTTCCATATTCGTACTTTCCTAATTCCTGCTTGAGTGTTCTTACGTAGCTTTCCTAAAAGCCTACGAGCGTCCTATTGAAAATACTTCTACGATTGGTAAAATTGTCATTAATGATATTACAGAGTAGTAAATATTATCATGTCTAATGCCTAATACTGCAACTATTTGGCAGAACACAAGATAACAGTAAATACTGTCACGTTAATCCTATTTCGGGAAGAAAAACATAGCAGTCATGTCTTGAAATTCCAAAATCCGTTTACTCCTATTTGGGGAACTTTCCTGTTTTTTATTTTATAATTATTTAAAAAACCTCAACATACCTAAGTTTATTTAAACACGTCAATATCAATTCATTGGATCTAATATTCTAATAAAATATTTTCGTGGCATACAATATAATAAAACATTTCGAATAGAACTCAGATTAGATTAGGAGTATGTTTGGCACAACTAGCTGAAAAGATATTTTTATGAGTTTTCTAGTAACTGCTAACTTTTAATTACTTAAAAGAAAAGAGTGATAGTTGTTTGAAAAAAAAATCTGGCTATTTGATTTAGCTCTATTTGGTATACAAGTTGTTGAGAATAATTAATGCTAAAAGATACAAAAAAAAAACGGATGCTACTCACTGTAACATCTTTAAAAAGATATTTTATTTCTACAGAAACTCTTATAAATTGTCATGCCAAAGCTACAAGATATAGACTTATGCCTACGAAACATGCACTAGCTATCCCCACTGACTTGAATTTTTGTCAGCTTAAATTTTTGTCAGCTTAAATTTTTGAAATTGCGCCCCCAATACGTATTATTTCTGGATCCGCCACTGTCCAAGTGGATTATATTTCATCCTCAAGGATAATAGTTGACAATGGTTTAATTCTTGTGCTACTTATTCCTTGATAGATGGTCGGTCTATCATCATCATTTTTTGATAAATGTATTCAAATCAATCTTAATGTTTTGTTTAGTAAATTGATTAGTCCCTTCATGTTCTTTATCCCAATAAAGAACTCCTCCCGAATTATAAAGAAATGGGTATTTTTGGTCATTTAGAGGAGCAGCGTCAAAGAATATATGTGTCTGTGTTATTTGTGTTGGATGTTTTGCTCATCGACAATGGCTTCTTATAAGGATTGTCTGTTATAAATATCAATGTTCCGGTATGCTCTTCAGTTTTACTTTCATGTTAATGACGAGAATTGGGACATTTATACTCCATAATGTCTCATGCTTGAAATTATGTTATAATCTGATAGAGTGTTGTTTTTCAAAGGAACTGTGTTCAATTCTCCACACTGCATTTACATAGATGTGCTGGTATCTAACTTGGAATTAATTGTTGTGTTGGTGAATAGTGGTGACTAATGCTCAAGAAGCACTATACCGGGCTGAAAGGAGGCAGAGTTGTTCCATTTGATGTTTTGATTGAGACTTATCAGGGCATATAGGACGAATGTCAAGGTGAAGAATTGTATACAACGGTATCCTTTTCGTTTTTTTAAAAATTTGATACAAATAAAACCGTGGTTCTATAACATGCATGTATAGTATTTGTTATTAGTCTTATTGCATATTTGTTTCACTTTCTTACAAAATTGGTGTACATCTCTGTGTTGCCATGCTCAGTTGTATTTTAAAAATTGCATCTCGTGCAACGCACAGGTGGATTACTAGTAGTATTAATGATAATGATTTTGGAATAGAAATCACTATTTTTGTTTCTCTTCTTAGACAAAATAAAGGGGTCCTTCACTCCTTTGTCAAGATTTGAAATCGAATTGTGTAATGAGATCCACCTGTTCTAACAACTCGAACAGGCCATGGATTTTTGTCAAAAATTATGATAACTTTTTCTATAGTTTTTTTACCAAGGCGGCTTAAATTAATATTAAAGCATTCAGCAAGGGAACAAGAAGATAAAAGGACCCCTTCCAACCACCGACCATCGAACCAGACTTAGAGCCAATCACTCTGGAAAAAGCAATATGGCTCGCTGATCCTATAATAGGTCTAAATGAGTCTAACGTGATTAGAATAGACCCCTTATCGCCCCAAACTAATGCAAGAGTCTGACAGAATTAAAAATAAACGACGACAACAAAAATAGTATTACCAAAGCAAATAACAATGAAGAAAACATAGTACTGGAAATTCGGTTGCACCCTCAGTATCCCGAAGATCTTCTCTTGTCCTTTCCTGACCTAGAGTGTCTTTAGAGCTCTCGGCGGGTCTGATAACCATGACCCGCCCCATCTCCGTTTTTTGGATAACCCAGTGCCATGTTATCCCCTCCAATATCCTTGTACTGCCTTTGTCTCCCACCTCCGTCATTCCTAGTTGAGAAGTCCTCTGTCCACAAGACTTGGTAGCCTTCAAAAATATTTCCTTCATGCGCTTGCAATATATCCCTACACCAGTCAAGAATTGCATGGGCATCCAATATTGAGGAATAAAAGTCTCATCCATACATCCCTTCTCAATAAACCAAGCGTCGGAATTGCATCCGGCATGGACTAGGCCTACACGGATTTGGGTCTCCCATCCTCGCCAGAACTGTCCCACTGCCGCCGACCCTATGCCATCACTGGGTAACCCCATCTCTGTCGCCCATCCAGCCACCGATAGCAGACCCACCGGCCAAGCCGCAGAGCAGATAAGCCCGCGGCAAGTGTATCCCACGTCTGAACCGCCAACTCAGACCAGGCTCTCCCGCCGATGTAAATCCGACTCCAAGGACAGACAGCCACATCGTAGAAACAATCAAATCACTAAAGAGAATCAAATTCCAGGCAACAAAACCCGCACCAACCTATACCGAAGTTAGGCGGCGGAAATAGCAAACCCTATGAGAGAGGGAGACGACCGCCATTAGGCTAGTTGTTAAGAACTTAGTTTACTTTTTCTATAGTTATTAAATGAAAAATACCATTAATTATTTTATAATTCTTGAAACACGAAAAAAAATTAAAACGACAACTTATACAGTTATACATATATAAATAAATAAATGGTATATTTAGAATGTCATGGTAATTTTAAAAAATTCATAATTGATAAAACAACCCCAACATATTCTACTCCGTATTCTAAGGATGTTTTTACTTGGACTGTAATTTGCTGGTCTAGTCTGGTCTGATCTGAACTGGTCTGGTCTGGTCTGGTTTCTTTGTATTTTTATAACTATCCAAGTCTGGTCTGGTCTGATATGGTCTTGTCTGGGAGGAATTACAGTCACAAAGCAAATTTATAGAGGCCCTCTATTAAGACTTGATTCCAAAAACAATATTTTAAATCCTTTGAAGTAAACAAAAAACATTATTTGAAGATAATGATTCCATCAAATTTATTTTAAAACAAAAAATGAAACCCTCCTCTACTTGCGGCCGTCTCCCTTGAATAAGGGTTCCAGTTTTTGTCGTCTTGTGTGCGGCGTTTACATTTAGTCATCATTTGGAGTGACAATTAGGTTAGCAGAGAAGGAATTGTTCGCAGGAACATCGCTAGGCTTGTTGTGGCAGCCAGCCGATGGAGGAGTTGCGGGAGCCAAGGGAGGGAGAAAGGGAGGCGTCCAAAGGGCTGAAATTGCGGGGTAGACGGCGGTTCTAAATATGCATATTTTGGTAGTACATGTTAAGAGTCCATTTGGTGAAGATAGTAAAGTTAACCGAATATATTGAAATTGATGAACTTCTGATTAAAATGATTGAATTGGCTGAATCTGATTAAATCTTTTAAAATATATTTTGTTAATAGAAAAGAAAATATTATATGAAAATAGCTTAAATGTTCTAAAGTAACTGATTTCTTTAAATTTATTCGATTAGAAAGTACTTCAACGTTACTTATTTTGGTTATTACACAATTTGACGTGTGAAACTAAGAGTTATGTATTTTGTAAAATTACTGATTGTTCAATAAGTTGATAAGTTAAAAATAGAGGTTATCAAATTTATTTATCACTCACTAACACTCACATTGTGTAGAATAGATATTAAAACATTTAATGAGAAAATGGATACCGCGATGGGATTAAAAAAATTAAGACACAGATATGAAGTGTATTTAAACATATAAAAAATTGTAAAGCCTTATTTAGAGAGACATGCATGTATAATATTTGTTATTAGTCTTATTACATATTTGTTTCACTTTCTTACAAAATTGGTGTACATCTCTGTGCTGTCATGCTCAATTGTATTTTGAAAATTGCATCTCGTGCAACGCACAAGTGGATTACTAGTAGTATTAATGATAATGATTTTGGAATAGTAATCACTATTTTTGTTTCTCCTCTTAGACAAAATAAAGGGGTCATCTGTCAAGATTTGAAATTGAATTGTGTAATGAGATCCACCTGTTCTAACAACTCGAACAGGCCATGGATTTTAGTCAAAACTTAGGATAACTTTTTCTATAGTTTTTTTTGGACCAAGGCGGTTTAAATTAATATCAAAGCATTCACCAAGGGAACAAGAAGATAAAAGGACCCCTTCCAATCACCGACCCTCGAACCAGACTTAGAGTCAATCACCCTGGAAAAAGCAATATGACTCGATGATCCTATAATGGATCTAAATGAGCCTAACGTGATTAGAATAGACCCTTCATCGCCCCAACCAAATGCAAGAGTCTGACATAATTAAAAATAAACGACTGACAACAAAAATAGTATTACCAAAGCAAATAACAGTGAAGAAAACATAGTACTGGAAATTCGGTTGCACCCTCAGTATCCCGGAGATCTTCTCTTGTCCTTCCCTGACCTAGAGTGTCTTTAGAGCTCTCGGTGGGTCTGATAACCATGACCCGCCCCCTCTCCATTTTTTGGATAACCCAGTGCCATGTTGTCCCCTCCAATATCCTCGTACTGCCTTTGTTCTCCCACCTCCGTCATTCCTAGTTGGGAAGTCCTCAGTCCACAAGACTTGGTAGCCTTCAAAAATATTTCCTTCATGCGCCTGCAATATATCCCTACACAAGTCAAGAATCGCTTGGGCATCCAATATTGAGAAACAAAAGTCTCATCCATACAGCCCTTCTCAATAAACCAAGCGTCGGAATTGCATCCGGCATGGACTAGGCCTACACGGATTTGGTTCTCCCATCCTCGCCGGAACTGTCCCACTGCCGCTGACCCTGTGCCATCACCAGGTAACCCGATCTCTGTCGCCCATCCAGCCACCGATAGCAGGCCCACCGGCCAAGCCGCAGAGCAGATAAGCCTTGGCAAGGGTATCCCACGCCTGAAGTGCCAACTCAAACCAGGCTCTCCCGCCGATGTAAATCCGACTCCAAGGACAGACAACCACATCGTAGAAACAATCAAATCACTAAAGAGAATCAAATTCCAAGCAACAAAACCCGCACCAACCTATACCGAAGTTAGGCGGCGGAAATAGCAAACCCTACGAGAGAGGGAGACGACCGTTGTTAGGCTAGTTGTTAAGAACTTAGTTTACTTTTTCTATAGTTATTAAATGAAAAATACCATTAATTTTTTTATAATTCTTGAAACACGAAAAAAAATAAAACGACAACTTATACAGTTATAAATAAATAAATAAATAAATAAATAAATAAATAAATAAATAAATAAATAAATAAATAAATAAATAAATAAATGATATACTTAGAATGTCATGGTAATTTTAAAAAATTCGTAATTGATAAAACAACCCCAATATATTCTACTCCGTATTCTAAGGATGTTTTTACTTAGACTGTAATTTGCTGATCTGGTCTGGTCTGATCTGAACCGGTCTGGCCTGGTCTGGTTTCTTTGTATTTTTATAACTATCTAAGTCTGGTCTGGTTTGAACTAGTCCGGTCCGGTCTTATCTTGTCCGGGAGGAATTACAGTCCAAGTAAAAACATCCTAAATCAAAACAAAAGTTAAATAAAAAATCCCTTAACATACTCGAGCAAACCCAACCCGATAAAATTGTACACCTAATCCAAATGACCAAAACTATATACACTGTATATTATTTTATACTCTGCATTTAATTCCCAAATATGAAACTCTTACCTTAATTGTATAGATTCTGCGTTTTCTCCGTTTTCTCTCTAGTACTCTTCTTGTGCCTCCTAACAATGATAGCCGAGGCAGCTCAGGTCAATCTACATTGTGTAATTGAACATAACTCCTTGCCCCTTATATTTGGTGTTTGCTTAAAGTCCATTGATTCATGTCTGTGTGGCATATGAATTCGAGGTCACTGTGTATTCTGCCGTGCCATTCCTCCCGTACAGGAAGCTCTTTTGTCCCCGGTCTTTTATCTATGTGTCAGCAAGGACTTCAAAGGTTCCTTCCTCACTCTTCTGTTCTTTGCTGTCCAAATACATGTCTACTATCATCTTATTTTGTGGGTTTTTTATACAACAAAAGTGTGAGGCTCTTTTAGAAGACTCTTGCAGTTTGAAGCGTGCAATTGATGTTTACTACGGGTCGGATGATGAGCATTTCTATCCTCGGGTGAAGACTATCCTGCAGCAAGTTCAGGAGGAATTTGACGTGCATTCTGGCTGCAGTCTGACGCTCTTGAAGTAGGGATGGACTCGGGTCCGGGCCGGGTCTGGGCCGGGCCTAGGCCCAGGCGGGCCGGCGGGTCAGAAATGGTGGACCCAGGACCGGCCCGGGTAACCACCGGGTCCGGGCCGGGCCGGGCCCATTATATTTTTTTTTGTTTTCCTCTTCCTAATTAACCCCCTCCCACCCCCAACCCCCCAAACCACCCCAAATGGCCCAAAATACCCAGCCCAACCCGAAAATTTTAAAAAAATTGAAAAAAAAAAGAAAAAAAAAAGTTTTTGGCCCGAACCGGGCCCGAGCCCGGCCGGGTCGGGCCTTGTTTTGGGTGACCCGAGCCCGGACCGGAAAACTCACGGGCCGGGCCTACCCGGACCGGTCACTGACCGGGCCACCGGGTCGGACCGGGCCACCGGGTCGGACCGGGCCACCGGGTCGGACCGGGCCGGAACAGTACCGGTCCCAGGCCGGTTCCGGGTCGGGCCACCCGGCCCGAGTCCATCCCTATCTTGAAGTACGGTCGTGGCAGGGTGGTCATGCTTGCGATATTTGTTTGTGGTGTTGAAGCACCCCCCCCCCCCCCCCCCCCACGGAGTGACAGACGTATGAGATCAGATCCAACAAAGACCCCGGCGTTAAAACAATCTTGTCTTAAAAACATTCCATTTACTTTGATGATGTGTATTAGTGCTACATCTTAAACTTCATTGCTCTTTTTGCATGTTAACCACGACAACTTACATTTAGTTCATTTGGCATTGGCAGCTTCGACGCAACATTCTTTATTTGCCCGCCGAGTGGACATTCTACATGTTTTTTTGCTTTCCGGAAAATGTGCTTCTCGTGATGCAGCTGAACTTATGCCAACTTATGTGTATTAGTGCTACACCTTAAACAGGCGAGGCACATGTTTCCCGACCTAGCAATCAGAAACTTTGATGCAGCCATTGCTTGTTACTACTTCCCTTATTAAACATTGTTGCATTGATTTCATTTATCATTTTTAATGCTCTTTCCTTTCATCTTTAATTCCCGTTGGGCACTGCAAACGCGCAGCACGCATGCCAATGCTAGTATTCAAATCAATGACGGAAATCCCTCCCAACCAACTTTATTTTTGACTGAAAATTATATTTATGATTCAAATTATTTTATTCATTAGTGTCAACTATTAGTTCCAATTGTTAGATAATAAAAATATTTAAATTTTCCAAGCTTAAATATGATTTTTACAATAAACTAATATTGACTGTTAGATAAGTGACTAGGAAATATGATTCTGGTCAAGTGACTGGTACCTGACCAAGTTACTAGGCCTGTTGGCCAAGGAAATTGTGTATTCGGTTAGAGTAGAATGCAATTGTTCCGGTTAATGTGCATCAGAATTTAGAATATTTATGTAATCCAATTAAGGGTTTAAATTAAATGTACGTAGCAGAATACAAGAAATAATTATACTGGTACTAATACCAACAGTATTAGTAATTGAAAGACTGAAATCAAGTTTCTTGATTAATATATTGTGAACATGAACTGGTTCAAAATCTAGCAGCTTCAACCTATTACAAACTAATACTCATCTGGGGCCGCTGGCAATTATAGGACGTGATCCAGGAGGAAAATTAGATTTGTGGAAAGTATTGGAATTGCTGCTGCTACCTTTGATTGGTGAAGAAGCAGTCATTCTTCTTTTCTTCTTGTCAACGGCGCTCTCGCTCTGTGTTCCTCTCAAAGCAGCCATTAATTGATTGCCTCTTGCGCTAGGCATGTTCTTCCTAACTAGAAAAGCTGCCTGCTTTCTCTTCTTATCCGTCTCTAGGCTCTTCTGCAATTCTCTTTTTTGACAAGAAACTGGATCCACCAACGCCAGATGTGCACGTGGAATTGAATATACATCATCTGCAACGCAAAAACCAATAGCCATGTATTACTTTTTATGCTCCTCCTTTTTAATTATTATATAATTAAATCCCCATATATATAGTTCCATTTGGTAACTCCGATTTTTGACATAAGCAAGATTTCTTATGAAAACATGCAAGGCATAAGGTTCTTGATGGGCTGAATTTTCTGAAGATAAAAATCCCAACTTTTTTCACGAGTCCACGACTTTCCTTTTTTTAAAATATAATCATTACAAATTCAACAAATTAAACCAATTAAGCCACAGATTCAGCACATTCAGGCAAAATTTCATGTTACCAAATGGCTCATATCGTCAAGAAAATTTTGGTCCCATGGGTTTGATTGAATCATTCCAGTTTGTGGTCCCCCTCTTTTGTTACTCTTCACTTCTCTTGTCACTTTGATCCATACGGCTACTTATCAAGCCCAAATGTTCATACTATTTTTAGTTTATTTTCTCTAGTATAGTGAACAGAAATGACAAAAAATAACAACGTAGCAAGATTGACGCAGCAGGGATCAAAATTGAGAATGGCCAAAAAATTGCGAGATCACCGGTAAAAAATATCAGATTAGATTAAAAACATAAAATTTACCAGGGGAGTCCTCTCTGTAAATTTCTGGGCTTGGAGATCTTGGTGGTGTTCTGGGAATCTCATTTGAATGCAGCTTAGTAATGTCAAAATTCTGTCTGTTGCTGCTTTCTTCCAGAGGAGATGATAGAGAAGGCATTTCCTCAACTTCTGAAGACTTAGTTGCAACACGAAATACAGGAGTTGGCATCATGTGTGGACCTGCATTTACCTCGCTTACCATTACTCTTTCATGGTTTGCTCGGCTAAATGTAGTTGGAGATGGAACTTCAACAGCACACGTAATTGAATGTATGGTGGAAATGGGATCTACATTATCTAAAACTGACTTGGGAGAAGTGTTAGATATGGGTTTGGGTATAGTGAACTTTTGTGTTTTAGTGAAATCTGAAAACCATGAAGTGCCATGTTTTGCATAGAAAAGAATGTATGCCTCCTGAGACATGACAAAATCTTCATCTACTCGGGTAACCTGCAAATGAATGAACTCAAGGGCTTCAATAAACACATCTAAGAGATTTATTAGCAGTGTGAAAAAAACTCTTGGCACCACTAAAACTCTAAAAGGACCTTTGAGAATGGCATATACCTTTGAGTCATCAAACTTGTACCATGCATCTGGGGCAGCACGTATGAAACAGTAATAGTGCCCAGAACAAGACGAATATCCGATATGAACTAATATTGCATAAAGATAATATTTTGAATCTCCCTGCATATAAACCATAAAAAAAGATAAGAGATCTACAAGGTTGAAGTTTTTAACAAAGTATTGGCAAAAATCAGCAATCATTTTTTATTATTTGGTGGGGGTAGGTTATGTGATGCCAAGAGTTAAAACATCTTAGAGATCTAATGCCTCAATAAATGGAAACCATTTCATGAGCAGCACATATATGTATCTGTTAGACAACCATTTCATGAGCAGCACATATATGTATGTGTTATAATAAATAATAACTCACTTCACTTCCTTCATTCTTTGGAGCAGCATATGGAAGCATATCCAATTCAAGCGGGAAGGCTACATGTTTGTCAATTTTTTCAACAACAGAACCATCATTTTTGAACCTCTTCAAGTGAAAAGCAGCTACTGAAGGGGACTCATCCAGTAAAAGCTGCTTTTCAATCAGCACTTGTTCTTTACAATTTGCACATGTGAACTTTATTTCTGGATCTTCAATATGTTCAACCTTTGTAAAAGACTCCAAAGCAGCAGGAATGCTGTCCACATGTTCAATCTCCAAACTCAAATCAATCAGAGGTTCATAAGTGTCAGAGAAGTGATCACAATTGCAGCACCGTACCTGGAAATAATTGAAAATTGCTAATCAGTTATAAGTAATTTACGCAAATAGACATAGGTACGCTGATCAAAGTGGTTCTTGAGATGTTACTTTGCTAATGAGGCGACCTCCAAAAATTTGCTTTACAAGGTTGACATTCTGGGGCATCAATTCTTTCTGCTTTGCATCAGCGCAGCAGCTTTCAAGTCGATCCAGAAAACACTGGAGGAATTCATGAGCATCTTCTTGTTGGTACCGCTGGAAGCTAGATGAAAAGTCTGGAAGTTTTCAAGTTAAGGATAACAATAGAATAATATTTAACATCGTCAGTGAAGTCAAGACAGAACTTCCAGATCACATGTAAATACACAACTATGACACTGAAGTACTGAACTTTTTTACCAACGTCAGTTTTGCAGATTTAATTTGGTCAATATTGATTATTTTATTTAAGGTTTAAAGTTTTCAATTGATATTACCATCCTACCAAATATGGTTGTCCATTCATCTAATAGAATAAGGTTCTTTAAAAAGTAATTTAAGATTGATCAGATGACTAGACCCTTTCTCTTTATTTAATTCCACTAGTGATGACTCAAACATGAATGTCCTTTGTTTGTAACTTGTCAGTGCTGATCAATAGAACTTTCAGGGCAAGTTCAAATCAGGAATCTAATTGGATACTTCCACCGGTGTTTACACCAACGACAATAACAACATTCAAGTCTTAATCCCAAAATATTTTGGGGTCAGCTTACATGAATTGATCCATGATATCGATGCCAAAAAGAGAAGACAGAAAAGAAGAAGAAGAAGAAGAAGAAGAAGAAAAGTAAGATAAAGCGAATGAGATAAAGATAAATCAATATAAGATAGCAATAACATAAGAATATAAGAAAGATAAAAGATAAAAAGATAAAAGAACATAAAAGCTAGAAGATAAAAATAACATTAGAACATAAAAGGATAAATAAGATGAACCATAAAAGAAATAGAGAGAGGAAAGATAGAAAAGAGATTAATAATCCACACGAATGTGCATCCTCCACTTTCCTCTCTCTAAAGGCATACTCTCATCCAACCCAAGAAGACGAATATCAATTTTGATTCCTCTAATCAAATCTGTTTGGATCTTCCACTCCCTCTCCTCTCCGTCTCTTCTCCCCACCCCTCAAGTTGTCTAACAACCACCGGTGTTTACATGTTATAAAAATGCTCTTAGAGAGTATGGAACTAGCATATCTAAAATATTATCAAGGGATCCAGATTCAAACTGAAAAGATGCAGATTTGTCTAACAGGATGGTGAAGAGCAAATAATTTCATAAAGCTCTTCATATCGAAACACAGGTGAAGAGACACATTTGATTGATGAAATATATAGTTTTTACATTTACAGGTGCCAGGTAAAATTAATCTGATATTCACATTGACTCAGGTTTTGAAAAAAGGGAAAAACTAAACTTGATATTAAGCGAGATAGACAGAATTGACAAGGCATTAAACAAGTAGACTAAATAGATATTTCCGCCAACGTGATGCAAGAAAAGTTCAAGAGGATACAGTTTATATTGTTGACAAGTTTCCAGGGAGAGACAGCACTGTAATTGGAAGCCAATAAGTTTTCAATAAGCTCTTTTAGAGCACAAATCATGCAGAACCCTTCCATATAGCCTGCCATTTGCCACAATTCACATAAAAATTAAAACAAGAAAATCATGGCAAAGCTAATTGATCAGGTAGAGTCCAGACATTTACCCCCATAAGAAACTACAAAAAAAATCATCATCATTATTATTTTAATATTCTTATTGTTATCATAGCCAAACGAATTGTCTGAGTTGAGCTTAAAAGGTCCTACCATCACAAGGATATGGATGGTTGAAAGCTAGTAGGCCTTCAACGACAGGGACTGTATGCATGAAGCATTGCAAGACCGCATTCAGAAAGCAGGTATTGCCTAAATTAAAAAATCCTCCGCCCTATAAACGTTCAAGAACAACCAGTAAATCAATGCAAAATCGTATTTTACCTAATAGTTTAACAGATACAGAAATGGTAATCTAGCAAACTCAAGTAAACAGAAAAAGACATATCTGAATAACAAGTATTACGAGGAATAGTTATATACCACGACAATATGCCTGTCATCTTGAGGGTGTTCTTTTTCCATCTCGTTTTCCCGGCCAAATAAAACATCCGAATCCGATGAGCTCCCGGAGGTTGCAAGGACCTGACCTGACGACGTGGCCGGAGATCCGGTTCGAGCATTTGGCGAACCGGGATAATCTAGTTCAAGAGACTGAGGTTCTAGGGTTTCTGAAGAACCGGTTCCCATCGGAATGTAGAAAAACACTATAAAATTTTGGATTAGTGGTGAAATTGGAGGTGAGGGATAAGGAATTTCAAGTCTTGGGGAAGTGAAAAATATGGAGGGAAAGATTGAGTAGGAAATAATTTGGGGATTTTCAGAGCGACGAAAAAGAAAGGAGGGAAAGACTCATTAAAAGGCATTTGATTTTGTTTGTTTTTTCGTGAGTAAAGAGTATTAATTAATATATGGAGTAATTAATTAATTTGTGAAAGGCGGGAAGTTGAAAGTAAGGCTATTATCCCGCCATTTATTTAGGAAATTTCTACGGAGATAGGGCGACATCTGGCACGTTGGTAGTGGGACCAGCTGATTCACAAAATGAAATCTCTTTTAAGGTTATTTGTAAAATCAATCGGATCTTTCCTCAAGTATTATTACTCCATAGTTTAAGATTATTATACAAGGAGTGGACTTGGTTGGTTCGGTCCCGGTCCGGCTCTATTCTAGCTCGATTCGTTCCTCCTTTTTTTAAGTTTTTTATGCTTTATTCCAAGTTTAAAAATTTTAAAACATGTGCTATCATTTGCTACTTTCGTCCTTTTATGATTGTTTCATTTTATCTTATCGGTTCATCTCAGTAAGATTGTTTCATATCAAATTTGGTAAAGTTTGTGTGACTATAAATCATTCTTACTTTATTATTACGTTATCAATTCAATATCAACCACATAAACCACTTTTTATTAATCTGTGTGACATTCCTTCTTATCCCATTGTTACTGTATACATTAGAAATTGTATTAGGTAGTAAACTTAAATAGATACATTACATTTTGAAATTTAAATGACTTGTACACTTATTGAAGTGAGATTCCAACTTTATTATAAATGACAAGTGAGATCCCAATTTAAATGACATATAGAAATGTTTATATGAATAAGAAGTACTATGCGTATGATAATATGAATAGTAACTAGAAATATAATGTGAATATTAACTAATATGAATATTGAATGATATGATTAGATGAGAGAGTAGTGGTGTAGGGGAGGGGTGGGACTTCCCAAGCTGGCAAGAATTACAAGAATGATGAGAACTAAATTTGTACGTCTAAGATAAGCCAAAACGCTATCATCACAATGACCCAAACGCATGTGCCAAACTGGATCAGGTACAGACGAGGTGAAAAGTGCTAGAGGCAGGTTAGGGACAGTAAAAGGGTAGGTCCTATTCTTATTGGAAGCCCGGGGTAGAGTTGCCCCTGTGTGATTGTCCTTAACAAAAAAAGAATTTTTGTTAAAAATAACAGTGCAATCATTAACCTCGCACAAATTTTAAACGAATAATAAATTATATTTTAAATGTGGAACATGATAAACATAGTTCAAATTAAGCGGGCGACCAGTAATAGATAAATTAACATTGCCAATTTTAGACACATATAAAATAGTACCATTAGCAACCTGCACACTAGTGGTGATAGTAATCAAAGATTTAGAAGACAAAATACCTTCACTCGGGATCATGTGAGCAGACACCAGAATCTAGGTACCTAATGGACTCATTTGTTGTCACGCTTTGACCCACTCGGACACGTCAATAATCCGCCACACAGTACGAATAGTCAACCTCAGTCAAACAAATCCACACTATAATAGGTGTCATGAATATCATTCACACGTAGTACATCTATAAACAAACATAACGTAAAACATTCATTAAAGCAGCAGAAACAATATTACAATGATTCAAGCCACACTTGACAAACTTAGGCGTACAAGCCATCATATAGTTTATCAGATATATCATCCATGAGCATTATTATAAGTGTCTGAAAATAGAAACGGAGGAAGCACGAACCAAGTCTTTCCTCCTAGATCCTTTCCGAACCAACAGGTACTCATAGCAAGCTCAACTTCTACATGCTATGACGTGGCTTCCCCCGTGAAGGGAAGGTCAGTACTTTGAAGCATTTGAAAAGTACAATGACAATTACAATGTATATAATCAATGTATATATAATCAATTACTTTGGATCAATGTATATAATCAATGTTTCAATTCATAAGACCCTTAAATAGGGTGATATGATAATATAGGTCGTAACCCTAGGTTACCTTATTTGAAAATATACTTACTTTATATAAAGTCAAGTAGTCAGCCCGTGAGCCCGTGTTCATTTTGAAAAATCCTTCCCTATTTTCATCATAAAACCTTTGTTAGGTAATTTTACCGTCATAGGGCTTTACCCTATTACGTTATTTCATCATTATAGTGCCTCGCTCATTTATATAACTACACCGTGCTAGAGACTCGCTCTAAATCACTCTATGTTGTGCTAGAGCCTCACTCTTAGTCACTCTACATTTTGCTAGAGTCTCGCTTTTAGTCACCGCTACAACGTGTTAGAGTCTCACTCTTAGTCGCGTTATTTATCCCTAAGCAAGTTCTATGCCTAGAATCAATTTATTTTGAATAGCCTTCAAGGCCTATCCCTAGTATAACTCAGAGCTCATGCATTTTCACTTTAAAGTAAGACAATATGTAAAAGTAAGAAAAAGAAGATAAAAAGTAGATAAAGTACGGGTGGACTCGGGCCGGGTGGTCCGACCCGGGACCGATACTGTTCCGACCCGGTCAGTGCCCGGTCCAGATAGGCCCGACCCGTGGGTTTTCCGGTCCGGGCTCGGGTCACCCAAAACAAGGCCCGGTTCGGGCCAAAATTGATTTTTTTCAATTTTTTTATATTTTCGGGTTGGGCTGGGTATTTTGGGCCATTTGGGGTGGTTTTGGAGGTTGGGGGTGGGAAGGGGGTTAATTAGGAAGAGGGGGAAAAAATTGATAACAGGTCCGGTCCGGACCCGGACCGAACCCAGTGGGTACCCGAGCCGGTCCCGAACCCATCTATTCAGAACCGGCGGCCCGGCCGGGCCTAGGCTCGGCCCGAGCCCGACCCGAGTCCAAGTCTAAGTAAGAGTAGTTGAGTATTTTATTAAGGGTGGACTCGGGCCGGGTGGCCCGACCCAGAACCGGCCCGGAACCGACACTGTGCTGAACCGGCCCGACCCAGTGGCCCAGCCCAGGGGGTTCCCGTTGCAGGCTCAGGTCACCGAAAAGCCGAACCAGCCCGGCCGGTTCAAGCCCAGTTCCGAGCTTTTTAATTTTTTTTTTCAATTTTTTTAAATTTTCGATTTAGGCTTGGTATTTTGGGCCATTTGGGGTGGGAGGGGGTTAATTAGGAAAAGGAAAAAAAAATGACCAGAGATCTAACCCGGACCAGATCCGGTGGCTATCAGGCCGGTCCTGGACCCACCTATTCAGAACCGGCGTCCCGTCTGGGCCTAGGCCTGACCCAGCCCGGGCCCGATTCCACCCCTATATTTTATAAAGGATAAACTTACCAAAAATAAAATAGAAGTGTAACGAACTATTAAATACAACTCAAAAAGAAAAGTGTAAGAAACTTTTAAAAAAACGGGAGAAACATTTCACGTATATACGGAGTATTAGAGTAACATTGGAGTACGTAGTCTGAATAGAGTCCCTACGACTCTGTTTTTTGAGTCTACCACCGTGGCACCGTGTACTAGACACTAGTGCATATTTGACAATTATTGCATACAAGTATTTAAAAATGGAAGACCCAATGAGTTAATAGAAGACCGAACACCATAAATACTCCACATTTCACATTACAAAACACAAACAAGCAATTAATCTTGTCTCAAAGTAACAAATCTTATTTATCTCTTAACAGTATACATATATATATAAAAGAATTCCAACCGCGCTTTCTTTCTTACACCTTCTATATAGAACATTGTCAAATATGTTGACGATCACTTCTGTTTTGATGCAAATGTTTTTTCTTTTCTTTTTTTTTTTGGAAAAATTAGAGAATTCTATCCTGGAGATCTGAGATCAAGTTGGAAGCCAGGGAACTAAGCTTCTTTCCAGTTTCTCCAGCAATATTCTTAAGGGAGGAGATATCCTGTTGTGCCTGAGTGTGACAAAAAAGTACCACGTAAGTTGCAAGTGAAAAATACAAAGTACATGTAGCAAACCGAAGTTCATATTACCTGGAAAGAGAGACGGTTTATGAGGTCACTTGCAGTGATGTCGATGGGCAATCTATCATCATCATGACCAAAGAGGTCGGCACTGGAGATTGAGCTTGAACCCTAAATAATAGAAGTAGAAATGACAAATATTTGGCATCAACTTGCAGTCTGAAACCACTTCGTAATGAGAGCTAGTTACACGGTGTTCATAAGAATGACAACAATAATAGTGAAAAAAGTATTCCATCTAAGGTCGAGGACCTATTGGTACCCTGCTATCAATTTTTCACTTTCAATCTACAGCTATGAATTTGTTGCCAATTTTGGTCCTTCCATCATTATCTTTCCAGTTCAGGTTGACTTTCACCATACAAGTAACAAGGGACCAAAAGTGGTAGAAATTCATAGCCATGCACTGAAACTTAAAAAAAAAGTCGGGGTCCAAAAGTAGGAATGGCCCTAGGATATCAGAATAAAGATGGGACGTTTTCTTCCTAAAACGTAGTGCTTTGACTGAAAGCAGTTCAAAACTCTTCCACCAAACAGAGCACCTCTAGTGGGAAAAAAAAAGATATCTCAGGTTATAAACATATAAAGGCACTAGGGGTGGAGGAATGACGCAGTATATTTAAGAAAGCATACTGAGAACTTCTGCAGGGAAGCCGAAGCTTCAGCATCAGCTTTCTGTTGATCCCCATAAAATTGTGCTGAAGAGATAGATTTTGCATTAGAAAACTTCTTCCTTGCTTCGTCAGTTTCCTCAACCTGTAGATAGAAAATTACAGCAAGAATAGAATATTAATAGAGTATATACAGTGAGCTATTAAAAGCTCAACTACATATATCTTGTGTATAAAGACACCTGACCCTTCAACTACAACACATCTACATGCTAATGGTTTTAAACAAACACATTATACCTGCACTTTAGAGGATTTCGATGTAGTTTTCTTAGAGAACCCACTGTCCATCCCATACTCTGCAAAAAAATTGGACGCCTTTGGAGGTGCAATGTGGTTTAGAACACGAGGGCCTCCAGAATTCATCTCGGCAGGCTGCAAATTGTCGGTGTACTCAAATCGGGAAGTATATGACGAACCAGCTAGAGGGGTGTTACTTGCAGAGACAGAGGATGCCTGAACTTGTGGCTCTTCGGGTTTTTGATCATAGAGACTTTCACTTGTCTGTAAGTCAAATGTCTGATTGTTAAATGAATTAATGTCACACACACGCACTCGCATACTATAACGCAAGTGTGTGTACACATACATATATATTACACACAGAGAGAGAGCACTGTTTTCAAAAGAAAACTTAGATCTCAATGCTTCATGTTGGAGAGCAAGAGATTTGAAATTATGGCACAAATGACCCAGACAGACACTTACATGGGAAACACATATTGATCAGTTAGTGAATGAAATAATAGAACTACGGAGTATTATTTATCAATTATAAGCTAAAAATATGGCCTTCTCTAGTCAATGTGGGGTCCAAAGACCTTGATTGTGAACTTACTTATACCTTCATAGTGAGCTTTCTAGCACCCAAACCACCTGTCTTCCCAGTTCTCTTTGCAACCATACGTTTCTTGAAAGATGTAGAAACAACTGAATGAGAAGCTTTAGGCGAGACAGAAACCTCCGGAGTTTCATTCTTAACAAGAGCACTTCCTTTATTGCCTCCTTCATTTGTCTTAAAATCAGAAAATCCATTAGTAGTAGGAGATTTCGGAGAAGCAACAGGTGAGGATGGGAAGGACGCATCATCAGCCATGCTTTTAGAAACTTCCTTCGAGAGCAGTTGTTTATACAGTTCAGCAGCCCTGGAGGTATACTTGGCCTCAATCTTGCCTCCATCAGCCGCCCATCCATGTTGCTTGAAAAAAACATGAGCACGGTTGTTTCCACCGAAGTACATCGTTTTCAATTGCTCAGGGGTCCATGAATCTAAATTCGTTGATCTAAATAAAAACCACTTCTCATTAAAAATATTAATGAACAAGATTAAAAAATATACTATCCTCCGTTTTTTTAATCGCAACATGTTGACTTTCTGCACTGTTCACATGATATACTTTGACTACATTTTACACTATTATTTGATGGAAATTAAAAAAAAAAACATTTTTCAATTCATCTCATTACAAATTTTCAAAATCTGATTTTTAATATTTTTTATTAATAGAGATTAAGATATACTTACGGTCAAATGTGTGCGTTGGCAAATGTGCCAAGGTTGACTGTTGCAACTAAAAAAGAACGGAGGAAGTATATATTAATAAGTAAAAAGTGCAGGGTAAAAAAACAGTGCTTTATATTGTTGAGAAGAATTATTCTACTTTTAGCCCCTCATCCATAGTGGAATTCCCACCTCTAATCCCTAACTTTGATTTCTCACTTATAGTCCTAACATTCTATTTTATTCCAAAGTATCTAAAATTGACTATAAAGTTGCCTGGTAAAATTCACAAAGATAAATCTTTCACTGAATAATTTGGAGCTAAGTAATTGCATTTTAAAAGTCTTGTAAAAATGTAAAGTTCATTACTTGAAGGAGTGTTTAAATTAGGCCTGGGATCGGTTCGGTTCTTGTTAAAATTCGATGGAACCATATAAAAATCGTAGGCGTTAAATTCGGTTCGGTTCTAGTTAAAAATCTAGGTGTTAAATTTGGTTCGGTTCTAGTTAAATTCGGTTTGGTTCTTACCTTTTTCGGTTCCTTATAAAAATTTATTATCCTCCTAAAATGAACACATTTTTCCTTGAGTTACATAAAAAAATCAAATTTTAAATCATGAAATTATGACCATTACATTATACATGCATGATATTTCAATGTTCAAATATAAAAAAAATATGCAAGCGCAAAATTAAATTTAAACATAACAAAAATCTCGGTTTGCAATAGGCATCGACTGTCAAGCAAAAAGGTTCAATAGCTCCAAAATACACATTCAATAGCAGGTAGTTCAACCCCAAAATAATATTCTTCTACTAGTAATGCACAATAAGTAAAAAGTACGTAGTAATAAACAACGTAATCAACAGAATTCCAATTCCTTTTTGAGGTGAACTCCAATAACAAATACAATTACAAACAAAAAATAAATATAAAAGTGTATTAAAGTATTAAAATAATAACTACCGGATTGGCCTGGTCCACAATATATAAGGTATGTTATGCAAAACAAATACTTTTGACAAGAATATTCTGTCCGGAACGGGGCCGCCTCCATTTGAGGTGCTTCCGCGTACAATTTTTTGATAAAATTTTGTGAGCACGTTCTACACGAAATGTAGATTATATATACCAAAGTTTAGCTTAAAATTCAATCGAGAAGTGAGTTAAATAAAATATTGAAAAACATTGTTACTTCCTGGTTGCATTTTAAGCTCAAATTTGGAGGACATAATCATTATTTCATGAACAACAAATGAAGATTACTCATGCAATGTATAAGAAGTTCGGTTCCTGGGTAGGAACCGGAACCGAACTGGAACCAAACCGGAACCGATGAAATACTATAGGAACCGAAGCGAAAAAAGATGAAGTCCAATATTATAGGAACCGAACCAAACCGGAAATTTTGGTTCGGTTCAGATTGGTTTTTCTGGTTTTACGGTTCCAAGTCCCAGCCCTATTTAAAATGGCACTTTTAAGCCCTAGAGGTGTTTTGCATTTGCATGGCGAGGTCAGCCTCAAACTTTCTATTGAACTTCCATTACAATTCAATCTTATTAAAAAACCTAAAATATATAATCAACCATACACAAAAAGGAGATATATATGTGTCTTAGACCACTATCATAGGGTTTATGATAGAACCAGAAAAGAAAAACTTTCGAGATTTATCATCCTTGATAGAATCAGAAAAAAGTTGTTAAGTTGAGAAAAACTGAGACGAAATGGCTGGTTAGTGAAGATTTTGATATTTAGGAGCAAGTTGGGAAAAAATGATTGGATTCTGTTACTTCCACGGTTATTCTTCAAATATGTAGTAAAAGAAAAAACAGCTGGGGTGGTTTGAGTTATTTTAACCTTGCTGGAAAGAACAGGAGAGAAGAATCTTTGACAAATAGATATTAAGGCTTTGGGTAAATTTACTCCCTGAGCTAATTTACTGCCTGATAGTAAAACATCAATCCCACAAAGAAAGAGGCTTTCAGGCTCACCCAAAAGGCACAAGCTGCCATTGCTTGGGGAGTAAGACTCAGAACCTTTTTTAAATGTTGTAGTGTGAGGCTATGAAAATTAAAAACGCACTTCTTAACCGCTTTTTTAAATCATCATGAGTCATGACTTGACATGGACAATATAAAAAAACAAAAATTAAACACCAAAAGAAAATGTCAATGAATCAAAAGCAGTGTCATGGATAGAGGATGGCAGATTACATAGGGTATATTTATGCTATTTATAACATTCTTTACAAATTTCATATAGTATCTGTACATCCATCCATCATAGCCGCCAAACCGCCATATGGTACCACCGCACCACCATCTATTTTTTATTGAATACAAAATAAAACATAAATAACCTTGCCCCAATTCTTCAAGATAGATCATACAGATTAACACCAAAGTATATAACAAGCAGGTAGTTTAATAACTTAAAGACCATTTGCATAGTCATAATTGGAGATATGTTTCCTTTTGGGGGGGGGGGGGGGGGGTCTTAAAGACAACAAAACTATGTCAGAAGGGTGCCTCCCCTTCCCCATCGCATTGCAACAGATTTGTGTATCCAACAAGTGTTTTTCAGTCCAATCCTTCATGCATACGTACATACACTTGCATGAACACAACATTATAGGTTACCTTAAATATAACCACATATGCACTACTATGGAAGACTGGCAGCCATAAAAAAATGACCTAGACAAAAGTGTCAACTACCACTTGATGACTGTTTATAGAACTTCTAGTAAGCAATCCAATTTTTTGGAAACAAAGCAGCTATTGGCATGTGAAGTTACACTCAGCGTGGAAGGATACCACTAGCCAAAGACACAAAAGTGATTATCTTGTTAAAATCAATGAAAAGGTTAAAACGATTCACATTTGTGACTACACTATCCTCATTCACTACAATCTACAATCTGCTACCTAGACATAACCAATTGAACTCTTTAAGTTTGAATTCTGTACAAATAAACATTTTGAGCCACTGCATCTTGAAAACCTGAATAGGAAACAACATGTCACTCAATCTCTCACCTCACAAAAAAAATGATTTACTGATAACAGATATTTTTTATTTGGAAAATGTTGTTAAAAAAAAACAACCTTAGCTGCAGAAACGGAGCGCATGATCTTAAATTCTCTGATTCTCAACACTAACAGACCCTCAATAGCTCAAGTTACAAGCATGACCTTTTTCTAAGCATTGATTTTAAAAAATGATGTGAAAATCCATAATCCTTTATACAATTAGCAGTATCACCTTACTACTAAAAATGAATTATTTTGAAAAGTTTCCAATATAAACTCTATGCAAAGCCACATAGAATGTTAAGAAAAAATTACTCGTTCATTTTACCTTAGTCCTGGCATGAGCCCACAAGTACTGGGTACATTTAATTTTAAGAAGTAACGTTTCCTTTCTTATTCATGAGGGAAATTTGTCTTCCTTTGTTAATTGAGTGGGATGAGAAAAAAGATTGTTCCAACCCTTATGTAACTAAATATGACAATAGCCATCATTATGCAAACCTGCCTATCTTTAAATGGCAATCTCTAAAATGAAATGAAAAGTGAACCTCATAATCTAAAATCCTATAAACTGACCGCAAGTATATTACTGCATTCAGTCCGAGCAACATTTATTGTTTGTGAAATTTTATTTCGCATTATGGTACTTCAAAAATAACTAACATCAAAACATACAGAAAACTGAACTCCAGCATTCAAGAGACTCTTACCCATATCAAATTGAAAAACCTCTCAAAAGACACAAGTTTAAGAAAGACATTCACCTCACAAAGCTGATGTGAACTCCGAGTCTCCTATGAGTAGCTGAGCAATCGATGCACAGGAAGATCCCATAAGTCACGGACGCCCACGTTGGGTTTTTCGCATTGCAATCAAAACACATCTAGCGAATAGAAGGGAATTCAAAATAAACACCATAACGATATCAGTAAATTATTTAGAAATAACAGATCTGAGCAAAAGAACTGCCGGATCTGAGAAGGATCTATCAAAACATAATAAAAACTCTATAAGGTACAAGTATAAAAATCAAAAATCAAAAGAATATTCAGCACACGAACTTTGTTCTCGGCTTTTGCACGAAGCTTCCGAAAAATAGCATTTTTGTCGCTGAAACCCTCGGAAGCCATGGCCAAAGCAGTAAGAGAAACAAGAGATCCAAGATGAGGGGTAAGAAAGAAAATTATTTTTGCTAACAATTTGAGAAAGAGATCGGCAGAGAGGCCTCCTCAGGGAACGACGGTGCGGAGGCACCTGGACAGAGAAAGATGTGTAAAACCGCTAAAACGAGAAACAAAATTAGAAAATGCTTCGTAAATAAATACTCAATTTTCTTTTTTTGTTCTCTCAAAATTTGATATTTTCTTACTAAAACAACTAATGTGTGTTTTTTCACTTTTTTTTTCTGCACAAATCTCAATCACACAATTTTTATTTTTCTTATTTCTCATCTATTTTGCACTTGTCAAATTCCACCGGAACGGAGGGAATAAATTATAGTTGGGCGAATTTGTAAATAGAAGTATTGACATAAATACCATAAGTACCCCTCGCATACACCATGTTCCACCTGTCAAAGATCAGACAGGACGCGAATTGAATCGGACCGGAATCAAAATTGCCATTTCACACAGACCGTTCATTATTAATCGATCATGCCTATTTGGGCTTATTCATTAGTGTGATTGTAACTCAAACTAGTAGAACACCTGTGTGTTGCACGGTCGGTGAATATTTATAAAAAATGTTATCGCAACACAATCGTATTACAAATACATTCCATCGACAGTTTTTGTTAGGTAAAAAATGAACACCCTAGCAATAGATAACAACAACCTACACAATACACGTTTGTAATGTAATACATTGAAATATACTGCCCAAAATAACACAAAAATCCACACCACATTGAACAAAATCTTCCTCTTCATAAGAGTGTGAACAGAAATTTAATGCAACACTACACGTTATTGAACACTTCTTTGTAAATCACATTTTGAGTCTTGTTAGTTGTTCCCCTTCCTTCATTGCATATAAGAATTTTCAAACCACCCTTGTTGGTCACTCTAGACACCACAACATATAGTTGTCAATGTGTAAACACGGGTTTCTTCAACAACACCCCTACACGGGACAATGATTTGGCTTGACCTATATTTATAGTCATAGCGTATTGATGGATTATAGGGATCCAAACTATATAATAAATGGAGAGATTTGAGCTCAAGAATGTAGAGAAGATGAATGAATAGTGGTATATGAATGAATTGTGAAATTAGAGTTGTGATCTTAGAGTTAGGTATACAAGAGCTCCCTATGGGAGTATAAATAGAGAAACGATGGGTCGGGCCGTTAATATGGGCCCGATAGGCCCAATGACATAAAAGGCTAATCTAGTACATACAAATGATATATGAACTCTACAATAATACAAATGATATAAATGACGTGTATGACCGCTGTCCAGGCCCAATAATCGTGAAACCCGGGGGTCCGAGTCTATATACTCCATCAGGAGTCCCCCACTCCCTAAGTCGAGAGTACTCGAGGTGAAAGGCAGTAGAACTATGTACTGATCTGTCATCGTTTGGTGGAGTAAACTTCGTGAAAAATTTTGAATTTCTGCTTCTTTGGTTAACAGAAGCGCCAAGTCCCCCGCTCTTCCAGTCTCCCACTCCTTGAGGTGAATGTATCGAGGTGAAGAGGAGTAGAGTAATGTGTGTCGCGTGATGTCTTCAACAGGGGGCCGAGGGTCGACACCTTTTGATCCACAATGGGGAGATGCCTCGTTAAAAATCTCATTAAGAAAAAACCCTGTGGGAAAAAATCATAATGAGAGAAAAAGAGTACACCGGATGCCCCCCAAATGAAGCAAAAGGGGTGAGCCCTTCGGCCTAGGTGTGGAGCTGCAACGATGTCTCTAGATGTGAGTAGCTCGGCATGATAAGTAGTCCTAGTCATCAAATAAAGATGACTAAGAGATAGGTCGAGTGACAATCCATAATATGATGTCCGGGTCATCAAATAAAGTGACCGAGACGTGTGGCCGAGAGGTCTATAAGAAGTCCAAACCATCAAATAAAGATGACCATGAGAGACGGCTAAGTGGCAGGTATGATGTCATCATATAGTTGCACCTATGCATTCAAATAAAATTGTTATAATTTCTTTAGCTTATAATTTGCTATTGGATTTGGGCCTAAATTAAGTTGCCTCAAATTTCCAAATTGCAGCTCAAGCTAGGTTTCAATGCTTAGTTGGAGCGTGGCACGCATAAAGGACTGAACCTACAGCTGAGGGATTGCAGTTCATTTCCGATAGCTAGAGGCACACATAACTCATACAAAACATAGAAACTAAAGTATGTATTATATAACATTTGGATTGGGAGCTTACTATCCACACTCGTTTGACGTGACCCGGTGGCACGAGTGTGTGTGCTCGCCCGGTGTACACGAGTGCTCGGAATTTCATAAGTCCGTTTTTTCAAAGTCAAAAAATACACACTATTTAAAAAATAATGATAGTAAATTAATGATCTAGTTCAACTTGTCACTCAAGTTCGTAGCTGGGATCCGCTAGACGCTATTTACGGGTCTTTTCACGGATGACTCGCCTCTCAAGATTGAAGTTTGATGTTATATTTTTAAAATATTTCATTTTTATGATTGTTTTGTTATGTAACTTTCTTATCAAATGTGTCCATATATTAATTGTATGTAGAATTAGAGATAGTTTTTGAATACTTAGCTTCTCTTGGGATGGGCTGAAAATGATGAGTTGTGTTGTCACGCCCCGGACCTACCCGGACACGTCAACAACCCGCCGTACAGTACAAATAGTCAACCGCAGCCCAACTCATCCATACTATACAAGGCGTCTTGAATATCATTCACACATAGTACATCCATAAACAAACATAATGTAAAATATTCATTTAAAGCAGCGGAAAATAGTTAATACAAGTGTTCAAGTCACACTTGGCATAATTAGGCATACAAGCCCCCAAAAATAATTATTCTGAAAATAATATCCATGAGCATTATTCTAATTGTTTTGAAACTGAAACGGAGGAAGCACGAACCACGTCTTCTCTCCTAGATCTTCTCGAAGCAACGGGCACTGGTAGCAAGCTCAACTCCTACCTGAAACTGTGAGGTGGCCTCCCCTGTGAAGGGGAGGTCAGTACTTGGAAGCATTTGACAAGTACAATGACAACTATACTAAGTATAATCAATGTTTCAATTCCTAAGACCCTCAATCTAGGGTGGTATTATATTATAGGCCATAACCCTCGGTTACCCCTTTTTAAAAATATACTTACTTTATATAGAGTCAGGTAGTCGGCCCGTGGCCCATATTCGTTTTTGAAATGCCCACCCCTATTTCCCCGTGACTACTAGTCACGATTGTTATAACCTTCGGTAAATTATATTACCGTCATGGGGCATTTCTTAATTACATTATTTAGCCATCATGGAGCCTCGCTCAATCTTATTATCATACCGTGCTAGAGCCTCGCCCTTAGCCATCTACATTTATGCTAGAGCCTCGCTCTTAGTCATCAACATTAGGCTAGAGCCCCGCTCTTAGTCAACCTACCTTCATACTAGAGCCTCGCTCTTAGTCATCTACATCTGGCTAGAGCCTCGCTCTTAGTCAATCTACATTTATGCTAGAGCCTCGCTCTTAGTCATCTACATCTGGCTAGAGCCTCGCTCTTAGTCAATCTACATTTATGCTAGAGCCTCGCTCTTAGTCATCTACATCTGGCTAGAGCCTCGCTCTTAGTCAATCTACATTTGTTAGAGCCTCGCTCTTAGTCAAGCTATTCGATTCCTAAGCCAATTCTACGCCTAGAATCATTTTACCTTGAGTAGCCTTTAAGGCCTACTCCTAACATATCTTAGAGCTCATACATTCCGACCCTTAAGTATCTCTTAGGACTACTTAAGGCATCTCTATTCACAATCCTATCTCTTAGGATGAATTTCATCATTTATTTATCTCAATCTCCCGACTAGTATTTCAATACTAGTCGGATAATCTTAGAACAACCAAGTTCTTAATTCATAACCAACATTTCATTCCAATTGATTTTCCAATCCAAATACAATTTAATCTCAATATCAAGAATATCACTTTTATCCATTCATGAATTCTACACATGAAGTAAAAGTATATTTTATCGCAATATTTTCATAGTTAATTCCATTATCATGCCATCACTTTCATATCACATAATCATACACAATTTCTCCCAAATTTGTATATCATGCTTCATTTACTCATAAACAATAGTATTTTCATTTAGGCACTATTAATCATTAATAATCCATGAAAATCACATTTAACAACTTTAGGTAATCTTATGAAATTAACTCACTAATTATAAACAATATAGTCAGTCATCCTCACCTTATGATGTGCTCAACTAGCTGCCCTAGCAAAGCCCCTCGATCCGTCCTCGTTCTAGGCCGATCGGAGATGAAGAATCTGGACAGCAGGTGAAAGCCGGGCGGCTTTCACGAAAGCCGGGCGGCTTTCGGGCTCTGCTACACGAGACAGCCTCTTTTACTTGGCGGTTTCCGGTGATTTCAACTCCTATCGATTCAACGATTCTTCTAGGTTAAATACCAACACTTTATATCATTTTTCTACACATTTAAACGTGTAGAACATCCCCTAGAGTCCATCATATGATTTCTATAAAATCATATACGAAAAATATATTAAACGCAAGAACAAGAACCGAGGCTATGAAATTCTTACCGCTAGGCTTTGTTTTCTAACGGATTCGCTTCTCTTCTTGGCTTCCCTTTCTCCCTGAGCTCTGGCTTGGTATGGAGCTCTCTAAGGAACTCTTCAATCTCCCGTATAGCCTCTCAAATGAGAGGATAAGAGACCCCCCCTCCCTTATCTTTCTATTTTTAGAAAGTTGGGCCAATTTAGTTGGGTCGGGTTCGCGGGCTGCTCTTTTTAATTTACTCCGACCCAAATGAATTTTATTCGTTTACTTATATTATTTTAGTCTAGTAGACCTCAATAGATCGATCCTAAAATTTTTTGGATATCCCTCTCAAATGTCACGGGCTTAAACCCCTTTACCTTTCTATTATTAGAAAGTGGCTCGAAAAGTCTCTTTATTTTATTCCTTCACCTTTTTCCCGGCCCAAACATTCGTATATAACTTATTTCCTTATCCTTGGGCTTTTAACTAATTTAACGTGGTCCAAGAATATACTAGTTAGTCCCTCCCCATTTTCTTTAGGGTCCGACACACAATATAATTAAATCGGATTAATTTAATCAATTAATCACTTCTCATATGATTAATATTTTTGTAACTAGTTTTCAAAATGAATAATATTCACGAACTCAACTAGTGATCCTCATCGACATTGGTATTTGTAACTTCTATTAAGTTTTAATATTAATGGATTAATTAATCCCAGTTCAAATTGGGAGCGGTGTCACAAGTTCACCCCCCCTTAACAGGAATTTCGTCCCCGAAATTCACGTCGTCATTTCGTTTTAACCGGTGTCACTCTATCATTAGAGTACACATTTCTCCAAGTCGCTACGTTGACTTAACTAGTTGGGCTAAGTTCTTTGGCGTGTGAATCCGACAATTCTCACCCAAGGTGAATCATTATTAACAATTTCCATTAACCTTCAACTTGAAGGTTCCCTAGTACCTTATGGCATATCCCGTTTTAAGACATAATTACTTACCTACAATTATGTAGCCAGCCGTGGGTCCGTGTTCATTTAGAAACACCCTTCCCTATTTGCCGTGATTACTAGTCACAATTATCGTAAACTCATAGTAAATCATTACGCATTTCTAGGGCTTACCCTAATGCATTATTTTATTATAGGAGAGCCATGTTCATTTATTATTATTACACCGTGCTAGAGCCTTGCTCGTAGTTACGTTACATCGTGCTAGAGCCTTGCTCTTAGTCACTCTACATTGTGCTAGAGCCTCGCTCATAGTCACCCTACATTGTGCTAGAGCCTCGCTCTTAGTCACGTTACTAAGTCTCTAAGCAATCTCTGTGCTTATGATCACTTCATATCGAGTAGCCTCTTAGGCCTACCCCTATCTTAATTTAGCATTTACGCATTTCTGCCTTAAAGTGTCTCATAAGACTATTTAAGGTATATCTCTCACAATCGAAGCCCATAGGATTCATTCTTTCATAGCTCATACACCCCAACTAGTATTTCACTGTTGGACGGATTAATCTTTGAACAATCAAGTTCTCAATTCGTGTTGCCTATCCCTCCTTGTTAAGATGCAATTCATAGGCAAATCGTAAGTCTAGGATCGATTCCTCAATCTAGTCCCCTCGGGTTCTCCCTTAAGAAATGCCCGACACAAGCTTAAATTCCGTATCATTCCAGTCATGCTAACTGTCTCATCTCACCCAACGATTTCTGTGGAAGCTGCCAATTACCCGCCAGGTAGCCATGCTACAGGTTGAACTCCCACGTATTAAGTGTCAGTCCCAACCCTCATGGGATTTCAAAATAATAATTATCCTTGGCTCTAAAATCTGCCTTACATACTCGACCCGCCCACCCATAGGTGGATGGATCTAACACTACTTCCATCTGGCTCCTCAGATTCTTTGGTATCCCTTCACGAGCTCCCGATACTCATACAATAATGAGTAACGTTTAAGGTAAATCATTTAGGTGTTTTGACCGCTATATTGGTCTCTGTTTTATGGTATTATATCACTCAGTGATAATCAATAGTCGGTCATCCTCATTGTTTAAGTCTTACGTAGACTCCTCATTAACAATTTCTTACTTCGAACCTTTTTTTTAATGTTCGATTCATACGTTATATACTATTCATGGTTCTTCCTACCGATGATCTTGCCCTCTCTTTGGGTAACACATGCCCTTCTTACTTAACTTATTTATTTAAACCTCGGAGCGTAGGGCCTTGCCCTTACTTTCCTCAAGTTCCCAACCTCCCGGTTAATAGCAAACCCTAACACCATGCTTCTCAAATCATTCCTTACCTAGGAATATTATATGGGTCTCAATCGTACTCAACGATATTAAACCTCACACTCCATTTCCTTTGTTCCCTACTATCGTTATGTAGTAGTAAGTATCGATCCTCGTATCATTTCAATTTACAAGTGCCCCTCTCACGCTTGCTTAACATGACTCCGTATTAAGGATGATTCTATCATCTTCCCCGCACACCTTTAACGTTTCTACACCCCATGTCGGTGCAAGGCACATCCATACGCGTAACTATACGTTGCAAGGTTCAAAAGATGACTCTGGTTCAAGACCGACGAAAACCGTTCGGTTCACATGAAAGCCATTCAGTTACCTACCGAAACACCCCGGTTTCAAGCCCTTAGGATCGTCCTATGACAAGACTGGGTGAAAGCCGGCCGGGCTTTGCAAAAGCCGGCCGATGTTCGTGCTAGCCCAAAAGTCGGTCAGGATTTTCCCGTAAGCCGGCCGGTTTCCACGAAACCCGGCCGGGTTTCATCAGCGAAGGATTTCCCAGCTCAAACGAACGCCGGCCGGTTTCCACGAAAGCCGGCCGGGTCTCATCGCAGTAGTTTATTTATTAAATCAAATCATGAAAGCCGACCGGGCTTTGCGAAAGCCGGCCGGTTTATGGCTGCGAAAGATTTTACCAACCAGCGAACGCCGGCCGGGTTTCACGGACGCCGGCCGCGTTTCGTCGCCGTACCCAATTTCTGAAAATCATTTCCAAAAGCCGGCCGGGCTTTGCCAAAGCCGGCCGGTTTTCATCAGCGAGAAGTTTCCCAGGCCATCTACCTTCAAAAGCCGGCCGGTCTTCGGTGGAAGCCGGCCAGCGTTCAGCGCCGTAGTATTTTCCTTAATTAATTCGGACGAAAGCCGGGCGGCTTTTGTCGAAACCGGGCGGCATTCGCCCCAAGGCGAGGATCTCTTCCTCTCTTTGCCTTCCAAACCCGGTTTAAATCGCCGGGGTCATCAATTTACAAGTTTACAACGCTCCCATTACTTTTAATAGAGTTAACAACATGAGTTTAAGGATTTGCCCGCAACGGAGTCCGGGTTAGCACGTGTGTCCGCCTCCGTCATTGCATAGATCCTAGCTTGGATCTTACCTTGATTCACGGATGGTGCGTTGCTTGTACTTGGCTCGCCGTGCCCCGTGCTCGCATGAGGTGCTCCCATCTGGTTTCTACTCGCTGTGGCAGCACTACTCGGTCCCGATACCCGATCTCCACCAAGTTGAGGGCAATCCATCCTCATATGTCCCGCCTCCCCGCATTGGTAGCACCTAGGGGGATCATGACATGTGCCCGTATGGTTTTTCTTGCAATTTCGGCACCTTGGTGTCGTCGAGGCATGTGATCCCGAGTGTTGTCCTCCCATGCTCGAATTTCTCCTAGATGGTGGTGCGGGTGTTTTGAAAAATCCTCCTCCCCCGTGGTTCCCCCTTTTGCTAGAACCTTGGGGGCCGTGGTTTTCCCACTTCCTCTTCTTCGCTTCTTCAGCATTTTTCATCTTTCTTTCTTCCCACTCCTTTTCCCCCTTCAAACCTTGTTCAACCACTTGACTAAAAGTCATATTAGGCAATTGTGTTGCCCTTTCACGTATGTCAAGGTCCAAGGCATTCCAGAAGTGATTCACCATTCGGTTCTCATCACAAATGTACTCTGGTATGAACTCAGCAAGTTTTCTAAATTTGTGCTCAAGTTCTTTCACGGTGCATTCACCTCCTTGAGTCAAGTTCGTGTACTCCCTCCTCTTCGCGTTCACTTCGAAGTCGAAGTAGTATTGACTAAAGAACTCCTGTCGAAAGTCCTCCCAAATGGCGGTCTCGCCGTACTTTCCCTTGACTCCATCCCACCACGTGGAGGCCATTCCCTCTAACAGTCTCGTTGCCACCCTAATCTTCATGTTTGGAGGCAACTGCATATCAAGGGCCGCTTCATTGAATCTCTTGATCCATTCGGCCGCAATAGAGATGTCTCCCGTTCCATCAAACGATTTACATCCCAGTTCCCTGGCTTCTCTGAGGTATTTCGAGATCCTTATTATTGGGACCTCGACACCTCTACCTCCCCGGGACTCAACATGTCCTCTAGGACTCACGCGACTTCCTCTCCCCGAAGCCCCTCCCAAAGCACGCCTTGCCCGGCGCCTTTGGCGATCTCGTTGGTATTGCCGGAGCAATTCCTCAATTCTTTCTAGAGCGTCACTATCATCACTCTCTTCACTAACGTCATCGTCCTCCCCATCATATGGGGTTTCAACCGGATCAGTCCCCGGTCGGTAAGTTGCATCCTCCTCGGACTCGTAATGCCCGTCCACTGTTTCAACATGACCGTCACTTACGGTCAGCAAGTGGCCTGCACGGCCTTGTCCCCTGGACATACTAGAAGCCCCTCTACTGCCGTGCTCGGACCCTCCCGGTGTCCGGCCGGTCGGGTTCCTCCTAGTTACCTTTCCGGCACGTTCCATTTCTGAAAGAAATTGAGAATGAGTCTTTAGACCCGTATCAAGTGTCAACTGACGGATAGGCACTTAAAGACATCCTTTGACTCAAATCACCGCCATACCAATTGTTAAGGGTACCATCTTAACAATTAGAGACATTGCAACTCAAGTACCAAAAGTTCCATAAGTACAAAACTTCTTATGCTCATGGTTTTCAAATTCATTTTTCAAAAAGAATTTTGAAGCTTCATTATGATGTTTACGGACTAAGGCTCTGATACCAATTAAATTGTCACGCCCCGGACCTACCCGGACACGTCAACAACCCGCCGTACAGTACAAATAATCAACCGCAGCCCAACTCATCTATACTATACAAGGCGTCTTGAATACCATTCACACATAGTACATCCATAAACAAACATAATGTAAAATATTCATTTAAAGCAGCGGAAAATAGTTAATACAAGTGTTCAAGCCACACTTGGCATAATTAGGAATACAAGCCCCCAAAAATAATTATTCTGAAAATAATATCCATGAGCATTATTATAATAGTTTTGAAACTGAAACGGAGGAAGCACGAACCACGTCTTCTCTCCTAGATCTTCTCGAAGCAACGGGCACTGGTAGCAAGCTCAACTCCTACCTGAAACTGTGAGGTGGCCTCCCCCGTGAAGGGGAGGTCAGTACTTGGAAGCATTTGACAAGTACAATGACAACTATACTAAGTATAATCAATGTTTCAATTCCTAAGACCCTCAATCTAGGGTGGTATTATATTATAGGCCATAACCCTCGGTTACCCCTTTTTAAAAATATACTTACTTTATATAGAGTCAGGTAGTCGGCCCGTGGCCCATATTCGTTTTTGAAATGCCCACCCCTATTTCCCTGTGACTACTAGTCACGATTGTTATAACCTTCGGTAAATTATATTACCGTCATGGGGCATTTCTTAATTACATTATTTAGCCATCATGGAGCCTCGCCCAATCTTATTATCATACCGTGCTAGAGCCTCGCCCTTAGCCATCTACATTTATGCTAGAGCCTCGCTCTTAGTCATCAACATTAGGCTAGAGCCCCGCTCTTAGTCAACCTACCTTCATACTAGAGCCTCGCTCTTAGTCATCTACATCTGGCTAGAGCCTCGCTCTTAGTTAATCTACATTTATGCTAGAGCCTCGCTCTTAGTCATCTACATCTGGCTAGAGCCTCGCTCTTAGTCAATCTACATTTATGCTAGAGCCTCGCTCTTAGTCATCTACATCTGGCTAGAGCCTCGCTCTTAGTCAATCTACATTTGTTAGAGCCTCGCTCTTAGTCAAGTTATTCGATTCGTAAGCCAATTCTACGCCTATAATCATTTTACCTTGAGTAGCCTTTAAGGCCCACTCCTAACATATCTTAGAGCTCATACATTCCGACCCTTAAGTATCTCTTAGGACTACTTAAGGCATCTCTATTCACAATCCTATCTCTTAGGATGAATTTCATCATTTATTTATCTCAATCTCCCGACTAGTATTTCAATACTAGTCGGATAATCTTAGAACAACCAAGTTCTTAATTCATAACCAACATTTCATTCCAATTGATTTTCCAATCCAAATACAATTTAATCTCAATATCAAGAATATCACTTTTATCCATTCATGAATTCTACACATGAAGTAAAAGTATATTTTATCACAATATTTTCATAGTTAATTCCATTATCATGCCATCACTTTCATATCACATAATCATACACAATTTCTCCCAAATTTGTATATCATGCTTCATTTACTCATAAACAATAGTATTTTCATTTAGGCATTATTAATCATTAATAATTCATGAAAATCACATTTAACAACTTTAGGTAATCTTATGAAATTAACTCACTAATTATAAACAATATAGTCAGTCATCCTCACCTTATGATGTGCTCAACTAGCTGCCCTAGCAAAGCCTCTCGACCCGTCCTCGTTCTAGGCCGATCGGAGATGAAGAATCTGGACAGCAGGTGAAAGCCGGGCGGCTTTCGGGCACTGCTACACGAGACAGCCTCTTTTACTTGGCGGTTTCCGGCGATTTCAACTCCTATCGATTCAACGATTCTTCTAGGTTAAATACCAACACTTTATATCATTTTTCTACACATTTAAACGTGTAGAACATCCCCTAGAGTCCATCATATGATTTCTATAAAATCATATTCGAAAAATATATTAAACGCAAGAACAAGAACCGGGGCTATGAAATTCTTACCGCTAGGCTTTGTTTTCTAACGGATTCGCTTCTCTTCTTGGCTTCCCTTTCTCCCTGAGCTCTGGCTTGGTATGGAGCTCTCTAAGGAACTCTTCAATCTCCCGTATAGCCTCTCAAATGAGAGGATAAGAGACCCCCTCCCTCCCTTATCTTTCTATTTTTAGAAAGTTGGGCCAATTTAGTTGGGTCGGGTTCGCGGGCTGCTCTTTTTAATTTACTCCGACCCAAATGAATTTTATTCGTTTACTTATATTATTTTAGTCTAGTAAACCTCAATAGATCGATCCTAAAATGTGTTGGATATCACTCTCAAATGTCACGGGCTTAAACCCCTTTACCTTTCTATTATTAGAAAGTGGCTCGAAAAGTCTCTTTATTTTATTCCTTCACCTTTTTCCCGGCCCAAACATTCGTATATAACTTATTTCCTTATCCTTGGGCTTTTAACTAATTTAACGTGGTCCAAGAATATACTAGTTAGTCCCTCCCCATTTTCTTTAGGGTCCGACACACAATATAATTAAATCGGATTAATTTAATCAATTAATCACTTCTCATATGATTAATATTTTTGTAACTAGTTTTCAAAATGAATAATATTCACGAACTCAACTAGTGATCCTCATCGACATTGGTATTTGTAACTTCTATTAAGTTTTAATATTAATGGATTAATTAATCCCAGTTCAAATTGGGAGCGGTGTCACATGTGTGGGCTGATGAAGAAATTCGGTCTTCGTATTGACCTAGCCTTTTTCAGCTCTCTTGTTTGGCAAGTGGGAAGGGTGCGTTCAAGAATCCACGTAGCACACATAGTGCTACTGACCTCCATGGAGGAGCCTAGCAGCGACTGAGGATTGATGGGTTGTGCCAGCGGCAAAGCTTCCTTAGGCGGAGGCTGATACTTTCTTCGGCTCACAAGTGGCAGAACGGAAACGAACGGAAGCGAGGTCGCTGGGACTCTGGCAGCACTAGCAATATCTTGATCGGCACACTGCAAGGAGCAAGGGCTCCTTAATGGCAGAATGGCGATATCTTGTGGCCATTTAATGGCAGAAACTTGCAAGGGCTCACCAGATTAGAGGGGAGTTGCGACTGACGACCCGTTTCAAGATCTTGCCGCCGTGATGGTGGAGCGACGGGGTCGTTCATCTCTCCAGGAGCTCTCGGGCGGCCATTAATGGTGGACCACCTTGAAAAATTCAGATCCCGAGCAACAGCGTGTGCTGGAACAGTGCCAGTGAGATCTGAACGACGATCTTCCGCGTTAGCTCCCAGACGAGGTGCAGCGGTGGGTAGGAGCTTGGACGACGACCAAAGCTCCGGTCAGATCTGGGGCTTCTCAGATCTGAAATTGCAAATTCTTCATCTTTTTTTTTGCATTTTCCAGATCATTTTGTTCTGGATTCTTTGTGATTCAAATGAATTTCTTGATGTTTGTGGAGAGGAATCTTACTTGATTTGTTCAAAACTCTCAATGAAAGCACCATTGATGGATTATAGGGATCCAAACTATATAATAAATGAAGAGATTTGAGCTCGAGAATGTAGAGAAGATGAATGAATAGTGGTATATGAATGAATTGTGAAATTAGAGTTGTGATCTTAGAGTTAGGTATACAAGAGCTCCCTATGGGAGTATAAATAGAGAAACGATGGGTCGGGCCGTTAATATGGGCCCGATATGCCCAATGACATAAAAGGCTAATCTAGTACATACCAATGATATATGAACTCTACAATAATACAAATGATATAAATGACGTGTATGACCGCTGTCCAGGCTCAATAATCGTGAAACCCGGGGGTCCGAGTCTATATACTCCATCACGTATGAAATCATAATTGGATACTGCCGGTTTAGAAAATTGAAAGGCAAGTTTGGATCGGAGGGAGTTAGGGACAATCTTGGGATTAGCACTTTCTGTCCAACACTCACACCAGTCAAAATCTTTCCCTCCAAAACATGATGACAAAGCCTTGTTAGAATGAGCCGAGTTCCATTACACAACCTCATTGAATGGTCTATATTTCTCAAAAGCATCATCGAAGTATTGACCTTTAATGTTAACTTGTGATTCGGCACACCAGATAATTTTATACTACTTAGGAATTTCAGGTGTGCAGTTCTGCCATTAGATATGTCATAGAATCTACTTTAGATACGATGTCGGAATTAAGATATGTCCTCGAAACATCACTGACTTTTAGGCCCATCATATAATCATTAACAGCTTCAACCACAACCAGTTTCAGTGCTAATATGGCACGGTCACACAAACAACTTATGTCCTCTGCACATGTAACATACTCCGAGAATATGCTTTCAACAATCGCAACTACAGAGTCACCATCGATGCGTATTAATAGATCTTCAGTAATATTAATTGAGACACAACCATCATTTATTTTCCCTAAAACGCTGTCACCAATACTGACAATCCACTCACAAAAAGTCTTCAAATCATAGGACTCAGCTTCATTGGTCATATTCTGCAGGCGCATATTTTTTGTCAACCAAAGCACTATGCAATCGGCCCACAAATATGACGAATTGATGGTTGCTTTAACAACATTCTGTCTACTGACGTTTGGTATAACCGGCAACACCTGACCAAAGTCCCTCCAAATACCACAGTTTTTCCCTCATACGGAAGAGCATCGTTATTTGGTCTATAAGATTGCATTATGTCCCCATATTGTGGTCTAGCACCTCAAAACAAAAAAAACGTGTAACATTGGAGCTTCATCCCATATTATAAGTTTACAATGCACAATAAGTCTTGCAAGTGGACTGCCCTACTTTATATTACATGTGGAGTCCTCATTCAAACTGATTGGAATTGCAAATCGAGAATGTGAGGTGCTTCCGTCAGGTAAAAGAAAGGATGCAATGCCACTTGTTGCAACACCAGGGAAGATCTCACCCTTGGAACTAGTTGCGGCAGAAAGGGTCTTCCATACAAAAGTTTTCCATGATCCCCCATATTCGGATACAAAGAAACCACCATCAACTTCTACTTGTACATAATGCATTATCATTTCATAAACCCGTAGTTGCTCATCACCAAGGTAATGGGACAATGTTGTGTGTTCTTCATTCATTCCCATCCGATCATAATGCAACTCTTCATATATCATTCTATCATTAGACGACAGTCGTGAATCAAGCATAACAGTTGGCATTGGAGGGTAATCCCCCAAACTCTTTCTCCGACGATAGTTTAATTAATATATTTATTAGACTATTATTGGACTATCTATATTAGGAAAAGCCTTGTAATGTGTGCATTCGGGCCACCTCAATAAAGGGCCCAATCACAATTAGGTCACACCACCCATTCCCTAGGCATATAAATATTGCCTTAAAGGGAATGGAATCACAAGCCTCTCCGTAATTTTTTGCATATAACATCATTCTGTGAGAGTAGCATAGGCATTCACGCTAGTGAGAGAGAGAGAGAGAGCATGAGACATTCATACCCCGTGCTGAAATGAAAACTCATTTTGGTATTGAATATTCAGTTCTATTCTTCTTTATTCTATTGGTTTGATTGTTAAAACATGGACAAACAGTACTTTAGTGAATGCTCTTACTACCATTTCAACCACTCTAATTATTACATGTTCAACTTTTTATCAAATATCGTATTTTTCACGTACAAAATGCATGTTTATGACATTAGTGTTGTATAACTATACTATCAGGAAAAGAAGTTTGTTACTGGCAATAAAGGATCATTGGAGAAAGATTGGAAATCAAACAAACATCAATGAGCATGTAGAAAAACAAGAAATTTGACCAAACTTGTGCAATGGTCCACAACACGATTTGTTGTCTTCAAGTGAAATTTGCTCTACATTATAGAAAAGAGCATATCTCTTTATGGAGTAATACAAATATTATTATTCTAGCACCAAATGGAATATACTTCGGTGTTCTACAACACATGTGAACAATCTATGTGCAAAATATTGAAGTATAAAGTCTCATTTACACGATGAAGATACATGATTGGTTAGAAAGCTCACAATAGGCTCACAATATTTTTATTATAACTTCATATGGAGTTTTCTATATTCATTCAACTCAATGTCCGTGGAAGAGGAGGCACGAAAGAATAAGACGTTATAGATCAGGTCTGGTGAGAAGTAGTAAGAAGCTGAATACCTTGGGAGGCTGTGAAGTAGCTCATCAACTATTGACGCTTGGGAATACTTCGTCACGTCAAGTGATAGAAGGACGGTCCTCAACTTCTAGTTCCTCTTGAAAATGATGGGACTAGCTACAACCACATAACAAGACATTGGTACAATTAAAGGGGAAGAAAAGGGAAAAGGACTTAGCTAGGGTGGGGCACTCACAGGGTTCACCCGCCACCAGCTGGCCTAACTGAGAGCCCAATGGCCAAATTATCTAGGTGCCAATAGGTCTCAATGAGGGTGGAGGAGCACGTAATCCATCTCAAGGGCAGCTGTGGCGCTCAGGAAGGTTCCTCAAAGGAGGGTAGGGGACAAGGTGGTTCGGCATGCGACGAGAGGATCAACTTTTACGAAGATAAAATACTTTTTCTAGTTCTTAATAGTCTGGTCGAACCCTTGAAAGAGAGAGAATCCCTCTCTTTGTGAAAAGGTGACTAAGCCTCAATGGGCTCGACTGATGTTATGAAGGCATCTAAGAAGATGGAGAGTGAGATTCACTTTCCTATTATGGAAAGCAACCATAAAGGTGACTACCAGGTGATGAAAGTTTGGGGTCAACTGACCTACAAAGGTCATGAAAATGAGAAGTTCAGAGACAAGAAGAGACAATGGAAAATGAAGTGTGAACTACAAAGGTTCGGTGAAAAGCCACGGTGAAACCCTCGAAGGGGTCTAACAGACTTCGACCTTCGACTTCTGGAGGAAGGATACGGGAGCAAAGGACAGAACCCCAACCTAAGTCTATTATCTTAGAGATATTCTCGAGAGGCCTCACTATGGTCAAAGGGGAAGCTTGAAGTGGGGGAGGAGGAGAAAGAATGGAAAAAAGTCACTAACCTTTTTTTTATTGAAGGGAGGCGGAGCTTAGATACTAGTACAAAGGGAAACACTAGAAGACCCTCTTTATAATGGAGGGGGCACATGGGAGGCTCTAACGGGTTGGAGGCCGCAAATGAAAATCATTTAGTATTACCTATGTATCATAATATATAAGTGTCTGACTACGCTTTTATCATAATTTGAACTAAGAAGATTGATGGAGTATATGACTCGGGGACCCCTGGCCCACATACTTTCGCAACCTCAAATGGGCCCGATAAAGCCCAGGCGGCCAAAATAGAGCAGCCCAAGCACCATGCAGCCCATATCTCACAGGGGATGCCTTCAACACCGTGGCCGAAGGCCTCAAACTCAGGGACACCACTCCATTTCGGTCCAAGAGCACGCTTGGAAATTTGGGTCTCGGGTCTCGAGCATCAGCCTTCAGACAAACAGCCTTCGGCCCGCCACCGAAGGCCTCCATTATCGACAGAAACTCCTCTACTTATTGTCCAACCACCGCATTTAATGCGGTGCCACGTGCCAGCACCCGCATAGCCGGGGGGGCTCTTCGCCATAGACTAGCTTACACGCGTGCGTGCATTTAATGCACCTAGCATTTATGACTAGTATAAATAGCGCCCATTGGGCGATTGTAACAGACAATTGAGTATTTATTGCTACTACACTTCCTCTCTCTTACTTATTGCTCTGACTTCTTTCTAGATACCACTAGCGATATCTCGGTATAGACTATCTATCAAATATTTTTTGTAGTGTAGTTGTACTGTTTACTTTATAAAAGTGACTTCTGGGGTGGATTTCTTTCCAAAAATGGAGGTGTGACACTTGTTTTGATGCATCTCAAAAAAGAAAGTGTGACACTTATTTTGGTACAGAGAGAGTATATACATATCATATTAATGTGTTTTATATAACACATAGTCATAAAAATAAGATAAAATTGTAATTCAACACCCGCATTGTCATTACCAACAATTTTGAGCAAGACAAATTTGTCTTTACAGTCGACCCACAAAGTCCCGACAAGCGATTTAATAACCAAATCTCTTTCCAACTTCTTGTTTCTCTTTATATATTCGGAGTCAAATTTTCTTTACCCGTCATGACAATTCCTACATATTTAACATATTTATAGATAGTAATTAATAGAAAAAACATCAACAAAGAATATAAAAACAACAATTACAAATAAAATTATAAAATAGGGAAAAATAATTTAAGTACCTTGATAAGTCTGTATCTTGACACGCATTTGATGCGTGTTGAGATCGGCTTTTGATGGTTTTTCTAGCTTAAAGGTGTCATAAGTCTCATTCACTACAAAAAAAACAGACCGTTTGTCACGGAACTTTGTCACGGATCCGGGCCGTGACAAAGTTGTCACGGACTTTGTCACAGAAATGTTTGATTTGTCACGTAGAAGATTTGTCACGGAAAAATCCATGACAAAATCCGTGACAAATGTTTGTCACAGATTATATCCGTGACAAACACCTTCGGTGACCGGCAATTTACTCCGGCCAAAATTTATCTAAGTCCGGGCACTTTGTCACGGACGGATCCGTGACAAAATCCGTGACAAAATTCAATAATTGAAATTCCAGAGGTCACATTATTAATGTTGTACGAAAAAGTGTTTGTCACGGATTTATCCGTGACAAAACCCAATTATTGATATTTCAGCGGTCACCTTATTAATGTTGTACGAAAAGGTGTTTGTCACGGGTTTATCCGTGATAAATCCGTGACAAAGTTTTTTATATATCGCAGTGCAGTTTCATTCGAGTGTTACCAGTTAAAATTCAATCAGAGTACAATATACAGTATCTGTTGAAAGATTGAAGGATGTAATCTACCAGTTTATCATTTTCTCTGCATATAAAGTATGTCATTTGATTTATGTATATTTTTAATAGGTATTAATTTTTTCATTTTAAATAATTAAAATTTTTAAATTAGTGAGGTTGTTAATTTATTAACAATATATTTAACTATAAACGTAATTTAGTTAAATTTAAATATTAGTTAATTGAAAACGGATTATAAATTATTAGGTTTGTTAATTAACAATTATTTTTAATGCCTAATTTAGGATTTATAGCGATTTAAATTAGGATTGAAACATTAGTTTAGTGTGAATTATTATTGTGAATTAATTAAATTTTAACAATATTAGTTAAATGTAAATTTATAAAGTTAAATTAGTGAACTTTAGTTTCGTGACAATATTAGTTAAATGTAAATATCAGTTAATTAAAATGGGTTTGAATTGATAATATTATTAGGTAATACCGTTACTTTAGGATTTGAATATGATAATATTAGTTAAATTTAAATATTAGTTGATTGAAATGGATTTAAATGTGAATTATTTGAATTTCATTTCATTTAAATGTTAGTTAATTATAAATTATTATGTATTATTAGATTTTCATAATTTTAGTATTGTGAAGCAATGCCATTAACGTAATAATTTAGTGTATATTAGAGTTAAAATCCTAATATTGTTAATTACTTAATAATTTAAATGATTAATGCCATTAACGTTTTGCTTTTAGTTAAATATTAATAATATTAATTGAGTGTTAGTTAATTTTAGTGTCAGTGAAATTTAATATATTAATGTTCCTAAATATTGTGAATTAGTTAATAATTTAAATGATTAATGTCTAATTAGTTACTAATTTGAACGATTAATGTCATTAACATAGTGCTTTTAATTAGTTAATTAATAATATTAATTTAACGTTAGTTAAATTTAGTGAACTTTAGTGAAATGTAATATATTAATGTTCCTAAATGTTAATTAGTTATGATTCAAAAGTTAGTTAATTGAAATGATTAATGTCACAAACGTATTGCTTTTAGTTAATTAAAAGGAGAAATTGAACGTTACTTAATGTTTACAATTTATAGTTTTTATAATATTAAATTAAATTTTTTTGATTATAATATTGAGGCATTATGTATAGACAAAATAGAAATTGGATGTATGATAAACATGGCGAAAAAAGAGGAATGCGAACTGAATATTTTGAAGGAATTGAAGAGTTTATTAAATTTGCACTTGAACATAAAGGATCATATGGATGGTGATAGAATCAGATGTCCACGTGACAAGGGTAAAAATCTCAAATTTAGAGACCCCTACGAGCTTGTGTGGCATTTGTACGGAAAAGGTTTCGTTGACAATTATTACAATTGGACTTCTCATGGCGAACCTTTCGATCCATCATTTTTACCACAACCAGTAGGTTCGTCTTGTAACGTCCCCAACGAGATGAGTGGGTGGGGAGATTATGCTCAAATGAACTGGGACCAAAGAATGGTATATGATGTATACGGTGCCTCGACGTCTTAGTTTAACCCTCCACAACCATTTAACGATCCTTCTGAAGCCTCGACCTCGTATCAACCATATGCAGATGAAAATTCGAATTCTCATTTCCCTCATATTGAAGGTTTAGCTGAGAGATTTCAAGATGTTCTAAAACCTGCCGATCAACCTCTATATGATGATTGTGAGGGATACTCTCAACTATCCGCCGTTTCAGAGTTGATGAACATTAAAGCTGAGTACAGTCTTCCAGAAACTTGCATGTCTAGGCTGTTGCAGTCAATTGGAGGAATGCTACCGTGTGACCACACTCTTCCCGATTCATATTACAACATGAAGCAAACAATTTCTCAGTCACGGCTTCCTTGTATAAAAATTGATGTGTGCCCTAACAGATGTATGTTGTTCTGGAAGGATGATGAGACACTTGAGAGCTGTAAGTTCAGTGGTGGACAGAGATACAAACTTGTTCCTCTAAAGCAAAAAAAATCACGATATCGGTCTTCATTGTCTAAGTTGTTTTACCTCCCACTAGCTCCACATCTAAAGAGGATATATGCTTCAAATGCTACCGCGAGACACATGACATGACATGTTGAGCACGAAACCAAAGAGGGTTTATGTCTCACCCTTCGGACTGTGAATCTTGGAGACTTTGACCGTTGTCATCCTCAGTTTGCAATGGAGCCACGAAATGTGCGACTGGGATTGTGTTCAGACGGATTCGCTCCTTTTGGAAAGTTTGGGAAGAAATTTTCATGTTGGCCAATCATGTTGACTCCCTACAATCTACCTCCCGACATGTGCAGGAAAAGTCATTTCATCTTTTTGACTTTGATTTGTCCAGGTCCCTCGGATCCTAAAAAAAGGATAGACATCTATCTCCAACCCCTTATCGAGGAGATGAAAGAACTTTGGGCCATTGGGACACCAACTTATGATGTTTCAAGAGATGAGATGTTTATCATAAAAGTTGTCATCATTTGGATCATTTGTGACTTTCCTGCATATGGTATGTGATGGATAGTCTACCCGGGGGTATATATCCGAAGGGTTATTACGGGGAATAACTTAGAGAGAAGTCAGAGCAAGTAAGTAAAAGTAGAGAGAGAAAATGTATTATAAATGCGGAGTGTTTTCAGCGTGTTATGACTTTTCAGCGTGGTTACAAATGGGGAAATGGGGTGCTATTTATAGCAGCAATAAATGCCGGGCAGGGACACGTGTCAAGCGCTCATTGGCCGAGGGGTCACCTCAACTGGCTGGTGCTGGCAGCCGCATGTGGCCGCATTTAATGCGGCTGTTGGATGGGACGTCTGTGCAGAGTACGGTGATCTGTACGCATGTGAGGCGGATATCTTGTCGAGTGAGATGCCTTCGGCTATAGAGCAGTAGCCGAGGGCTCTTCCTCCCGATGGCACCTCTGGTGCCGAGGGCTCACAGTACCGAGGGCTGCTGTTTTCGCCGTTTTCTCCCAGTTTCTTATTTTGCTTGAGAAACCCGCTCTGTGATAATTTGGAGCCTTCGGCCAGGGGGCCGAAGGCACCCCTGTGCGTTGTGCGGACTGCTTGGTACTCTGGGCGCTGTGATTTGGGCCTGTTGGGCCTGTTGGGCCTTTGATGGAGTAGTAGGAGTCTGTGGGCCGGGGGTTCCCGGGCCATATACTCCATCAGGAGTCCCTCACTCCTTTTGCCGAAAGGTACTTGAGGGAAAAGGAGTAATTTGTGCTTGCCTTTTGATGTTGTCCTGTCGTGATCCCTGAAGTTGGTGAGGAGTTGTTGCTTTTATGTCCCTGCCGAAGGCAGTCCCTCAGTTACCCACATGTCGGGACTTGAGGGCTTGCTTTGTTGTTTGTTGGAATTTCACCGATTTTGTAATTTAATGATTTTCCCGAAGGGGTCCTCCAGTCCCCCACTCCTTGAGGCACTTGTAAAGTGGTGAAAAGGAGTAAAGTAGTTACGTTGCCGTTGTGGGCCGAAGGCTGACGCTTTTCGTTTCATTTTGGGGGGATGCCTCGTTAAAAACCTCATTAGGAAAAACCCTTTGGGAAAAGACGCGGTGAGCCGTTGGAATATGTAACGACGGGATATAGCCGTTGGGGGGGACACGTGGCGTGTGATGGCTGGCTGTCCGTGGGCGGCGTCACCGGTTGGGCGAAGACGCGGTGAGTAATGATGGCGTCCATCCGGAGGCCCGGAACCCAGGCCCAAGCCCGGATGCCAGCGCCTATAAATACCCCAAGGTCGGGCATTCCTCCGTGTGCGAAAAACTTGTTAGCGAAGCTCTGCCAATTTTTCTAGAGAGAGAAACAGCAGCCCCCGGTTGAATCCTCTGTTCTTAAGGTCAGTTCTCCAGTTACCCTTCACCTCTTAGCTACCTGTACTGCGCCCCTAGGCTAGGAGATAGAACATTTAGAAAACACTAGTTGTACGAGCCTTCGAACTAGAGCGCGAATGTCGTCCGAGAGTGATTCTCAAGATATCTCGAGGACGCCCTCGATGGAGGACGAAGGCATCTCTGACGTGGAGTCAAGCAGTGGTCAACCCTCGGATGGTGGTGATGCGGCCCTGGCCCGGGAGGTCCAGAAGGAACTCACTGCGGAGGTTGAAGCCGAGGGCTTCGAGCAGGAGTGCGATGATGAAGACTTAGCCCTCGCCTGGCAGACAACGGAGGATGAGGCACAGAATGAGAGCCCCTTCCCGAGGGAGCTACGTGACCGATTCCGAAGGCACGAAAAGATCCGGAGTGCCGCTCTCGAGAAAGACGGCCTAAAGCTGGCCAAGTTCCCGGAGGGGAAAAACAAGAATATGGCGATCAAAGACTGCACCCTCGAGGAGGATTTGTACACCCTCGGGTTCCGGAGGTACCGCTTCATAGGGGAGACCGATGAAAAGTACCCTCCCTTCAACAAGGCCTTCGGAGGGGCCGGAGGTAGGAGTCGAGGGCTTTATAATTTTGTACTTAGTTTTTTTTTTTGCTTGGATGTTATCGTCCCTTCGCTTAGACCCGTCGGACTAACCCTTTGTCTCCTCTGTGCAGGTATCCCCGTCTCCATGGTGAATGTAAAGGGCCTTGCCCGTTTGAAGAAACAGGACCCGAAGGGGTCGGGACAGGGCATCCAGAAGCCCGCCACCGCCCTCTTTAAGAAAGCCGAGGGCGATGCCGCTGCCGGCAAGAGGAAGGCAGTGACCAAGGGGTCCCCCCCGGCTACCAAAAAACCGAAAAAGGGGGATGTCGCCGAGAAGGAGCCCTCGGTCATTATCGCTGATGAGCACCCCGCCTCCGGGGTGCAGGTGGAGAAGCTGCCGGGTGGAACGCCGGCGGGGGCAGAGGAGTCGCTGCCTGAGATCCTCACAGTCGCGTTCCCGAGGGGTACATCTTTGGCCAGCGGCGCCGTCGACCCGGGGGCCATCCTGAGGGGTATGACCCCTGAGACGGATAGGGCTGCCCTCGAGGCCTATAATGATGCGGCCCTCGAGGACCACATTCTCCGCTCCTCCCTCTCTGTAAGTGTTTACCTGGCTTTCTCCATCTTCTCCTTTTATTATTTTGTGTGACTGCCTTTAACTGTTTTTGTTGTTGTTCTGCAGGCTTGCTTAGCCCTCGGCGAACAGGCTCGGAGGCTTCAAGAATGGCGCCTCCACAGAGCGGAGCAAGACGCCAGAATGAGGGAGTGCCTCCTCAAGAACCAAGAGGCGGTGAAGCTGGGGGCCCAGCTAGAAGAGGAGCTCCGGCAGATGAGCTTGAAACTGGAGGCTGCAGAGAAAGGCAAGGCTGATGCTGAGGCCGCTGCCAGGAGAGCTGCTAAAGAGGCCGAGGACTCCAAAGCGCTAGCTGTCGCCAAGGCTCAGGAGGAGGCCGTTGAGGCCTTTGTCGCCGAGGGTTGGAGAGCCGAGGGGCGCAAGATGTGGGTGTCCTCGGTCGTGGAGGCCTGCGTTGAAGAATGGGCCGAGGGCCCTGGGTGGGAATGGATGGCCCGGAAGGGCAGAGAGTACTATGAAGCCGGCGAATTCTTCACCCAGGCCCTCATCTACCGGAGGATGGCCCGGCATTTGGGTATTGAGCAATAGGACTTCTCCCCCTCGGCGTATGGCCTTCCTCCCTTGCAGCCTGATGTCCGTGAGCCGCTCCCGGAAGGTGTTCAGAGGCCCGACCTTGAGGACACGGTGTTGAAGAATGAGGCCGAGGACGACGCTGTCAAGACCGGAGCGGAGGCATCATCGAGGCCGGCTGTAGAGGGTGCCCCAGTGAACGATGTTGTCGTAGTTGTGGAATGACTTTGTACTTAGAAATCTTTGAACATATTTTGTAATGAACAACATTGTTCCTTCGGCTTCGGCCCGTTTGTAAATCCACACTTACTCTTGTTTTTGATGAAATGCATGCTGCCCGTTTGTAAATCCACACTTCTCCTTTGAATGTATGTCTAGGACTTAGAATACTATCTGATTGTAGCTAGCCCTTAGGAGCCTTCGGTAGTTAGGCACCCTCTGCTGGATATGCAACCGATGGTTCGGCAGCAATTAGGACTTAGAAATTTTTTTCTGAGTGTAGCACAGCATGAGGCCTTCGGGCGTTTGTAGTAACCCACCTCCTAGGACTTAGAAAAATCTCTAAGTGTAGATTCCCCCTTGAGAGCCTTCGGGATACGGCGCCCCTTCCTGATGTGTGAATGTTGGACCGAGGGCCCAATGCACAGGACTTAGAGATTTTTGCAAGTGTAGTATGCCATGTAGCCTTCGGCTACTGTGGAGCCCCACCTGTAATATTGAATAGGCCGGGGGCTAATTCTTTTAGGACTTAGAAGATTTTCTTGAGTGTTGATTCCTTGTGAACTGTAGCCCTCGATTGATAGGTAGCCTTCGGCAATTAGGTCCCTTGAGATGAGGGTGAAATATGCAGGACTTAGAAAATCTTCTAAGTGTAGAGTTTCCCTCGAGAGCCCTCGGGAGGTGTCATACCTCCATGATGTATGAGTAGCTGACCGGGGGGAAAGCATGTAGGACTTAGAAAACATTCTAAGTGTAAAGTCTCCCTTGGGAGCCTTCGGGAGATGGCATCCCTTCTTGATGTATGAGTAGTTGACCGGGGAAAACATGTAGGACTTAGAAAATATTCTAAGTGTAAAATCCCCCTTGGGAGCCTTCGGTAGATGGCATCCCTCCCTGATGTAAGAGTAGTTGACCGGGGGGGAAATACATGTAGGACTTAGAAAATATTCTAAGTGTGAATTTTCCCTTGGGTGCCTTCGGGTGATGGGTGCCCTCTGATTCCACATCACTTTGCGAGATGCCCGGGGGCTACTCATTTAGGACAGAATACCCTCTTTTTTTTTAAGTGTTGTTGTATTGCATGGCCTTCGGCCACCATATTCCCTTGGCTGTAATATTGATTGGGCCGGAGGCTCCACCTTTAGGACTTAGAATTTTTTCAAGTGCTGCTTCCCTGTGTAGCCTTCGGGTGCCCGGGGGCTGCTCCTTCAGGACTTAGAATTTTTTCTAAGCATAAATTGATGTTGAATCCTGTTGTCGTGAAGAAAGCCAATGAGGAGTGTGTGCCCTCGGCATACACTCTAAAAGTCGTAGAATTTGATCCTTGTCATGGGGAAAGGGCCCTCGGTATTTGTGCATAACGGATGCCTTCGGTGTTTGTTTGAAGTACCGTTTAGTGGACCTTGGACAGTCCAGTCCCTTTGTGTTGTTGAAGCCTTCGGTGTCTTTGTGACCGGAGGTGACCAGGTAGTGGACTTAGCCGTTTCCTGATGATATTTCCTTGAGTAGTATCCTTCGGGAAATAGGAGTCTTCAATTGCCGGAGGTGTTCCCGTGGGGAGCCCTCGGCATGTTGTGATTTTGTTGGAGTGTACTCTTTGATTTCTCGCTGAGTCTACTCCCCTTCACCCCCTCTTTTTTTTTTGGTTGGTGGTGAAGGGAAGGCATCAAGAAACTTGGTTTCTTGGTAAGGCTGGGCCTATTAGGAGACCGTTAGAATACACCAATGGCTCTCCTCCCTCGGGTTAACCTTCCGAGTGCCGAGGGGATCGAGGGACGTTTCCTGGGCACAAGATATGGTGGTCCGTAACCTGCCTCCCCTTGGGGGATGGCGCGGAAAGCGCCTCATTTTTGAAAGTCGTCCCCTCGGCGCTAGACATAGTCTGTGGCCTGCCACACCCTTGGGGTGGTGGCGCGGGGAGCGTTTCGGTTTGGAAGTCGAATCTTGGGCATTTCTCATGCCTGTCATACCCTGGGGGTAGTGACGCGGATAGCGTTCCGTTTTTGAAAGTCGAATCCTGGGCATTTCTCATGCCTGTCATACCCTGGGGGTAGTGACGCGGAAAGCGTTTCAAGGAAGGGTTTTCATTTGCACACTAGTTGCAAATGGCCGAGGGCACTACGTGCCGCCGGCACCGATGGTGGCGCCTTCGGTATATGCGTCCTCGTGGGGTACGGCTTTTAGAAACAACACTTGGTGTTAGTTTCGATGTGTAGCCCCCGGTACTTGGTACCGAGGGGTTTCCTGTAGGAACACTTGGTGTTCTCTTTTATCGTAGTTGATGGAGGTGTCTACCCTCGGTACTTGGTACCGAAGGGTCTTCAAATGAAACACTTGGTGTTTCCCAACAAATGTTTGGAAGTTGATAGGAGAGCATATCCCTGGCACTGGGTGCCGAGGGGTCTTCTTTGATGATGTTTGATGATGGAGGTGTACCCTCGGCACTGGGTGCCGAAGGGTCTTCTGTAATAACACTTGGTGTTCTCATCTTTTCTTTTTTGGTGTTGAAGGTGGGGATGTACCCTCGGCACTGGGTGCCGAAGGGAAATGAATTACATGGCGTTCTTTGTTGTTGGTGATAGGAGTTCCCTCCCTCGATACTTGGTACCGAGGGGCCTTGACTGAAAACACGTGGTGTTTTCACTGATGTTGTGGGTGTTGATGGCGGCCGCCCTCGGCACTTGGTGCCGGAGGGGTTTTTTTCTCGTGGTGAGGCCTGGGGCCTGTAGTCAGTATGAGGGCTTGATGTCTTGAATGTACCTTCATTCTTCGAAATTGGAGGCCTCGGGTCATAGGATAGTACATTTACTAATTATGAGGGCTTGGCCGCTCTTACATTATTGATAAAATTTAAGTAAATGGTGTACATTCCAGTGCCTAGGGACTTCTTTCCCATTGGGGCGTTTGAGCTTGTAGGTCCCGGGTTTGATGATGGCTGCTATGATGTAGGGGCCTTCGAATTTTGGTGCCATCTTTCCTCCCTCGGTTGGTTGGCTGGCTTCCCTCCTCCGGAGGACATAGTCCCCCACTTGAAATTCTCGGGTGCGAACTTTGGCGTCGATGTAGCCTTTAACTTGCCTTCGGTAGTTTTCTGCCCGGATGAAGGCTTGCTCCCGGCGTTCTGAAATGAGGTGGAGGTCGAGGGCCATGTTGCTGTCGTTGACCTCGGGGTCATATTGGATCACCCTTCGGGTGGGAATGGTGACTTCCGTAGGAGCTTTGGCTTCAAAACCGTAGCAGAGGGAGAAGGGTGTTTCACCTGTTGCTCGCCGAGGGGTGGTGCGATAGGCCCAAAGGATGTTGTGGAGTTCTTCCACCCAGCCACCTCCCTCGGCCTCCAGCTTCTTTTTGAGGCCCTCGAGCAAGGTCCGGTTGGCATTCTCTACTTGCCCGTTGCCTTGAGGGTAGGCAACGGAGGAGAAGGTGTGTTTGATGCCCCATGCCTCCAGAAGGGCACAGAAGGGGGTTGCCTCAAATTGTGTCCCATTGTCGGAGATGATCTGCTGGGGGACGCCAAACCTTGTGAGGATGTTCTTGAGGACGAAGTGACGGCACTTCGCCTCTGTGATGCTGGCGAGGGGTTCAGCCTCCACCCACTTGGTAAAATAGTCGACGGCCACAATGATGTATCTGTTGTTGGAGGTACCCCTCGGCAGAGGGCCCACAAGGTCTATCCCCCATCGAGAAAATGGGACAGAGGTGCTGATGGGGGCATAGTTGACCGCTGGCCTGCCGGGAGCTTTTTGGAAATGTTGACATGCGGTGCACCTCCGGGCAAGATCAGCACAGTCCCTGGCCATGGTTGGCCAGAAGTAGCCCTGGAGAATGAGCCTTCGGGACATGGAGAAGGGTCCCTGGTGAGCTGAGCAAGTGCCACTGTGTACTTCCTCCATTGCGACCTCGGCTTCATCTGGATGAAGGCACCGAAGTAGCGTGCCATTGTAAGATCGTTTGTAGAGCCTCCCATCTTCGATGGTGTAGCTAGGAGCCCTCAGTTTTGCCAGTTTAGCGCGGGTCTCATTCTCGGGTAGCTGCCCTGTGGAGATGAAGGCGGTGATGTCTGAGATCCAATCCTCCTGACGTTGTTGTATGTTCATCACGGGGCTTGCATGGATGCTTGAGAGGCTGAGTTCCTCGATTTTGGCAATTTTGGAGATGTGCTCGGGGGAGTCTGCCGAGAGTTTAGATAATATGTCGGCCTCGGAGTTCTGAGCCCTCGGTATTTGGGTGAGAGAGTGTGCCTCAAATACTTTAAGCAACTCCTTGGCCGCCTCCTTGTACTGTTTCATTCTTCCCTCCTTGGCCTCATATTCTTTGGAGATTTGGCCAACGACCAACTTGGAGTCGCATTTGATGTGGATCTGCCGAGCCCTCATGTTGGCAGCCAGCCGAAGGCCACATAGGAGGGCCTCATATTCGGCCTCGTTGTTGGAGACCTTGAAGGAGAAGCGGATTGCATAGTAGGCCCTGAAGCCCTCGGGAGTAATGAGGACTACCCCTCCCCCGCATGCTTTGGTCGCGGAGGAGCCGTCAGTGTAGAGGGTCCACCAGTCGTCCGAGGTAGCCGAGGGCTCCCCGTCCGTGGCTGCCCTTGCGGTACATTCCGTCACAAAGTCCGCTAGGGCTTGGCCCTTGATGGCAGGCCTTGGACGGATGTCAATGTTGTACTGGCTCAAGAAGATAGCCCATTTAACCATGCGGGAGGAGCTGGCGGGGCTCCTCATGAGGGCGCCGAGGGGTTGATGGGTGAGGATCTGAACCGGGTGAGCCTGAAAGTAGTGGCCCAACTTCTTGACAGTCCAAACGATGGCTAACACCGTTTTTTCCACCGGGAAGTACCTGAGCTCGGCCTCCCTTAAGGTCTTTCTTACGTAGAAGATGGTATGTTGGATGCCGTCTTCCTCCCGGATGAGCACAGAGCTGATGGCCGCCGGGCTAACCCCAAGGTAGAGGTAGAGGGTCTCCCCTACCTTGGGTTTGGAGAGCACAGGAGGTGAAGATAGATATCGTTTGAGCTCGTCGAAAGCCTCCTGGCATTCCGGAGTCCATAGAAAGCCAGCCGTCTTCCTCATGATCTGGAAGAAGGGTAGAGATTTCTCCGCCGATTTAGACAGAAAGCGGTTGAGGGCTGCCAGGCGGCCCGTCAACCGTTGAACTTCCTTCACGTTGCGTGGGGGCTCCATGTTGATGATGGCCTGGATCTTCTCGGGGTTGGCCTCAATACCCCTTCGGCTCACCATGTAGCCTAAGAATTTGCCCCCTTGGACGCCGAAGGTGCACTTCTTCGGGTTTAGCCGAAGGTTGAATTTTTGCATGATGGCGAAGATTTCCCGGAGGTCGTCAGCATGGTTGGAAGATTGCTTGCTCTTGACGATCATGTCGTCGACATAGGCCTCCATGGTGCGCCCTAGGACGGCTTGAAAGAGCCGGGCCACCATCCGGGTGTAAGTGGCCCCGAGTTCTTTAGGCCGAAGGCCATCACCAGGTAGCAGAAGATGCCCTCGGGAGTCATGAAGGCAGTTTTTTCGGCGTCCTCCTCGTGCATGAAAATTTGATGGTACCCTCGGAAGGCATCGAGGAAGGACATGATCTCACACCCCGCGGTCTCATCCACCAATTGATCAATGTTTGGTAGAGGGAATGGATCCATAGGGCATGCTTTGTTGAGATCGGTGTAGTCCACGCACATGCGGAAGGTAGGGGGCTTCTGGGCGAGGACTACATTTGCTAGCCATGAGGGGTATTTCACCTCCTTGATGTGCTTAATGGAGAGGAGCATGGCGACCTCCTTCTTCACAAATTCCCTTCTCTCGGCGGAGAGGGGTCTTCTTCGTTGTTGCACTGCTTTTGCCGAAGGGTCCACCGAGAGGCGGTGGGTGATGACCCTTCGGCTGATTCCCGGCATGTCCTCCGGCCCCCATGCAAAGACAGTGGAGTAGGCGCGGAGGGCGTCGGTGATGCCGGTCTTCAAATCTTCAGGGAGCTGGGCTCCAATCTTCACGACTCTCTCCGGCTGGGCCGGATCGAGCGCAAAGTCTTCTACGTCCTCGGCCGGTTCAGCCCTCGGCCTTCTTCCTCTTGGTCGACGGCTCCGGTGATGGTGTCAACACGGAATTCCGTCTTGCTGACCTTCTTAGTGACCTGAAGATAGCAGGCGCGGGCACTTTTTTGGTTCCCCCGGGAGTAGCCAGTGCCCCCCTCGGCGGGAAACTTGAGGCAGAGATGCCTCATGGAGATGATGGCTTCGAGGTCCTCGAGGGCTGGCCGGTCGAGGATGATGTTGTGAGCGCAGTCAATGTTGACGACGACGAACTCCACTTCGAGCTGGGCTCTATGGAGCCCGTCGCCGAAGATCACCGGGAGGGTTATGACCCCCTCATAAATCAATAGTATCGCCGGTGAAGCCGGCAAGAGGGGTCTTAATGGGCCGAAGGGACCCCCTCTCCAGATGCAGCTCTCTGAAGGTGCTGAGGTACATTATATTGACGGAGCTGCCCGTGTCAATGTAAGTTCGGTGAATAATGGTGTCGTTGATCTCCGTTCGAATCACCAAGGCATCCCTGTGAGGAGAAGAAGTAGGAGGGAGATCTGCGTTGGTGAATGACGTGCACTCGTCGTTAGGTGCACTCAAAATAATTAATCAATACAACACTAATACGTAGTATAGTGTAGTAAGGTTCGTATCCACAGGGAAAGGAATACTTTTCTTTTATATAAATAATAACAAGGGGGGTTTAGATTTGTTTGGTTTAATAACACTAAGATAAACGACCTATATGAGTTTAATTCAATGAGATGGGGACTTGGTTTTGCTTTTATCCACTTAATGAAATGTTCGTCGATCCTGGTTATATCTTTAACTATCTTCCTCTCGAATACTCAATCGAGGAGTATATCCAGTTCATCGAGGGTAGTTATTAATAACGAGATGCGTTCATTAATAAAACTTACTATCGAGTCAATATAGAACAAGCGCCGTATATTAACTTGATAGTAGCAATAAACTTAAGATGAAAACGATTGAGATCGATAACCTCAACACAAGCGGTTTATTGGTTTAATCAATATAATTAATCCCCCTTGGCATATTAACCATGAGATGCATGCATTAATATTCCAAGTTTACTACCGTTGAAAGAACCGGATTAATAACAAGCGTATTAACCGATTGATTCTAGTAATAATTAATATGAGAAACAATACTAGTTGAAACTTTAAGTAATGTTTAAGATATTAACATGAAATATGAATAGGAATTAATCAATACTCAAGGAAGAATATTAAAATATATGAATCCTACTATGATTAATATCAAGATGTTAACTAATTGTCATCTTAGCAACACTCCCCAATATAATCATAGAGGAAGAAATAGCTATTACTATGACCAATGTCAAGATGTTAACTAATTGTCATCTTAGTAACACTCCCCAACTTTGATATAGAGATAGTATTTTGAAAGAAAGAATTAATATTCAAGGAAGAAGATTAAAGAAAATAACTCACAACTTACAAATTCATTAAGCTTCAAAGTAGCAAAACCAAGATGGAAGAGTTTAGCTCCTCATTTGGAGACTAAACATGATGAAAAATATAAAGAAAGAACTATTCTATACTGAGCTTAGATGTACAAAGGGATTGAATATTTTATTGTGAAGGAAAGGGGTGTATTTATAGGCTTTTGGGAGCTGCAGGGGCTGATACCCGACCGGGTATATAGGATACCCGATCGGGTATCTTAGGAAATTTCCCGGAAAGCCACATTTCTGGACATACCCGGTCGGGTATGTCGGTTTACTCGATCGGGTTTGTGACAAATCTTTACGAAAATTTGCTCCCACGATCCTTTGTTCCCGGATTTGATTTGGACAACCGAATCAAGCAAATACCCGATCGGGTATTGCCTATACCCGATCGGGTATTGCCTATACCCGACCGGGTATACGAGTATTTTTTCCAAATCAAAATCTTTCATGTCTCTTTGCACTTTCCTTGATCTTTTGAGGTCCCATCTTGATCCCTTGGATGAGTTTTGACCTGTTTAGCTCAGAATAGTCCTAATCTAAACAAATTACAAATAATTATGAAAATAAAGTATTACACAAAAAATGTGTAATTTCCACAACTAGAACTAATAAAAACTAGTTAAAAATACAAACATACATGATAGGAAATTCACACTATCAAACTCCCCCACACTTAATTTCTTTACTCGTCCTCGAGTAAAGCCAAATGTTTACAAGTTTTTCATGTCTTCAATAGTTCAACAATTTAACAAGAAAGAGCAAAAGACCACCAAGGTTTGTACATGAGATTTAAATTGAGTTTTAAGCTCAAGGATTAATATTTTCTTGGGTTTTATGGCCTTCTATGCTCTTCTCTTGTTTTCAACTCCTTCATTCCGCTTCTTGAGACCACCATTGCCCTGTAAAAAAAAGGAAATGAACCTCTAATATCTCTCATTTTGCCTAGGAGCCTTTTCAGGTTTTCATCCTAGCCTCTCGTTTTGTTTTGTTCCTTTCTAACTCACTCATTAACATTTTTTTATAAGCCCTTTTTGCTTAGATTGCCCGTTTTTTGGGTTTTCAACCTAACTAGCATTTCCCTTTTTTTTCTTTTTTTGTTTGTTTTTGTTTGCTTTTTTTTTAAAAGAAGATAATGCAAGTTACAAGGTTGAAACAATTAAGTACGTACCAATGAGTGATTCCCCCTCACTTAGCTTGAAGCACTGTCCCTAGTGCTCGTCTCCGTCAAAACCAGGCTGACCCCCACCATAGTCTCCTCCACTGTAACCGCTGTCCTCCCCAAAATTACCCCACTGAGAGGGGTCATACCATGACGGGTGCTGCACTGGGGGACGCATAGAGGAGAAGTGCCCCTGCTGATGATGGTAAGCATAGATGGGGGCTATTGCCCGTCGGTTGTCCTCGTCCATGCGGTTGACCCGGAAGCTCAAATCCTGGAGTCCTTCCAATAGAGCTCGTTGGTTCTCAAGCACTTGTGTTTGATACGGATCGTAGTGGGGTTGGTCGTGAGGTGGAGCTGGAATATCTTCAAGAATTGGAGGGGCTTGTTCTTGTGCGGGTTCATCTTCTTGGTTTTGAAAATATGGTGGGATGGCTGGAGGGAGGCAATAGTGGTGCACAAGAGGTGGTTCTAATCGGAATGGAATAGTGGGTAGCCCCTCGGAGGGGATCGTGAAGTAACGAGTGGGTTTCGGGAAGATGGACCATTTGTAAAACAAATTCCCCTTGTAATCACGATGAGAGAACTTGATGTCCTTTGAATTGCCCAGATGTGTTATGTCAAAAAGACAGAATTCGGCTATTGGTGCATTGTCTACGTAACCGAATTTTGTAGCTGTGTGGAGAATAACGCCCCCTATCCAAATTTTTCCTTGGGCGGTGCATTCTTTATACAGATGTTCCCACATACGGTTCACAATGTTATAGTGGAAGGGAGGTATGTCAAACAGTGCATTGGCTAGAATACATATATCACCTATTCGTGCTTGGTGATTGTTGGGGCGTCCAAACACAAAGCTAACCAAGTATTTCAAGAAAATGCGTAGCACTGGGTGTTGGACATGGGTTATGACAAGATTTTTGGAGCTAAAGTTCATTTCCCCCGTCATTTTTTTCCACAATTCAAAGCCATACCCGGTGTCGGGCTCTTGGGCGTTTTGTGGTGGCACGGGCAAGCCAAAGTGCTCCGCAAACTCACGTTTTGTTATGGAATGTGATTTATTGAATAAACGAAACGTGAGTTTATCCTCCCTATCATCATTATCATCTTTGATTCTCTCAACGGAACCCAAGAATTCATACACAAGTTCATCATTTGGGTTATATTTCAACCCAAAAATTTTGCTCATTCCCAACAATTCACCTAACTGAAGCATCATAGCAAGAATTTCTAGCTCATCCAAAGTATTCATACACAAAAAACGGGAATGATGTACCTCTCTTTTAGTTTGGGCCAAGACTTTTTCCCGGTGAGCCGATGAGGTGATGATGATGTTTTCAAAGCCGGGAACCGGTGCTCTTGAAGAAGAACTTTCTCCTCTTGTCCTCTTTGGTGCCATTTTTGCTAGAAAACTTGGATTTTGGGCTCCAAATTTCGGACTTTTATGTGGTGGGGTGGGGTTTTTCGGACTCTACGAAATTGGAAGAGAATGTGGTGTTGATGGGTATGGGTGTGTAGAGGGGATGTGGGGAAGATTTTGGTGGTGGTTTGGAGGGATTTGGTGGAGAATTCAGGGAGTAATTTGAGGTAGAAGAACCGGCTATGGAGGTTTGGGGAGGGTTTGGTCGGATTTGGGGAAGGAATTTGGGAAGAAGAAGGGACTTTTCTAATTAAAATGCTGAGTAATCCCGCTTACCCGACCGGGTAAGTGTGTATACCCGATCGGGTACGCGAGGCAGTGAGCTGCAGATTTGCACGTTTTAAGCATACCCGGTCGGGTAAGTGGCTATACCCGATCGGGTATCTCCCTTTTCTTTGATTTTTGGGATTTTCATACCCGATCACTACACGAGGCAGTGAGCTCTGAAATTGCACGTTTTAAGCATACCCGGTCGGGTAAGTGGCTATACCCGATCGGGTATCTCCCTTTTCTTTGATTTTTTGAAGCGGGTACTCGGTCGAGTGTGGGAGTCAGTCCCCTTCAATTTTAGCATTTCTAGCAATACCCGACCGGGTGTATAGTGATACCCGATCGGGTATTGCTTATTTTTCAATTTTTGAATGCTCCCTCGATCGAGTAGTGCCCGGTCCCTTTTCTTTTTGCTCATACCCGACCGAGTATAAGGTTATACTCGATCGGGTATGTCCCCAGATGTTCCAAAACCTGTATATTTTTTTTTCTTTTCTTTCAAAAACCCATGATTAGTGCCCTCCCTCACTGATCTCTCAAATAATTAGACAAAAAATGAATTCTAAATACTTGAATTAAATAAAAAAAATGAATTAAACACACTTAAATAAAAAATTAAAATAAACTTGGATTGTCTCCCAAGTAGCGCCTTAGTTAACGTCGTGGCACGACGTTATTCATTTTTTTTTTGGTTTTGTTTTATGTGGGATCATGAGCATCCCTTGTTTCACTTTTCAAGGCCCTATTTGGCCATTTTTCATTTTTATTTTTCGGCCTTTTCCAGTAAGGTCGGGGTTTCTTTCTCAACAGATATCTGATTTTATCCGCTTCTTTGAAAAACAGCGGTTCTTGTGGTTCAACAACATGTAAAGAACACAGAGTTGGATTTTGCATTTGTTTTTTCGTAGAGTCCAAGATGTTGAACTCCACTTTTTGATCATCGAACTCTAAAGTTAGTGAACCACTAGAAACGTCAATTTTCGTTTTTGCGGTCTTCATGAAGGGTCTACCCAAAAGGATGGGTGTTGTTTGGTCATCAGTTCCCATTTCAAGGACATAGAAGTCAACAGGAAAGACCATATTTTCTACTTCTATTAGCACATCTTCTACTACACCCTTTGGGCAAGTACTAGAATGATCTGCCAATTGAATCACTACACCTGTTTGATGTAGTGGGCCAAGTTGTAGAGTTTTGTAAACAGAATAGGGGATGACATTTATTGATGCCCCTAAATCCAACAAGGCCTTAGGAAATGTGGTGTTTCCTATTTTGCAAGGGATAGTGAACATGCCTGGGTCGTTCCATTTTTCGGGGAGTTTCCTCTGAAAAATGGCCGAGACGTGTTCACTAACTCTAACCTCTTGTTTCCCTTTCAATTTATCTTTTCTTTTTGTTTTGCATAATTCTTTTAAGAATTTAGCAAAACGAGGGATATTTTTCATGAAGTTAAGAAGCGGAATGTTTACCTCACACTTTGCGAAGGTTTCATAGATGTCGGCATCTTTTTCTAGCTTCTTTGTCTCCTTCAGCGCCTCAGGAAACGAGATTTCTTGTTCATATGATGAGGGTGGGGGAAGCTTGGTTTCTTTGTTTTCCTCCTCCGGTGGGACAACTTTTCCAGGGTCCACACCCTCAGTCTCTTCATCGTTCTCTTCTGCCTCTTTCAACGTTGCACCACTTCTCAACGTTATAGCATTCACATGTTGTCTCGGGTTTTGCTCCGTTTGGGATGGGAGTTTACTCGAGTCCTTTGTTTGAAGTTGGTTCACGGCATTTGCAATTTGACCAACTTGGGTTTCCAAATTGTTAATGCTTGACTTTGTCTCATGTTGAAATTGTACCATGGTTTGTTGAAATTGTCCCATGTTTTGTTGCATGGTAACCATGCTTGAGGTCAAAGTCCGGATCATGTCATCAGTTGACATACCAGATTGAGAAGATGAGTTGGATTGTTGAGGGTTTCCATACCTCAAGTTAGGATGATCCCGCAATCCAGGGTTGTAAGAATTTGAGAATGGATCATACCTCTTCTGTTGGAGGCCTTGGAAACCCAAGGCGTTGACTTGTTCTTCTTGGAGGGATGGGCATGAATCAGTGGGGTGCTCGGTTGATGTGCAAATGCCACAAGCTTTGACCTCCTGAGTGTTAGGTTTCAGAAGAAGTTCTTTGACAAGAGAAGTCAAACTGGCAACTTGGCCTTCCAACGAGGTGTTGGATTCTGCTGCGGCAACCCTTCGAGTTGAGGATCGCCCACTGTAATGTCTGGAGTTCTCGGCCAATTCAGAGATGAGATTCCTTGCTTGAGAAGGGGTTTTGTTAACAATTCCCCCTCCACAAGCCGCATTCACCATGCGCCTATCTTGATCCGCAAGACCATCATAAAAATAGAGGATGAGGTCTTGCTCGGTGTACCCATGATATGGGCAACTAGCACACAGCTTTTTGAAGCGCTCCCAATATTCATACAATGTTTCATCTTCTTTTTGCTCAATGTTGCTTATTTGTTTTTTTAAAGAAGATGAGATTGAGGCGGGATAGTACCTATCCAAGAAGCATTTTTTCATTGCTGCCCATGTGTCTATACTTCCCGAAGGAAGATAGAATAGCCAATCCTTTGCAGTGTCTTTGAGGGAGAATGGAAAAGCCCTCAATTTGATTTGTTCTTCCGAGACACCGCTGGGGCACATGCTTGTGCACACAATATGGAACTCAGAAAGGTGTTTGTTCGGATCTTCTCCTCTTAAGCCATGAAAGGATGGCAGTAGATGTATGAGCCCAGATTTTAGCTCAAATGTATTACCTTTATCGAGTGTAGGGAAGGTAATACATAACGGTTGTTGATTGAGATTTGGAGCAGTGAGCTCCCGTAGTGTTCTTGTCTCAAGAGCCATGGTTATTGACTCTTCGGTCTCGCTAGAATGAGAACTAGCGCTGGATGAATCTCTGATAGATGATTCCTCCGAGTCGGTATTAGAAAATTTACTTTTCAACCGCTCGAAAGTTTGTTCTATTTCTGGGTTTGTTTGATATATGATTTTGTTTATGAAGCGATGTTTAACCATAAACTCCACTAAGCTCAGAAATAGAAGAAATAAGAACTCTCTATATTTTTTTTTGTTTGGTATATATATTTTTTTTTATTTTTCTTGATATGAAATAAAAGAAAAATTTATTGCCCTTCCCCGGCAACGGCGCCAAATTTGACGTGCACTCGTCGTTAGGTGCACTCAAAATAATTAATCAATACAACACTAATACGTAGTATAGTGTAGTAAGGTTCGTATCCACAGGGAAAGGAATACTTTTCTTTTATATAAATAATAACAAGGGGGGTTTAGATTTGTTTGGTTTAATAACACTAAGATAAACGACCTATATGAGTTTAATTCAATGAGATGGGGACTTGGTTTTGCTTTTATCCACTTAATGAAATGTTCGTCGATCCTGGTTATATCTTTAACTATCTTCCTCTCGAATACTCAATCGAGGAGTATATCCAGTTCATCGAGGGTAGTTATTAATAACGAGATGCGTTCATTAATAAAATTTACTATCGAGTCAATATAGAACAAGCGCCGTATATTAACTTGATAGTAGCAATAAACTTAAGATGAAAACGATTGAGATTGATAACCTCAACACAAGCGGTTTATTGGTTAATCAATATAATTAATCCCCCTTGGCATATTAACCATGAGATGCATGCATTAATATTCCAAGTTTACTACCGTTGAAAGAACCGGATTAATAACAAGCGTATTAACCGATTGATTCTAGTAATAATTAATATGAGAAACAATACTAGTTGAAACTTTAAGTAATGTTTAAGATATTAACATGAAATATGAATAGGAATTAATCAATACTCAAGGAAGAATATTAAAATATATGAATCCTACTATGATTAATATCAAGATGTTAACTAATTGTCATCTTAGCAACACTCCCCAATATAATCATAGAGGAAGAAATAGCTATTACTATGACCAATGTCAAGATGTTAACTAATTGTCATCTTAGTAACACTCCCCAACTTTGATATAGAGATAGTATTTTGAAAGAAAGAATTAATATTCAAGGAAGAAGATTAAAGAAAATAACTCACAACTTACAAATTCATTAAGCTTCAAAGTAGCAAAACCAAGATGGAAGAGTTTAGCTCCTCATTTGGAGACTAAACATGATGAAAAATATAAAGAAAGAACTATTCTATACTGAGCTTAGATGTACAAAGGGATTGGATATTTTATTGTGAAGGAAAGGGGTGTATTTATAGGCTTTTGGGAGCTGCAGGGGCTGATACCCGACCGGGTATATAGGATACCCGATCGGGTATCTTAGGAAATTTCCCGGAAAGCCACATTTCTGGACATACCCGGTCGGGTATGTCGGTTTACCCGATCGGGTATGTGACAAATCTTTACGAAAATTTGCTCCCACGATCCTTTGTTCCCGGATTTGATTTGGACAACCGAATCAAGCAAATACCCGATCGGGTATTGCCTATACCCGACCGGGTATACGAGTATTTTTTCCAAATCAAAATCTTTCATGTCTCTTTGCACTTTCCTTGATCTTTTGAGGTCCCATCTTGATCCCTTGGATGAGTTTTGACCTGTTTAGCTCAGAATAGTCCTAATCTAAACAAATTACAAATAATTATGAAAATAAAGTATTACACAAAAAATGTGTAATTTCCACAACTAGAACTAATAAAAACTAGTTAAAAATACAAACATACATGATAGGAAATTCACACTATCAGTGAAGGTGATGGGTTCCTCCCTCAATCGCTTTACCGGGGGCATATGAGTGACTTCCCCTACGTAAAGCGATTGAGCCCACTTCTTTCGCTGGCTGGTGGAATCACCCCCTGTGTTGCCACCGGTGATCATGACGATGTGGCGTTTCTTCTCCTGGTAGTGGGGGTATTCCTCCTCCTCTTCTTCCAAGTTTCCGATCTCCCTCTTCTTGCCGAGGGGGATGGTGTTTGGATTCACCCAGGCATTTACCTTCGTATGGTGCCCTCGGGGAGGTCCCTGATGAGAAGGTCCCTCCTGCCGAGGATGAGAAGGTCCCTCCTGCCGAGGGCTCTGGACAAACTGGGACAGGTGCCCCGCCTGTATTAATCTCTCGATGGCCGTCTTCAGCTGATGGCAGTCATCGGTCCTGTGCCCCTGGTGCCGATGGAAGCGACAGTAGGGGAACTGAGGGTTGATAGCGTGCACCTCCGGGGGTGCGCGAGAGTCGCGCTCAACGAGGCCCCTCTCCTCGGCAAAATCGAGGATGATGCTGACGGGGTGCGTCAATGGTGTCCGAGGGCGGTCCAGGAGAATGGGCTGGGCCCAAGTCTTAGGGTTGCTCTTATAACCTCCCCCGGGCTTGGCTTGGCCTTGCCGAGGGCGGTCATCAGAGGGTCCCGAAGCCTTGGGGTGATTTGGAGGAGCTCCCGGCCCTCGGTTGTGCTTGTTGTCAGCCCTCGGGGGCTGCTGGTCCGGATGCTGGTGGTATTTCTCCACCTCCTCGGCCTCAGCATATCGGTCCCCCCGTTGCAAAGCCCTTATGTAGTCACGGGGGGTTCAATGATGAGGCTCCTTGAAAAGTTACCGGTGCGGAGGACGGTTTGTAGGAGGGCCAGGAGGGTCCCGTCATCAGCACCGTCGACCTTGTCGGCCTCCGTCCTCCAGCGCTCCAGGAAATCCCGAAGGGTCTCATCCTTCTTCTGGCGTATTGTTAGGAGGTGGGAGAAGTGCTTCCTTGTGCGACGCCTCCCGGCGAACTGTGTCAAGAATCGTTGGGCGAGTTCTTGCCACGAATCAATGCAGCCCTCGGGCAGCCTGTTGAACCGTTCGTATGCCGGTCCCTCTAAGGTGGAGAGGAACCATCGACACAAATATTCGTCTGATGCCCCCACCATCATCATGTTGTTCTGGTATTTGCTGTAGTGTTCCTGGGGGTCCGTTTTCCCGCTGTAGGGCTGTATGTGTTGCCCTCGGTATTTCTCCGGGATCCGGGCCGCCAATACCCTTGGGGTAAATGGGGTCCGAGTCCGGAGCTGGATGACGGGTTCCCCGGAGCCCTCGGCCACTCTCTTCTGTAACTCCTCCATTTTGGCCATCATGGCCTCGTATTTGAGATCTGAATGAGGGGTGGAGGTGGTGGCGTGAGCTTTGTTGGACTCCATCTCGTCGAGCCGGCGTTGGAGGGCCGCAATAATCTCGTCCCGGGGATCCCTCGGGAGGGTCTCCACCCCCTGCGAACGAACCCGGGCCGAGTGGGCCTGGTTGATTTGGTGCCGGGCATCATCGGCATGAAGGGGTGCCTTGCCTTTGTCCCGAGGGGGACGCTCCTCGCCTGCCCTCGAAACAGATCCCCCGCTTTCCTGGGGCCTTTGGAGTGCTTTCCCCCCGAGGCGGTCTGGGACCCCTCGGCGGTCTGGCCCTCCTTCGAGCCGGTTGAGGGCGGAAGTTCGGGGCCTTTCCCTGTTGTCATTATGGCGGTCCCGGGACTGAACTTCCTGGGAGGACGTTTCTTGGGCTACCACCCCTTCATCGTTTCTCACCCGAGGGGTGGGATTTCCGAAGGGGTGTGGCAGAGGGGGAAGTATGATATTTTCCCCGATCTGAGGGTGAGCTGGAGCCAGGGTGCCGAAGGCACCCGGGTTCTGAGTGAGCGTTTGGATGAAGGCGGAGAGCGCCAATTGTACGTCGATGGTGAGAACCGGAGGGCTGACTTGGTCATCGCTCCGGTTTTTCTTCTTGGCCTCGATGCCGAGGCGGGCATCGGGGGCATTTTGTTGGATCTGAAGGCGTAGGTCGACAGCCGCCTGTTCCAGCCCAGCGATGACACCGCCCTCGGGAGCCCTGTGAGAGGCTTCGGGGGCGTTGAGGTCGCCGAGGGCCAGGTTCTTGTCTTCTACGTTCTTTGAGTTGGCACGTGTTGTCCTCACCATTTTGATAGAGGGCTAGTGTTTTGTGTTTGGTCGAGGGGGAGGGTTTCTTACTCGATTGTTCAACCTCTCAACGAGAGCACCAAATGATGGATAGTCTACCCGGGGGTATATATCCGAAGGGTTATTACGGGGAATAACTTAGAGAGAAGTTAGAGCAAGTAAGTAAAAGTAGAGAGAGAAAATGTATTATAAATGCGGAGTGTTTTCAGCGTGGTTACAAATGGGGAAATGGGGTGCTATTTATAGCAGCAATAAATGCCGGGCTGGGACACGTGTCAAGCGCTCATTGGCCGAGGGGTCACCTCAACTGGCTGGTGCTGGCAGCCGCATGTGGCCGCATTTAATGCGGCTGTTGGATGGGACGTCTGTGCAGAGTACGGTGATCTGTACGCATGTGAGGCGGATATCTTGTCGAGTGAGATGCCTTCGGCTATAGAGCAGTAGCTGAGGGCTCTTCCTCCCGATGGCACCCCTGGTGCCGAGGGCTCACAGTACCGAGGGCTGCTGTTTTCGCCGTTTTCTCCCAGTTTCTTATTTTGCTTGAGAAACCCGCTCTGTGATAATTTGGAGCCTTCGGCCAGGGGGCCGAAGGCACCCCTGTGCGTTGTGCGGACTGCTTGGTACTCTGGGCGCTGTGATTTGGGCCTGTTGGGCCTGTTGGGCCTTTGATTGAGTAGTAGGAGTCTGTGGGCCGGGGGTTCCCGGGCCATATACTCCATCAGTATGCTTTTAAGATGGAGCACACACAGTCTTATGGGATGTCCGATATGTATGGAGAAATCAGGTGCCAGTTGGCTCAAATTCATTGGGAAACCAAGTTACTTTGATTGTCACCGCAAATTCCTCCTAGCAAACCATCGATATCGAAGGGACACAAAATCTTTCATTATAGGAAGAGTGGTACGAGACCCCCACCCCGAAAACTTACAGGCGAACAAATTTTTAATAGGGTTCGACGTATTCCTTCGGCAGTGCAAGAGCCACACAAGGAGCCACATGGGTATTGTGATACCCATAAGTGGACAAAGAGGAGTATATTTTGGGAGTTGCCATATTGGAAAGACCTTCTCATTCGTCACAATTTAGATGTCATGCACATTGAGAAGAATCTCTTTGACAATATATTTAACACGGTGATGGATTTCAAAACCAAAACCAAAGACGGCCTTGCATCTAGAAAAGACATGACAATGTGGTGTGATAGAGCCGAACTGTCTGTTGATCTAGAACATACTGGTAATGTTCCAAAAACAGTCTATCAACTCACAGATGCACAAAAGCAATCAATCTTAGAGTGGCTTGCGTCTCTAAAGTTTCCAGATGGCTAATGTTCTAGCATGTCCAGGTGCATGGACATGGACAAACTAACCATGACGTCGAGCATGAAAACTCATGATGCTCATGTAATCATGAAAAGACTTCTGCCGATTGCACTGAAATAGATGCTTCCTGCAGACGTATGGGTCTGTATTACCGAAATCAGCCTATTGTTTCAGTCGATATATTCCACTGCTTTTTTATGTTAATCCCTCTGGAGGCTAGAAGACTTCGTGCCCATTCTGATGTGTAATACATCTTCCGTATGAGGCTTTGAATGGAGGACCCGTCTTCTATTGTTGGATGTACATATTTGAAAGGTTAGTCACAATTTTATTTATATTTGAAGATTTATTTAATAAGAACATTTGTTTGTTTACATTTTTGATTTTGCATGACAGATTCCTAGGAGAGTTGAAAAGGAAAATGACCAACAAGGCACACGTTGAGGCTTCAGGTTGTCAAGCATACATTCAACAAGAAATCTCAACGTTTTCATCTTTTTATTTTGAGCGTGAAGTCATCACTAAAAGAAAGAGGCCTGTCTGGAACGATGACATTGGTGAGGATGCATATGACAAAGTAGTTTCCATTTTCAATTACCCAGGTAGAGGTAAATGAGCTGTGACTCACCGTTACGTCGTGGGTGGAGAACTTCAAATTGCACACACTAACATTCTAATGAATTGTTCAGAAATCATACCGTTTTATAAGTAAGTTAAATTTATTATTATATTTGTAATAAAGCCATAACTTTCACAAAAAGTGTTATAATATCTTTACGTTTGAATTCACATTGAATTTAGAGCGTTTTTATCAGCATTTCCTGATGATGCAATTGATGCATTGGTGGACTCTGATTTTATTGCATGGTACAAATATCAGGTATATATAATATATATACTATTAGCTAATACTTTTTAATAATTACCCAATGTTATCATGTTTTGATTTACAGATCAACTCCCGTGGAATTGACGACCCTCTGTTAGTATCATTAACGTGGGGTCCTTCTTCCTATGCAAAAGTTTGGCATTCATATGTGATAAACAATTACACTTATCACACAGTCGATTATGGACAAGACAGACCAACAATGAACAGTGAGTTACGTGTCCCAACCATCGGTTCAGATAACTCGAAAACCAATTTTTATGGTTTCTTGCATGAGATTCTCGAACTTCAACCGCCTTCTGGTGGGCAAGAATTGAATTGCGTTTTGTTCTGCTGCACATGGGTCGATCCTACACGTGGTGTGAGAAAAAATTCAAAGTATAATATAATTGACGTCAACCACTCTCACGTGTATCGGAAAAATGAGCCTTTTATATTCGTTCAACAAGCAGCTCGGGTTTATTATGCAGAGTATCCTTCAACCAGGCGCACACCGAGTCCTTGGGTGTGTGCATGTACTGTCCGTTCGAGCAAAATTGGATAACAGACTCAACCCAAGGATGTTGATTTTGATGCTTTTCAGCAAGATTTTTTTCAACTTCCGTCTATTGCTGAGACGGTCAACCACTACATTGAGTTATGTGATCCAAATGGCCAACATATTGAAGTCATGACAATAACACACCTTCCACCTGCAAAACCTCAATCTGAACGCGAAATTGTTGAAATGCATGAACAAGTACAAGACTCTAAACAAGAGGAAGAAGAAGAATGGATAGATAATAATGAAGGTACAGAAAAAGAAATTTACTATGAAGAAAATACCGATTCAGATAGCGACTAATTGTATTGTTAATTTGTGTAACTAATGTAATCACTTTCAATTAAATTGTTTTAGTTTGATTTTTTTTACTTTCTTTTTTCATCATTTAAATAATTATTACATATTATATTCTAGTCAAGATAAATCGAATTACATTAAAAATTCAATATTTAATATACAATATGAAAATGTAAAATAGCGATTAATTAATTAATAAAATTGTGGACGAAATTATGTTAAAATAATTACAACTACAATTTTTTTTTAATTTCAGAAATTGAAAATTAATTTAATAATTCGAAATTTGAAAATTAATTCAATTCTAATAATTTGATTTTTTAACATTATTCGGTCAAAAATTATAATAATTCCAATTTTCATTACATTCAACAAGTAACATTATTGATAAACAAGCAAACACAAATTTATTAATCATTTAACAAGTAACATTATTGATAAACAAACAAACCCAACTTCATTCATCATCATCAAAGCTTTCATCAAGAGTTCTAGCCAACAACTCGTTAATTCTCTCTTCAGCTTCTCTGTTTATTGGTTCCATATATTCTGAATATTGTTGGTGACGAATAAGATGCCTACAAAAGTTTTTCCTCCTTGAAACGTTGTATGAGTCTGATTCAAAGTCTACAATGTTGCCAAAGCTTTCAAGAGGTGTATCCATCAACTCACAGATTTTTTGCACTGCTTCTTCATTTACGGGCCTCATCAACTGTATAACTAGTTTCAGTCGTTGTAGACTTCTATACATCAACTCCCAGTCAATTGCTTCTGGATTAGTCATTTTTTTGCATTTATAAATTGAGTCGGACAACACTTCTTTATAGATTATTTAGTCACGTATTGGACCATGACAAATTGGAATTGATTCCCCTGACGCACTGACAAACCAACAGACTGTCCAAGAAACTGACACGATGACTTTTCACGGACGGTAGTCGAAGTGTGTTGTATACGGACCCTTATTATCTTTTAATAAATACGACCCACTTGCTACTGAATACTTCATCCATATTTGCTCGTTTGCTTCTTAACCCATCAAACTCTCCACTCGAAACTCAAAGGATACATATTGGGCCTTTGGGTTGAAGGAATAAACTTCAGCATATCCTTTAAACATTTTTCAGCATTCAGACATTCCCAATCAACTCAAGCTTTTAGAGTTTTTGTCAATTTCGGTCCCCTGACTATTGTGTTGTTGGTGACACTTTTGGTATTTGGCTTTTAATTTTTCCATTTTTGATCCCTCACTATTGTACTAGAGACACTTTTATTTCCCGACTTCAAAGGTTTCCATATTTAGAACCTGTTCTCTTCGTCTGATCTGAATGTTTATCATCTACTTTTTTAGATCTAACCTGATCTGATCTGAATTTTTCTGATCTGATCTGATCTGAATTTCTCTGATCTGATCTGAATGCTTCTGATCTGATATGATCTGAATCCTTATGATCATGTATTACCTTTCTAAACCGGTATATAATAATATTAATACTACTAATAATAATTATAATAATAAAATAATACTAATAATAATATCGATAATAATAATAAAATAATAATAATAACTTTTATTATAATTATAATTATTTAATAATAATAAAATAATAATAATAATTATAATAATAATGATGATGATAATAATAATAGAATGTTTCCAATTTGCTATGAATGTTTCTGATCTGAATGTTTCTCATCTGATCTGATCTGATCTGAATGTTTCTGATCTGATCTGATCTGAATGTTTCTGATTTGATCTGATCTGATCTGAATCTTTCTGATTTGATCTGATCTCATCTGAATCTTTCTGATCTGATCTGATCTGATCTAAATAAAATAAGAATAAGCAATAAGTAATAAGAACAAGAGGAACATAACAGCTTCTTAGTCACTAGGTATTATCAAATTGACACTTTTAGTCCTTCCATGCACTATGATTTTGACACAATAAGCAGAGCTAGTACTAAAAATGTGTCCATTATATATCTGAAGGACCAAAAGTGCCACATTTTAAAAAGTAGGAGTAACTATGAAAATTTTCAAATGCGGATACAAAAAGTGTCTCTAGCACAATAGTCGAAGACTAAAAATGGAAAAAATCAGAGTCGAGTACTAAAAGTGTCAATGACAGACATAATAGTCAAAAGAGTAAAAGTGGCAAAAAATCCAAGGTTTTATTTTTAGTCAAGCTTAATTAAAATCCAATAAAGTGTGAAAATCAAAGTGTTTTAACAGATCAAATACATATTTAGTCTGAGATAGGAACAAACTTTGAGAAGTATGCACAATGTGAGCCCTAAGAAAAATGAAGTTCCATCAAATTAATCTTTCATAGACTCGTAGTAAAACATGGAGCCAATAGAGAAATGATTTTTCGTATAAATTTAGGGTCATTACAAGTATTGATGATGTCATCAACATAAAAAGGAAGGCATATGATGTGGGGATGATGACAAAAAACAAATAAGGAACTAGCAGACCTAGTGCACACAAAACCGATACTTAGAAGAAAACTACTCCGTACTAAATTAAACCTATGGAACCATGCTCGAGCTGTCCGTTTAAGATAATAAATAATTTTACGGAGACAACACATATGATTGGGAAGTTGAGGATGCACAACTTGAGGGGGTTGACGCATATAAAATTCTTCGGTAAGATTATCATAAACAAATAGATCAATCAGTTGAAACCACGAGAGCAAGAACAACACGATTGGACGTTCATAAAAGTCAATAACTGCCTACCGATTGAAATCTTGAGCAATGAGACATGTCTTACTATATAGTTCAATGGACTAGTCACAATGATATTTATTTTAATAAATTCTTATTAGGATCAGGCACAACTAAATCATATCCTATATATGGTTAACAATGAGAGCATTACGTAGCCCCAAATAGAATGTACTACTTCGGCCCCTAATATTGAGACAAGAGAGAGTAGTGTGATTATTAAGAAAAATGAAATTGTGTGGCTGATATTGAATTAGTAAAATGTGAACAAAGTAAAAATAAATTGAAACCATTTAAACATAATCAAATATGGTTTGAGATTAATTTAATGAGACATATGAAAAACTGAAAACAGGTAAAATCAAACAAAGATGAAGGACATAGGGAGTGTGAATATAATAAAAGATCCCAAGTACATTAGAGTTCTACGAGTATATAAGTTCTACACCATTAATAGTTCTATATTATTACATTATTAATTATTCCTAAATATTATACCCAAAATCTTTCTGTTGTATTGTTTAACTAAAGCTATATTTTACTAAAATACTCCATATTTTATTACATATACATATTTAAACACAATGATATTATCCCGAAAAAATGACATAAATATTATACCCTCCGGTTCCAAATAAAATTCACTTTTCTTTTTGGGTAGGTCCAAAATAAACTTCACACTTCTTCTCCATTCCTTATTTGGGAAATTATCTACATTAAAACAGTGCAAAATAGTGTCAAACAGTGTCACAACAGTGTATTTTATAGTAAAATCAAATTTATTTCCTTAATTTGTGTGGAATCAAAGTGTGAATTTTATTTGGGACCGGAGCAAGTACTTCTCCACTTTAGATGAACAAAAATATGACAATTTTTAAAATAGACACAAAAGTTATCAAATTAAAAAGCTAAACTAACAAACCCAGATTTGAAACGATCGGCTTCTCTCCAGCGCATTGGTGATCGACCTAACAACAAGCACCTCCGCCCGCCTCTGCCGGCCACAAGGGATGACCGCCTCCTCTTCTCATCTTCGTCGGCTGCCCCCGCCTCATCTCCGCCCGCTGCCTCTGCCCGATGCCAGGGTTTGCGCCGCTGCCTCCGCCGCTGTTTCAGTTCCACCGCCGCCCTATTTGGGGCTAGAGTGAGTCGAGTTTTTCATCTTCTCTACACACGACCTTCTTCTTCTTCACTGTGAATCGTCGTGTTCGTTGTTCCATCGATCTTATTCGTCCGCTCTATTTCAGATCTGGTGGTTGTTGCGTTGTTAGGGCTAGGGCGAGTCACAGAGAGGCTAGAGACTGGGCGAGGCATGGCGGTGGTTGGTTGGGATACTGCGACTCTGCGAGTCGCAGAGGGGCTAGGGGGCTAGAGCGGTGCTGGGGTTACGTTGTGGCGGGGACTGGGCGGCGTTGGGCAGGTAGTCTGGAGGGGGGGGGGAAGCTGTGGGGGGATGGGGCTGGGAGAGCAGGGGAAGGAGACTGGGGCAGGTGGTCCGTAGACGGTCGCGGTCGGTTATATACAAAAATGACATTAAAATCGATGGTGACATTAGAATCTAGTAATGACATATCAAAGTGACATAAATATAATGCTGCTGTGGCATAAAAATTGACAGTGACATTATATTTTTCAAAAAATGTATGTCCTTCTTAGTCACATTTTTGTTTTTTTTTGTAAAATTGATCACATTTTTTGAAATTGATTTTAACTTAGTAATATTGTAGGAAACAGTCTCATGACCCAAATACATTATACCCATTTAGTGATGAGTGATGAATGAGATCATATACACATGCATAGTTGAATTCCATTTGTATTACACACTCCCTCCCTTCTCTAATAGATTTATGAAAGAATTAATATGGGTAGGATAAAAGGTGTAGTGGGTTGTGTGTAAAGATAAAAGTACGAAAGAGAATTAAAAAGTAGGAACGAGAATGAGGGTATATAAAAAGCGGAAAAGGGGACAACTAATAGAAAACATCCCAAAATGGAAAGAGGACCAAGTATTAGAGAACGGAGGAGGGAGTATTAAATGCCGAGTATTATTTAGTTTGTCTAGTTTGGGCCCAACTTCAATTTTTCAAGGAATTGAGAACAAATAATTCCAACTTGATAAAAAAAACTTTGTACTTTTTTGTTATTTTGTGTTGGTCGGTGCTGAACTAACCTGTTTGAGCGATGCTAAGTTGTCTTATTAGTGACTAAATTACAATAACTGTTCATTATTTTATGAAATTGCAAAAGGTATGTGGTGGTATCATTAAAACGAAACTTTGATTGGTTATAAATTTCCATGTATCAATCATCCATACATTTTAAATGAGTTTCTCTTAATCCAATCCGTGTAATCAGTCAAAATTGTACTTAATTAACATTGACCAAAATACTACGGAGTACTATTTACTAGCTTTTGGAACCCGTCCGTATAGGTAGTTAAATGAGTAGAACAAGTCTAACCACTTACTAACTTACCATACAGTACTTTCCTGGTAACTAGGTAAGGGTCTACTACCCTTATTACTAGTAGTCAAACGTTAAAAAGTAAATACACGAATCCGCCGGCATGGCAATCTCTTGCAGTAATAAATTAAATTAGAAAAAATTCCACTTTTGATCCCATGACTATTACGCCACTTCTACATTAATTCCCTGAGTTTCAATTTAACCAAATGTAGTCCTTGACCTTTTCCACGTACCCACCCGTGGTCCTTCCGGCCACAATTCTGGCTAAATGTTACCGGAGACCATTTAATGAAGGGTAGTTGCGTCATTTAATAGCATTTATTGGTTTGAAACCTAACTCCAACGTTTAAAGGCCATAAACGCAGACTCTGTAACCATAGCTTCTCCCTCGCTATACCTCCCTCGCCATAGCTACTCCGTCGCATTGGTTTGACTGGTTTGAGTGGGTGCAGACAAGCATCTCACCATAGCTTCTCCGTCGCCATGTCTAGCTCAAAATCAGGTAGTTCAAACTGTACGGGCCAATATGAATATGGAGAGTGGATTCCGGTGAAGTATTGTGAATGTGGGCAACGAATGAAGATGTTGACAACTTGGAAACCAGAGAACTGTGGGAGAAGATTTTGGAAATGCATTGGAAGTCAGGTTATATATAGTTGTAATATATGAAATATTTTGAAATTCTATATTCGTTGGCTGAATTGGAAAATATATATGTTCTTGCAGAGATTTGAAGGTTGTGGTTTGATGGAGTGGTTTGACCCTCCGATGTGCAAAAGGTCTCAAAAAATAATCCGAGAAGAAGACAAAATCCATTCATTGGAATTGAAGGTTGAAACATTGGAGACAAACTGGTTCAAACCACAGAAGAAGACAAAACGTAGTAACTGCATTATAGTAGTGTGCTTTATGTGTGTTGTGGTTATTATTGTTTCAGTGTGGTTGAAAGGCAAATAATGTAATGTAGTGAGGCGTGTGATGTTGTACTTGTAAAAGCTTTTTAAAAGCTGTTGATTATCATGATTTCGTATGAAATGAAAGTTATATGATCATGATGTATGCTAACTGATAACATATGTATGCTAACTGATAAGTTTAAAATGTGCTTAACACATATGTATGCTAACTGACAACCTTGACAAACTTGACAAACTTGACAACCTACTAATTCATACATACATTACATCAGATCATCCAAATACATGATATCATTGAAAACCAAAATGCTAATCCATACATTACATGATCACACTGAGATCATGAATAGCCAAAGTATCTCAAAAACATAGAAGCTATACCAATACAGTAACATCATCAAAGTTGCATCAGTTCCAAAAAGCAAAAAATGTACTACATTACATCATCAAAGTAGCACCATGAATACACATTTTAGTCCACCCATTACTGTATATCAATGGGGTCATCATCATTTCCATAGAAGACTGATTTGAAAGTTGTTTTTGATCTAGTACCATATGTTGGGCCCCTTTTAATGCTCAGTTTGGGTCTCGGATTCACTTTAGGTCGTTTGACTACATTTGAACTGCTCTTCTTTTGACAAGGGGGTGGTCCATAGCATATCCTAACCCCTTCTTTTGTCCTCTGGTATGTCCCAACAGTCTCTTCTTCTGAAACTTCTTCACTCTCTCCTTTGGGGCTCTCTTCTTGTTTGCTCCCTTCTAAGGTTTCTTCTTTGCTATCTTCTGAGTCTTGACTGACCTGTGTTTCTTGAGTGAACATAGCATTGTCCTCTATACTCACAACAATAGGAACCTCAGTTGCAAAATTTGATCCTTCAGCAGACTGCATGGTAATGTCAATAAGGTTGAGGTCATCAAATAGGGTGGACTGATCACCAAGGGTGTCCTCTGTAGCTTGCTCATCTCTATCATGCACTCCAACACTGTGCTTGCTCTTTGGTTTCCTATTTCTTTTTCTAGGTTGCAGCTGATTACATGTAAACACATAGTAGTTAATGCACACATTATACACAATATACTATAATAATAAAATAAGCTTACAAAAATTAGATGCAGACTATACCAATTTGAGTGGAATCGTTCTTCAGTACATACCTTGCTCTTGGCCTTACTTATTGCTCTATAAGCTTGCCTGAGACTCAAATGGAATCGTTCTTCAGTACATACTTTCTGTCTAAACTCTTTGGTTTTCCAATTTGAGTGACCCTCAATCTCCTTGAACCACCTATTTGCTACCTTGCTAGAGTTCACCATTTTGTTGTGATAGACCCAAGAGCAACCTTCATGTGTGTCATGGTACTTTAAAATCCTCCAAGAATGAGAGTTCATTACCTTTCTTAGATTCATCTTCCATGGGCAGCCTATATGCTTGCACTCCACAACAACCCGTTCCTTATCATTTTTGACAAACCTCACCTCTTTACCATTCTTAAATGCATGATTTTCCACAGCTTCTTTGAATTCCTGTTTGGTGCCAAATGTCAAACCCAATTTAAAGGTAGGCTCTTTCATATCAGTCTTGGCACAGAATGTAGTCCACTTCTCAGAGTCACTGTCAGATTCATGTATGGAAGCATCATCAGACAAGTTAGGATCCGGGTCCACCATTGAAGCTTCAGTAACATTTTCTTCTCCTTCACTACTGCTGTTTAACCCTCCATGAGTAGACAACACAACATCCTCCTTAGAAATGAAGTCTTCCAAATCAGAGTCATCCTCATCCCCAGAAAAGTGTTCTAAGTCCTTCTCACTGAAGTCACTATCCTCAGGGTCATCATCATCTTCAGTGTCACCACTGGGTTCTAATTCTATCCAAAACTCCACCACCTTACCAACATTTCCACCATTCACAATCCCCCAAACCTCTGCCTCATTATTTAGTTGCTTTAGGGACTCATTCTCATGTGAATAGGAATACACAATCATTACCTTTTTGGTGCAACCAAGTTCTTGTAATTTCTCATTCAACTCAATCAAACCGAACTCATCAACCTCTACATCATGAAAATTATGGATTGACCCTCCCAAGTATGCAGGTTTTTCCATGTGATTTACTTTTCCTCCATAAAACAACCTCAAAGTAAAAGTGTTTCCACAGTTGGCTGCAGCTGTTTTATAAATGAGGTCAATAGTGTGTTTAAATGGTCAACACAACACCATAAATGAATTTCATAATTATTAGTTCAAAAAAAAGCATGTATGGGTCTAAGCTTGCGTGAAGATACATGTGAACTGGTCCCATGTGTTAAATGGTAAAAGACAACCGGGTAGGGGAATCTAAGCCAAAAAACACATGCCTACCCTACCTTGTTTTGGAATAAAGGGAAAAAGGGAAAGGGGAACCTCAACATCAAACCCATAGCATGTGCAAACACTGCAACCACCGTATATATAAACCTCAGTTCAGCCTTATACGAGTATTATTTATTTTCTTCCACTCTTGTTAAAAAGTTGACCCACTTACCTTTATCAGCAGCATTTGTTCGAGAACGCCGTTCAGAGCTTGTTCCTTCTCCTTGAAGCCGGCGGTCGAGACGGGTCCTCATTGTTCGAACGGTTTTGGAGATTTGTCGAGCTGACGGAAGCTTTCTTCAGAGGGAGAAGAGAGTTCGATTTTTGAGGTAGAGGGAGACGACGGTATTAGCTCACAATTAAGTTAACTTAATTGAGTAGTTTATTAGGTAGCCGTTTTTGTAATCTAAATTTACTAAAATGCCCCCAACTACCCTTCATTAAATGGTCTCCGGTAACATTTAGCCGGAATTGTGGCCGGAAGGACCACGGGTGGTTACGAGGAAAAGGTCAAGGACTACATTTGGTTAAATTGAAACTCAGGGGATTAATGTGGAAGTGGCGTAATAGTCATGGGACCAAAAGTGAAATTTTTTCAATTAAATTATCCTAACTGTGTTGTTTTTAACTTTATTTGTTTAAAAATATTGAAACTCTAGTGGGTACTTATAAAAGTGATCGAGTGTAATTTAACTTTATCAAGTTAAACTTGATGTACTAATAATAAGAAGAATGACATAGTAGTTTATATTATTAATATAAACATGATCAACAAAATTGCGATATATGTAGCGTCTATATTTGCAATTTTTAGTTATTATTACCGATATATTCAATTTTACGCTATAATGATCATGGTATGGTGTTACACTCGTAATAACTTCCATTGTATTAATGTAGATGAATTCAATTTCAGTTGTATTTTAGAAAAAAAACATTAAATAATAATGTTGGGACACGAAGATTGGGACACATTGAGTTGCACAGTTGTTCTGAAAAATGAAATTGTGTGACCGTTATTGAATTATTAATGTGTGCATAACGTAATGATGGATCGTGCCCTGTTCGATCCAGCCTAGGGTTATCATTTACTCTTTTTGGACGTCCTATAGGTTCACATTTCTATTTTAGGAAAAATTAACACTCTTACATAACAACTTACTACTTTGATTATCAAATATCAAAACAATACTTCTATAACATTGTTCAGTTATTATCTAAATAATCGTATCATTTTATAATGAGAATCTTAATTGACGACGAAAGCAGTAGCATTCAGATATTATTAAATATGATACGGAGTATGTGAAATGAATCTCTTGGCCGATAGGCGTAGCTCAACTCTTAGATACTCCGTATGAAGTATCACAAGGGTTAAGTCTCGCGTTTGAATCTAGACAATTGCGATTAGAAGTTACTAAATAAAAATGAATATGATATCTACAAGTACATGAGTCAGATCCTTTCTAACTATCTGTCGTCTTATGATTAAAGTCCAATTTACATCCTTCCAGTTAATTATCTGACCCGTACTCGGGATGGCGTGTCATTTTTTGTGTGGAATCAATCTCTTTTAATATAAGTACCAGTCTTTGTTTTGTCTTTCGTGGAACCTGCTGGGAATTATCTCACCCTACACTTTCCCTTTATTTGTGTTATGGCTTTTTTATTCGACTACCAAACACTTCCTCCGTCCACCATAGCCGTCTATAACATACCATAGCACATACAGCTCTCTCTTATTTTTATTTTTATTATATTATATATTCTCTCTAAAACCTCTGTTTTACCGCTGCTTATGAATGATGGCTAATTACAGGCTACCCGCGACGAATATGTGGGCCGCCGCGACCCATAACTCCGGCGAAAACGCTTCCATGATGGACGCATTCGTATCATCCGATCAGCCTCCGTTCTGGGCACCACCCGGTAGGTATCATCCGGGAGCGGTGGGTCCCCCTCAGCAGTCGTCATCCGCCGCATCTTCGGTAGTCCTCAATCAGGAGACCCTCCAGCAGCGCCTGCAAATCGTGATCGACGGCGCCCGGGAGGCTTGGACCTACGCGATTTTCTGGCAGGCATCGGTGGCGGATTTGGAAGCGACGTCGCTGTTAGGGTGGGGCGACGGTTACTACAAGGGGGAAGAGGACAGAGCCAGGCGGAGAAGAACCGCGACGTCTCCTTCTGAACAGGCTCACCGGAAGAGAGTTCTCCGCGATCTGAATTCTCTCATTTCCGGCCCTGGCTCCGCCGACGATTCCGTGGATGAGGAAGTGACCGATACGGAGTGGTTTTTCCTCGTTTCCATGACCCACTCGTTTCATTCCGGGTCGGGTCTTCCGGGTCACGCGTTTTACAGCTCGAGCCCGATTTGGATCGCCGGCCAGGATAATCTCGCGTCGTCTCCCTGCGAGCGAGCCCGTCAAGCTCAGGGTTTCGGGCTCCAAACCATGGTCTGTATTCCATCTCCCAATGGAGTCGTTGAACTCGGATCTACTGAACTGATTCACCAGAACTTTGATTTGACGAACAAGGTTAGATTCCTGTTCAATTTCAATCACAATCCTGATATGGGCTCGATCTCGTGGTCCGGGCCTCCGCCGCAGCCGGCGCCGCAGCCGGCTCCCTGGCTCAGCGACCCACCTACCCCCTCACGTGTTGAGGTGAGGGAATCTACTACGAACACCTCAGTCCAGGATACTTCATCCCCCTCTACTGATCTGAAACAATTCGCGTTTCGAAGTCGGAATTCCAGCGCCGCCGCCGTCGTTAGTACTCATCATAATTTCAGTGACCCGCACAATTATAGTCATAATACTATTATTAATAGTAATAATGATAATAATTGTTCTGTACAAACACAAACCCAAACACGGGATTTCAATTTCTCCGAATTTGGGAACTCCTCGTCACAACACTCTTGCAAACCGGAGACAGGAGAAACAACAAACTTCGGAGAAAGCACACCTCAAAGAAGGGGCGGTGGTAACCAGAATCTAATCTCCGGTCAGTTTCCTGCAGCTGAAGAGGGCAAAAACAAAAGGAGACCGGCCACGTCGAGGGCGAGCAATGATGATGGAATGCTTTCATTTGTTTCGGACCGAAGTTCGGATCTTGAGGCGTCAGTTGTGAAGGAAGCGGATAGCAGTAGAGGAGCCGAGGAAGAGGTGGAGGCGGAGAAGCGGCCCCGGAAGAGAGGGAGGAAGCCAGCAAATGGGCGGGAGGAACCGCTGAATCACGTAGAAGCCGAGAGGCAGAGGAGAGAAAAGCTGAACCAGAGATTCTACTCTCTGAGAGCGGTGGTTCCGAATGTCTCGAAAATGGACAAAGCTTCCCTCCTCGGAGACGCCATCACGTACATAAACGAGCTCAAGTCGAAGCTGGAGAGCTCGGAGTTGTACATAGATGACCTGAAGATGAAACTGGAATCCTCAAACAGGGAATTATTGGCTGCTGGTAGCAACACTAGCAGCAACAAAGCTGAACGGCCGAAGAAATCAACAAACCAGACGATTCCGACCGATATGGAGGTGGAAGTGAAGATCATGGGTTGGGATGCGATGATCAGGATACAATGCAATAAGAACAACCACCCAGCGGCCCGACTGATGGTGGCGCTCAAGGAGCTCGACCTTGATGTTACCCATGCAAGCGTGTCTGTGGTGAACGATTTGATGATCCAACAAGCGGCTGTCAAGATCGGAGCGGCAGCCCAATTTCACACTCAGGATCAGCTCCGAAAAGCATTGACATCCAAGATTGCAGAAAGTTGTGTGTGAAAGGAGAGAAATGTTAGTGTAATAAAACAAATACATGCATTTTTTTTGAACCAGAATCAGTTAATTTTGCTGCTAAGTTCTTAGGGTTTTTAAAAATAAGTTTTTAGTGATTGTTTTTACGTATTAATGTACATATAATTGTGAATCTCGAGTATAAACATGCCAGGCTTCTAATTAGAGAGCAATCTGCGTGGCCTAGCTGATACTTTTGTGTGAGATTTGCAATTTTGCAAGCGTTTTTTTGTGTACTTTTTTCTTGAAATAAACTTTAAGGGCATCAAATTGGTTGCAGCACATGATTTCCACTGTACAATCTTCTAAGATATACTATGCAGCTGCACCATGAATTCTAGCATGGTTTTATTCCACAAAGCTTTACTCTTGCACCGTGACTTACTTATTTGACCAAACTTCAATAACATGTACTTTCCATCCAAAAGATACACATGTATGAACAAGACCAGAGATCAGATTTAAATAGTCCATATTATTTTTATGGAGATTAGACAAGCACATGTGCGTAATACCAAACTTTACGAGACATCCCAGTTCATTGTACGGGAGATTACCGTGTCTAGTGGAGGTCTCGGGTTCGAAACCGGCTAGGCACATTTAGGGAAGTCTTGCTCCCAATGAATTTCCTACCTTCAATGAGTGGCACAACGGCTAAGAATGGAGGGGATAGAAATACAGGCCTATCGAGTTCGCGTGGTGGGAGGACCTTGTTGGGATCAGTTGACAGGTTGTCCTGAAATTGAGGCCTACCGAGTTCGCGTGGTGGGAGGACCTTGCTGGATTCAGTTGACAGGTTGTCCTGCTGGATTCGTTCTGTGGAACCAGTACTCATGAAGGCTGACTGTGATCAGATCCGAATTTAACTGTCTAGGGGCTTTTGAGGGTAGTTAATAGACTTCAGGATTATGAGAGCGTAAGTAGAGATGGCAATTTCAATCGATCCGTTGGATACCCGCACCGAACCGATTTGGTCAAACTGGGGAAAACCGATTTAACTGGGGAAAGGGTACGGGGCGGGGAATACCCAATTTTTTAAAATGGATAATGGTGCGATTATGGTTCTATATTAGTCTGCCTCGTTATCTACCCCGAAACAGCCTCATTCACTAATGGTGCGGGTATCCGCACCATTACCCGATCCATAGCATTATTAATGAATTATAACTTTTTATACATAAGAACAATAAGTATATGTGCTAAATTGTGTACACTAAATCCTATATCTCATATAAGTATATAAAGAATAATACACCGGAGGCCCACTTCAAAAACCATAACATCACTAACTCAGTGTATTACGAATTTATGGCTCATGGCTCTACTTCTAAATGGAATGATGCTAGGCCTGCAGTTCGGCTCTATCGCCGGTAGCTTCTAATCTTTCTCATTATCAAGGATTCGACTCAGTTCCCCCTTTCTTCTTTTTACTACTTTTTTATTATGTTACAAGAGATATTGGATGCTTGTCATACTAATGAATTTAGGACTAAAACTGCTTGATTGTTTGAACATTTACTTTTATATGTTTTATGGCGCTTTTAATATATAATTTACTACGAAGGACGTTTACATTAACAAGTAGGGTTTGAAATTGGTTATTTGGTATCATTTGGGCAAACAGATACCCGTGGATAAATCGATTCCCCATTGGGGCGGGTGCTGTTCAAATAAAAATTATCCGAACGGATAATGAGCCGATTTTGGGCAAACATTTATTCAACTGGCGATTTCGATTTTATGTGTACACATCCCCGATCCGCCCCGTTACCATCCATAAGCGCAAGCACCGACATCCATCAAAAAAGAAAAAAACCACATATAAAATTTTAATAGCCTTCCTATGTAGTTGACTAATTTATGATGGAATTAGTTACTCCTAAACCTTTAATTTAGTGTTTGAGGATTTCCAAGCGACGGGTTCTAATTTTTTAATATCTTACTTTTTGCAAACTTTAAATTAAGTTAAAAAGCATGTAAAAGTGCATTTATTTTAAAATTGTGAAACAAAAGTAGTCCCCAACCCCCCTTTTCCTAACAAGAAGCCAATAATATACTCTGTATCATTAATAATATATTTTGAAAAGTCAGTTGTGCGGCACCAATAATCCAAAGGGTTTTCCACAAAAGAGTTATGAAGTCAATGCTGCGAATCATTACTCGCAATTAATATACTCCCTACATCCCAAAATTAACTTCCCACTTTCTTTTTCAGGCAGTAAAATTAATTTCTCACTTCTTTCCGTTTTCTTATTTGACAAATTATTTACATCAAAACAGTGAAAAACAATTCAAAATCATGTTAAACAGTATCGAAATAGTGTCAAAACAATAAAATTTATCTCAGAAAATTTATTTCCTTAATATGTGTGAAAATGAGGTGAGAAGTAATTATGGACGAAGGAAGTATTATGTACGTATCTGATAGGACATTTTTTATGACTCCAATAGGATACGTAAAAGTCGATATCCGGTTATCATTTTCGTCAATCGTACGGTCAAAATGTTAATTAATTTAGAAAATATCAAACGATTAGCGATTGTTTAGAAAGCATTTCAAATTAAAGTACTTAACACTTATTGGATTCTGTGTTTCATAGCTTTCTGTACAACATGAGTTTTTCATTAATTCAGCATGATGGGATTGCGTGAATCACAATTTTTATCAATAATTTTTATTCCTTACGTATGATTTTCGTATACGTTATTTCTAGAAATAGCGCAACTCGCGTTTTCAATAGTAATTTTAAAAAGTAATAATATTAACTATCATTACTAGCTACTACGGATTATATAGTACGGAGTATTATTATTAATTTATTACTGTTAAGCGTTTAAGCGAGGTCATCACTATGGCGAGATTCGTCGTTAGGATGTTCTAATTGGATTGTAAATTGCAATTCTGATTTGATTTGATCTAAACTTGTAATTTTTTTATTACAAATTTGATATGATCTAATCTATTATTATTTGATCTAATCATTTTGAGCCTAGTCTCATTTGATGTAGGATTGAAATTGATTCAATCAAAAACATCCAACATCATCATCTTGATTCTAGTTGTGCTAACTTTTACTTCAACTAGTACAGCACTCGTGCGATGCACGGCGGGTGAGTTTGTTGGATGAGTATAATTACCGTTAGACTATAAATCTAATTGAAAATAAAGTTAAATATCATAAATTGTGAATATTAAGAAATGAAATTGTAATACGTAAGTATATTGTAATATGTAATGTGATTTTAATACAATATGAAATTTTAGAGATTATTTCCATCATTTACAATGGAACCAAAAATTCATTATTTTTTGGCTTGAGATTATGATGGAATAAAGCAAAATGGCTCACTAAACTGTTTGCGCTTCTTTGTTATGAAGCAGCAGTCAGTCCATGCAATTTTGGACGGGATTTTCACTATGGGTCATCCGGAAACAGTCTCTCTGTGCTTTAGTACAGGGGTAAGGCTGCGTACATCCGACCCCCCTTACCCCACCGTAGGTGGGAGCCTTTGCAGCACTGGGGTAAATGAAAACGATGAAATGAAATTTTAGAGATTATGGAATACTTCCTTATAGACAACATTCACGGTTTCATCTATCTGGTAGTCACCTACGTCAACATCATCGATATATAAATCTTGCGTGAAATAACTACACAAAGAAACATTAGTGTTGTGCAAGATATTATCTGTGTGATTGGATGAAACTGACGTAGATCGTAGATCATACGATCTCTTTTGAATTAGATTCAGCCTCGTAAGTGGTGTTTGTTTGGAGAGTACACTTGATACTGATGGTTGAGCGCTCGTCACCAAGACTACATTATTATTACACAACATTGGTTAATAAAATAATCAAAAGTATAATTAGTTTAAAAATAGGTTTCAATAGTAAGCCAAAAACATCTTGATAAATTTACCATTGGTTACATCCACGAGAGGGGAACTAACAGAAGTTATAGGCTTTATAGATGATGTAATATTGTGATGAAGAGATTCTTGAAATCGAGCGTTTTGCAAAATTCTTTGATTTACGTCACGCTCGTTGTCACTATCTTCTGCGTAAAAAATATGGTTGACCACATTAGTAGAAAGGTAATACTATCCATTTTATTGAAAACAACACGTATTAATTTTTAACTATTAAAAACTTTAAATCACATAAAAATATTTTTGAAATTTCTCATCAACGCTAAAAATATTACGTAAACTTCACAATTTACACATCCACACATTTGTGTGTCTATATATTTGAGAGGGCAATTTGATGAACCTATATTAATTTTTTAAATAAAAGTGGTTAGTATATTTTAATTATATTATTAAAATATAATAATATAATTAAAATGTTTGAGACTATTACAAATGATCACTCTAGACACAATAGTGTGAGCTTTGTACTTAAACAAATCCAATCATAAAAATAAAAATAAATTCAACATCTACTATTTAGCATTTATAATACGCAATATTTGTCAAAGGTTATTTGTCTCACGTATTACAATGCCGTTTTTGAACATGTTTAACATGTCCTATATAACAGGGCTCACCATGGAGCCAAAATTTTTAATCGTAGTATTATAATATACTACTGAGAAGCTTTTCTGGTGCATTTGGATGTACATGAAGTTTTGTATTTGAGCCCCATGGTGGGCCCTGTTATATATACTATTGAGAACTTTTCTGATGCATTTGGATGTACATGAAGTTTTGTATGGTCAAAACCATTTAGGCTACTTTAAGATCAATTTTTTTGATAAATTTAGTGAACATGTTCTTCATAAAGTGTATATTATATCTACAAATTTTCATCTTAAAATTCAAATGGGAAGTCAGCTAAATAACTTATTGACAAATATTGCGCCAAAATATGTATAAATAACGCATTGTTTTTCAATAATTTATTGAGTTGAATTCTCAATCAATTTTTAAGCTAAAATGTTACGGACATAATCTACAATTAATGAAAAACATTCTAACATTTTTTTATCAAACAATTCCACCTCAAAGAATCTCAAATGATCTTGGGCGGATGGCACTTCCCGTACATCCGGATGTATGAGAACTTTTCTTATGATATAGTTATATAAAAAAATATAATTTCATATTTTTCACTTGATCACTGGTTTCAGAATTTAAGGTTTTATTATTGTTAATTTCATATTCTTCACTTGATCACTTGTTTCATATGTGGGACCTCAATTTTGCATCTGAAATGATCGAGGCTTCCAAATTCATTAGAAGGACCTGCACGTATATACATTTATTGTGTCTGTACATTTCTAAGTCGGGTCTGAAATCGAGTGTTTTGTAATTATTTGTTGAAATTTTGAATTTTTTTACATTTTTTTACCTTATATTGTGTGTGTTTTTTTTCATGTGATTTTTACTATGTATTACACCCGTGCTTGGCACGGTGACTGATTTATCAGAATATTTTGTGTACACGTAGTTGGTAAAAGAAGTGGACTTCGTAAAACAATAAAACAATAGAAAGTTCATTCTCCAAGGTTTTCAGGTCTTCATAATTTACTTATAAGGAATTATCCAAAATGGGATTAAAACATGGTTAAAACTCCAAAATAGGACTTTAAGTTTTAAATTGCTTAAATAGGACTCCAGATTACATTTTTATCCCTAATCCCAAAATCACCTTTCCCCAATCCCTCTGTCATCGATCCTACACCTGCAATTCAGCCCTCCCTTTCCGACGCAGCTGCCATGTAGCAGCTTGACTGATTTCGATCGCAACTCAACCGCCGCCGACCACCACCTCTTCTCTCCGGCAAAATCAGGTCTTCTTCTTCTTCTTCTTCTTCTTCTTCTTCTTCTTCTTCTTCTTCTTCCTCTTCCTCTTCCTCTTCCTCTTCTTCTTCTTCTTCCCCTCCCCCCCTCTGTTTTCTTCTCCTCTCAGTTCTCCTTGACAATTTTATGGCATTGCATTTGTTATGCTGACAGTTTTGACCTGTTTGTCACTTTACTTGAAAATGACATGTTAACATCAAAGGCAAAAACATGACATTTTAGATGCAAAAACATGTCATTTTTGAGATTACAACATGACATTTTTAGATGTAAAAACATGTTATTTTTTAGATTACAACATGACATTTTTAGATGCAAAAATGTCATCATTTGTCAAATATGTCAAAATCATGGAAATTTTAAACATATAATACTGTCGTCTCCAAAACATTACCGATATGTATCCAAAAATTGCCAATCATGTGGCATTTTTAAAAAAGTTGATAGATCAACATAACAAAAAAATTATACCGAAATAATTTCGAATAATTGATAGAGCCGTGAATTTTAAATACAAAATTTTTAAATAAAAAATATGACTGAAGAAGAAAGGAGCAGAGAACAGAAGAGAAGGAAAAGAAGAAGAGGAAGAAGGGGAAGGAGGAAAGAAGAAGAAAGAAGAAATACTTCCCTGGAGAAATGTCGACTTGAGCAGTGGAGAGGGAAGCGAAGATGACCTGCGGACATGGGAGGCTGCTATGCGTCGCCGGTGTAAATCGTTAGTTAGCCTGGCATGTTTTTTAATTGGGGGTAGTTTTGTCAGATCAACTCTTTTAGTCCTATTTTTGATAAATAAAACCTAGTAGTCCTATTTTTAAAATTTCACTTTGATTTAGTCTTATTTCGACAATTCTCTCTTTACTTATTCATTATGGAAACCTATATCATCTACATCATCAGTGTTACATAAGCCGGTGCCGGAAAAAGGGACATTGGTGCGATTAATGATATGTGATGGCATATCATTAACATTTCATTGAACCGTGGAGTACTCGATACTTGAGTTGACATCTGAACGTACATATAATTTCAAACAACCAACGATAGGAATAAAAATACTATTGCTAATAGAAATATATTCACAATAAATTTATTTTTAACAATTGAAAAGGTACAATTTTTAAACAATCGTACGATTTCATGCATTTCACATGAATTTTAGACACAATTCTATCTATATTTACATGTTTGTGCTATGTAATAACTTATATTCAAACAGCCATAACACTATTCCCAAAAAGTTTGTTACATATTTAAAAGGTTCATAAATTTATTTAAAATTGTGCTTAGTCCTAAATAAGTATATTTTTTTTGAATTTATAACTCAAGATACTTAGAGAAAATGCATGTGTTATAAGACTTGTGACAAAATTCAATTTAAAATTTTCCCACAAAAATTGTATGCATTTTAATGAATAAATGTCAGTAAACTTATTATTTTCATCACTAAATCATGAGATGTCTTTAACAATTGCATGTTTATGAGTTTATTCAAAGTTGTTTTGAAAATGTGATCTCGTAAATAGTGATTATAGTAGTAACCCTAATTGGCCTATGTTTAAGAACCCAGTTGGTTACCATGTTTTTTTGGTTTATTGGTCAATTAAACTATTCACCACACATAACTTTTGATTTTGCACGCTAGATTGTGTAATAAACAAAATAAATAAGGCGACAATTACTTTTCTGGTTGAAGTGATTATAGAAGGGGACAATTTTAGCTATTCTCATACGTAGTGTATTTTTTTTATTTTACAAATAAAATATATCTTAAACATAATTTTGTTCATAAATAAGAAACATTAGTCAATCCAGTCACTTTAGTCAAAACTCTATAAATTTTAGCAGAATTAATCGATTCAGCCAATTTAATTATAACCAAACGGGCTCTAAATTTTCACATTCAAGTGTCCATCACATTATGCTCATAGTAACTTTAGTCATTTTTTAAAAAATAAATATATTTTCAATATTTTTTTGAGCTTCATCAATTTATTTAAAGTTGTTCTTAAAAAAACTAAGATTTTTCTTCCAAAAAAATTAAAATTAAAAAACTATGTAAGATTTATTTAGTCATTAGCACTACCTTTGGATTAGCCCGTTAATAAAGCTAGCATTTAAACCCAGCCCAACACTATTGGACATAGGTTATATATATCGATCAACAGAAGGATAGCTTAGTAAAACCCTTCACCTTCCACGCAACAGTCTAGCAGCGACCAGCCGACCACAAACCCCTCCACACGCTGATATGTTCAGCCATACGCATGCCGATCTCTCCATTGCATTGAACACCAATCTCGTGAAGTGGTTCGCAATCGACATCAGAAATCACCTGCGATGACCTCTCATATCCTAAGTTGGCCAATCCCAAACGATAAAATCCGGTTGGTATACCATCTCCACCGTCTTCTCCTCCAACAACGGAGCCGTATTGGATACTCAAATGCACCAACCCCTGTAATTTCTTCATCTCGAGACTCGAAGTGGATGACCCTAAACCGAAATAACAGTGAAGGTCATCCAAATGTTTCGATTGAAATCTCCAGATCCGTAAGTGCATGCCTATATTTTGTGTGTATTGTGTTATATTTGATCCAAAATCACTTAAATCAGTCTAGTAACAAATAATTTAATTGTCATCTGTTTCATTTTGAGCGTGTATTGCAGAGACTGATTCAGTTCGAGGTCTAGGCCGAATCTACACATTACTGGGAAAAATATTCCTAGTAAACCCAAACCTCAGCATTATGTTTAAGAATTGTGAGCGATTATCAGTAATCCATTTGTATTGCATTTTCATTCCTAAGTAAATCTATCGTTGCTAAAGTTTCTTTGTTTTTGGCAAGTAAGCAACTCTTCGTGAGTATCAATGAATTTCAGATTTTTCACAAAGTAGTTGCACTGGGGCCGAAATAAAAATGTCCATATATGCCAGTAGTAATCTGATGAAGAGTGTATCCTCGACAGTATAAGCAATGACCATGTACTCGGCCTCATTAGAGGATTTTGACACAATGGGTTATTTCTTTGAGCGCTATGAAACTAAATTGGAGCCCATAAACACCACATACCCTGTAGTAGACCGCGAGCTGTCTGGGCATCCTGCCCAATCTGCGTCGGAGTAGGCTTTAACAACGGAAATATTTTTATCAGCTAGTAACCATAAGCCATGAATGCTCGTACCATGTGTGAGCACCTACTGAAGAGCACCTACCATACTGTGATACTCAATAACATCAGATAAAAGTTCCCCACTTGTGAGAGAAAGTGTAGTGCGTGAAGGTAGGGGTACGGGCAGGTTTGAAAGTATGAAGATGAAAACAACGTAAGAGATCAGATATATACTTAGCATGTGATAAGAATAGACCATTAGGGGTGTGCGCTGAGCTTGCACACCTAAAAATGAACATCCCACAAATCCTTCATCGCAAATTGATGAGATAAAGTATTTATAACAGAGGAAATAAATGGAGCAGAAGAGCATGTAATAAGAATATCATCCACATAAAAAAGAATATAAACCACTTGTGACTCGGTACGATAAATGAACATGAAAGAGTCAGATCTGCTCTGTGAAAAACCACGACTTAGCAAAAAATCACTGAAACGATGAAACCAAGCTCTAGGAGCTCGTTTCAAGCCATAAAGAGCTTTGTGAAGGCGACACACATGATTAGGATAGGAAGGATAAACAAATCCCTGAGGTTGGCGCATATAAACCTCCTCAGTTAAGACACTAATGTGAGTTTTCTTACACTTAAAATAGATTGTAGTAAAGGGTGTAAGTATGAGTATCGTCTCCACAGGGACGGATAAAAGGGAATTAAGAATTAATTAAATTCAGCGATTAAAAAGAAATAAAATAAAATAAATTGTGCGAGATTTGATTGATTGGAAAATTAACTTGCAATTAAACGAATACTAAAGCTAAGGGGTTCTTTCTAATTAACGACGAAGGGAACAGGGATTGATTCCGGAGTAACCAGATTTCTAGCAGATCAGGTCTAATTACATGAAATTAATTTAATTGAGCCTAGCTAGTCATTACTAAGTTCTTACTGCTCTCGCGGCGTAGAGTACAATAATTTAGGGGACCAGACTGATCTCTCATGCGACAAGATCCTAAATTATTGCCAAGACGAGCGAGCTTACGGCCCCTTAATCGCTACTAATCTCTTAGCGAGCGATTATGTGTGTGTGAATGTGTCCTATAATAAATCATATCTCTCTTAACTTATTCTACAAGCAATGGTAATTCTAGCGCGCGTTCTAGGTTACCAGAGATAGCAGTTAAATTATTGAAACACAAATTAAACAACATTCATGCAATTAATCCATCAAGAATCTAGCCATACATCATTATTAACCCCTTCATCAATCCCAAATGCCTAATTAAACTAATCACAATTCATAATTGAAGAATCAATAGATTTGGGCTGAATAGAATTAATTGTCAATAATTAAAAAGATGGACCTTATAAAGAATCCCAAAAGATTGATAAACAAGGCTGAAAAGCTCTCTAATTTTCGTGCTAGATACTCTCTCTAATCTCCCCCTCCAAAATAGGATTAGGAAGACCTTATTTATAGACAAATGGAAGAAATTCGAGTTCTGGTCGAACTAGGACAAGGTTTTTCACCGTTTCTCTAGTCCTGTTTTCCACCGTTTATCTCTTCCGAATTTGACAAAACTTCCTTCATGAAAGTTGTAGATAATGAAGTCCTATATCCACCATATTTTTCCGAATTGGATTTGAATCATCAAATCAAGATATATGGATAAAATGGTGGAAGGTCTCATTCTGAAATCGCAAACAAGGATCATCTGACTTTATCATCTGTTTTCACCATCTTCCTCTCCTTTTCTCGCAATAGTGTCTTCATATGATTTGTAGCCCTTGAAGTTGGCTTTAATATGCAACTTGAATCTTGTTCTTTGTATGCTTCTACGAAGGGATATGCTTGAACGATTGACATACGGTCATTTTGAACGTCATTTTCAAGCTCTATTTGTCTTCTTTTGATTCCGTAGCCAATCCTAGAGCTCTTTTGTCATCAAATCTTCATTGTGAACCTCCCGGTGACCTCCAAAGCTCTCATTTCACTCTAGAATGATTCTCAAATTGTCCCGATTGCTTCTCAAGCGCTGATGCTGGGCTCAAATTCCATGATTTTGACTCCAAAAGACATAAAACTCAAACCAACGCCTCGTAACATAACTTGAGCTAAAATTGAGACTTGTAACACCTTAAAGCTAGGAAAACAATCACAAGTCGATCTCAACACGCATCAAATGCGTGTCTAAATACAGACTTATCAGACACTATGCAAAAAGCATTTTTCACATCTAACTGACGAACAGACCAGCCCAAAGAAATAGCCACAAATAAAACAAGACGAACTGTGGTAGATTTAACAACAAGACTAAAAGTTTCAGTAAAATCAATACCAACCTGTTATTTAAAACCTTGGTCAACTAAACGAGCTTTATGCCGCTCAACAGACTCATCAGAACAATATTTTGTCTTATAAATCCACTTACAACCAACCACATTTTTAGTAGGGTCCCAACAGGGCCGTCTAATGAGTTAGGAGGCTCCGATTGTAAATGTAAAATCGAGGCCCCACATGAAAAAAAATTGCAAAAAATATAAATCCAAATATTTATACTCGTAACAATTGAATAGTCATTAAAAAAGAACTAAAGAGTAAAAGAAACAACGAAAAAATTGATGGATCTATATTTTTCTTCCTTACTAAATGTATTTTGCTGATTAGTATTAATATATAATATTACTTCATATTATATAGTACTAAAAGAAATTTAAATTTTTGGGGCCTCAAAAATCTGGGGGGTCTGTTCTGGATAACCTATTGACCCCCCTAAAAAACGGTCCTGGGTCCCAAGGTACCAAATCCCAAGTCTTATTATTAATCAAAGCATTAAATTCATCAGTCATGGAAGCCTGTCAAACAAAACTTTTATTTGCCTGTGTGAAGCACAGAGGATCATCCAGGGGAGATAAAACACTTAAGGTAAAATATATTTTTGGGTTTGAAAATGCCATCCTTTGCACGTGTGGGCATCGGATGAAAATTTATGGCTACAGGTGGGGTCGGGAGAACTGCTGTCGAGGACTGCCGGGAGTGTGGACTTGGGTTACTGTTTTGGGAAGGAAAAGGGGAGGTTGTGGAAAGTGAGGTGGGACTGCTAGGTTGTTCGCTGAGGATTGGAGTGGTCGTGGGGTACTGGATGGATTGTCAGGCGTGGGGGGGGGGGGGGGGGGGGGGGTGCTGGCTGCAGGGGTTAAAACCGGAGATGAGGGTTGGAGTGGTGACCGCTGATGTGGGAACTGGTGTGGTGCAGGTGAGGGTGGGGGGCGGTGTAGAGGTCCTGGTAAGGCCGGAAACTGGTGACACGGCTGAACCAATGTGGATAACACTGAATAGAGTATGCTAGGCGTGGAGGAGGGATTTGACGCCAAGGTAGTATAGGGGGAAATATTTTCATGAAAAACAACATCCTGACTAACATACATTCGCCCTGTAGAAATAGAAAACACCGGTAACCTTTGTACCCCGGAGCATATCCAAGAAAAACATAATGTATAGAGCGCGGTGAGAGCTTATTATGAGAGACAACAATGAAATTTGGAAAACAAGAGCAACTAAACACACGTAAAAAATTATAATCAGGCAATTTATTAAAAAGGCGTTGATATGGGGTATCACATTCAAAATCGGTGTAGGCAAACGGTTAACAATAAAAGTGGTGGTATAGAGAGCATCTATCCAGAAATGACTAGGAATAGAAGAATCAATCAATAAAGTCCTAGTTAATTCTAATAAATGCTTATGTTTGCGTTCAGCTACACCATTTTCTGCAGGAGTATTAGGACATGATTTCCTAAACAAAATGCCTGAATTAAGAAAATGTTGATGAAAACAGAGTTATCAAATTCACCACCACCATCACTTTGAAAATTTTTTATTTTGACATTCAAAAGATTTTCAACCAGTTTTTGAAAATTAATAAAATGAGTAAACACTTCAGATTTTCTATGCATACGATAAACCCAGGTAATTGAGAAAAATCATCAATAAAGGACACATAATATTTAAAGCCAAGATTTGAAACAACTGGCGATTGCCAAACATCAGAATGAATAAGCTCTAAAGGAGTAGTAGTATCATGAGTAGCAGCACTAAAAGAAAGTATGTGGGACTTGCCCAACTTACAAGAAACACAATCATGAATAAAAGTAGATGAACTAGTAATCAGTTTGTTTTGCCTAAGAGTATTAAGCACTCGACCACCACAATGCCCTAGACGCCTGTGCCAGACTGGACCAAGGACAACTCAGGCTTGAAAAGCAGTAAAGGGATAGACATGGTCTTTATTGGAGGCCTGAAGTAGAAGCTCCACCGTTTGATTATCCTTAACAGAAAAAAGGAGTTTTTATCAAAAACCACTTGACATTCATTATCCGCACATAATTTTTGAATAGACAAAAAATTATATTTAATGTGTGGGACATGAAAAACAGAGTTAAGCTGTAGTGGGCGACCATTTGTGATTAATTTAACGTGACCAATATGAGAAATATGTAATTTGTTACCATTAGCAACACATACTTGATTCGAGCCAGTGTAAGGAGTTGTAAAAGACAACATACCTTCATGAGGAGTCATGTGCGTGGAAGCCCCAGAATCAGAATACCAGACCGAATCACGTGTCTCATCGATGGGAAGAGTTGCATGTGCATGGGTATTTTGAGCGGTGAAATGAGAGCAAGTGATAGTCGCGTGACCTGGAGAGAAGCAAAACTTACAGACAACTGGCGGAGTAGGTGATGGATATGAATTCTCAACATACGGAAAACCTGTACTAACATTATGAGTAACACAAGTAGAAGAGTGATTAGTAAAACCATAACCAGAACTAACATTACTTAATATCGAACCTGTGCCACCAGGATATGGAGGACCACGTGGAGGAGGAGCCGGTTGCCCGTAGGAAACACAATAGGCCGGATATCCCCCAAACTGCTGCTGAAAGTGCTGATGATGACCACGACCTCCACGACCGCGGCCACCCCGAGGTCTACCTCCTCGGTTGCCGTGACCGCCATGTCCCCTAGGTGCACTACCACCGTAGCAGCGAGGAGCAGCCCCTCGACCTGGGGTTGCAGGTGCTGCCGCATATGCCTGATGGATCGTGGACGAATCCTGTGACTGGATGACAACATTCCTTTGCTCCTGTGCTTGTAGAATCGGCCGCAATGACTCAAGAGTGGCATTCCCAGGAAAGTAGGAAATAGTCGTGATAAGGGATTCATAGTCACGGCCTAACCCTAAAATGGCATATTTCATCAAGTCTCGGTTACTAACAGGGGAATTAATCATTGCAAGAGCATCAGCCATAAGTTTAATGCTCGGGAGAATATATCATTTGAATGCCTTCCCGATTGAAGTATTAGCTGAAATTTGGTATGAGTTAACTAGACTTAATGAATAATATGTTCAAAAAATTACATAAAGATTTTCCACCGTGAACCGCCCAAACGACGACAGCTGGACATAATCTCTATATAAGGGCTTATTTGATCTTTTATGGTTAGTACGTGGGCTTATTTGCCTTTTTTTCTGTATTTTAATTGGTGTCTTTCTCCTTAGTGTTGAAGTGTCTTGCACTCATGCATACAAAAAGATTTGACCAAGAAGACCCGATGCCTATTGCGTGACCAATTAAATTGAAGTCTAGTTTGACGGCTTTGAATATTATTACGGCATTTGATGTGGAATACGGCTTGGAGATTCTACCCAAATGCCCAAATGCGCCTAACCGATTTAACTGTTTTCCTCTATTTCAAATAAATAATGTAGTTTTATACGGAGTATGAAAGAGGCCGTTACACACGAGACATCAGGTAATGTTCGATTGGAAGATTTGAATAGATGAGTTAATGGAATGATGATCTTTATAGAGACACAAAGTATATTAAAATAGTGTGCTCAATGAATTTTAAAATAATATTTAAAACATGATGATATCAATCATATCCATTCATCTATTTCAGAGAAAAAAACTTTGTTTGGCCATTAAACTAATCAACAAACATTGTCACATTAGCAATGGTCTATCCAACGATTTTCTTGAAATGCATTTATCGAATTAAATCGTATATAAGTAATTATTAAATCTTAATTAAGTTTCTTAAATCAGCGAGGTAACCCGATTGTGATACGTAAGAGACTTTAATCTTTAAGATTCTTACCAAATCTTTAAGAGACTTTAATCTTTAGGGTATGTTTGGTTTTAGGTTATCTCATATCGAGGCCGTAATGTGATGTCTGGAATGTTAGATATTCATGTTTGGTTCACAGTTTTGAGGAAAGATCGGGAAAGTTACATTCCCGGGAATGTAATATGGAGGAGAATGTTATACCCTTCCATGCCTTAGGTTATCTGACATTCCCGGGGATGATGTAATTTTCTTTCGAAAATACCCTCAATTAATTATCGCTTTTTATTTAATTTCCCTATGTATTCAACTTTTATCAAATTTGAATTTTTGGGATTTTATTAAACTTTTAATGTAGTTTCTAAATGTGTAACTTTTATTTACTAAAAATAATCTTATTATTGATAGGGATCAATTAATTCTAAGGGATTTTCCTTAAATAATATTACTCTCTCCGTCCCGGAATTATCTTCATACTTTCCTTTTAGGTCTGTCCCAAATTTATCCTCTCTTTCCCTTTTAGCAAAGAATTTGTGGTTCACAACCATTCTTACACATTTTTACACATTTCTCTTTCCCCTGCACAACCCTCCACCACACATTTCCCACTATCTTAATATGTGTGCCAATTGTACTTGTGAAGATAAATATGGGACGGATGGAACACTAAAATATAAGTTATGAATAAACACTATAAAAAAATCACGGGATTTGCAGAGATTTTGGCAAAGATTTGACAGAGATTTTGCAGGGAAATGTCAAATCCGTGCCAAAGTGTCTTTGGCACGAGCTATTTGGCACGAAAAATCGGTAAGTCTGTGCCAAATTCCGTGCCAATCCCGTATTGTTTTTGTAGTGAAAAATGTAACTACAGTTAATATGTATAGTTACTCTGATATAAAGTTGAACACTATCATGATCAATAAAGTTACTATTATAGTCACTAAGTCATATTTGTGTTCGTTACCTTCGTTTCACTTATATATTTGTCATTATTTCTTAATTTTATAGTTAGTCGAATATCTAGATTGTGTGATAACCTTTTAAGTGGGACGACCGGAGTATGTTTATTTAATTATATTCGAATGTCTATTCTTGTTATTTTCATAATTCTTTTTTTCTTAACATTTAAATTTTTTAAGGTATTTATTCTTATAGATTATTTATGTTTTTAAAGAGTGGATTTCAAAATTTAATGGCAAAATTGATCATTTTTTTTTAATTTGAAAACAAGTTTTACGAATAGCTTGAACATTTTTTAAATTTAATTTTTTTGAAGTGATACTATATATATATATATATATATATATATATATATATATATATATATATATATATATATATATATTGCTATTTGAACAGAGTTTTTTTCATTTTTGTATTGGATCTACAACCTCTTACGATTAAACCTACTTAAAAATAATTCAATTAGATTTCATTTTATTCATTATTAAGATATTTCATTTTCTTGTTTAATTTTTAATTACTTCAGACGTAGGTTGTAATAGATTTACTGTGTTAAGAGAAAATATTTAAAGGGCATTGAGGTAATCCACCATATCTGTAATATAAGATATCTTTTAAGCAAATAAATCAATGTCACATTCCCTTAACCTTAACCAAACACAAATGGGAATAAAGTGATTACATTCCCATCAATCTAACGTACCCAGCAATCTGAGATTCTCACGGTAATCTGACATTCCTTGAACCAAACACAGCAATCTAAGGTTATCCTACATTCCTACTTATCCATCGGCAGTGAAGGATGTTCTCCAATGATAAATGATAAAAAAGTACTCCCACCATCCCGAATTGTAAGACACTTTACGATCTACAATTTTTGATCGATGATAAAACAAACAGATCTCTGTCCGCAGTCCGCAGTCAAATTATTTTTAGAAAAAAAACTACATGTTTAGAAACTACATTTACAAAGTCGCAAAAACCAGAATAATATTTTATAAAAATTTGATATATAAAGTAGGCTAAAGGGTCAAAAAGGCCCCTGTACCGGTTGTGTAAGCTCAATTCAGTTCATGAACTAAAAAAATGTTCAGTTTGCACTTCGAACCAACAAAAAATGGTTCAAATTTCATTTTTTACGGGTAAACAACCAGTCATTTCGATTTATTGCAATATTGCTCGGCCAAAACAATTCAGCCCAACACCACTCAAGTCTCGCAGAAAGAAATTACCAGCAGTTGTGAGAAATTTCATTTTTTTGGAGAAGAGGGTTTTGACTCCATAAAAATTGAATCAAAACTGTTCAGATTTGCGGCAACAGAAAAAGATATTGAAATTTTTGAGATACAAAAATCCTGGTTGAGAAGGATCAATTTCAAAATAGATGATGCTCCACAAATTTACAGCTGCATTTTGTTGGGTGTGTTTCGAAAAATAAAGAAAATTAATTAATAAATATTAATTAAATAAAATGACTTAAAGAAAAAACAAGAAATGAGATGAAGCAGAATAAGCCAAAGCTCGTGCTACGCACGATTTTCCTTAAAACGTATTCGTTGCCTCCCGGAGTGGTAGGAGCGTTGTGAAAATACGTGAACGAAGTGTATGAAAAGTTGTGTCTTTGCAAAACACCTACTAGCCTTTTATAGGGGTGGATTAAGGTGTGTCAATGGCTGTTTAAGGGTTATGATCGTTGGACATCAATGTCCTAAACGTTGGGCATTGATTCCAGTCCTTAAACAACCCAAAACGTTCATATGAACGTTGGGACATCAATGGCAGCATATAGACGTTGGGCATTTATGTGCATGGAGCAAAAATTAAAGTAGGAACGTACCAGAAGAACAAAAATTAACGTTATCTTCAGAAGATAGATTTTCAGACGGCATTCGTGTGTGCAGGTCGCTCGCACACGCAAGTCACGGTTTTTGTTCTTCGGTTTCGGGATTTGATTCGCACCCCCCCTGCGCGCGTGAGAGAGCCTTTCCCTTTAGGAATCTTATTTCCTTAGGGGGAGTTTCCCTTTATAAAGGGTTCAAATTCCCTTGTGATTTTCGGTGTGGGAAAGAACCCACACTAAAACCCACATTTTCCTAGTTTTCTTCATTCCAACGGGTAAACTTCGAAAAACAATTTCTCATTCACCCGTTATCCGTTTTGAGTGTACCATATATCGAATTGTAGCCTTTAGCAAAGACAACCGAAACCACTTTGACCCGACCCAAATCAGAAGTGGACCCCACTCAAATAATTGCCCCAAAATGACCATTTAATACACTTTTAACACACTTTTTCCAACACATTTTACAGATCTCAGGCACAAATTATGACAACTACTTTCAGAGCAGAAAAGTTGGAAATATCACAATCTCTACTCAAAATAACAAATCAGGGCCTTATCTGAAGATTTCCAAAGACAACGGGACCTCCATTGAAATTCCCATGGGTCCCCTAAATTCTTATCTCAAAAACTTTCTGTCATTATTCTCTAATTTTGCAAAATTATCTTCTGAGCATGATGAAACATGCCATTGGGAGCACACTCCGGGTGTCTCCGAGGAAATCACCATTTCAAAACTCATTTTTAATTATGAAGTACACAAAGCATTCAGTGATGTATCAAATAAGCAAAGATATAGCGCAGAGGAGCTCCATACCGATACTCCAACAGAAGTAATTTCTGGTGTCGACAACATTGTGAGACTGCGCGGAGATCAAAATTTTAAGCCAACCCAAACACCAGATGTCTCCACAGAAGGATTGAAAACTAGGAGTCAGTAAAAAACGCTACAGGATGATGAGGACTATTTCATCTACCTGGTCTACTCAAACTATGACTCACTCCAAAAGCTAATTACCTGTCTGGAATGTTATAGGTCATCACACCCTAATGCTAAGTCTTACCCCCCTTATCTCCACAGTGCTATCCAATTTCACCTTACCTACAATTAGCTGCTATCATCCTCTGTAGGAGTGCCTACAACATATGTCATTAGTTAATTTTTTCTCTTGTGACTTTCTCTTGTATTTTCCTTTATCGATCTTTGTACTTGTAATCCTTTTCTAATAAATTAGAAAGTTTTCCCGGCGCTTTCCCCACTTTCAGTGGAATTTCCGGGATTAAAAAAAGGTTAAGGGTGCGAATTGGACCCTTTTTACCGGTTGTTTACCTGTAAAAAATGAAATTTGAACTCTTTTTTGCCGGTTCAAGGTGCGAATTGGACTTTTTTAGTTCAGGGACTGAATTGAGCTTACACGACCGGTACAAGGACGTATTTGACCCTTTAGCCTATAAAGTAAGAGATTAAGAGTGATTTGTGTTGACCAAGTAAATAGAAAAAGTATTTTATAAAATGGAACGGAGGGAGTAACACGATATAGTCGATACTGTTGATGAGATTAAAATATTTTAAATATTAAATACAATATTTTAAATCAAAATAAGACATTGATGAGCGGTGGACATATTTCTTTTATTTATGACAGTCATAAAATAAAAAAAAATGACATAAAATAATGTTAAATTGATGTAGGTCAGGATTCAAAATTGTTTTTTTAGATTTGAGATTTCAATTTTAAAAGGTGAACATGATCATAGAAAAACATTAGGTAATTATTTTTAGGAAAAATTGAAAATAATAATCCCAACTTTTGATTATTTTTGTATAATCACAATTATATGGATCGTCCGCCAATACTGGTCCATGACCGCATATTACATGCTCTAACAAATGAATTTTTAATAGAAATTAAGCGTAAAAAGTAAAATTTGGGATTATTTTTAGGGATTACATGTTATATCTCTTTAGAAACTATATGAATTTATTTATAGTCGGTCACGTCGGACCATTATTGGCGGAAGGTCTCTAAAGTTTGGATTATTCTTAAATAATCAATAGTTGGGATTATTATGAGCGGACCGCTAATAGTTGTGATTATTACAATCAATTTTTATACTGAATGGGTTTGTGAGAAATATTCCTAACACCGCGAATTGACTCTAAATGAGCTACTATAAATCATTAGATGACAAAACTAGCTCTGATAATATATAACGGAAATTGCCCTAGCATGAAACGAGTTTGTGTATTACAAAATAACACTATCACGTTTTTATTCCCTAAATAGGAGTAATTACTATCATGTTTTGACAGTATCAGACTTTAAACATGACAGTGTTTTCCGAGTTTGACAGTAATTACTCCTATTTTAGGAATAAAAACATGACAGTCTTTTTTTGGAAATCTGAAACGTTTTACTCGTATTTCAGTAATTTTCTCAATATATAATGACTTGAGGTTTAATTTCCAATCTGCAAAGGTACAAGACGACTGGACCGCTAGCTGGACGAATTACGTATGATTATATTGATTAGTTTATCAAATTGGTGTAGACTTATGGAAAATATTTCAACAAACTCCACCACTATAATAATCAATATATATACAAAAAATAGCGAGAAATAATAAATGCCTCGAAACAATGAATCCAATCATATATTATAAAAAGCAATCAATTAGAAAAAGCAACTTTAAAAATTTATTTTAGTGGGTCAAAATCTAAAACATCAACATACTTTTTACACATTATTGAAAAAGACGAGATCCCCTTCGGTCTCTCCCCAACTTTAAAAATTTATTTTAGTTGTTTCAAAACGTTGAATCCCCAAGACCTCCACACCCCGACCCGACAAGATTTTTGAAAGAATGTAAGTCAGTGTGATTCAGTCGACCCAATGATGACAGATCTTATACCCGTGCGCACCAGAGGTCCAGCCCGAAACGCATGAGTTGTAACCTCCACACGACCGTTGCGCGTTTCGAACCTTGATCATTGTTCCAAATTTCTCATCGCTGAATCGACCGAGGTACATGTGCGTGCCCACTAGTTAAATGATGGCTTGCACAACAAAAGTGCCACAAGTTCTTTCATATATAGTTGATCAGCCAGCTACTCTCTTTCCATGCCACACTACTATTCATGGCATCGCGGCAACAAGGAGGGGGACACCTAAAGGAGTGAGTGGCATTATTTATGGCACGAATGGCTGGCCAAAGCCTTGCGGTGGGGACAATATTTATGTATTATTAAAAGTTGCATGTCAGTATATATGTGGTGTTAACTGGGATGGAGGTGTGTTTGTCTCTTTGCGACATTATTTTAGATGACATGACAAAGATTAGTACCACTATACACTAGCTAGCTTTCATAGTACTTTCTTTGGTTTTGTAAAGTAATGTGCAAGTTCAAGCAGCTCATTCACGGACACGAGAAGCCGTTTCTATTCGAGGTAGGTTGGTGGGGCGGATATGCCACCGGCTTTTCTTGCAACTCCTTTTTAAGAAATGATGATATTTAAAAACTGATTGTTACGTATGAAATATTGGTTCAAGGTAAAGAATTGTCCTTTTGTGGTATATTTTGACTTGTGGGTACTTTTTACGTATATGTTCGTGGTTAATAGTTTTAGTTATTTATTACAGAAAAAGTGAAAACCAGTTAAAGCACACTCGCTCTATTTTTAACCTTTCTCTTTTAAGTGTTTGCATTTAGGGAGAACCACGTACTTATTTGGAAACACTACTAACTTTATAAGAAAATCTAGTGTGATTGTTTTTTTAAGCAATGCCAAAATCTAACATGGTTTGCTTGAAATAAAGCTTCGATTTTCACATTTCAAATAACTTAATCCCATTGTTTTTCACTTTCTTCACGAATCCGTGTAAAGTTCACAACCACTAAAAGGGCGTTGGTAAGATCACTAAGATGTGAAGTAATTAGTTTGTCCCGGAATGTAGCGTGTTGGGGTAGTTTAAACTTGGACTCGGGCCGGGTGACCCGACCCGGAACTGGTCCGGGACCGGTACTGTTTCGGCCCGGCCCGAACCGGTGGCCCGATCAGTGACCGGTCCGGGTAGGCCCGACCCGATGGGTTTCCCGGACGGGCACGGGTCATCCAAAACAAGGCCCGGCCCGGTTCGGACCGGACCAAATTGATTTTTTTTTTTTGGGTTTTTTTCATTTGTGTGGGCTCCACCCGGGTTGGGCTAGATGTTAGGAGGGGTTTGGGGGGGGGGGGTGAGAGGGGGTCAGGGATGGGTAGGTAAGCAAAAAAAATATGTATATTTTGACTTGTGGGTAATTTTTACGTATATGTTTGTGGTTAATAGTTTTAGTTATTTATTACACAAAAAGTGAAAACCAGTTAAAGCACACTCGCTCTATTTTCAACCTCTCTTTTAAGTGTTTGCATTTAGGGAGAATCACTATTTGGAAACATTACTAACTTTATAAGAAAATCTAGTGTGGTTGTTTTTTTAAGCAATGCCAAAATCTAACATGGTTTGCTTGAAATAAAGCTTAGATTTTCACATTTCAAATAACTTAATCCCATTGTTTTTCACTTTCTTCACGAATCCGTGTAATATTGTAATGTTCACAACCACTAAAAGGGCGTTGGTAAGATGTGAAGTAATTAGTTTGTCCCGGAATGTAGGGTGTTGGGGTAGTGTTAGACTTGGACTCGGGTCGGGTCGCCCGGCCCGGAACCGGTCCGGGACCGGTACTATTTTGGCCCAGCCCGAATCGGTGGCCCGGTCAGTGACCGATCCGGGTAGGCCCGATCTGACGGGTTTCCGGTCCGGGCTCGGGTCACCCAAAACAAGGCGCGGCCCGGTTTGGGCCAAATTGATTATTTTTTTTTTGTTTTTTTCATTTGTTTGGGCTCCACCCGGGTTGGGCTTGATGTTTACTAGGGGTTTGGGGGGTTTGGGAGGGTCAGGGATGGGTAGGTGAGCAAAAAAATAAAAAATTAACCAAATCCGAGGCCCGACCCGGATCCGGTGGCTACCCGGACTGGTCCCGGGTCCAGCTATTCAGAACCGCCGGCCCAGGCCCGACCCGACCCGAGTCCAAGTCTAGGTAGTGTACATGAATTCGTGGCAATGTAGGGGGCTTGCGAGCGAGCCACATGAATGTATTGATTATTGGGAAGTGACAAGGCTACTGAGGACGCGATGATTAGTGGTGACGACAAGTCACTTGATCAATGACTCATTGAGTGTCTAGAGTCACTAGGGGGCTAACGTAATTGTCACAAGTGGTGTCACTATCACTACCTCCGAAAGTGATATTGATTGTGTCACCGTCTCAGGTGGTGCTCTATACCGGAATTGTCACTATCCTCGAACAAGACTATTGTCACTTATACATTTAGAGCCTGTTTGGTAACATTAAAAATGATTGAATTGGTCGATTCTGCTGAAATTTATGAAATTCTGTCTGAAGTGGTTGTATTGGCTGATTATGCTGATTCATGAAAAAATTATATTGAAAATATTTGTTATCAATAAATTAAACAAAAAATTATATGAAAAATAGCTAAAATGATCTTCTGCACTAACTGCAGCCAAAACAGCCAGAAAAGTAATCCCAACCTTACTTTTTCTGCTTATTACAAACTTCAGCGCGTGAAATTAAAAATTACGTGTTTGGTGAAAAAGTTAACTGATAAGCCTGATAAGTCGAAAAAAGGGATTACCAAACGGGCTCTTACACTTGTTGGCGGAAGAGTACTCTCATTCCCTTATTTAAAAATAAGGGTGATGTGCAAGAATGTGCTAACTATCGAGGGATTAAGCTTATGAGTCACACCATGAAACTTTGGGAGCGAGTGGTTGAGCAAAGACTACGTAAAAGTGTGAAAATTTCGGAGAATCAATTTGGTTTTATGCCTGGACGCTCAACAACTGAGGTCATTCACCTTCTTAGACAAGTTGTGGAGAAGTATAGAGACACTAAAAAGGGTCTGAATTTGGTGTTCATTGACTTAGAAAAGGCATATGATAGAGTATCTCGAGAAGTTCTTTGGTGGGCCTTAACTAGAAAAGGCATATCACGTAAGCATATCAGCATCATCATGGATATGTATGATGCTTGTACTACAAGTGTCCGCACTAGTGTAGGGAGGACCGCAGAGTTCCCTATTACTATTGGAGTGCACCAAGGATCTGCTCTGAGTCCTTTCTTATTTGCTTTAGTCATGGATGAACTTACGAAGTCAATTCAAGAAGATATACCGTGGTGCATGATGTTTGCCGATGATATTGTATTGATTGATGTAACACAATCCGGTGTTAAAGCAAAGTTGGAAGTATGGCGACAAACATTGGAGAGCGAGGATTTCAAACTGAGCCAAAGCAAGACTGAGTATATGGAGTGCAAGTTCGGTGGAGGTAGAAGCGGTAGCAAGTAGCAACAGTGGGATTACTCTTGATGGTAAGGAGATACCGGTGTGTGATATGTTCCGTTACTTGGGATCCATAATTCAGAAGGATGGTGAATTAGATGGAGATGTATGTCATAGAATCAGAGCTGGGTGGATGAAATGGAAAAGTGCTTCAGGATTTCTATGCGATCGAGGTATGCCGACTAAATTGAAAGGTAAATTTTATCGTACAGCAATTAGGCCGGCATTAATGTATGCGTAGAGTGTTGGGCGGTGAAGCAATGCCACATTCAAAAGATGAGTGTGACAGAGATGCGTATGTTGCGTTGGATGTGTGGACATACCAGAAAAGACCGCCTGAGGAATGAGGTAATCAGACAAAAGGTGGGAGTAGCACATATAGAAGATAAGATGCAAGAATCTCGTTTGCGGTGGTTTGGGCATGTGCATAGAAGACCGAGTGATGCACCTGTTAGACGACTTGAGGGGTGGGGAGAAGAGTCAGAGAAGAGAGGGAGGGGAAGACCCAAACAGGCTTGGATTAGAGTAATCAGAACTGATATGCGTCTTCTTGGGTTGGATGAGAGTATGGCTTTGGAGAGAGCAAAGTGGAGGGCGCACATCCATGTGGACGATTGATGTCTTGTCTACCTTTCCTCTCTTGTTTCTTTTATCGTTTATCTTCCTTATCTTTTTATATTCTTATGTTATTTTTATCTTCTATCTTTTTTATGTTCTTTTATTTATTTTTCTTTTATCTTGGTTATATTCTTGTGTTATTATTATCTTATATTTATGTATCTTTATTTTATTCATTTTATCTTACTTTTTTTTCCTTTTCTTGTCCGCCTTCTCTTTTTGGCATCGATATCATAGATCGATTCATGTTAGCCGACCCCAAATTCTTTTGGGATTAAGGCTTGGATGTTGTTGTTGTTGTATCTAGTCACTTTTCTAAAAACTCAAAATATGATAGTTTCCTTATGTAATGTATAAATATACACTACTCCCTCCTAGCCCAAACCCATAAGTAGGCCCATGTATCTTCCTATATACGGAGCATATCCCTACTCTCCCCTACTTGTATATGCTTATCACTGATATTCCAATCTTTTTTTCTCCATGTTTTACCTTTAATATTTTTTTTGGAAAAATAAGAAGCGGCCTTGTTTTTATTTAATGAAAAGCTGTGATTCATGTTTTAGCTTTTGCTATGATTCTACATCAAATTAAATGATGACACTCCCTAAATCAGTAGAAAAGAAAAAAAAACACATAACACTTCAAAATATAGTTTTTAATCTTTATGCACCAGAAATATAGTTTGGTTTGTATATTCATGTTTTCCCGGTTGTGTACCTTTGCCAGTTTTTCTATAGACGGCAAAGATCGGATATTAAAAACCAGTTCCGAGGTCAATCCGGCTGGTCCAGGACGTTTGTTTAACATTGAGGGATATTTAGTAAGCCAATTAAAAGAGAGACAACAAAGCATAGCAGGACTTTGGTAGCTGTGATAATTGATCCACAAAATAGTTGGTGGTTTTGTTAGGTTTTGATGACATAAGATGATTATATGAATGACCTCAATAGAGATAGCATGGCACACCTATGAACTAACAAAGATGGCAATGACAAATGAATGACAACAAAGATGCCCTACTTTGAAAATAAGTTGAAACAGATCCCATTCTCAATAGAAGATTTCAAAGTACCTCTTTCTGGAAATACATCGCCTTAGTGAATACAATATCCAGTAATAGAATCATATAAACTGGGGCGAATCGGGCAATCCTCTGATAATTGAAATACAAGACACCCATTGATTGGAGGTCAAGTGTCAATAAGTGTGTAGATGTGGTAGTCAATCAATCTTCTTCCAACTGGGAGATGATACTGGCAAAGACACCATATCCTTGGCACATGTCAGTCAGGAGGCAATATTCATTCTTGGCATGGTATGTCTCCATTAAGCCTGAAACAGGTTTGTTCCAACAAACAAATTGTATAAAAATGGAGATGAAACAAGCAAATTTACAAACATAAGACATAGTATTTGCTACATTCTAAGTTAAGTTATAAATGATACCATAGCCACATGTCTGAACATCAAAACCCTCATCCTGCCATATTAAACAAACGATTAAGAAGGCAAAAAAACACCATTTCACAAAAAAAGGAACAAATACCCTTCCACAAATGGTCAAAAATTGATCTGACTAAATAACCTGCAGTTCTCGTATCAGTGGCAGAGTACCAGTGATAGAATATGGTTTCACATGCCCCACTATTTCTTCAGTAGCTTTGCACAATACGTGGAATCCACGGGAATCAAGGTTGCAAGCAACTCCTGATGATGCCTCGTCAAAACTGATACTTAATCTGGAGCAGAAAAGACAAAGATTTGGGAAGCGGGAAAAAATGGTTTGAGAAATTTGCAACTTTTTACAGTGATAGTGTCAAATCAGACAAGTCGATAGAAAATGATGTGGTTTATAAGACTCAAGGTTGAATCAGCTAATAAATTGGAATATTTGATTCAATTTTTAGTGTAGTTTAGCCCAAGTGCTTTTAGCCCAGTGAGTGACCTCAATCCTAATTTATATCATGGTATCAGTTCCCAGCGGAGTCAAACTATAAACTAACAATCAGACAACAACAACAACAACATCCGAGCCTTAGTCCCAAAAGATATTGGGGTAAACTAACAATCAGACAAGTAAACAAAAAAACAATGTCCCAATAAGACTATTTATTTATTTATTTATTTATTAATAAAGTGGATTCAATCTTCTAGTTGATTGACATAAACCAAATTCTGAAATATATCACCAAGTTTATATGTGCTTAATATGGAGAACACCCTTTCACGATTGACCCTAATTACATGTGCAAAAAACAGCCCTTTTAGGAAACTATATAAAGCATCACCTGCCCCTAAGGTTTTCATCAGGCAGGACATATTTTGAAACAGGCCCCCTTGTATCAAGTTTGTCTATGTTGTCATTCAAGTCATCAACATAGTCTTTAAGCTTTTTCATCACATCAGATACACTGCAAGGTCGAAACAAAAGTAATAACTCAGAAGTTGGACCTTTTAAGTGAAGAAAAGGCACAGTTGAAAATTCAATTTGTCTTTGTCCTCCAAAAAAGAGTCCCATTTGAACAAAAGAATCTAATTTTGTTGTATTTCATTTTTTGGGTATAAAAGAAGTTTCAAAAACAAGTTCAGCGTATTAAATTTAGTTAAACCAACAAATATTTTTTTTCTAGAACTAAATAAAAAAAAAGTTGTACCTTTATGCAACCTTAATTTTTGGGGCGGGGGGGGGGGGGGGGGGGGACAGAAGTAGCAATTTGTTACATAATTATGTTTACAAAACACAATTATGAGATCAAATTCAGAATTAAGAAAGCAAATCATATAAAGAAAAAGTCGTAATTCATACCTGTAAAATGGAGTCAACCTGCAAAGCATAATAAAGACCATCAAATATCATTTCCAGAGATGTGGTTTTACTTGATAGACTCAATACAGAGCTTTTCTGTCAAAAGGTGGTTCTACACTTCTAGAGAGAAAACTGACCTAACATCTCCTGAAATGGTGCACTCAGCTGGTATTTGATTGATACCACCCCCTGGATCTGCAAAAACAAATAAGTCATGATAAGAAAACCCCAGAAGCAACTTTAAGTGTAACATAATTTCCTTAAATTCTTATAAACCAAGAACGTACAACTCCATTGTGTTGGTTTCATGGTTGATGGTGTTGCAAATCCATAAATTTGCTCTTTAGGATGAGGAGGGAAGTCTCTGTAGAAACGCAACTGGATTTCTTTAAACGCCTCCATCGCCAACTCTAGTGGATTAATAGCCTAGAGCAATTGGCATGACAAGGAAAAAAATATTTCAGCTTATGTTGCAGCTTATACTCTTACAGTTATCGGAGGCAGTCTAGACTCATTTCACTTTGATTAATCGCACACACTCAATTTGTTTTTGGAGTTGGGCTCCCAAAACTTTAAGGTATGTTTGATTGGTGGACCTTTGAGAGGAAGGGGTATTTTTTTATATGCTAATTTATCGATATTCTTAGTCATAGAGTGGAAAACAACTACGTAGTACGGTAGTATATGTTTAGATAATCATATGGAGTATTTTCTGAATAATATTTCATCTTCGCTTTCACTATTATCTGTTTCAGTGAATAAACTGTTTTTTTCCACATTTATAGCCGATCAAAGATTTAACAAATTCAATTTAACACCTCATTTCTTAACTTCTTTTTCTAATTTTATTGTGTTTTTTAAATAGTTTTCTATTTTCAGGTTCAAGCATAAAATACATTTTTGAGTTACAAATATAAATTCAGGTTCTAGCTTTGTAATTAGAAGAACTATTTCCACTTTTGGCATGTGAGTATTAGGCGATTATCACTTTTTATCAACAACTTTCATGTTTTCTATTTTTGGTAAAACACAAATTTATTGCCAGTTTTGGTCCGTTCCAACCTGGATAACTGGTGAAAAGAACCATAAATAACAAAAAATGTATATTCATGGGATCAAAAAGTTGAAAAATGAATTTTGGGGATAAACAGAGGGAATGGCCTAATCGCATGGCTTTGTAGGACCAAAAGTGGAATATTTTCTCATAAGTTAAGAACCCAACTGTATACAAATATAGCTTTGTCCATTTTCATAACTAAAAGTGGTGCATAGAAGCAGGCCCAAATACTCAAATTGCATATTGGTTTCTCCAGGGAATCATCAGGTGATTCCCCTCAACATTTGTAAGAGTTCAGATTTTACAGACAAGCTAAGAGGATATCCGTAAGCTGACAATAAAGTGAGCACCTTATGAGGCAAACCACTGTGGAAAAGTTTGCCAATGACATTAAATTTCCATGGTATCATGCCACCGGTACCAATGCAAGGCTGTTTATCAGCTGTATCGATCCAGAACCTAAATTGAGAGAATTTATCAACATAAAACTGTCAAAGTGGTGGAGACTACTTTGTAATTGTCCGTTTGCAACATGAAAATATAAGGGAAGGAAATGGGGGGCCAAATAGAGTATAATCAGAAGGAAATAAACTTTGTAGGGAAATAAGAAATATGCCCAAGCTCAATTAATTTATTTTAGATATTTGTCAAAATTATTCTATTATATCGAGGCTAAGAAATCTAAACAGATAAAATGACAAATATATGACTAAAATATACAGAGTACTACATATGTAACAGAGAACAACGTGACTTTTAATGCTTAGTAAGTAGTAACCATAGTCACATTTCCGCAGTGACTATAGTGATTACGGTGATGTTAAATTTTACAGTGTAGTGACGGTAGTGGCCATATAGTCATATTTTTGTCCATGAGTTTTGTTTTGGTAATATTATGGGGAAAATCTCATCGAATCTTTTAAGGAAATTAATAGTATTTCACTGTTCCATCTTCCTTTGACCTCAGAGTAAAGCCAACCTTTTAAAAATGGAATCATATTTCATTATAGCTTAGAAGGCTCTGGGTTGAACTTGTTAATCAACTGGATTCCATCTTTTAGTATGTTTACTGGTTTGGCCCAAGTGCTTTATGACCGAGATTAGTGGTCGATCTAATCGAAAACGCCATTAATAAGAAAATAGTGTTAACATATTTTTTCCTCTCTGTAGCACTTTATATATGATGTAGAGTTTATTTACTTACAGAGGACCATCCTTCAACTTGTCAAGCAACCCATCTTTAACTAAAGCGTCCACACCAACCCCTGGGATAGATGAGTTCTCTTCACTTGCTATGAAGACAGCCACCACAGTCGACTTCAACTGTGGTTTTGTTTCTCCCAATTGTCTCATAAGTTCGGCAACAAGAGCAACATGACCTAAACAATCAGTTGTTCCCCGTCCACAAAGTTTATCACCATCGATGCTCAAGGAAAAGGGATCAAAATCCTACACTCAAAAATAGTTATCACCATCATATCATAAAATCACGATCATTCATATTGACATGTCATGTAAACTCTAGTATAGGTTTCCTTACATTGTTACATTTCTAATGACTATTCCCGCTTTACATCAGTTCTATTAAACAAGAGCCATTCTGAGTTATTTCAAATATTTCACTTCCTAGGAAAACTCATCCTGAGTTATTTAAAACATATTTGAGGGTGTTTGGTATGGTGGAATCGAGAGTTTCCTCTCACAAGTGTAAATTGTTCCATGCGTATTTTCTTTGCACTATACCACAAACATTCTGAGTTTGGGTAAACATTGACAAAGATGAAGCACTATAAAAGATCTCAAAGAAAGTCTGCACCTAGGAACAGATAAAGATATGAGGACCCAACAGCCAGAAAAGGATTCAAATATTTTTGTCCATGAGTCCATGACACATAATTCATTTTATATGCTGGACACACGCAAAAAACCAGTCTACTTTGTTCGTCCTAAGAAATAAACACACTTCCATAGTTCCATGCATTAAGTTTTCACACACAAAAAAACAGTCTATTTTGTTCATCCTAAGAAAAAAACCAGTCTTTAAGTGGTAGTAGTATTTTATAACCAAATACAGGCAAAATGAAAGACCTAAAAGTAGTCAAATTAAAGAAAAAAACTACAAAAAATCAAATACCAGGATGGAATTTTCCGCGAACACTAATGCCTTCAAAACTTTATGTCTATTTGGATTTTTCTAAATGAATTCCAAAATTTAGACATAAGAGGAATTACCTACTGTAGCTATCAAATTCCGGTTCAATGAAAAAAAGGCCCATTCAACAAATAAATGGACTATGCAAGAGACCCGATGAGGGGACATACCCAATCGGAAGGATTGGCTGTGACAACGTCCATGTGCATTCCCACAAAAGACAGAATCTTTCCTGGCTGGGTGCCGGGGTACTCGACGATAAGGTTGCCCCGGTTGGACTTATAGGCAACATGGTTTACAACTAGTGGCCCGCCGCCGCTGGCGGTGCTGTAAGGGAGGAGGGAGTCAAGAACGTGTTTCACTATCCTGTCCTCCTCCGGGATTAACTCGGGTGGGTTGTTCTGAACGTGCTTCGACTCGCCGATCAGCTTTCTTAAAAGTGACACAAACCTCTCCTTGTTCAGATCACCTAGGGCTTGCTTTACTGAAGCCATTAGAGAGCACGGAGGGATGACTGTCACCAAAATGTAAAGGCTGCTTCAATTTCCCCTTCAATCGACATAACATTTTAAGCTTTCCACGTGTTTTTTACAAAATACTCCCTCCCTATTTACAAAAGGCAATTTCTATGGTACCTTGATGGTACGGACCAATCAAAATTTTTCAATTGAATAATTTAAATGCAAATAAAATGTAAAACTTTAAGTTGTACCAATGAAATGCATTCTAGTTATGTTACCCTCCTATTTTTGTTGGGTACCATAGCAATAGCAAGCACCTTTACAAAATACTCCCTCCCTTATGCTTTAAGCTTTCCACGTGTTTTTTGCACATCCCACTACCGATCCACTAAAATTGTTCAACGTGATTATGATTATACTCCAATTTATATCCTCCGAACGTACCATCCGCTCGGTGTATGTACCGTCCGCTCGGTGTTGGGGCTCCCTCAGGGATGGGGTGTCTAACTAAAACTGTTCAATTCTATTTAAAAATAACTTCTAAATAATTTATTTATCATTTGTCCAACAGCTTGAATCCCCAACTGCAAGGGCATCCCACACCCCGACCCGACCCGATAGAGCACATGCAAAGTTGTAAATCACGGTGACTCAACTAATCATAATGGTGGTAGACTTTATACATGTGCGCACCAGAGGTCTAGTCCAGCACATAGGAGCCGTGACCTTCACACGGTCGTTGCGGGTTTCGATCTTTGGTCATTTGTTCAACTTTCCCACCGTTGTACCGGTTAAGAATAATACTTCTTATTTTTTGTTTTTATTGCAAACTGCGTGTGTGGTTTTGATTGTTTTGGTTTTTAAAAACATTAAAACTCTAGAACTTAAGACATGTGATGGGGGAGTCTAGTTTGTCGGTCATTGATTCAGGTAACCCCACTTGAGGATCAACAAATCTGATTGTTTCTCTAGAGTTAACAAGTTCTAAGTCTGGTTCAAGGGCGGACGACGGATGACGGACAGTGGACTCTTTTTCTGTTAGTTTTCTGTTTACGTTCTGTTAATTTAATGTAAACCACCTTCTTCCAAAAAAGAATAGTACTTCTATAGCATTACAATTATAGTGAGTGGTACTCGTTATGTGTTATACCCACTGAAACTATTTCTCAAAATATAATCGTATTTTATTTAATTATTACCAAAATATCTGCACCATTTTTCAAGAAAAGCTTAAGTCGAGACAAATGTAGTACGTAATAATATTTAAGAAAACCCCTAATAAAAAGTTTTAAAAGACATGAGAATGACATTATTTGAAAAATGCTAGGTGTAAAAGTTTGTGTACACCTATATCACATTCTATACAAGGGTTCAATTCTTTTGTGCTCCTTCAACCCATGTCTATTTAAACAAGCATCCTCCCTCTTTCAATCATGATCATATTGGTTTGATTAAACCGAATCAAATCGTACCAACCGAATTGAAATCAGACCATATGCAATTATCCGATAACCATACCATACTGAATTGAATTGAAACTGTTAAAAATCGAACAAAATTGAATCGAACTAAAGAAATTCAATACAACCTTCATATATTATTAAAAAATAAAAAACTTAAACTGAACCAAATTGAACTGAACCGAACTTAACCAGACCAAAAAATGGTATGATTTTATTTGGTAATAATTCTCTTAATCTGTTTCAAACCGAATCAAAATTTAGAAAAACCGAACCACAAATCGATATGCCCACCCCTGTCATTTCCATCATGTTCCTTCTTTCATATTTCCTTCTACGCGCTCCACCTTTGGCATCATCATCCATCATCATCTTCACCCTTCATTTTCTAAGACCATAAGGTTGAGTTTCGGCGGAAAATAATATATGCATAACTGCTAGAATAATTGTCTGTGCTGTCTACAAATTTTTTCACACTGTATTAAATACTTATATAATTTTTCTGTAAAGCAAAATAAAACTGAAAACCAGTAACATTTTGTAAAATTGCTTCACGGACAAAAAATATATGTATAGAGACACTAATTTGCATGTCATTCGCATTGATTTGTGTTTTTTTGCAGAGAATTCAATGTTAGACTGTATGCAATTTCATGTATGTGCACACAGACATAAGTTGTCTATGTACATATCTGTATGGGTATTATGATTCAGCCCAAGATCCAGCCCTAAATATCCTTAAGAAGCCCATGTGAGATATGGTATTGTCTTATTATTATTATTATTATTATTATTATTATTATTATTATTATTATTACTACTACTATTACTACTATTACTACTATTACTACTATTAGTACTATTATTATTGTTATTATTATTGTTATTATTATTGTTATTATTATTGTTATTATTATTGTTATTATTATTGTTATTATTATTGTTATTATTATTGTTATTATTATTGTTATTATTATTGTTATTATTATTATTGTTATTATTATTGTTATTATTATTGTTATTATTATTGTTATTATTATTGTTATTATTATTGTTATTATTATTGTTATTATTATTGTTATTATTATTGTTGTTATTATTGTTGTTATTATTGTTATTATTATTGTTATTATTATTGTTATTATTCTTATTATTATTCTTATTATTATTATTCTTATTATTATTATTACTATTATTATTACTATTATTATTATTATTATTATTATTATTCTTATTATTATTAGTATCATCATCATCATCATCATTATTATTATTATTATTAGCATTATTATTATTAGCATTATTATTATTATTAGCATTATTATTATTATTAGCATTATTATTATTATTGATGGATAGTGTGCCCGGGGGGTAGCTTATCTGAGGGGTTATTACGGAGAATAATAGGAGAGAAGTCAGAGCAGGTAAATATAGAGAGAGAAAGTATATTGTAAAGTGTGGAGCGTTTTCAGCGTGGTTACAAATGGGGAAATGGGGTGCTATTTATAGTAGCAATAAATGCCGGACAGGGACACGTGTCAAGCGTTCATTGGCCGAGAGGTCACCTCAACTGGTTGGTGCTGGCAACCGCATGTGGCCGCATTTAATGCGGCTGTTGGATGGGACGTTGTACAGGGTACGGTGATCTGCACGCATGTGGCACGGATATCATGTCGGGAAAGGTGCCCTCGGCTGTAGAGGACTAGCCGAGGGCTCTGAGTACTGGGGATCCCCTTGGTGCCGTGGGCTCCAGGTGCCGAGGGCTACTGCTTTTCGCAGTTTTTCCCCGTAGCTTTGTTTTTGTTGTGTTGGCCCTCTTGTGAGAGTTAGAGCCCTCGGCCAGGGGGCCGAAGGCACCCCTGATGCGCATTGTGGGCTGCTTGGTACTCTGGGCGCTGTGATTTGGGCCTGTTAGGCCTTCGGGGCCTGTTGGGCCTTGATTGGGGTAGTAGGAGTTTGTGGGCCGGGGGTTCCCGGGCCATATACTCCATCAGGAGTCCCTCACTCCTTTTGCCGAAAGGTACTTGAGGGAAAAGGAGTAATTGTGTTAGTCCTCTGTCGTTGTTCCGTTTGTAGTTTGTAGAGTTGTGGGTAGTTTGCTGTTTGTTTATTCTGCTGAGGGCAGTCCCTCAGTTACCCACATGTCGGGACTTGAGGGGTCATGTTTGTGATTTTTGTGATTTTTCCCGAGGGGGTCCTCTAGTCCCCCACTCCTTGAGGCACTTGCAAAGTGATGAAAAGGAGTAGAGTAGTTGCGTTGCTGTTTTGGGTCGAAGGCTGACGCTTTTCGTTTCATTTTGGGGGGATGCCTCGTTAAAAACCTCATTAGGAAAAACCCTGTGGGAAAAAATCCTAATGAGGGAAAAAGAGTGCACCGAATTCCCCCAACGATGAATCGAAAATGTGAAACCTTGGTTCAAAATGGAGAATAATGGTAATGCCGAAGGCTCTCCTTGTTCTGAGGGCTCATGTGCTGATTAGCCGGAGGTTTGTTTGTTGATGTCATGGGAGGTGCCGAAGGGGAGTCCCTCAATCTGGGGATCGAGGGCGTAATGAATGCGGGTAGCAGTCAAGTTGTTACCGGGGGTCCCCTGTTTGTTGATTAGTTGGTGATGAGGATCTCCGAGGGGTCCCGTTACCTGTGTGCCGTAGGTGATCCATCAATGAGGCATACTCCCCGGGGGCTACCCGGCTCTCAAAGTGCTGAGGGGGGATCCCCGAGGGGTGCCTGTTATGAAGCCTTGGGCTTCTGAAGGTTTGATCCCGAAGGCATCTGTTATGTAATGTGTGGGGCACAACCCGGGAGCATCTCCGGGTAAGTGTACCCGGAGGCTCTCCTTGATGAAGTGGAGTGAAGTAAAAAGCCCGGGGGCTCCCAGAATATAGCCGTTGGAAATATAGCCGTTGGAATATGTAACGTCCGGATATAGCCGTTGGAGGGGGGTTGCCACGTGGTGCGTGCTCGTTGGCTGCCCGTGGGCGGGCGTCACCGATTGGGTGAAAACTCGGTTGGTAATGATGGCAGTCCAACCGGAGGCCCGGTTTCCAGCGCCTATAAATACCCCATGGCCGGCTTCAATTCCTTCCCCTTGTGCAAAATCCTTATAGCGAAGCTCTGCCAAAATTTCTAGAGAGAGAAACAGCAGCCCTCGATCAAATTCTTATTCCAAGGTCAGTTCTCCACTCGTACTTCACCTTCTTAGTTAGCTGTCTTTGTGGCCTTAGATTAGGGGTGTAGCTTAGAGCACTTAGCATCTTCGAACCCTCGACTTAGTATAACAATGTCTTCACAAAGCGATTCTCAAGACATCTCGGGAGCGCCCTCGATGGAGGATGAGGTCATCTCGGATGTGGAGTCCTCAAGTGAACAGTCCTCTGCCCAGGAGGATGTCGCGTTGGCGGTAGAAGTGCAGAAAGAGTTGGTGGCTGAAGTTGAAGCCGAGGGATTCGAGCAGGAGGCGGAGGACGAAGAGCTTGCCCTCGCCGTGCAAGTTGCGGAGGAGGAAGAAGAAAAAGAGAGGATGAAGGTGACAGTGGCCGTCCTCCCCCCTCGGGGTGCTAGTGAAGCAGGGAGCTCTCGGCCCCTCAACCCGACGCCGATAAGAGTGGCCCCCGGGAACCAATCGGGAAAGAAGAAAACTGCCCCCAAGAAGAAAAGTGTCGCTGCTGATCAGGGGAAGCCCATAGATGTGCCCGAGGGGTACTCCTGGCTAAACACTGCTGCCCTGGAGATAGGGTCGAAGGCCGATAATGAAGACATGTACGTGACCCAGCTGCACGTGGGGCCTTCGGCTGTGGTGGTGGCGCCGGGCCCTGATGACGTTCTTTCCCGGGCCCCCGAGGGGTGCATTGCTGTGCACATCTTGTCGGTGTCAATGGGGCTCCGATTCCCCCTGCACCCATTCCTTCGGGAATACCTTCGGTATGTGAGCTTGTCCCCTGCCAGCTGACGCCCAACAGCCACTCCTGCGTGGCGGGCTTTCTGAACCTCTGCCGGGCCCGAGGGGTGACCCCCAGCCTGGACCTGTTTTTCCAGAGCTTCAACCTCTGCCGAGGGGGTCACGCGAACGCCGAGGGGTTCGCCAATCTGCAACAGGTGGCTCGGTGGAAGCTATTCACAGAAGTGCCCTCGTCCAACAAAGGCTGGAAGGAGAGGTAGTGCTACGTCAGGATTGCCGAGAGCCCTTTCCCGATGGAACTTAGGGATCGCTTCCGTCGGCATCCGAAGGTCGGAAGTGCTGCTTTGGAGAAGGATGGCTCGATAATAGCCAAGATTCCGGCGGGCCGCACGAAGCAAGTGTCCATCAAGGAATTTACTGCTGACAATGAGCTTTTTGCCCTCGGCTTCCGCAGATATCGCTTCCTCGGCGAAACAGACGAGAAGTATCCTGTGCTGGCAGGAGGTAGTCTCCGAGGGCTTCCCCCTTTTTGTGTACTTAGGATTTTTTTTTCACCCCTTTCTTTTCCCTGCTCTCTTTCCCTTCGGTCTAACCCATTTGTTTCTGTGGCAGGTGTCAATATGGATCTCAATGCCTTCGCCAACCTCAAAAAGCAGAAGGTGAAGGTCCCGAGCAAGAAGGAGCCCGTCAAGCAGAAGCCCCTTGGGGAGATGAAGAAGGGCGGTGAGCCCTCGGGGGAGGTCGCAAAACGGAAGGCCGCTGGCAAGGCCCCAATCCCCGAGGGGAAGAAGCAGAAAAAGGGGGATGCCGGGAAGAAGGCTCCCCTGGTGGTGGTGGTGGACGAGCATTCCGCCTCCGAGCCCAGTGCTCTGACTGCTCCTTGCCCGCCCTCGGGTAAAGGTGGCGAGGCAAGCTTGCCTCGGGAGGACATACAGTTCTCCCCGCCGAAGGGGGCAGCCATTACGCATGGCACAGTAGACCCCCGGGAATTCTTGGGCGGGGCTACACCCGCTCTGGATAGGCGGGCCCTCAGGAAGCTGGGCGATGAAGCCCTCGAGTCTAAAATCCTCCGATCCTCCCTTACCGTAAGTTCTTCTCTGTCCTTTCTTCTCTCTTTTTCCTTTGCATAGTGGCCTTTTTTTGTTGTGTGATCATAGTTTTAACCCCTTACTTTGTTGTTTGTTTAAACAGGCCTGCATAGCCCTCGGCGAACACGCCAGGAGGTTCGACGAGTGGCGCCTCCAGAAGGCGCAGCAGGAGGAGTCCCTAAAGAAGCTCGTTCATGACAATGCCAAGGTCGTGAGGCAGATGGCTCAGCTGGAGAGGGACCTCCAGCAGGCGAGGGCGGAAGCAGACAAAGCGGTCAAGGAAAGGATGGATGTGGAGAAGGCGGCTGCCGAGGCTGCAAAGAAGGCCCTTGAAGACGCCAAGGCCGCAAAAACAGAGGCCGCCGCTGGTGCAGTCGCTGCCTTCATGACCGAGGGTTGGAAGGCCGAAGGCCATAAAGACTGGGTGGCCTCGGTCATGGAGAGTTCTGCTGACGGGTGGGTGAAGGGCCCCGGGGCAATGTGGCTAGCCCGAAAGGGTGAAGATTACTATGCCGGGGGGAGTTCTTCACCCAGGCCTTAATCTACAGGAGGCTCGCACGACACTTGAAAATATAGCCAACAGCTTTCGACCCGGCGTTATACGGTCTCCCCCCCCCCCCCTTCAGCCTGATATCAGAGTTCCCCTTCCCGAGGGCGTCGAGAGGCCAGAACTGGAAGATTCAGAACTTCTAAAAGAGGCTGAGGGCGATGAGGCAGAGGCTGATACGGAGGTCATCTCGAAGCCCGCGGAAGAGGCTGCCCCCGGTGTTGATAATATATGATATGTACTTAGTAGTGTTTTGAATCTCTTTCCTGTATGTAATGAACGTCTATATACTGTCGGCCTCGGCCATTCTGTAATTTATACATTCAAATTTCTTTCCTTTGATGAATGAATACATGCCTCCGGGCTTTTGGTATATAATGTGTTTCCCTTTCATTGTCTCTTTAACTGTACGCTTTCGCCTTTCCTGAATGTATGCCTTAGTTTCCTTGAATGTATGTTTAGGACTTAGGAAATATTCTTCCAAGTGTGGTGCTTCTTGTAGCCCTCGGCTTTTAGAAATCTTTAGTCAGTTGAACCTTTCACCGAGGGCACAATGTTCAGGACCTGGAAATATTTCTAAGTGTTTGTTCATCTGTTGGCCCCCGGCTAATCCTTCCCTCCGGTTGTATGTAGCCTCCCTGAGATGACCGGAGGCGAGATGTTAAGGACTTAGGAAATTTTTCTAAGTGTTTGAATACAATTTTAGCCTTCGGTAGTTGGGCACCCCTCACTGGATATATGACTGAGGGCCCAATAATAGTTAGGACTTAGAAAATATTTCTAAGTGTAGTCTCACCAAGCCTTCAATCGTGTGACCCCTCGGGCTGCAGGGAGATTCGAGACTTAGAAACTTGTCACCGAGGATAAGGCTTTTGGGACTTAGAAATTTTTCTAAGTGTAGCATGTATGAAGTAGGAGCCCTCTGGTAGCATGGAGATTTGACTGAGGGTCAAAGTCTGTAGGACTTAGAAATTTTTTCTAAGTGTAGCTTCACCAGATCCTCAACCGCATGGCCCCTCGGGCAGCATGGAGATTTGACTGGGGGCCAAAATTTGTAGGACTTAGAGAATTTTTCTAGTATTTCCTGCTGGTGGCCTTCGGGGGAGGACCCTTCGGTTGTAGGCGTTGTATGTTTTATGATAGTTTCCTTTGCCTTGTGATGTTGGCTGGTGGCCATAAAAGCCTTCGGTTGTTTGTCTTATGGTGCCCTTCGGGGATTTTTTGAGAACATTGTGCCTTCGGTTGTAGGTATAGCCGGAGGAAATCCTTGAGTGGACTTAGCCATTTGTTGATGATGTCTGTTGTGAACGGTATCCTTTGTACTTGTGAACGTCCAAGGTGCCGAAGGTGTTCCCGTGGGGAGCCCTCGATATGTTTTTGTAATTTGTTGGAGTGATGTACTCATTGATTTGTCGCCGAGTCTACTCCCCTTCACTACTCCTTTTTTTTGAGTAGTGAAGGGAAAGCTTCAAGAAACTTGGTTCCTTGGTAAGGCTTGGCCTATCGGGAGGTAACAGAATACACCATTAGCTCCCCCCTCGGGTTAACCTTCCGAGTTCCGAGGGGATCGAGGGTCGTTTCCTGGGCACAAGATATGGTGGTCCGTAGCCTGCCTCCCCTTGGGGGATGGCGCGGAAAGCGCCTCATTTTTGAAAGTCGTCCCCTCGGCGCTAGACATAGTCCGTGTCCTGCCACACCCTTGGGGTGGTGGCGCGGGGAGCGTTTCGGTTTGGAAGTCGAATCCTGGGCATTTCTCGTGCCTGTCATACCCTTGGGGTGATGACGCGGAAAGCGTTCCGTTTTTGAAAGTCGAATCCTGGGCATTTCTCATGCCTGTCATACCCTTGGGGTGATGACGCGGAAAGCGTTTCAGGGAAGGGTTTTCATTTGCACACTAGTTGCAAATGGCCGGGTGCACTACGTGCTGCCGGCACCGAAAGGTGGCGCCTTCGGTATAGGCGTCCTCGAGGGGTACGGCTTAGAAACAACACTTGGTGTTTGTTCCGATGTATGGCCCCGATACTTGGTACCGAGGGGTCTTCTGTAAAAACACTTGATGTTTTTCCTTCACTTGTCGTAGGGGATTGCGGTGTCTACCCTTGGTACTTGGTACCGAGGGGTCTTCCGTGAAAACACTTGGTGTTTCCTCCCATTTGTTGAAGGTGATTGTCTTGTCTACCCTCGGTATTGGGTACCGAGGGGTCTTCTGTGGGAACACTTGGTGTTTCCTCCCATTGGTTGAGAGTTGATAATGGTTTACCCCCCCCCCCCCCCCCCCCCCGGCACCAGGTGCCGAGGGGTCTTCTTTTGAGGACGGGTTGGTATTTTGTTGTAGGTGATAATATTGTCTACCCTCGGCACTTGGTGCCGAGGGTTCTTCTATTGTGGTGAGGCCTTGGGCCTAGGGGTGATATGAGGGCTTGGCCCTTATGATAATCTCGTTCTGTGTTCCCGGTGTCTTCAAAATGCCTTCATTCTTCGGAATTCTTTAGGCCTTGGGCCGTAAAATAATACATTCACTAGTTATGAGGGCTTGGCCGCTCTGATGTTATTGATAAAATTTAACTAAGTGATGTACATTCCAGTGCCTAGGGACTTCAGTCCCGTTAGGGCGTTTTAGTTTGTAAGTTCCTGGTTTGATGATGGCTTCCACGATGTAGGGGCCTTCGAATTTTGGTGCCATCTTTCCGCCCTCGGTTGGTTGGCTAGCTTCCCTTCTTCGGAGGACATAGTCCCCCACTTGGAATTCCCGGGAGCGAACCTTGGCGTCGACGTAGCTCTTCACCTGCCTTCGATAGTTCTCTGCGCATATGAAGGCTTGCTCCCGTCGTTCCGAAATAAGGTGGAGATCGAGGGCCATATTGGTGTCGTTGGCCTCCGGATCATACTGTGTGACCCTTCAGGTTGGGAGAGTTACCTCAGTGGGGGCTTTGGCTTCAAATCCGTAGCAAAGGGAGAAAGGTGTCTCGCCAGTTGCCTGCCGAGGGGTGGTACGATAGGCCCATAAGATGTTGTGGAGCTCTTCTACCCAACCACCCCCTTCGCCTCCAGCTTCTTCTTTAGGCCCTCGAGCAATGTTCTGTTGGCGTTCTCCACCTGTCCGTTGCCCTGAGGGTAGGCAACGGATGAGAAGGTGTGTTTGATGCCCCATGCCTCTAGGGGGGTACAGAAGGGGGCTGCCTCGAACTGAGTCCCATTGTCGGAGATGATTTGCTGAGGGACGCCAAATCTGGTGAGGATGTTCTTGAGAACAAAGTGACGGCACCTGGCCTCAGTAATGCTGGCGAGGGGCTCAGCCTCCACCCATTTGGTGAAGTAATCGATGGCGACAATGATGTACCTGTTGTTGGAGGTACCCCTCGGCAGAGGGCCCACAAGGTCTATGCCCCATCGAGCGAAGGGTATGGATGTGCTGATGGGGGCATAGTTGACCGCTGGCCTGCCGGGGGCTTTCTGGAAGTGTTGGCATGCGGGACACCTCCGGGCAAGGTCCGCACAATCCCGGGCCATCGTAGGCCAGAAGTAGCCCTGGATTATCAGCCTTCGGGACATGGAGAAGGGTCCCTGGTGAGCTGAGCAAGTGCCACTGTGTACTTCCTCCATCGCCACTTCGGTTTCATCTTGATGAAGGCACCGAAGTAGCGTCCCATTGTAGGACCTTTTGTAAAGCCTCCCGTCCTCGATAATGTAGCTGGGAGCCCTCAACGTTGCCAGTTTGGCGCGGGCCTCGTCCTCGGGCAGTTGCCCCGTGGTGATGAAGGCAACAATGTCCGAGACCCAGTCCTCCGGTCTTTGCTGTATATTCATGACGGGGCTAGCATGTATGCTGGAGAGGCTGAGTTCTTCCACTTTGGCAATCTTGGAGATGTGCTCAAGGGATTCTGCCGAGAGCTTTGATAAAATGTCGGCCTCAGAGTTTTGAGCCCTCGGTATTTGAGTAAGAGAGTGTGCCTCAAATACCTTAAGCAACTCCTTGGCCGCCTCCTTGTATTGCTTCATTCTTCCTTCCTTGGCCTCGTACTCCCCGGAGATTTGTCCGACGACTAACTTGGAGTCGCATTTGATGTGGATTTGTCGGGCCTTCATGTTAGCCGCCAGCCGAAGGCCACAGAGGAGAGCCTCGTATTCGGCTTCATTGTTGGAGGAGCCGTCGGTGTAGAGGGTGAGATGAGAACCACCCCTCCTCCGCATGCCTTGATGGCGGAGGAGCCGTTGGTGTAGAGGGTCCACCAGTCATCTGAAGGGGCCGAGGGCTCCTCGTCCGTGGGTGCCCTTGTCGTACACTCCGTCACGAAGTCCGCTAGGGCTTGGCCCTTGATGGCGGGCCTAGGACGGATGTCGATGTTGTATTGACTCAAGAAGATAGCCCATTTTACCATTCGGGAGGAGCTAGTGGGGCTCCTCATCAAGGCGCCGAGGGGTTGGTGAGTGAGGACCTGGACCGGGTTAGCCTGGAAGTAATGGCCCAACTTCTTAACGGTCCACACGATAGCCAACACTGTTTTTTCCACGGGGGAGTACCGGAGCTCCGCTTCCCTGAGGGTCTTGCTAACATAGAAGATGTCATGTTGGATGCCATCCTCTTCCCGGATGAGTACAGAGCTGATGGCAGTCGGGCTAACACCCAAGTAGAGGTACATGATTTCCCCTACCTTGGGTTTAGAGAGCACAGGGGGTGAAGATAAGTATCGTTTCAGCTCCTCGAATGCCCCCTGACATTCTGAAGTCCACTGGAAACCGGCGGTTTTCCTCATGATCTGGAAGAAGGGTAAGGACTTCTCCGCCGATTTTGATAAGAAGCGGTTGAGGGCTGCCAGGCGGCCCGTCAACCGTTGGACCTCCTTCACGTTGCGTGGGGGCTCCATGTTGATGATGGCCTGGATTTTCTCGGGGTTGGCCTCAATACCCCTTCGGCTAACCATGTAGCCCAGGAATTTCCCCCCTTGGACGCCGAAGGTGCACTTCTTCGGGTTCAGCTGAAGGCTAAACTTCTGCATGATGGCGAAGATCTCCCTTAGGTCGTCAGCATGGCTTGCTGACTACTTGCTTTTGACGATCATATCGTCAACATATGCCTCCATGGTGCGCCCCAGGACAGCTTGAAATACCCTGGCCACCATCCGAGTATAGGTGGCGCCTGAGTTCTTTAGGCCGAAGGCCATGACAAGGTAGCAGAAGATGCCCTCGGGAGTCATGAAGGCTGTTTTTTCAGCGTCTTCCTCATGTATGTATATTTGGTGATATCCGCGGAATGCGTCGAGGAATGACATGATTTCGCACCCCGCGGTTTCATCCACCAGTTGATCAATATTGGGTAGAGGAAAGGGGTCCATGGGACACGCCTTGTTGAGATCCGTGTAGTCCACGCACATTCGGAATGAGGGCGGTTTTTGTGCGAGGACTACGTTTGCAAGCCATGAGGGGTACTTGACCTCCTTGATGTGTCTGATAGAAAGGAGCATGGCGACCTCCTTCTTCACGAATTCCCTCCTCTCGGCCGAGAGGGGTCTCCTCCGCTGCTGTATTGGCTTGGCCGAAGGGTCTACCGAGAGGCGGTGGGTGATGACCCTTCGGCTGATCCCCGGCATGTCCTCCGGCCCCCATGCAAAAACAATGGAGTAGGCGCGGAGGGCGCTGATGATGTCGGTCTTCAAATCTTTGGGGAGCTTGGCTCCAATCTTCACGACTCTCTCCGGCTTGACCGGATCGAGCGCGAAATCTTCTACCTCCTCGGCTGGTTCAGCCCTCGGCCTTCTTTCTTCCGCTTCCACAGTTCCGGTCATGGTGTCAACGCGGAACTCCGTCTTGCTAACCTTCTTTGTAACTTGAAGGTAGCAAGCGCGGGCAAGCTTTTAGTTCCCCCTTGAGTAACCGATCCCCCCCTCGGCTAGGAACTTGAGGCAGAGGTGCCTCATGGAGATGACTGCTTCGAGGTCCTCGAGGGCTGGCCGGCCGAGGATGATGTTGTGGGCGCAGTCGATGTTGACGACGACGAACTCCACTTCGAGCTTGGCTCTATGGAGGCCGTCACCGAAGATGACCGAGAGGGTAATGACCCCCTCGGAATCAATGGTGTCGCCGGTAAAACCGGCAAGAGGGGTCTTGATGGGCCGAAGGGAACCCCTCTCCAGATGCAGCTCTCTGAAGGTGCTGAGGTACATTACATTGACGGAGCTGCCCGTGTCAATGTAAGTTCTATGAATAATGGTGTCGTTGATCTCTGTGCGGATGACGAGGGCATCCCTGTGTGGGGAGGATATTGGGGGGAGATCAGCGTTAGTGAAGACAATGGGTTCCTCCCTCAGCCGCTTTACCGGGGCATATGAGTGACTTCCCCCACGTAAAGTGATTGAGCCCACTTCTTTCGTTGACTCGTAGAATCACCCCCGGTATTTCCCCCTGTGATCATGAGGATGTGGTGTTTCTTTTCTTGACACCGGGGGTACTCCTCCCCCTCTTCCTCCAGATTTCCAATCTCCCTCTTCTTCCCTAGGGGGATGGTGTTGGGGTTGACCCATGCATTCCCTCTCGCAATTTGCCCTCAGGGTGGCCCCTGATGAGGAGGGGCCTGTTGCTGAGGGCCCTGGACAAATTGGGACAGATGGCCCGTTTGTATCAATTTCTCGATGGCCGTCTTCAGCTGATGGCAATCATCGGTCCTGTGCCCCTGGTGTCAGTGGAAGCGACAGTAGGGGTAGTTTGGGTTGATGGCAAATACTTCCGAGGGCGCGCGTGAATCTCGCTCTACGAGGCCCCTCTCCTCAGCAAAATCCAGGATGACGCTGACGGGGTGCGTCAGTGGTGTCCGAGGGTGCTCCAGGAGGATAGGCTGTGCCCAAGCCCTCGGGTTCCCCTTGAAACCTCCCCCGGGCTTGGCTTGGCCGTGCCGGGGGCGATCACTGGAGGGGGCAGGATCCCTGGGATGATTGCGGGGAGCCCCCGGCCCCCGGTTACCTCTGTCTTTTGGCCGAGGGCGTTGCTGATCAGGGACATGGTGGCATTTCTCCACCTCCTCGGCCTCGGCGTACTGGTCCCCCCGCTGTAGGGCCCTTATATAATCGCGGGGGGGGGGGGGGGTTCGATGATGAGACTCCTTGAGAAGTTCCCGGGGCGGAGTACTGTTTGTAGGAGGGCCAGGAGGGTCCCGTCGTCAGCGCCATCAACTTTATCAGCCTCCGTCCTCCAGCGCTCCAGGAAGTCTCGAAGGGTCTCCTCCTTCCTTTGCCTCACTGTTAGCAAGTGGGAGAAGTGTTTTCTTGTGCGGCGCCTCCCCGCAAATTGCGTCAAGAATCGCTGGGCGAGTTCTTGCCATGAGTCAATACAGCCCTCGGGCAATCGGTTGAACCCTTCGTAAGCTGGCCCCTCTAGGGTGGAGAGGAACCAGCGGCATAAATATTCATCCGATGCCCCCACCATCATCATGTTGTTTTGATACCTGCTGTAGTGCTCCTGGGGGTCAGTCTTTCCGTCATAGGGCTTAATGAGCTGCCCCCGGTATTTTTCCGGGATCCGGGCAGCCAATACCCTTGGGGTAAATGGCGTCTGGGTCCGGAGCTGTATGGTGGGTTCCCCCGGAGCCCTCAGCTATCTTCTTCTGCATTTCTTCCATTTTGGCCATCATCGCCTCATATTTGAAGTCCATATGAGGGGCAGAAGGGGTGGCGTGGGCCTTGGTGGCCTCCATCTCGTCAAGCCGGTGCTGGAGGGCCGCAATGATTTCGTCCCGGGGGTCCTTCTGGAGGGCCTCCGCCCCCTGCGAATGGACCCGGGCCGAGTGGGCTTGATTGATTTGATGGCGTGCGTCGTCGTCATGGAGAGGTGCCTTGCCTTTGTCCTGAGGGGGACGTCTCTCATTGGCCCTGGAGACGGACCCACCGCTTTCCTGAGGTCTTTGGAACGCCCTCCCCCCGAGGCGGTCCTGGACCCCTCGGTGGTCTTGCGCCCCTCCGAGTCTCTCGAGGGCGGAGGTCCGGGAGTGCCCCTTGTTCACGTCGTGGCGGTCCCGGGACTGGACCTCCTGGGAGGCCGTATCTTGGGCCACGACCCCCTCGGAGTTCCCCATCCGGAGGACCGGGCTACCGAGGGGCCGTGGATGAGGGGGAGGCAGAATATTCTCCCCTACCTGAGGCTGGTGGGGAATCAAGGTGCCGAAGACACCCGGGTTCTGAGTGAGCGTCTGGATGAAGGCGGAGAGCGCCGATTGAACTTCGATGGTGATGACCGGGGGGCTAATTTGATTTTCGCTCCGGTCCTTTTTCTTGGCCTCGATGCCGAGGCGGGCATCGGGGCATTTTGCTGAATCTGCTGGCGTAGGTCGACAGCCGTCTGGTCCATCCCGACGATGACGCCGCCCCCGGGAGCCCTGTTGGAGGCTTCGGGGACGTCGACCTCGCCGAGGGCCAAGTTCCTGTCCTCTACATTCTTGGAGTTGGCACGAGTTGTTCTCACCATTTTGGATGGGTGTTTTCGTGTTTGGTCGAAGGGGAGGGTTTCTTACTTGATTGTTCGACTCTCAACGAGAGCACCAAATGATGGATAGTGTACCCGGGGGTAGCTTATCTGAGGGGTTATTACGGAGAATAATAGGAGAGAAGTCAGAGCAGGTAAATATAGAGAGAGAAAATATATTGTAAAGTGTGGAGCGTTTTCAGCGTGGTTACAAATGGGGAAATGGGGTGCTATTTATAGTAGCAATAAATGCCGGACAGGGACAAGTGTCAAGCGTTCATTGACCGAGAGGTCACCTCAACTGGTTGGCGCTGGCAACCGCATGTGGCCGCATTTAATGCGGCTGTTGGATGGGACGTTGTACAGGGTACGGTGATCTGTACGCATGTGGCGCAGATATCATGTCGGGAAAGGTGCCCTCGGCTGTAGAGGATTAGCCGAGGGCTCTGAGTACTGGAGATCCCCTTGGTGCCGAGGGCTCCAGGTGTCGAGGGCTACTGCTTTTCGCAGTTTTTCCTCGTAGCTTTGTTTTTGTTGTGTTGGCCCTGATGTGAGAGTTAGAGCCCTCGGCCAGGGGGCCGAAGGCACCCCTGGTGCGCATTGTGGGCTGCTTGGTACTCTGGGCGCTGTGATTTGGGCCTGTTGGACCTTCGGGGCCTGTTGGACCTTGATTGGGATAGTAGGAGTCTGTGGGCCGGGGGTTCCCGGGCCATATACTCCATCAATTATTAGTATTATTATTATTATTATTATTAGTATTATTATTATTATTATTATTTTTACTTTTATTATTATTATTATTATTATTATTATTATTATTCTTATTCTTATTCTTATTAATATTATTTTTATTATTTTTCTTATTATTGTTATTATTGTTATTATCATTATCATATTATTATCATATTATTATCATATTATTATCATATTATTATTTTCATGTTATTATTATCATATTATTATTATTATTATTTTTATAATAATAATAATAATAATTATTAATATTATCACTATTATTAATAGAATATATTTGATTAACATTCGATTTCAATATATTACGTAGTATTAATATTCATATTTGTATTTGACAACAATTCAAATCAAATTTTATACTATTTGTATTTTAGTTTTTCAAATTCGAATCATATTACATGAATTCGAATTCCGAATAAGCATAACTTATTGAAAAATTCCTTTCATAGACGTTCTTATACACACCAGTACATATCCGTGACTGTGAGAGTTTTTTTGTCTATGAATCCCAATCGATAGAAAAAAATTGACTTATTTTGTCTGTAGAATTTTCCACAGACAAAACGATGAGTTTGTCTGTGAACTGGGATTTATAGACAAAAAAACTCTCATAGAGACATAAATGTATTGGTATGTATCACATGTACACCCATATTTTTTGTAAATTATTTGATTGTACAACGGTACAACTTTACTAAAATGGACTGTATTTGAGCCCATACAACGTTATTTTTTCCAAAAGCAAACACCTCGTTTCTGTCCCCACTCCCCAGAAACTCGCTCCAGGCGCTCCAGACTACTCTCATCAGCAATTCCCTCACCCTACACACACATCAGACTGATCAGAGTATCAGACACTCGTACGCAGATACACTCCTGCCGCCACTGAAGACGCCGTCGCGACTGGGCCGCCTGGACGCTCCTCGCGACTTCGCTACAGCCCAAGCCGGCTGAGTGGGTGAGTCCTTGCCCTCTCCTCTCGATTCCCAGCTGACGAACGAAGAAGGTAGGTATTCATCTCTGGCTCGACACCTTTATATGAGCTCTTTTAAGCAATTTCATACGGAGTAGTTTTAATCTAAAAGTTACGACTTTTGAAACCTAATCTGTTGTTTTAGAATTTTCATTTGCTCAACCATTTTTCTTTAGATCTAAAATTCGGTTCACATCAATTATTATTATTATTATTATTCATATTATATTCAAACACCCCAATGTATTGTAGGATCTTTATCAACTTCGGGACCTTCTCCCTGTGCTTTTAGTTCTTACTATCGAACTGAAAATATCTTTTTGAGATAGGAAAGAACATTTTTCATGAAGTTAAGTGCCTAACTCATTTTTGTAATAATGAGTATCACACCAATTCCACAATTATCCCCTTTTTTGACTTTAACCACTTGGTACATGACTATTGTTTTCACCCACATATAAGGAGTCATTTCATTTACCAAAATTGCATGGACCGACTGCTTCTTCATAACAAAGAAGCGCAAACAGTTTAGTGAGCCATTTTGCTTTATTCAACCATAATCTCAAGCCAAAAAATAATGAATCTTTGGCTCCATTGCGAATGATGTAAAAACCCACATATAAGGAGTGTTTGCAAAAAATTAAAAAAAGTGCTTTTCAGCTTTTGCCTTTAAAAAAGCTGAATTTGGCTTAAATTAAGCACTTAAAAACTAAAATGTGGAACCAGGTTGAGGAGTGCTTTAAACTGCTTTTCACTTTTTCTATTACACAAAAAGCACTTAATTTATCAAACGCGACCAACTTTTACTTTTTCAGAAGCACTTTTTTCTCAAAAACTACCAACTTTTACTATTAAGCACTTTATCCAAAATCACTTTAAAAAATCATTTTTTAAACTAGAAGCAATTGCAAACACTCCCATAGTCCTTTTGCGGTGGTTAAAATGCCCGGATATGGATTGAAAATGGTCAAGAAAGTAATAGTCAAGTATCAAAAGTGGACAAAGTGAAAGACGTGGACTAAATATGGAATCGACATAAAACTCGTAGGACCAAAAGTGGAATTAGTTTTGTTTGATCTTATTTTGCGTGCTCACTCGTTGCTAGTTTATTTTTTTGCCTCCTTCACATATGATTTTGAAAATGTGTACAAACATTGATTTCCATGTCGCCCAACATTGACATCTCATCTCATTAAAAAACACATATCAGCCTGCAAAACAATATAATGGCGTACAAATTAATGTATGTGTACAAACATTAGTCGTTAATTACAGCGTCTTCTGCTTGATTTCTTCGTACAAACAGAATTTGCATGTGGCAAAACTAATTCTCATTATCCAATCCAATCCATGTGTACATAAAGTTGGTCCAAAAGTTGATACACTTGCTATTTTCCCTAACACTTATCTAGTAGATATAGTTCACATTTTTTACCTGTAGGCCATAGATCAGCACCATTCTCGCAAAACCAAGGCATGTACATTTGTAATATTTCAAATAGTGAATTAGTGATTCTTCCATCCCGAATTAATGCTCTAAACACTTCCATTTTTTTACTCCGAATTAGTGATTTGGAGCAGTAAGGTGTCTGGTTCTTTTTCCTCTTCATCCATGGCAGCCTCCAAGCTCCAAGCTCTTTGGAATCACCCTGCTGGCCCTAAAACCAGTGAGTTATGACTTTCCTACGGGAGTAGCTTTCATTTGTTTAAATGTTATTATGACAATGGGATCATATCTAGGTTTGGCTCTGATTTTCATACAAAATTGGTTGAATCAATAAGCGTCATTTGAATTCAGAGGATAGAAATAATTGCGTAAACTAATCAGAGAGACAGATAGGAAAAAAGATTCTTTAACAATGACTAGGTAGAAGACAAATTTCTGAGAGGATTGAGGAATTGAACGTAGACTATGCAAGAAGCATTGGCCTATACATTTGTACAATTGTACTTCATCTTTTTTTATTAGCAATATATCTATGAGATAGCTGATTTATGTTCTCGTCTCGCATGTTTTCTAGTTCATTTCTGGGCACCGACCTTCAAGTGGGGTATTAGCATAGCTAACATTGCTGACTTCTCTAAACCTCCAGAGAAGCTCTCCTATCCCCAGCAGATAGGTATGACCTTTCAATATCTATGCATCATCTCAAACGTCATCATCCTCATTTAGCTGTAGTGTCATGTGATTATATTTTGATTCTTCGAAGCATTTTTGTGCGAATTGATATTATAAGTAAGCTTTTCCTAATGCTCTTTCAATCCATTCAGCGGTTACTGCCACTGGAGTTATCTGGTCACGCTATAGCACTGTTATTACACCTGTAAGTTCATAGCTTTATACTGTGTAAAGCCTTATGTTGACTGGCATCATTTCCTTTAAAAAGTTAATAAGTAATCTAATAGTAGACTAAGATGTTAGAGTAGATGATGTCATAGAACAAGGCATTCTCTTTAAGTTAAAAGCAGGCAATAAACTGCAAAAACATGTCAATCTCTAAGAACTCAGATACAATAATTCCTGAAGGGTATGTTACTTTTCCTCGTTGTATTTCAGCAAAATGAAAAAATATGTACCGACTGAATTATTACTAAATTTATTGGTTGGTTTGTTTTCAGTTTCGCACCTCAAAGATCACACATCGCCTCTCTGACTACCACATCCATACCCAAATTAGCCTTTGTAAATTTTGATGATTTTTCATCCTATAATAAAGTACCAACTATTACCTGTAAAAAAGAAAAGATGGAAAAGGTTTGTATGTGCCTCATATGCATGCACATTAGAATGTCATATTGCTTTTACAGTTTTACTGTATTTTTTTTTCAATTTGGCTTCTTCACTTGCATAGCTAGATTGCTACACTTTGTCTTCATTTGTATCTCATCTTTAGTGATTTATGTAGAGCTTTTGGATTTGAAGTATATTTTTTAGCTCTTGATGTTTCTTTCACCATCTTTGATTCTGAAATGCAGAAAAACTGGAACCTATTTAGTGTAAATGTGGCCATGGCAGGTACTGGCATCTATCAACTTACTCGAAAAATAAGGTATGTCATTTTCTTTAGTCGCACACTTCCAGTTCTGTCGTACTGGCTGAGTTTCTCCGTCAATGGGGTCATGGATTTGAATCCTACTCTTTTCCCAGAACAAAGAAAATAGTACCTAATAGCTTGTTTGGTTACCAAAATGAAGTACTCCGTATATAGGGAAAGGAAAATAAGCAGGGAAAAGAAAATTTACTATTTGGTTGGTAGGGAAAGTTTGGGAATAGATATTACACTATTTGGTGACTTTGCAATGATGGACAGTACTCCATATAAATGGTAGGGAAAATTTGATGTATATGCACTTTTTAATATCTACGTTGAAGTCAATGTTATATACGTAGTATATATTTTTTAAAATGCAGTCATTTATTAAACTTCACAGCAATAATGAAATATTATGTCAATTATAATCATATTTCACGTTCATATCAATGTTCTTTATATACACAAATGACAAATCCTATATGAATGTGTTCTGCATTTTCTTGCAAATAAATAATGGCTATGAACTCAATGTAAGCCTTCTTTCTTAAAAACTATGGATGCTTTTAATTGGATGGTTTTCGGTCCCGGACTTAAACAGATCAGGCTAGATCAGACTTGAACAGACCAGACCAGATCAGACTTTCATAATTATAAATACACAGAGACCATACATTTATCATATCAGACCACTTCAGATCAGACCAAACCAAACTTAAACAGACCAGACCAGACCAATAAATTTTAGTCCAACTAAAAGCATCCTATATCAATATATACCTACCAAACATGTCTTATTTTTAAAAGTTGGAAATGAATCACACAACAACATCCAAGCCTTAGTCCCAAGATATTTTGGGGTTGGCTAACGTGAATTGATACATGATATCGGAGCCAATAAGAAAAGAAAGATAAGCAATATAAGAAAGATAAAAAAGATAAGAGCCCATTCAGGATGGTTACCAGTTTTCACTTATTGTTCTTTTGATATACACTATAATAAATCAAAACTGCTCATACTAAGATATCTGATTTTTTAAAATTCCAAATTGCCAACCTCATATAACTGAAAGCAGTCTTTTGGTTTCCAAAAGGCAATTTTTATTTTAAAAAAACTTGAAAGAGGAACTGCCTTGAACGAGTTCTTACCAAATAAAAACCCAAAAATATTTTGAATACAGTGATGTGTTGGAAATCTCATTATATTCGGTCTTAATTGTGTAAAATCAAAACGAGTATGGTTGAAGTTACTTTGCTGGCTGAATTGGTCGAATGTGCTGAAGATGACTATTTTAGCTTTTTTTGGCTATAATTTTTTCTTTGTTTTATTAATAAAATATATTTTAAATATAATTTATTCACAATTCAGCATATTCAATGAGAATTTCACCAATTTTCAACGGATTCAGATGATATTAGTGTTAACAAATGAGTTCTTAACTTATCTAAGCAAGATCATGTAATCCTATTGCTTAGCTGATCGCCAATTTCAATAAAGTTACTTTTCATCCTCTGAAGATTCTTATTGGAAAATCGGAAATGTGACATGTAATTGTTTATATCCTTTCAGGCATGATTATTTTGATGCCCAGCAAGCAGCTATATCAGAAGATTGATGATAAAATCAGCCCCATATCACCAGTGGACTTGACTTTAGTTGCTTTGTCACTTCTCAAGACCAAGTACTATATCTGCGCATTGTAATACACCACATTTGGACTGGGATACTGTATGTGTTCGTTCATCTCAATTCTCAAATCAAACGACAATAAGTGCACAAGGCCACTTGCCTTTGGATTTCAGTTTCCAATTTTTGTTATAGCAAAGTCATATTTGGTGGTGCATATTGTTGTTGTCTCAAAAATATTGTGTTGTGCTTTATCTTATTTTTCAACATGATGGGTTAAGTTATTATAGATTGTCTGTGCCTCCAAAGATAATTGAAGGTTATTCAGGTGATCACAGGGGAACTCTTGGTATATTCAGAGTGTCATTAAGAATTCGACTTATTCAGACAACGTCATTATGAATTCGACATTTCGACTAGCAGATCATGTTTTTCATTCTTGATTTCCTGCAGACAATGTTCAGCTACTACCCCTGCCCAATTACCGCAGGCAACCCTTTTGCCGAATTTGAAACTTAAGGTGGAGGCAATATTGGCTGTGTACAGCAATCTTGGCAGTGCTCTTGAGTATCATAGTACAAGCAGCTTTGTCCCTATTTTGCTGTGATCAGGTTCTGCCGATTTATGAATGCATCAAAGAAAAAGAATTATGTTTTCATCTGTGTTCAAAATTCAAATCCCAGCCAGAGGAGAATTGAGGCTCGCAGAACTATTTCATTTGGTCTTGTCATCATTAGGTACAACCCACCAATCTTTAACCCGTAGTCTAACAAGAAAATTCATCTTTAATAGCTTAGACTTTTCAAAATAGTTTTTAAATACTTAATTTTTATTGGCAAAAGAATCAAAGTTTTAAAGAAGAAAATTGAAATCCAAAATATTATTTAATCTGATTCAGTAATACTGTAATATATTACCATATCATTCTAATAAACCACTTAATTAGTTTTTACTCAAACAACTCACAAATGTCTGGCAATATCTATTACCTAACACAACTTGTCTTGCTCCAATTAGGGTTGGACCGGCACCGGTCATGGTCGGGACGCGGGACCTGCCTGGCCGGTACTAACTTGTTGGGCTTAAGGCCTGGTACCGACCCGGGATTCGACCGGGACCGGTTCGGTACGGTCTACTTGCCCAGGTCTCGGGTCGGGCCGGGCCGGCTCAGTCTTTTTTTTAAATATTGTTTAAAAATTAATTCAAGAAATGCTAGATATTAAAAAGTTAAGTATATTTATTTGAAATATGAACTACAATTGAGAATTGAGAAAAATATAAAAATTCACAAATGCCCCAAAAAAAATCAATGCATATATATTGAAATATAAAGTACAATTGATAATATAGTTAATACTCTCTCCGTTCCTATTAAAATTTTCAACTTTCTTTTTTCGTCCGTTCCAATTAAAACTTTCACTTTCCCTTTTTAGTAAAGAATTTGTGGTTCACAACATTTCTTACACATTTCTCTCTTCTCTGCACAATTTTCCACCACACAATACCCACTATCTTAAATTGTGTGTCAAACCTATTTGGAAGATAAAATAGGAACATAAGGAGTACTTAATAGCCTATTTTAAAAAAGCGGGAAAAAATATTTCGTGTCCCATTGACTCTTAATTTTGCATACTCCTTGGGGTGGTTTGCCTTCAAATGCCTATCTGCGCCTCCGTATCAAGTTGCACACCACATCTTGCTTGTCATTTCCTTGCATTCTGTGTAATTGTTCTTCATAAGAAGAGATTGCCTTTTCTTATCAAGTTGGGATGAATGAGGCTCGTCCTCGTCAGGTGTTTCCTCATTGAGGGTTTGCTGATGACCTTGTACCTCTTCGGGTGTTTCCTCGTAAATCGCATCTCTCCGGTCATAATTTGTGTCAAAATCATCTTGGCTTTGAGAAGAAGACCCGATATGTCCTTTACCTTTGCGTGAAGTAGGATGATTCCTCCCAATCTTCTTCTTTCGGTTGCGTTGGAGGTTATCCATATCTACAGAATGTCTACCACATTCCATCTTAAAATGTAACAAATATTAAATTTTAACAAATATGTTAATGTGAGTACAAAAACAATGCAAGTAATAACAAATGTAAGTAATTTGTATCAATACTAAAAATATGACTTTTATATTAAAATGTAAGTAATATGATTATAATATAAAAATTGCAACTAGTTTAATAATTCAATATAACAAGTGTAGTAAAATTAACTAAAAATGTAACTACTTTGAGTATTTATTAAGTAGATAATAAATATAAGTAATATAATATACTCCCTCCGTCCCATTTTACTTAGCCAATCTTGACTTTTCAAGTCAATGGAGTCTAACTTTGACCGATTATATGTTTATATAGAGAAAGTATTAATATTATAAAAATGATATGAAAATGTTCTTTGTTAAAAATACTACAATAAAAGTATAAAATTATTAAATTTTGCATAAATATATTAGTTTAAATAATTGGTCAAAATTTACCATCTTTGACTGGAAAAGTCAAAGATGGCTAAGTAAATTGGGACGGAGGGAGTATGTATTTATACATAGATAATAAATATATAAGTAGATATAATAATTGTATAACTAATTTAGCTAGATATGATATACTATCGGAGAATATATTAATTAGGTGTAGAGAGAATTGAAGAAGATGAAGATGATTAGAGGTATTAGTGAGTAGGAAGAATCGGAGAATATGTGTAGAAAAATGATTAGATAATAGGAGTACTTGTAGATTTGATTACCCCACCCCTAACCCCCAACCCCAGACCTCACCAACGGCAATGCCGTTAGGCCACCCCACCATAGGCTGCAAAGCCATTAAAAAAATTTTAAAAAAGTTTTTTTTTTAAAAAATTGTCCGTTAGCCTCAGAGGCGGCTTTGAGGGGAGTAAGGCAGACATTTGCCTTGGGCCTCATACTCTAGTGGGGCCTCAAAAAAAACATTAATAGTATAAAATAGTGGTGTCCTGTTAGCAACCACACTTCCCAGTTCCCATCTTTCATTTTCCTAACAGGTGTGCGTGGCCTGCGGATTCAGTCTTGAGGTATATAAGTTAGAATTAAGGTTAATAAGTTATTGAGTTCATCTTAGTTACTTCGTATCATATTTTCATTATATTGATAGTCCAAAAATACATTAAGTAATTGTCAGACTCGGAGCCATCACATTGATGTATTATTGAAGTAATATTTAATTTAATTTGATGGGAGTTGTTATTAGTTTGATTTTTTATTTTCACTGACAATTGTTTATTTGTGAATTTTAGCTTTTTGTTGACTGCTTTAGTTTGTGATTTTTATGTAAGTATGTTACTCGCAATCAAAAATCAAGATTTGTAGGGATTAAAAATTACTACTCCATCTCATTTTAAAGTTTTCATTTAGAGGGCACAATTTTTAGTTAATAATTAAATAAGATAATTTGAGTATAATTCAAGAAATAGTTTGGGAAAGTATATAATATAATGGAGTAACCGCCTAGGATTATAAGTGCAATGTTAGGAAAGTATTAATTCTAATATGTAATGGTTAAATTATCTTTTAAAATTTTCTAAAATGAAAATGAGAATAAGAACTTTTAGATGGAACATCCAAAAAAGACAAATGATACTACACAATTTTCATCTAGAGCGGATGATGTGTAAGTTTCGGTCCATTTTACATTTTTTTACATTTAAAAATTTATTATTTTGATGTTCATAATATATAACCCACTTTGAATATGCGTTGTTATTCACATTTTGTGTTTTTATCAATTTATATTATATTATTGTTTTAATGCCTTTTTGTGTTATAGAAATCACATTGATATGATATGTCAATATTAAGTGTTTTTCCGTCTAAGGTCTCCACAATTCTAAAGACGTCCTTGCCTTTAGGCCCAGATCCAGACCGGTCGGGCCGGTGACCGTTTTCTTCGTCCCGATCCCGGTCAGCCGGGCTGGGGCGGTACCGCATAGTGGCAGTCCGGGTCGGGTACGGGCCAGCCCAGTCCAACCCTAACTCGAATTATCTTTCTGTTTTGCACGGACAGTAGTCTCAGGCTTGCAGCCATATTTTGAAATTTAAGTAGAGTGATGCACTTCCGCTTTTAATCTGGCCTCTAAAAGTTGGTTTGAGAGTCTCTCTTTAGGCCTTTGGAAAACCCAAAAACCTGGACGCCAACTTCCTGGAAATCCATGAATTCTTGCTAATATTCATATAGATATACTGTTGGGTAATAGAAAATTCACATTCCCACCTCCAGCAATGGGGAAAGGAAGAACCGATTCAGAAAACCATAAGAACCAAAGTAAGCAGAGTAAAGTTGGAGGTAGCTCTATTACAGTGAACATGGAACATCCCCTGGGGCAACAAAAAGAGATGGCAGAAGCTAAAGATAGAAAATGCTCACACCTGGAGGTAGTTATGGAGACGGGGGAAATGGAGGAGAAGAATGCAAATAAAGAAAACCCTTCCTCTAGTGTTGGAAATGACAATGTTGATAATGCACACCGGATGTTTGATCTAAACAATATACCAGAAAAAGAGACCAAGAGTAGTAAGCCTTCTTGGGTGGGACTATTCAAAGACAATAGAAACCCATCAAAAGGTATGAAACTTAGGTTTATACCCACTGATGGGGACTATGTTGACTTGAGCATAGGTGAGCCACTAAATATGGTTGAAATGTGGGGTTTTTGCTTGGTTGGTTTCTTCACGGGGAAATTTCCTGGACTGAAAGCTGTGTACAAACTAATGGACACATGGGATGTAAGATGTAAGTTGTTACCACACTCCCGGGATGGCATGTTTTTCAATTCAAGACCAAGGAAGACAGGACTAAAGTACTCCCAAATGGCCCCTTTGAAGTCATGGGAAGAATGTTGATGCTCAAAGAACTCTCTGAAGACTTCTCTTTTGAAGACGAAGAATTCCTAAAGGTACCTCTCTCTGGATCAAATTCCCTAATCTGCCAGTGGAGTGCTGGAATGAGGAGAAGATTAGCTTAATTGCTTCTAAAGTGGGTAAACCCATTTACACCGACGGTGTGACTAAGGAGAAAACCAAGCTGGATTAGGCAAGAGTCTTAATTGAAGTGGATATCTCTAAATCACCCCCTTTGAGAGTGAAACTAAGACGTCAATCTGGCAGATTCTTCACCCAACATGTTATCTATGAAACTTTTCCAAACTTCTGCTTCCACTGCAAATAATTTGGACATCATCCATTTAACTGCACTATCCTTCACACATTGGAAAGGGAGCAATTTGCAGAAGTAGAAAGGAAGAAAAAGGAAAAGCTAGAAGAAGAGGGGAGAAGAAATGGAAAGAGCTGCGTCCAGATAGGAAAACATATCAACCAGGAAAAGCAGGTCCTTGCAATTAAGGATAGCCATGTGGTGCTCACAACTTCAACGGATACAGAAGCAAGGAAGGATAAAAACGACCGAGAAGGAATACATAGCTCAAATTTTGCAACAACGGGTAAAGAAGACCAAAGATTGGTACTCATTGAGGCACCATTAACCACCAAGGTTTCTGAGGAGGAAGGTGGTGATTACGAGACCCCGGGGAAAAAGAAAGAATCACCAGGATCCCACAAAACAAAGAACATATAGGTACAAAAGGTGATAAGGTTACCAAAAGAGTGATTGAAAAGGGAAATCCACCATCTGGTCAAAAGGGGACTCTGATGTTAGGGCCAGATTTAAATCAACTGAAAATGCCACACTCAAACCAAACCAAGTGCCTAATGACACTGGGAAGAACCAGAAGAACACATCAACTAGAATAAGGCCAAGCAAAGATGACAGTGGGGGAGGAGGAGGTAATACGTCCATATTTCATCATTAATGAAATTACTCACATGGAATATTAGAGGCCTCAATAGAGCCTCAAAATTAGATACTATTGTTTCCTATGTGAAGAAGTATGATATAGCACTGTGTTGTTTATTGGAAACTAAGTTTAAGGATAATAAGAAACTGGAGTCTGTTACTGATAACAAATTGAGAGGATGGAAGGCTTGTAACAACTTTGATAAAATTCAAGGGGGTAGAATAGCTATACTCTGGGATCCATGTAGGATTAAGTGTGAGGTGCTGGAGGTGGAGACTCAATACATCCATTGCAAAATTCAATGCTTGATATCGCAGGTGTCATTTGATATCACCACTGTCTATGCGCTGTACACTGTGCTGGAAAGAAGACAATTGTGGGATCAAATTACTACCATTGCCTTGAATACCTCCAACCCATGGACTGTTATGGGTGACTTCAATTGTGTGTGCTACCCCAAGGAGAGAAAGGGGAGCAAGGAACCAGCAGACTACTTCACCAAAGATCTCTTACATTGTCCAAATAACCTTAATCTGGAGGACGCACCGTCTATAGGTGTTGAGTACACCTGGAATAGAGGGAACAGATGGGCAAAATTAGATAGAGTCCTTGTCAATCAGAACTGAAAAATCATGGGCTTAAACTGTGTAGCTGAGTTCCTGAAATTCGATGATATCTCTGATCATTGTCCCGTTATATTTTCCTTGTTGAGTCATGAAAAAGGAGGACACAAACCCTTCAAATTCTTCAACATGTGGATGAAACACCCAAGGTTTAAGGAAGTTGTGAAAGAAGTATGGGAGAGACAGATTGAAGGTTATTATCAATTTCAACTGTGCTCAAAATTGAAACTACTCAAAGGGCCTCTAAAAAGTCTAAACAGGGCAGATTTTGCACATATTTCATCTAGAACTAAAGAGGCAAAAAATGCTTTCCAAAATCTGCAAGCTTTACTTCTTCAAGACCCTGACAACCAGCACCTTCTGGAACGCGTGAAGCAAGCCAGAAAAAAGGCTTCTTTTCTCTCAGACGCAGAACTTTCATTCTTCCAGCAAAGAGCAAAAATTACTCATCTAGTGGAAGCAGACAGATGTACAAAATATTTTCATTCGATAACCAAACAAAATGCAGCTAGGAGGTGCATTGCCTCAGTCAGAAAGAATAATGGACAAATGACCACCTCACACGCAGAAGTCATCCAGGAATTCACCCACTACTTTGAGGGAGTTCTAGGGGCTGATATCCCTTGTAGAGGTATGGATCATACAGTGGTGAAGAGGGGCAATTTGATTGAACATGATATGGCACAAAAAATTATAGAACCTGTTACTCCGACGGAAATTAAAGAAGCGCTCTTTGATATTGGAGAAGATAAGGCATCTGGTCGAGATGGCTATTCTTCTAGGTTCTTTATAAGGAACTGGGATTTGATTGGTACTGATTTCACTGCAGCCATTCTTGAGTTCTTCAATCATGGAAAACTCCTGAAATAACTAAACCACACCTCTCTGGCCTTAATACCGAAATCATCACATAACCCTACACCAGCTGATTTTAGGCCCATTACCTGTGCAAACGTCGCATATAAAACTATCGCAAAGATTCTTTCCAGCAGAATAGGACCCCTACTCACCAACTTAATCAACTCTGCTCAGAGTGCATTTGTTGAGGGTAGGGGGATTACCGACAACATCTTACTTGCCCAGGAGCTTGTTAGGGGATATTCTCGGAAAAATATCTCTCCTAGATGTCTATTAAAGTGGATCTTAGAAAAAGGCCTATGATACTATCAGTTGGAAGTTTCTAAAAGACCTCTTGTACTCATTTGGCTTTCCTCCACAGTTTGTAGGGTGGATCTGGGAGTGTATCAGTACACCATCCTATTCTATATCACTTAATGGTGGGCTTCATGGCTTCATCAGAGGGAGGAGAGGTCTTCGACAAGGTGACCCCATGTCCCCTACCTTGTTTCTGCTATGTATGGAATACTTATCAAGGTTATTGAATGCGAAAACCTCAAAACCAGAATTCAAGTTTCACCCGAAATGCAATCAAATGAAAATTTCACATCTAATATTTGCAGATGACCTGATGCTTTATTCCAGGGGTGATAGGGATTCTATCCAAATTCTAATGAACTGTATGCAAGAGTTTCATGACGTTTCAGGATTACAAGTTAACATTGCTAAGTCTAACATTTTCTTAGCTGGAGTTAATGGACAAGAAAGAGAAGGCATTCTTAATTTAGTACGATTTCAAGTCGGTGAGTTCCCTGTGAGATACTTAGGTGTGCCTCTTGCTCCTCTCAGAGTTACTGTGGCCCAATATGCCCCTTTGATTGAAAAAATTGAGAAGTTCACACTCAAATGGAAAACAAATAATATAAGCTATGCAGGCAGACTTGAACTAGTTAGGGCTGTGATTCAGGGTATCCAATCCTACTGGATTCAAGTCTTCCCTATCCCAGCTACTATCATTGAAAGATTACCTCCCATTGCAGACAATTCTTATGGGGTGGGGCAAACTCAAAAGTTGCTTGGGTGGATATTTGCAGACCAAAGAAGAAGGAGGAATTGGCTTATATGATTGTAAGGCATGGAACTCTGCCATGCTCTCAAAAACTCTTTGGAATATTCACACTAAAAAGGACACACTTTGGGTCAAATGGATCCATAGTGTATACCTTAAAGGAAGCTCCATATGGGATTGGACACCACCCTCTGGTGTATCCCCATTGTTCAACAAATTGACGAAAATTAGAGAGTCCTTATTCACTATATTGGGAAGTTCAAATGCTACCATAACTAAACTTGCATCCTTCAGTCATCTTGGAAAACTGCAGGCTGCAAGAGTTTATGATCTTTTGAGGACTAGAGGGCATAGTCAACCTTGGATGAAACAAATTTGGAAGGACTATATCCCACCAAAATTTTCTTTTATCATTTGGTTGGGACTTAGAAACATACTAGCTACAGCTAATAACCTTTTGTATATTGACATGGATAGAACATGTTGCTTTTGTAAGAATCACATGGAGTCTGTTAATCATTTGTTTTTTAACTGTTCTTTCACTGGAGCAGCATGGTTGGCGATAAAAAAGTGGCTGACATTCAAGAAAGATGCTTCAACTCTCCTTAGTACGGTTAAGATGTGCATCAAATACTATAGAGGTACAAGGAATGATCATATTTTTGGAAAGCTGGTCCGGCTATCTCTTTGTTGTGCAGTTTACTCTATTTGGAAAGCTAGGAATGATCATATTTTTGGCCAAAAAAACAGTTACTATTGAAGGCCTTGTGGTTCAGATTAGATTACTTATATATTGGGTTTTGTTTAGACTCTATCCCACGAACATGATTGATTTCTAACACATGAACTTTGGACATTTTTGCTTTGTGATTTACTGGTAGTTTTGCTGAACTTAGGCCTGTCTATGCTTCAGTTGAGAAGGGGTATGCCCCTTATATATTGTACTTATCTTCTTCAATTTATATACTTTACCTTTTTGTCACTTTCAATTTATCGGGTCTTGTTTAGACTCTTCTTATTAATGATCTTTTTCTCACTTTACTTTTTGTTATTTTTTTTTTTTTTTCATTTTTCCACTTTTATATTTTCACTTTTAAAATAAGATCTTTAATAAGAAGAGAATGATTAAGAAGAAAAACATAAAAAGGGAAATGAAATAAAATACGGAAAGAAAAAGAAACCGACAAAAAAGAGCTATTTTGAAGAGAAATTTTACAAAAAAATCTCTCCTAATAGAGTGAGAAATAAAGATGAGATTGTTTTGAGAAGACCAATGAAAGTCAACTTCATGCAATAAGATCTTGTCAATTCTTGTCAATTTTTCCCTAAAAAAATGACACAAAGTCGCCTTAAACATATGCATAAACTACATCCATTCTTAAATAAGTGCAACAATCAACTTTGCACGTATGTTGATGTACAACTTTGATTATTAATATATTTAATTCTCTATTGGTAAAAAATTCAAATATATTTTAAAAAATTTCGATGAGATAGATTTAAAAGTATATTTTAAAATTATTTATTAATACTTTAATTAATAAAACGCAATCATAGTAGAACATGTGAATAATGTAAAATTTAATAGGCTGCACTTATTTAAAAACGGAGGTAGTATAAAGTACATGCATGTATATACTTTAGTACATACTTTATATTGTACAACCTACATGAAGTTATTCTACCGATGACTTTTGACAACATTAAAGTCGTGTGTGTCTCAAAATAAATTAAATACTAGTACTTGTACGTGGTATAGTTAAATAAGGTTCATACCCACATGAAAATGTGTACTTTTCTTTATGAACTTGTAACAAAAAGAGGGGTTGGGTTTAAGATTGTTTGATTTGAAAAAAAATTAAATACTAAGATGACCAACTTATATGAAATAAAAGACTTGATTTCGCTAGTTTTGACTTGTTAAAAAGTTTGTTGATTTCGGTTATATCTTTAACTTGTCCCCTCTCGAATACTCAATCCTGGAGTATCTCCAATTCATCGAAAGTAGTTATTAATAACGAGACCATTCATTAACGACCCTAATTATTGGCCAATTGTATAAAAAATCGCCACATATCGATTTGATAGTAGCATTTAATCTATTAACTCATTGATGAAATCAATTGAGATTGATAACCTCAACACAACTGTTTCGATTCAACCAACACAATTAATCTCTCTTAAGATTACTAACCACGAGACCATGCATTAGTAACATGAAGTTACTTACTTGTGAAACTATCAATGATTAACCACCGATTCATTATTGATTGTTTCTAGTAGTAATTAATGTCAAGACGTTAACTAATCATCCGTTAGCAACACCCCAACCTTAACATAGAGATAGACCAAGAGAACAATTAGTATTTGATATGCACTCTTTCTTAGTGCATAAAGTATGTTTTTTATTTATTATAGTTTGTTTGTCATTTTATTAGTTTTATTTATTTTAGGATGCAATCTTTTGATTTTAATATTTGTGTGTAATTTGTACTTTTTGTATAAGTTTTGTTGTAAAGGGATGTAAGGGAGTATTTTAGGTGCCAAAAGAAGACAAGGAGAAACTTGAATATAAGTTCTGGTATGCAACCTGATCGGGTTGGAACACAACATGGTCGAGTTGGAAGTGGTATATGAAGTAACCGGGAAGCTACATGCCGAAACCCAGTCGGGTTGGATGTGAGTTCAACACCTTCCCACTCCCTAAGGTACCTGATCGGGTACTAGATCCTGCCACTCAAAAGCCTATATATATACACCCCTCGATCATCCTTCCCATTTAATCATCAATTCACATGTACTCTTAAGCTCAATTTAGATAAATGTTTTCTTTATATTTTCTAGCATGTTTAATCGCCAAATGTGGAGCTAAATCCTTCTATCTTGGTTTTCCTACATTGAAGCTTGAATATTAATTACATTCCTATTTTATATCTCATATTAATATTTGAGCATTACTTAAAGGATCAACTAGTTTTGTTTCATATATTAAGTATTACTAGAATACGATTTTAGTGCCGTCAGTATTTAATGGAAACCAATAAAAATGGGTTTAGCTCCTCATATTAAAAGAAAGATATTTCTTTCCCTATGAATATGGTTCTCACTACGGTATTACTACAAGTATTGATATTATTTTGAGGCACACAACGACTTTAGTGCCGTCAGTATTTAATGGAAACAAATAAAAAGGGGTTTAGCTCCTCATTTGGAGACTAAACATGCTAGAAAATATAAAGAAAACACTACTCTATACCGAGCTTAAGTATATGGAAGAAGAGATGTCAAAATGAGAAGGAAAATAGATGTATTTGAAGGTGTTTGGAGCTAGGGTACTCGATTGGGTACCGTAGGCAGTTGGAAGGTGATGAAATCACATCCAACCCAACCGGCTAAGGCTATCCAGGTTACATATCAAATCGGATTTTCCACGTTCCCTTGATCTTCAGTATGTCTAATTGTCTGGTGTCAACTCAAACCCGACCAGGTTGAGTACAAACCCAACTAGGTTGAGTACAAACCCGACCGGGTTTCGACGGGTAGCTTCCTAGTTGCTTCCTATGTCAATTCCAACCCTACCGAGTTTTGCTCCAACATGATCGGGGTTCGTACGTATCAACACTTATATTCAAGATTCTCCATGTCTTCCTTTTAATTTGGTACCTAAAATACTCCATTACATTCCCTTACGACAAACTTACACAAAAGCACAAATTACACACAAGTACTGAAATAAGAGGATTGCTTCCTAAAATAAATATAACCAGTAAAACGACAAACACACAATAATAAAATAACATACTTATGCACTTAGAAAGAGTGCTTATCAACTTTGTGCATGCATACTCTGGTCTCTATATATGCATATGGAGACATGAAGTCCATACAAAATGTTATGATGATAGGTCATATGAATGTGTGTGTTTGTATTATTTAAAGTATTGGTGGCTTAAAAAAAAATTGATGCGCTAGCACCACGAAATTAAATGATGTGCTGAAAGCACTTATGTAGTTATGTGTGTACAACTGCATGTTTCATAATAATTGTTGACAATTGTTGGTCCCGGTTGTACGAGTAGTAGTCTAGGGGGGGTGAATAGACTGTTTTGGTTTTAAAATCTTTTTGAAAACACCAAGTGTCACAGAGTTGGTCGAGTTCAACAGAACTGACCTGCAGTGGATGGTATTCTGGTCGGGTATCCCAACAGAGATGCTAAGGCAATTTTACCTTTCTGGTTTTCTCTTAGGACAAGATTCGCTGACACAAAGTCCAAGTCTTTAAGAGAGAGAATCAGTTAATTCGTAAGAACAAATATTAAGTGCATTAAACAAAGAATACCAGAATTTTTTTATAGTGGTTCAAGGAACAACTCATTCCTCTAATCCACTCTTCCACTAAGCTTGTAAAGGATCAAAATACAACAATTAGTACTAGCACTCAAGAAGCAATGCACGTCTTCTTCAAGCCTAGTTGTCATCCGGGATGCTCTTCCCAGCTTCCTGATGACTGGCCCTTTTTCACTGAGTATTCTGAAGTATCACCACTTCACTCACGTTACTTCAAGGTGTCCTTCTTAAACAAGAAGATTTCTTTGAGATGAAAAGATTTCTCTCCAACGTTCTTCGTGAAAGATAAGTAGATGTAGCTTTCGAAGTGTTGAAGTACTGGAGGAAGCTTTTGTTGGAGTAAGGATATGAATGAATTTCTATCCAACTTCAAGCTTGATCTCTTGTAAAGAATGTGTAGAAGATGAGTTCTCAAGAGATTAGTTTGTACGTGAGTTATTCGTTGTAGTTGTTCGTACGTTGTATATGTTTCTCTATCCAGTCCTTTGAGTTGTATCTTAATATACTGAAAGGTGTCTTCCCGTTGGAGTGTAGAGGACATCTTCATTAAATGCTTGCACTTTTGATTTGTCTAGTTGGGTCCTGCAAAGTAGCCGACTTACTATCTTGGGAAGTAATACCTCCGTCCCACTAAGATTGGATGAGAGAAGATGGCACGATTATTAAGAAAAATGAGTTTGTGTGGTTGATATTAAATTGATAAAGTAAGAATAAAGTAAGAATGGTTTAGAACCACACAATCTTTACCAAATTTGGTATGAGACAATATTAGTGGGACTTCCCGAAAACGTAAAATGGGACAATCCTAGTGGGACGGAAGGAGTATTAAATTAAATACTCCTGGATTCTCCGGTCAATCATGCGCTTTAAATATCTCAACGTGTGGAAGCCATTAAATGGGCATTTAATGCGTTGAACAATATCACTTCTGTTGAGAGGCTCCTAGCCGGGGTATTTCCCGTTAGTTGAACGACTTTTGTAGAACTTCTAAGTGAGAGCAGTTCTGTTGGAGCAAAAGACATCGTGCATTTCTGTTGAGTCTTTAGCAGTTCTGACCAAATGGCGAGGCAGAAGACCTAGCCAGTTCTGTTCATCGAATACCCTTATTACTTACACAGAAAATTTTATAATACAATTTTTTAAGTGGTACTCTAATATCCTAATTATTCTAGCACCATCAAAATCTAAAACAATATATTCCTTACAACAACTAATTTTACGACTGTAATTGTAACTCGTTTTTGTCAAAATGATATTACCTTGGCACTATAATAAAAGCCTCAATGGTGTGCTTTTTCGGATAAAGAGCAAGCGAACGACTCTTTAACTCAAATGTGTGTGTTTGAATGATTTTCAGAGCATTGTTGGTATTGAAAAAGTACTCCGTAATTAACAATGCGTTGGCACCACTAAATGGTGGGCGGGCACTCATGACTTCATAGAATGTTTTTATGTGGATTGATTTAATTAAATCCCAGATCAGATCAGAATAAACCAAACCGGACTGAAATAGACCAAACTAGATCAGACTTCAATAGTTATAAAATATAAGGTTATGCCATGATAGGTTAATCAAAACTCTTAATTTACATAGAGGCAGATCATGATTACAAATGGTACATACACAATGTTTTTTAATTTGAAGAATCTGCCTTCATTAACATGAACATATATGTTAATTATTTTTCAATGTATTCACATTTATTTTGACCATTTCAAAAAGTAGTGTAGTCATTATTAGTATATCGTGTGCGCGAATCCTTGAAAATCACTAACCACTAATTTAATTTCCTTAAATATTATTAACGATATTCAAAGAAAGTTCTCTATAAAAAGAAAAGAAGTGAATTGGATCTTCAAGTTGGGGAATTATGTAATTGAATATATTATTTTACTAAATATAATTTGTTCTAGTTTTGAACAAGTCCATATGCAATTATAGTATTTGGTGGCAATGCATACCTCATTTATTCTTTTAAAGCACTTGACAATACATTGAATAATTTTAAATGCTTCTCAAAAATATTCTAGCCTTTTCAAATTCAAAATATAATTAAGGATTTATCCGAGGATTTTTTTACTAAAATATTACTTTAATACAATTTTTACTGTAAGTGTAATTTCATGACCATTATAATCTTTTCTCCTGTGATTTGTCTTGTTAATCTTAGTAAACTAAAACTAGACTAAGAAGATATAGTCTGGCCTGTTATGATTTTTGCTTATAAGATCTAATATTATTGCCTGATATGTTATCTATTAGTCATACAACTATTATAATATAGTTGTATATGTTATATATACAAGGAGAAATGTAATGAGTCACAATGTTTTGGAAGAAATAAAAATCACATGTTTTTTGTGACTCCAAAAAGAATTTATATTTATATTTATATTTATATTTATATTTATATTTATATTTATATTTATATTTATATTTATATTTATATTTATATTTATATTTATATTTATATTTATATTTATATTTATATTTATATTTATATTTATATTTATATTTATATTTATATTTATATTTATATTTATATTTATATTTATATTTATATTTATATTTATATTTATATTTATATTTATATTTATATTTATATTTATATTTATATTTATATTTATATTTATATTTATATTTATATTTAAACCTCCAAGTTTTGTCCATATCCATCCGTGTGATTCATCATATATCTATCTTCAACCGAAAGCGGTGCGGTTATGCAATCGTTTGCGTCAGCCTCTTGCTAGCAAGCTTCAACGCCAAGCTTGTGAAACAAAGCAATTTTGAAATGATCTTTTCCTCCAAATTTAGGAAAGAAACAAATAATGACCGTAACGCCCAACACTATGTTGATGCCATCATCTATGTGTCTACTTCACCAACTTCATCTACAAAACCCAATACTCCCATTCCCATCTTTCCACCGAACAGATCCAAATTATTTCTTTGCTTTATTTGTCTCATAAGAAATGTCTGCTCCCATTAGAGAAACTGAAGTTTCCCCAATTTCTTCAGTCTCTAACCGTCAGCTTTGCACCCAGAGGACTCGATCCAATGAGATTATAGATTTGCAAGATCTCGAAGCTGGTGCAACGGTCTGCTGCAGAATCTGTTTAGAAAATGAAGGTAAAGGTTGTTATTTAAATGGGGGAAAACTAAAATTAATCACTATATTCTAAAAAGTTTTGGTAAATGTTGTTTGAATTTTGTTACTTGGTTGCATTGATTGTTAATTTTCGATTTTGAAAGGAAACTTCACATGTATTGTAGAAGATTTATTTCTTTTCTTTACATATATGGTTTATGATCTATTTAAGGTTTGAAACATTTTGAATTGGTCTAGCGGGAGTTAACTTAATGAAATATTTGCATTTATTGCCACTTGCCAACGCTGTATAAGTTCGTTGTTGTTGATTTATCCTTCTAATTGCACCCCCATCACCTATTTACTTTTTTTTTACTAATCTTTATGTTCTAATAGCTGTTTTCTTTTGTGGAGGCGGAGAATTGATATCTCCTTGCTTATGCAAGGGATCACAACAGTTTGTGCATCGTCATTGTCTTGACCATTGGCGCTCTGTAAAAGTGAGCCACATCTATTACTTTAGTAATGCGATTCTATGGAAATGATTTGCTATACATGAAGAGAACGTTCTAATACTTTCGATGTATTTGTTTTTGTGTAGGAAGGGTTTGCCTTTTCACATTGCACAACATGTAAGGCACAGTTCGAGTTTTTAGTGGTAGATTTAAGTGATGATATAATAACAAGGATAAAGCACAAACTATTCGTCATCAATGATGTTTTCCGCCACTTTTTAATTATACAATTTGTAAGTACACTATTTTTGTTTTATCTAATTTAGATTTTGTGCTTTTCCTTCCAGAAGTGTACCCAAAATAGAGTAATCCATGAAAAGTTTCAAGGCCTAGTAATTGCATTAGGTTAGTTAAGAAAGATTTTCTTGTCTCAAGTTTTCATTTTTTTTCTCAGGTAATTATATCTCTCGGTTTCTATCTATACATCATGGATAGTGGCAGAAAATTTCACGGGACACTAAATGGCCGTATTAATGTGTTCTCAGACAATCCTTTATCGTTTTATTACAGTTTGGGTAATAACTTTTTATCAATGTTTTGTTTCATTGTTCAAAAATAAGCTGCTTTAATGATATATTATGTTCGAACAGGAGCTCTTGGCCTCCTTTTTATATATGGATGTTTCTTGGTCATACCAAGGTGCCTCTCCCTCGGTGGCTCTAACCGGCGCATAGCCACCTGCCAGAACTGTTGTTTGATTTTTTACTTGTTGGAATGCTTTCCTGCTCCAATTATGATTTTATGTTTTGCAATAGTTTGTGTCCTCTTTGGCATTGCATATGGTCTATTTGCTGTGAGCCTTGCTATACAAAGGAGCTGGCATAGACACTACAAACTCCTCACCAAGAGAAACCTTACAAAGGTCACAACTCTAACTTTATTAACCTGACATTAGTTATTTTTTCTTCAATGATCGTGGTTTACTTTATAACTAAGATTAAAGTGACGATAAAAATGCGACATTTACTACTTAGTGAACATAGTTTTATCGTCACAGTGATTATACGATGAAGGATATTTTATTTTAAATATGGATTCAACATGAGGATATTTTCAATACTTAATCATTATTTTTTCTGTGACTTTGTTTTTGATAAATTACAGGAGTAACATTTATAATATTATCTGTTTTGACTAATGCCTATCAGTTTTGACTAATGCCTCTCCTAAATGTCATAGGTGTATGTTGTGGTTGATCAGCATGGCCGCTATACTCCGCCAGAGTTGGATCATTTACATCTAGAACGTCTTAGAGAACTCGGTCTTTTGTAGAGAAAAAAAGGCTTCAATGCTAAAGCTTAAAAATCTTGTATTTTTGTTAAAAAGTGAAAGGTACATCCTTTTAGGGTTTTAAGCATCATGATGTGCATTGGAGCCTTTCTCTATATCCTTTATCACACACTTTTGTAAGGAAAAAATGACACAATTTTGATAGAAAACATTGTAAGGCATGTACATTTGTAGACTATTTTTATTTTTATAAAAATGAAAAGTTTTTGTGTGTGTTTGGCAAAGGTCTATAGAAACTACGGAGTACTAAAACCATTTTCCTTTCTCCCTATTCTCGTTATAGCTTTTTTGTACCACTGCTGCTGTTCTGTGATGTTTTGGTAAATAATATGTTCTTTTAGATATCTCCATTTCAATGATTTTCACCCCATTCTACTGTACTCTGTATATGTATAACAATGCACCTTATGACAAATGATTATGCAATATGATAAGTCCATATTTTGACATGCATTTGATGCGCGTTGGGATTGGGTTTTATTAGTTTTCCTAACTTAAATGTGTCACAAAGAACCTAATTAGATCAAGTCATTGTTTATCGAGTTTTGGTTTGCATTTGGTGTTTTTAGAATTAAAATTAGGAAGTTGAGCCCAACATTAGCATCGGAGATTTATTCAGGAGGACTCAAGACACATTTCAGAGTTACTGAGAAGGATTGAAGGTCCACGAGAAATTAAAGAAGTGTTTTTGAAGTCAAGGGAGCTCAAGGATCAAGTACGAGATCAAATGGGGACAAATAGAGCTTGAAAACAGCAATCAAGATGACCTTCTGTCAATTGTTTGAACATATCTTTTCATAAAAATCTTCAAAAGACACAATTCAAGTTTCATATGAAAGATAACTCAATGGGATACAAGTCTTATTAAGACACCATGATGAGAATGTGAGAGGATAGATCAAGGAGAAACGAGATGACAAAGTAAGACAATTCCTGTTGAGATTTCAGGATGCGGCCTTCCACTATTTTATTCATATCTATTAATTGAATGATTCAATCTCAGTTTTGCAAGTTGTGATGGATAGAGAACTTCATTAGCTACAACTTCGGTGAAGGAAGCATGGTGAAATCCGGACGCGAAATGCGCACGTCGTGCACACGAAGCACACATGCCGCGTGCTGAAGAAGAAATCACGGAGAGGCTACCGTAGACCGCGCACACCGTGTGCACGAGATAATCACGCTGTGCACGGCAGTTTTTCAGCGTTTTTACTCTGGACGCACGGACGTCACGCACGCCATGCTTAGGCGCCGTGCGTGCGTTTCAGGGGTCCTTTTTCGGCTAGAATTCAACTGTTTTCTATTTTAACAGCCTTTGACAAAATTTTGAGAGGTTTTCAACCTCGGATGTTTTATATTGTGGGATTATTTGTAAGTTCTATTTTTTAATTAATGACAATTAATTCTTTCCTATTCAATTCTGTTGATTCTTCAATTATGAATTGTGAGTATATTTAGTTGGAAATTTGGGAATGATGAAGGAGATATTAATCATGATCTAGGGTTCCGTTCTTGAGAGTTTAAATGCATGATTTTTATTTAATTTGTGTTTGAATAATTTAATTGATATCTTTCGTAACGTGGAACAGCCGCTAGGATTATGATTGCACATAGATTAATTTAAGAGAAATCTGAATTATTCTAGGACACTTTCACACACACACCTAATCATTTGCTAAGGGATTAGTAACGATTAGGGAGCCGTACGCTCGTTCATTTTGGCAATAATTTAGGAACTTGTCGCATGAAAGATCATCATGATTCTCTAAACTATTGTACTCTACGCCGCGAGAGCGGTAAAAACTTAGTATTGACCTGCGTTGCTCAATTAAATAACTTTTATGTGTTTAAGCCAAATCAACTCCGAAATTTGGTTGACCCCAGAATCAATCCTTGTTCCCTTCCGTCATTAATCAGAAAGAGCCTTTAATTTAGCTTTATTTTCGCATTAATTAATTTTCTAAAAATCAAATCTTGCACGTTCTCTTTTATTTTATTTATTTTATCTGCTGAGTTTATTTAATAGTTAATTCCATTTTTCGTCCCTGTGGAGACAATACTCGTAATTGTACCCTGTTGAAGACATTTTTATTGTGATCAAGTTGTTATAATTAGTCTTGTTTTATTTTACCATTTATGGTATTTATTTGTAACAAATAGAATAACCTTTTAAGAATGAGGGTCATTTAAGTGTAGGGCCCAAATCCCTAGGTTAAGCCTTTTAGTGCAAGCTGTACACCCTACACATATAAATATTCGCTTAGGATGTATATCACCTAACTTTTCGCATATACTACACTAGCCGCACAACGGCATTTTCGATATTAGAACTTTGAGAGATTTCATATGTTTGAATATTTCAATATCATTCTAATGGAATTTCTTTCAGTGTCTAGTTCATCTTAGTGCACCCATATCTGTGAGATTAGCTGCAAAACAGGGTCTAACAACTGGTATCAGATCCAACGAGTGAAGATCGATTGAAGAAACGCGTTGTTTCTTGTTTTTCGACATTTTCAAAATTTTGATTGGTTTGTCTTGTTTTTGCTCGAAAAACTAAGATAAAGATACAGCTGAAATCGGCTGATCAAAACGAACGTTTGTTGCATTTTCATTTTTAGCTTCATCAGATTTGAAGATTTCTCGATATACTCTATTTTTCGAAGTACATGAGTTTTTCAAAGTTTAATAGTGTTTTTTTGAACAAAAGACTTTGCATGATATTTCCAAAGAACAGGTTTTCGCACAACAGAAGAATTTCGAATCTCAAAACAACATAAATTTTCGAAGGACAGATTTTAGAACTCTCAGTTTTCGAACCTTCAGTTTTTGAACATAGTTTTCGAATCAAAATTTTGAATTTCTATTTTTCGAGGTTTGATTTTCGAATTCTGTTTTTTGAACTTCAGGTTTTCGAAATTGTTTTTCGAACTTTGATTTTTCGAATTCCACCTCTCAAATTTTAGTTTTTCGAACTTTCTCCTTTGAACTCTTTTTTCGAACTTAAGTTTTCGAAATGTGCTTTTTCGAATCCTGTTTCATTTTATTTGATCAACCACTCGGCGATCAGTTTAAACAGCAAAATGGATGCACTATCTCTCGGGAACGTAAACAGACCACTAATTCTCAGGAGAGGAGAATATCTGATGTGGCGATACAGATTCCTCAATTTTCTGGAAAGCAAGGCGAACTCCTCTGCTATGCTTCAACCTCTGAACGAAGGACCCGTTGAGCTTTGGATGATAGTCAGAGGAAATGATGAGAACAACCCTCCGGTTGAACCAGAGAGAAGACCGATATCCCTAGAAGAATATGATGATGCACACAGTAGGCATGACAATGGGTCAGGGCGAGGCGGATACTGCAAGACCCAGACCCACCCCATGACTTCACTGGGTGGACCCACCTCGCCCCATGACCCGCACGGGTCCAAACTTGTTGACGACCCATGCCCCGCCTGTAACACCGCCCCTGAGTATTTGTACTGTACCAAATTATGTATTGAACCTTGAGAAATGTATAAAAGCATTTTTACGTGATTGAAAACTTTTATCATTTCTATTACGTGAATAGTAAAATTCACGTGGGGCCCACACCGGATGTGGGGCCGCCCGATATTATCGGGACCACATATTATATTAATCATGGACTAGATAATATGTATATGGTGGTGGATATCCTAATTGGGCCATGACAATGGCATAGAGTTGACCGGTTGGTCAAACGGGGCCAAATTATCGGTATCGACAATTTATCAGATAACAGCCCAAAAAGGGATTCCGGAGACTTCTAAATTAAAGTTGGGGAACACATATTGATTCTAAGGCCCAATAAAGATTGGGAACAAGTGTTATATTTTATTTGACCCGATAAAATAAAATATACTTAAAACAGTCCGGAAAATACAATTTTCGGGGCCGATTGTACACCCCGGGACACAAAGGGTTGACCTCCCACATAAGTGGGGGCCAACCCACGTTTTTGGTCTGCTAATGAATAAGGGGAGCCGCACATTAACATGAGGAAAGAGGGGAGAAAGGACTGGGAGACCAAATGTGATAGGAGAAGGGTCCCTCCCCCCACATTATTGGTGAATAAGCCAAGAGGAGTATCTCTATCACTCCTAAACCCATAAGCTCGGCCAACCTACCTAAGGAAGAGAGATAAGGTCTGGAAATACTCCATTTTCATCCACCATCTACGCAATTGAGCTAAGGAGGAAGAAGGAGGGGAAAAGAGAAGAGGAAAAGTTGGTTTTGGTGAGGAAAACTTGTGTTTAGCAAGGTAAGGACTCCATTAACCCCATTTCGTTTTCTTTAATCATCTTATACGATTATTCAATCATATTTCACACCCTAGGATTTTTCTACACGTTTGGAAGTGTAGAATGAGGGGTTGGAAGGTAGTTCTAAGCCCAAGGATGGACTTAGAAGCCAAAGTGACCGGTTCGCCGGAAAATAACCTTTTGGAGGTTATTTGTATTACTATGGGTGTTATGATGATAAAACCTTGTTAGTAACTTTTCTAAGGTATTCAAGGAACTTTCACGGAGTTGAAAGAGTCGCCGGAGTTGTCGCCGGAGTTCGTTGAAGTTCGCCGGAGTTTCGCCGGAGCTAAATCGGGAAGGCTAGAACTTCATAAGCTTCATTAAGGTGAGAAGACGGCTTTATGCTTTATAACTTTTGTGTGAGGCATGAGATTACCTAAAGTAATCAAGAATATGTTTTGTGGAATGATTAAAGATAACCAAGTGTTTGCTTATGCCATGATTATACATAAAACATAGTTGAAAAGCATGTTATGTAGATTTGGTGATCAAAAAATGTGATAACTTATTATGTGTGATGTTCCAGGGATCCAAAATGGTATTTTTGGATCAAGGACGTCAAGAAGTATAAGCGTATAAAATTTCACGTTAATCGGACTTCGTTTGGGTGGTCAAACGAGCGTTGACCGCCAAGACGAAGGGAATACCCGACCGGGTATGGGTAAATACCCGACCGGGTTTTGATTAAAAATGGATCCAGAAGCCACTGCCACACTAGACCTGACCGGGTATGGGTATAGTCCCGACCGGGTCTCATGTAAAGTTGGCTCCAGGGGCTACTGCATCACCCCACCCGACCGGGTAAGGTAGGATACCCGACCGGGTATTGGGTTAAGCTCAGAATGGGCAGTTTTGAGTAGGTTAACGTGGGCCGTTCGGGTGGGACCCGCCCACGTTGGATCCTAAGGATTGTTATATGACTATAGGGCTAGGCATTGTCCATAGTTAAAGGAATGAAAGGTTAGCCATATCCAGGTTAGGATTTGGTAGAGAATAGACTGGGGATTGAGTGCCCTTGGACGGTAAATGATCCAGAATACTCCAGGTGGGGTCGAGTACCCTTGGACGGTAAATGATCCAGAATACTCCAGGTGGGGTCGAGTACCCTTGGACGGTAAATGATCCAGAATACTCCAGGTGGGGTCGAGTACCCTTGGACGGTAAATGATCCAGAATACTCCAGGTGGGGTCGAGTACCCTTGGACGGTAAATGATCCAGAATACTCCAGGTGGGGCCGAGTACCCTTGGACGGTAAATGATCTTAAATACTCCAGGATGGGTGAGTGCCTTGGATGGTAAATGATCCTAAAACACTTGGTAGTATGAATCGAAGGTAGACTATAGCTTGTGAGCTAGGTAACCGGGAAAGGAGTGAGAAAAGTCAGGTAAGAACTTTATCTCTAAAAGACTCTTTGAGGTAAATGACCTACGTGTTGAGTATTTTACGAGTATATATACAGTATGTATCATCGGGTGGATGAGAGACATCTATATATATGTATCACCCTATTTTTGGGTCTCGTGTCTGAAACATTAGTTATTCTTCATATAGCCTGCTTGTCACTAGTACTTCTATGGAGTACTGACCCCTCCGGGGGACCTCACATTTTTCAGGTTGAGGCTAGAGTCCTACTACCTGCACCTTTGCCTAGGGTGATCCTTCGAGGAGGAAGACGTGGTTCGTGCTTCCATTCATATTTTTTTGAAATCTATAAACTGCTCATGGATTTTTGAACAATGTTTTCATTAAAACAGTTGGGGGCCTGCGTGCCCGTGTTTGCCACGTGTGGCTAAGTATCAAACATATTATTATTTCCGCATTTGTTTGATTATGATATTGATGTTGATTGTATGTGTTTACTAATCGGTTTGGCAATAGAATCAATCGGACGCCTTGTACAATTCAATAGGGATGAAGTGTTGTTGTCCTGATCGGGTTGTACGGCGGTTGTCTACGTGGCTCGGATGCGGTCTGGGGCGTGACACCGCCCATGCATGGTGGGCCCGCCCTGCCGTAATCTAATTAGCTAGTATGCATATCAATTTGTGTGAAGTTGTTATCACTTGAATCTACATAATTATTAAAAAGATAATATATTAAATCAAAGTCAAAATGCGCTACAATTTTCAAAAATAAAGAAAAAAGTACTTAGACTTGAATAGTCAATCTATTTATATTAATGATAGAATATATAAATTAAAATGTTATATAAGACATTGATAATTTATCATTCATCTCATTCAAATATAAATATTAATATAATATAAGATCAAAGAAATTATGATTTATTATATACGCATATATGTATGTAGAAGTATATTTGTAGTGTGATTTTAAAAAAGTATGTGTACTTATATATTGAGCGGGCGGGACGGCACAGGGCAATATTGATACCCGGATCCGCCCCATTATATGGGCGGGGCGGACCCACCCCATTTGCAAGATGGGGCTGGTTTGACCCGTCCTATTTGTAAGACGGGGCTGGTTTGACCAGCCCCAAATGTCTCGGGCTAGGGCGGGTCACTGCAGGTTGTTTTTATTTTGACATGCCTAGCTGACACACTCAGAATCAAAGGTGATCTCATGACTAAGAGGAATCTGCTACAGGAAATCCCGAATGACATCTACATTCTGATTGATAACATGGAGACAACGAAAGAGATGTGGGATGAAGTCCATAAGCTCATGCAGGGAACCGAGCTGGGTATCAAAACTAAGAAACCTAGCATGCTGACTGCCTATGTTGCCTTCAAGGCAAAGTCTAGTGAACCACTTCACGAGACCTACAATAGGTTTGTCATGTTGCTGAATGAAATGAGGAAGATTAAGGTGAAAAAGTCAAACATGCAGATGAACATTCGCTTTCTGTCAAGTTTGAACCCTGAATGGAGGAAGACTGTGAAGCACATTCGCCAGAACATTGACTTGGATGAAGTTGATCTGCACACCATTCATGACAACCTTGAGCAGGTTCGTGAATGATGTTGCTGAAAATCAAGGAAACTATGTTGCTGGCCCATTAACACTTGTAATGGAGCCTCAGCCTAGAAGCTCATTCAGGACCTAGAAGAAGAAGATTGTGATGGATGTATTTGATGATGAAGAGAATGAAGATGAAGTTAATGTGGAATCTGAGCTTGGTGAACTGCAGAAGTAGATGACTTTGCTGACAAACCAGTTCAATAAGAAGTTTTCCAAAAAGAACAGCTCCTCAAAAAAGTTGAGACCTTCTTCTCCGAACTATAAGCTGAAGAACAATGACCTAAACGTCTCTGAAAAGGTAGCTGCAGCAAATGAAACTCCAAAAGGCTTGAACTGCGGAAAATCCGGGCATCTTATCAAAGATTGTCTTTTGCCAAAGAGGATGGACTTTAACTACTACAAGAAGAAGATGTTTCTCAATAAGCAGAAGATGCTCATGGCTAAGCAAGAAGATGAAAATGCTACACTGCTGGCAGAGAAAGATCATTGGATGGATGATTCCTCATATGATGAAGGAGAGAACTTGGTATTGATGGCCATTGAGGAAAAGGATGAAGAAAAGGGTGATGCTACGATCCCCGACCAAGAAGGAGAAGACTCTTCTGATGATGTAAGTGCTTCTAAATCTCTTTGCACATGCACATGCAATACTCATTTCTCATTAAATAATGCAAAATAATTAAAGAACTTGAGGAGAGATTAGAAAACAATCACGGAGTCTTAGTGAAGAATCTTAGAAATAATGTATCACTTACCTTAAAGCTTGAATCATCAGAAGAAAAAGTTAAGAAAATGACTTTAGAAACAGATAAGCTAGGACTAAAAGTCACTGATCTAACTAAGAAATTAGGTGAAAATGTGTGTAATCGCAAATCAACATTCGAATATAATCTAATTAATAATATGGAGAAATCGAGTAGAAGAAGAAAAATTTATCAACAATCAATATCGTATATTCATAATGATATGACAATAATACATGATATATGAATTGAGTGACTTGTTGAGAGAGAAAAACTAGAGGTACTTTACGAGAATGATAAGTGCGGAATTAATCAATCGTGTAGAGTCTTAGTCTGTTCAAACCCTTTGCATGTATTTATAGGAGGAATCTCGGACATCCTATTACAATTAGGAATGGTAGGAGTGTGGGCTTTATCAGCTAAAAAGATTGTTTCTCTCTCAACTAAAAGTCTGCTAATACTAAGACAAATTAATCAAAGATAATTACAATTAATTTTAACATAATAAATAATGTTCTAACAATCTCCTCCTTTGTGTTCAAATCAAGATGAAGAGCAGATTATCTTTGAGTCTTGTATAGCGATTTTCTGTAGCCTAAACTGACTTCATATTCTGTGATATTTCTTCTAAATTGAAGTCGTAGGCTAACAGCAGAAGCAAAACGTAAAAGGCGGGTACAGGGCGGGTAATGGGACGGGCATGTATAAAACTGTAACCACCCTCTTACCCGTAAAATCAAAATGGGTATTCCCCGCCCCATACCCGTTACCTAGTCAATGCGGTTTTCCCCGTTTTGATCGGGATGGTTCAGTGCGGGTATCCATCGGATCGATCACAATTGCCATCTCTAATTACAATCGGGAAAGATAACATCCTTTTAAAAATGAAAAACATACTTCCTACATTGTATTGTTTAGAACTAGCAGTTCTTGAAAGATCAATAATATATCAAGTTCGAACTATTCTTTCCAAATCTATTAGTATTGACATGCAATGGTATTATGGAAAATGCTTAGTGTACATGAGTTGTACACAAATTGTACACAAAACCCCCTAGTTACCTGTATACAGCATAGCCAATTCATTTAGAAAAAGACAGAATTTGATACCTAATTGCCTGTACACAGGCAATGTACACATTTTGTGTACATCTTGTGTACATCAAGCATATATGACTCATGGTATTATACCACACTAAACCGAGCCGCCAAACTATGTGACCATAACGCTAATCATAAAATTGAACTGTACTGAAACCTCATTATACAATATCAATTTTAATAATTTATTGTAACGTTTCCGGGTGAGTCGTGCCAAAAGTTAGAAAACTCCATCAACAAGAGGTATGCCCACAGTAAGAGGAGACCGGCCGGCCGGACCGGGGCATAGATGGACAAGATTACTTAGGAGACTGGAGAAGGTGACCTGCTGTCATGGTTATTAGATGTGATCAGTTGTTGGAAAATTGTGGTCCAACGGGAGACATGATTGCATAGTTGTTATACAAATAAAGTTTGATCGACACAAGATTAATAAAGTAAAAATTGTGTGATTGAAGGTTATACAAAGAAGGGAGAATCAACTGGAAACACAAATTCTTTACTTAAAATAAAAAGTAGCAAAATTAGTGTAACAATAAAAAACTAAAAATTGACAAAGTTTAAAGGAATCAAAGAATACTACGTAGTATATATTTGTGTCTACCGTTTTTTCCTATCTCAATTGTTTGTGTGTTGTGATGAAGAAGCTAAGATTTCATGACCTCGAGCCTTTTCCCATTTCATACACAAAGTAATCAATGACGGAAAGGCACTCTTCCAAATCCAGAAACGTATACTTGAAAGTGAAGGATGATATGTTAGCATCACATTCATGTCATCGGTACCATTATTATCAATATAATGTCATATATTTTGACCTTGAAATTTTCTATCTAATGTGGTGTGATCTCAAAGAAGTTCAAATGTAAATATACTTAGAGACCGTTTGGTAACACTGCTTTTCGACTTAGCAGCCAACTTTTTTACCAAACACGTAACTTTTGCTTTCGCGCGCTAGATTGTGTAATAAACAGAAAAAGTAAGGTTGGAGTTGCTTTTCTGGCTGTATTGCCTGAAGTTACTGTAGATGACCATTTTAGCTATTTTTACATATAATATTTTCTTTATTTTATTAATAAAATATATTTTAATATATAACTCTTAGTTATATTGTTTGCTTATCCAAAACTCAAATTACATACGGAGTATATATTTAAAAATTATGGAGGAATGACTTCACCCCGGAAGTGTAGGTTTTTAATATGTTGTACGTAGTAAATTTTTTCAAGCACAATGTAAAAGCCTTTTAGCTTTTGGTACCCTAGTACATACCAACTTGGTATGAGATGAGAACATTTAAATATATTCTACAAGGTGAGTGCTACAATATTCCACAATTAAGTTAGAATAAGGTATCTACAATACATGCAACTGGTGGGGCAAGTAATTATTTTATCAATTATTTATATACAAACTACATCATTACCATAATCTAGTGGATGCAAGTTGACAAAGTCTGGGGTATTTTGTGAGTATCATAGAATTTGTCATTTTATAATACTCCACAGATGAGTAAGTTATTGGTGACTATGCAACAAATTATTTGACATTATGTCATTTTTTGATATGAAAAAACACTTTTTTGTACAAATTTTACTATTGCACACTTTTACACTTGTTTGTGAATGTATTTTTTTGTTTGCCACAGAAAAAAACGTATTTTGTCTGTCATAAATAAAATACGATTTGTATATGGCATCAGAAAACCAGACAGACAAAACATGAGTTGTCTATGACAGAGAAAAAACCTCTTCCCAAACACGTGTAAAAACGTGTACAACATACAGTAAAATCAGGCCCGTGCCTTATGTAAGGCTGGAGAGGCCCAAGCCTCAGGACCCCAAAAAATTGGAAAAATTAAGGGCCCATTTTTTTTTACAAAAAATAGTATTATACATATATGTATTTTATATCTAATTAGTCGACCCCTCCCAATTAAACCAACCTGCCCCTACGATTTGCCGTTTGCGAAAGATACCAGCAGTCGAGAAATTAGGGATTGAAGCGAACTAGCGAAGAGGCGAAGCGGTCATGGACTCACGAGCGAAGGACTAGCGAAGGAGCTTGCTGGGAGTCCTTGTCGGCCTTCTCTGTCCAACTGTTCTCTACTTGACTACACTCTGGCCGAGAGAAGTGATTCTGGGCATTTCTGGCTTCACACAAATGCACAATCGCACTAGCGCATTTAACATTTTTTTCCTTGAATTCCTTTAACAACTCTAGCTTTAACTCTTTAAGCTTCTACCGACTACAGTTATCGATTCTTGCTTATTTGTATATATTAGTTCATTCTTTGCTTGTTTTTTTTTGTTTGGGGTTATCATTTATCAATATTGCAATTATGGAATTCTCGATTTACAATTAGTTAAATTATGATATTATATGCTTTGTATTTTTAGAGAAAAATTACTATTATACTCCCTCCGGTCCTTAATTAACTTTACACTTTCCTTTTTGGGCCGTCCCATTTTAAACTTTACACTTTCTTATTTGCCTTATTTGACAAACAAATCTACACCAAACAGTGCCAAACAGTGTCAAACAGTGCCAAACAGTGTACTCTACAGTAAAGTCAAATTTATTTCCTTAATATGTGTGAAGTCAAAGTGTAAACTTCATTAAGGACCAGAGGGAATATATTGTTAAGGATACCACTAAATTATGTATTTTTTATTTTTTAGAACCACTAGATTATGCGCATGTGATAAATATTTTTGCATCTAAAACTGTTCGACGAGTTGTACTTAATTAGTTTTTAGTACATTCAGTAACATTTTGTTATCATGTAAGACTTTTATTTAAGAATTATGGTTTTTATATTTAATCATTGAATTTTAGTTAATTATATGACAAACAAATACTATGTATAGGGCCCATTTATGATGCTCGCCTCAGGCCCGAGTTTAGTTAGGATCGGCACTGAGTAAAATGTGTACAACGAGAATTGTTGTTTTTATATTTATCAATGACTAAGTAGCCACACAAAATAAAGACTATAAAGTACTCTGTATCATTTATCCATCTATCCTTATATTATTACACCACTTAACGTGTGAAATGAAAAACACGTATTTGTTAAAAAAGTTAGTATCCTCTCCATTGTCTCACCTTGATTTTAGGGTGTATCACATAAATTGTCTCATTTCTCTTTTTGGAAAGAGACCCACTCAAAAAGCAGCAGTAGCTACAGTATTACTACAGTTCCGCTACAATACCAAAAACGTCTTACTTTTATAAAGTCTACAATAATTATCTTAAACTTCGTAAAAAGTAAATGAGATCATTAAAGTGATACAGAAGGAGTAGTTCGTAAGATAAACGGTCATTTTTGTTGTATTCACACTTATACTCACCTTATACGTACCGACTATGTTGATTTTGAACTGGATTCACAAACAAAAAAAAATCATTCACAATCATAGTGAGTACAAAGTTGGGTATAAGGCTGAGTACAAATAATTTTTTGTAACACAAAATAGCGGTCAAAAATGATGTTTGTACCCACTCTTATACCCACTTTTGTACCCACTCATGTTTGTGAAAGTTTTTTTTTGTCTGTGAACATCGATTCACAGACAATATTTTGCACAAACAAAATATTGTTTGTGAACCGAATTCACAGACAAAAAAAGGTTCACAAACCGGGTATAAGATAGATATAAGTGTGGTACATCAAGCATTCTTGAATAGGGGTTGAAGAAAGCTCTAAATTTTGAGATTTTTTACAGTCTTAAAGAACATCACATTTAGGGTCAAAGAAGCAACTACTCCGGCCATTTCATACTGACTCCCGCTCAGTGTCCCAGTACCTTCTTCCTTTCTTCTTCTTCTTTCCCTTTCCTCCACTCCTAAAACCACCCAACTGATACAAAACCTTGTCTATCAACATTTATTTTGTCGTATTTATCTTTTTCCCACACGTCCATAAATAAATAAACACAACCGTGGGAAAAAACAGTACTGATGAGTATTTTAATTTTAGTACAAATGATTTAATATAGATTTTTTTCTGTCGCTTGTTTTCCGCTGTTCATGTTGGGGGTACAAATGGCAGGCTTAGATTTAAGCAATGCTTCTTATGTTCATCTTCACCCAGACTTCAACCTCCAAGAAAACGAAGATAATGAAGAAGACAACCACTCGAACCGGACCAGCTCGGGGGACTTATCAGCTCGCCGGCCCAGAGGCAGACCGCCCGGTTCCAAGAACAAGCCCAAGCCGCCGGTTATCATAACCCGGGAGAGCGCCAACACTCTCCGGGCCCACATCTTGGAGATTGGTAACGGCGCCGACGTGTTCGACAGCATCGCCACGTACGCCCGCCGCCGGCAGCGCGGGATCTGCGTGCTCAGCGGCAGCGGCACGGTCACGAACATCAGCCTCCGGCAGCCTGCTTCAGGTGCCGGTACTGGAGCCACCGCCGTGATGAACTTGCATGGGAGGTTTGAGATACTTTCCCTCTCTGGGTCGTTCCTTCCCCCGCCGGCTCCGCCGGGTGCGACTAGCCTGACGATATACTTGGCCGGGGGACAAGGGCAGGTGGTCGGCGGCAGCGTGGTGGGTGAGCTGACGGCGGCAGGGCCGGTCATCGTGATAGCTGCTTCTTTCACGAACGTTGCTTATGAGAGGCTGCCCTTGGAGGAGGAGGCGGAGGACCCGTCGGGGTCGGTGCAACTGCCGCAAGTTTCCTCTCAAAACTCCGGCGGGGCAAGCGCCGGAGACGGAAGCAGCGGCATCGGCGCCCGGAGTAACCATTTTCCGGCAGACCCTTTGTCTTCGGGGCTTCCATTCTTTAATGTCCCACTCAATATGACACCTTTTGGGATCTAGAAACTTTTGATCATCTTCTTGAATCGGAAATGTGTAGGGAAGAATGGATGGAGCTTCAATTCTTGATCATGGTTCATAAAGGTCAGAAATTTTCTTGAAGGTTTATCATGCAATGTACTAATCACAATGGCTCTTAGCATCTTTAATTTGGTCTAGATCTCTTTCAGTACATGTTGATCTTTTTTAGTTGACAACTTTGATGTTTTTAGTCAATATTTTTAAATTTTGACTAATAAATTCAATGAATTTATTCTCAAGAAAAATATAATTTTCAATCCTAGCTACAAGAACATTATTTAAAATTACTTTAACATAGATTGATGAATATTCGTAACATAGTGATTTGATGGTATCATTTAGAGCCCGTTTGGAGACCTCTTTTTTCGGCTTATCAGGCTTATCAGCCAACTTTTTCACCAAACACGTAACTTTTACTTTCGTGTGCTAAATTGTGTAATGAGCAGAAAAAGTAAGGTTGTAGTTACTTTTCTGGCTGTATTGGCTGAAGTTACTGCAGAGGACCATTTTAGCTATTTTACATGTAATTTTTTCTTTAATTTATTAATAAAATATATTTTTAAAATATTTTTTTCTTGAATCACCAGAATCAGCCAAAACAACCACTTCAACCAGAACTTCATAAATTTCAGTAGAATCAGCCAAAACAGCCGATTTTCGTGCTACCAAACGGGCTCTTAGAGTTACACGTTCAAATTCTAAAAATACAAAACTGATGGAAAATTGAGATCGTAAAGAGATTATATATTTTGACCACATGATGACAATGGGCAAATTCGAGCGGGAGGATTTATTATACTCGGGGAAAAAAACTATTAATCAAAATTTAACAAATTTGACGAAAAAGTCAGAGTTGTCAAACTTTAATTACCAAACTTCCCATTTTGTAATATAGTCCATTTTCAAGTAAATTTCTCATATAAGTCCTTTATATATCTCTGTGTACAAGTGGTTTGAGATTTAATGACCGTGTGGTTGTTTATTTTGTCCCTTTTCTTTATTGTATCATTTCACAAAGCATAATAAATATCGTAAAGCACAAACATTCAAATTCGTTTAAACGGTTGAATTTGCTAAAATTAGTAAAATAAAGAGTATGTATATAATTGAGTGGATATGTTGGATTATATTAGTATATAAATAGTACTCTTTCCGTCCTGCTAACAATGAGACAAAAGAGAGGACAAACAAAAAAAGAGGTTTACGTGGTTTATATTGAATTGATAAAGTAAGAATAAAGTAAAAATGATTTTAAGCCACACAAACTTTGCTAAATTTGTTATGGGACAATCTTAGTGGAACGAACCGATAAGGTAAAACGGGACAATCATAGCGGAATGAAGGTAGTACGGAGTACATAGTATGGAAAATATATTTTATAAGTGCATTGTGCATTTAAGAAAAAATATACTCTTCGGTGAATTCAATCAAATTTATTTCTCAAAAAATAAGTTAGATTTACTTATTTTGAAGGAATGATTGAGCACATGATATAAAAAATTCCATGTATAAAACAAAGTAGTTATGTTGTAGGTATTACGGAGTATGTTACTTCGTACGGAGTATGTTACTTTTGAATTTGTTAAAACAATTATTGCTTTTGAATTTGTTAAAACAATACTACATTCCAATTTGTGAATAAAAACATGACTATAATTATAATGAGTATATGTCGACCACTGCATTATAGAATTATAAACAGGAATAAATATATTTTTATAATGTATTATGTATTACTACAATTACTAACACAATAACTACGTATTACCATGCATATGTGATCATATATTAGGCATCTCTATTCATTAAATTATTAGAGGCTTAAGTTAACGATGTGTAGATAGATTTGGGAGCATGATTGAGTGAGATTATTTGACAAAATAATCTGAGATTGAAAATATGAATTCATATTATTTCAAGATTATTCTGACATTAGAGGTAATTAGTTAGTGCAAGATCCATCACCCACATAAAACTTATTATTTGTGGGGTGGCCACCAAAAAATCGTGTGATAATTGTGATTAGCGATTTGCATTAGCAATGCTAACTATTTGTTTACCAGTTAATCAGTTGTGGTCAATAGACTGATTGTCGGTCGTCGTTAAAAGGAATAAAAGGTGCTTGACAAATTAATCGCTCGTCTAATTAGCTACTAATATATAATATACTCCGTATGTGAAATCGCCCGCCCTAATCTCAAACAGGATCTAATTACGGTATAGTTTCAAACCGTTTCTCAGCGATGTTTTTTGAATAAGGTGATTCAGGTTTTTACGCGCAAGAAACCATCATATTAGATGAATCTTGTTTTCATGGGATAGAGGAAGTATGAGTTTCTCAGCGATGTTTTTTGAATAAGGTGATTCAGGTTTTTACGCACAAGAAACCATCATATTAGATGAATCTTGTCACTGTTGCTGCCGGAAATTGTGTCTAATACTTCAACTCAACATTTAAATATATTTGTGTTTTCATGGTCATGTTGTTCGTAATTAGTACTACCTCCGTCCCTTAAAAATGACTTTTAAGGACCTTAGAATATTTGAGAAATCGCAATTTTATTTTACAAAAAAAATGTGTGTATGGAAATGTAAAAACAGTCTATAGACGCTTATTTGTGACATGTTTCTTTTTCTTCATTAATCCCGGAAAATAGTTTTCAGTTTTCTTTTTGGGTCGTCTTGCAAAATAGTTTTCAATTTTCTAAACGAGTTACATTTTTTTAAACGAGAGTTACATCACCCTGCAACCGTTCATCCGTGTTTTATCCCTGAGAGTATGATGCTCATAGTGGGCCGATATCAAAGTATACGGACTAAAGACAATGGAGAAACTATTTTATGGGATAGAGGAAGTATGAGTTGCTAAAATAATTGTTGATACGTAAGAGAAAAGCAAAATGGGAGGAGGGGAGCAGTTCAGTAACAGTACTGTATGTAGTAGATGCAGATCTAAAACTGAATTGACCACTGACGGGATTCAGTGGGCTGGTTTGGTTGAATATTAAAAGAAATAAAATTTGATGGTTTCCAAAAGATTTTCATCAGAAAGAAAAGCATTGTTTTCAGAACTACGACCAGCTGTCGATTAACATCCCAGCTAATCAGCTCCATCGTACAAGGATTCATCTGCTCCATCCCATTATTGCCAACTTATCTACCACTTTTGTTGAATCAAACTCATTGATTTTAGATATTTGACTTTCCAAATACTCTTACCATATTAAAATACCCCAAATTTTGTAGAGATTTTAGATAAATATCTCAAACTTGCATATGTAATTTAAATATTTTAAATTCTATATAAAAAGTTATTTTGGCATCATAGTCAAGCGTTATTTCTTTTTAAAATGAAAATTTATGAGTTAATTGCATAATTTAAAATTATTTTAGAATTCATGATGACACAATTAACATTCTAGACATTCATTAGGAAATAAATAATGTTACTCCCAATCTACGTAATGCAACAATTTTAATTTTCTATTTTAAATTATGCAATTAACCACATAAATTTACAGTTTAAAAGAAATAATACATAACAATGGTGCAAAAATAACTTTTTATTTAAAGATTAGGGTATGTAAATTACATATACAAGTTTGGGGTGTTTACCTCACACCGCTTCAAAGTTTGAGGTGTTTTTATCAATTTTTCCCTTAATAAATGAAATTATTTTAAAGCATATTCTCTCCATCTCAAATGAAAATTACCGCTCGTCTCATTTGGATTTTGGAGGATTTTAATGAAGTTTAGAATTCCGTCAGAATTCATGTGTCCCCGATATCGATTTCTGTGGAATCTATGAAAATAAGGGTGTTCTCAAACATTTCATGGATTCCTATTATTACTTGTTTGGATGGATTTTAATGGATTTTGTTGGATTTCTATATACAAAAACATTCCTCCACAAATCTTATAGAATTCCTCCGATTTCTATATACATAATCTTTTAAAATCCATCCAAATCCTAGTTGGGCACACCCTCTTAGATGTCAAATGATATGTCATCTAGGAGTAACATTTTCATCAATTTTTTATTACTAAGGAATGAAATAAGAAGAGATATGTTAATTCACATCCGTTCTTTTTTAATTGTAACGTTTTCATTTTGAGGTTGGGGTCAACATACAACCATTTATAAATTTCTTTTATTTCTTTTTATGAAATTTAACAAGTTTCCCTAAATTTGAGCAATTTCAAAGTAAAATTCCAAAAAGGATAGTCTTATTCACTAAATAGAAGTAATTACTCTTATATGTTTGAAAAGTACTACCAATTAGGGGTGGATGTGATCCGAGTAATTGAAAAATTTTCAAGAATCGTCGGTTCCATTTAACGGGTAGGTTCGGTTCGAGTATACCAAATCTCAAAATAGGAACCGGATCTTATCCGCCCCATTTGAAACAGGCCGGTTCGGGTTGAGTTCTCGATTCTTTATTTTTTGTAAAACCACCAGCTATGCTAGCAAAGTTTCTACTAAGTTATAAAATTATCAAACTAATTAAGTATTAATGTAATCATAATATAGTAAAAATTCGAAATAAAAATATAAAACAACACTTTAAATTAGTTAACAAAATGTCTAACAACAAATCTGTAAATTGAACAGCACACAACCACCTAAAATAAAATTTTAATCATTATTCATAAACTAAAAGATCACTATAAAGTCACAAGAAATTAAACTAGTTAATATATATATATATATATATATGTCTATAAAAACAATTTAAATCATATTAAATATTAAAATATAAGTAAACGTAAGATAATAAAACAAATATGTCATACTTCATTAAGTAAGAGTCTTTGTTTACAATAAAATATTAAAAAAGAAAAGTTGGATGTTGGAACAGAGAATTAAGGATAATAATTTAGGAGTTTAGATGGACTTAGAAACTCTTTTTAAAAGACTGACCAATTCCCTTAATTGAAAGTCTTTGTCTAGACACAAGAACATGAAGATCTTTCATGTATTGTCTAGAGTCAATTCCCCAAATAAACTAAAAAGCGACAAAATTGCACAAATAGGACTACGTTTTTTAAATTCCCCTAATAGGACTGTTTATGTGTGTATGAACAAATATACCCTTTTAACTTTTGAAATGTTTTGATTAATAAAAATATCATAAAAATTTTATAAAACTATTAAAAACATTATAAAAGCATAAAAACAATAATAAAAAAATGCATAAAATATTTCTAAAATAAAATTTATAAAAAATAAAAAAATTAAAAAAATACATTGCCGCTTCTGCCACCCCTAGCACCACCACCTCCCATCACCGAAGAGAATTCTACCAACATTTTGAATAATGCAATAAGATGACAGATTCAATGAAAATGTTGGCATAATGAAGAGCAATAATGCCATTTTCTTGGTATTTTCAGAAATAATGGCATTTGTTTACAAAAGTGACAGAATTTTTACCGATCAGAAGTGGTGGTGCTGGGAGGCGGTGGGAAGGGTATCCATATTTTTATGGGTTTTTACTATTTTTTATGATTTCTTTTAAAAAATAAAAAATTCATTTTTAAAATTTTTATTTTATAAATATTTTATTAATTTTTTATTAATTTTTCTGATTTTTTTGATTTTAATATGAATTAAACATTTCATTATGAATTATACCCTTAGGGGTATTTAGGGTAGAAAATCAATGTTTAGTCCTATTTGGGGAATTTAAAAAGTAGTAGTCCTATTTGTGCTTTTTAGAGACTCGTTAGTCGTATTTAGGACAACTTCTGTATATTATATTCAATATAATAGAATTTATTAAAATAATATTTTATAACAGTTCGGTCCGGGTACCTATTTTTTCAAATTTTAAAACCCGTTCGGTTCCTAAGGTTTTAAGGACCCGCCTGACCCGCAGTTCTTGTACTCGTGTGCCCACCCCTACTACCAATTATGATAGTTGTGAGAATAATGGGAATGGTACTCCAATAGGAGTCCTGACATGTGTATATATAATGAGAGAGTCCAAAATACAAAAGGAAAGAAATATGCCTAAATATATTTTACGAAACAAATATTCCTAAAATATACTACCTCCGTCCCTTAAAACATTGCCAAAGTTGACCGGCACGGAGAATAATAAAGTAAAAACTGTGTGGTTGAGGTTTGTGCAGAGAAGAGAGAAATAACAGAAACCACAAAATAATTGATTAAAAGAGAAAGTAGCAAAGTTTTTTGGGACGTCTCAAAAAGAAAAGATGACAAAGTTTTCAGGGACGGGGGGCGTATTCTATTACACCCCCTCAAATTGTGCGGAAGATACAACGCGCAAGTTGTCCTTTAAAAAATGAAACTGCTGAATAGAAAGACTTTTAGTAAAAATATCAGCCAACTATAACTATGTAGGAATGCCTTTCACGATCAAATCTACATGTGCAACATGTTCTCTGACAAAGTGATAGTCAATCTGAATATGTTTGCTACGAGCATGCTGAACAAGATTAACAGTTAAGTAGGAAGCAGAGATATTGTCACAAAATATCTGAACAGGAGCCTTGATAGGGAAACCAAGCTCAAATAAAACGGAACGAATATGCAAGGTATCCTGTAAAGTGTAAGCAACGTCTCTGTACTCTGCCTCTGTAGAAGACTTGGAGACTGTAGACTGCTTCTTGGATTCCCAGGAGACCAGGTTCGGGCCTAAAAAGATAGCAAATCCAGTCATGGAGCGAGATGTATCTCGACAGCCAGCCCAATCAGCATCAGAATATAATAGGCAATTACACAAGTTGCCTGTGTAGTATGGCGCAGCCATAATCCGTGATTAAGGTCCCTGCAAATACCTGAAATTCTCTTGACCGCAAAAAGATTAGTAGTACGGGGAGCATGCATAAACTGAGACACTAAATGTACAACATAGGTAATATCAGGTTGTGTCAAAGTTATATATTGTAACACATCAACCACACTACGATACTGAGTGGCGTCTGTAAGTAGCTCTCCATCAGTGAGAGATAGAGAAGTGTGAGTAGCAAGAGGTGTACGAACAGACTTAACTATATGCAAATGGAAACGAGAGAGAAGATCAGACACATATTTATGTTGAGAGAGAAACAAACCTTTGTCTGAACGTTTAGCCTGGACTCCAAGAAAATAATGAAGATCACCTAGATCTTTCATAGCAAAATGCTGAGCAACAAGAGGAATAAAGGAAGAAACTAGAGAGGAAGAATTGACAGTAATAATAATGTCATTTTACATATAGTAATAAATAAATGACACAACTATTTGGATGGTATAGAAACAAGGAATTAACAGACTTGTTGCACGTAAAATTATGAGACAATAAAAAACTACTGAACCGATGAAACCATGCCGACAGAGCTTGCTTAAGACCATAAATAGCTTTTCGCAACCGACATAAATGATTAGGAAAAAAAGAATGAGTAAAACCCCATGGTTGACGCATATATACCTCCTCAGTGAGGTGATTATGCAAAAATGCATTTTTGACATCTAACTGACGAATGACCCACCCAAAAGAAATAGCTAAAGTTAGAATAACACGAACAATGGTGGGTTTAATAAATGGACTAAAATGTCAGAGTAATGTACACCAACCTGCTGATTAAACCTTTGAGCAACTAATTGAGCTTTGTGACGCTCAATAGACCCATCAGAATTGTATTTAGTCTTAAAAATCCACTTAGAGCCCACAACATTCTTAGTATTGTTAAACGATACCAATTCCCAAGTATTATTAGAAATAGAGCATTAAATTCCACCGCCATTGCCTCACACCATTATAAATGTTTATTTGCCTCTGAAAAACAAGTGGGATCAGCTGATAAAACAACCGTATTTAAATTAAAAATGGTCCTTGGTTTAAAAATGCTTGACTTAGCCCGTATCTGCATGGGATGAATATCAATTAAGGATTTATTGGTGGCAGTCGGAGGTGAAGAGGGTGTGCTGTCCGTGGATTGAGAGATCACTGGACTGTCATTCGGGGGCAGTCGCTGCAAGGTCAGGTGTAGGCGATGAGGGCTGGTCTGGTGTCGGCGAGGGCTGGTCTGGTGTCGGGGAGGGTGGGGGTGAAGTCTGGGACTGGTTGTGTATTGGCATGGTACAACTAGGTGGAGTTTGGGAAAAGTGTAGCGGACTAGGGATAGGGTTGGGCAGATCGGTGAAGGCAGGAGAGGGTAGGGATGGTAGCTTTGCGAGAGTGGTGTTGGTGAGGTAAAAATGGGTAGAGGTAGGAGAAGAAGTGGGGACAGTCGTAGAAGAATACAAAGTGGCACACGGAAAAATATTTTCATGAACCCGCACATGAAGACTAATAAAAACCTTACCAGATTTTGGCTCAAAACAACGATAACCTTTAAAACCATATGCATAGCCAATAAAAGTACATTGAGCGGAACGAGGTGAAGGTTTATTTGAAGAAGAGAGAAAAATTGGGATAACATGCACACCTAAAAACATGTAGTAAGTCATAATTAGGCAATTTTTGAAAAAGTTTTTCATAAGGGGAGAGACCAGAAAGAGTGGGAGAGGGAAGTCTCTTAACAATGTAAACTGCTGTAAAAACGGCATCAACCCAAAAAGTGCTAGGAATTGAGGCTGTATTTTTTTTTTGCGTAAAAGGAAAGCTTTATTGATAAAAGAAGCAGAATACAAACGCTAATGAAGGTAGAAAATAAATGGAGAAACATAAAAAGTTTGAGGAAAAACGAATGTAGATAATCAGTAATCTGTGTTGGAGTAGTTGAGCCGAGTTCGCGGTTGAGTATGCTGCCTGGTGTTGTGCAATCGCGCTTGCAGCCTGGTCTCAATAGTCCTAAGTGTTGATTCATTGCGCCTTTTTGATTTTTTGGAAACAACAACCGTGAAGCCTTCTTCTTCTGATGGTATGTGAGTCACTATGTTTAATTGTTGAACCAAATTAATTTGTTTTTCCTGGGCCTTTTGCTACATTTTGTGACCAAGCTCTTTATGAAATAATTGAAATTCAGTTTTAATGTTAGCAAGATAGTTATGATAATCCTCTTTTGATTCGCCTCCAACTGTTGCTTGATCAACCTCATTTTGTTTCGTCACTTCATCAACAAAAACAGCCCCAAGCTCTTCGTTCATAGAATCTAAATTTTTAAGATCTCTACCGGCCTTTTCTTTATCACCTAGTGGCTGATGAAGAGAAAATTGAGCGTCTAGATTCTCTGTAGATATAAGACCTTCGATATCAACTTTAAATAACATCTCAAAAATGGAAAAATTCTGAGAAGAATTATCCCCGACCCTATTACAACACTGCACCACCATATCTGAAATAATTTCCCCCTGTGCAAGTATCATTGTCCGTTGTTCAGATGCACTCATCATTTTGATTGTTGTCGATAACCCTATCAAGAAATTCTCAATCCCTAATCCTTTTCGACCCTCCGGCACAAAAAAAGACTCGTAACTCTTCTCTGTTATCCGAATAAAGCCCCTAAAACAATTAGAATCTGCTTGAACAATTAGATAAATTCCTAATTCCAGTTTATGACAAGGCCATTTATCCCTTAAAATTTTAACCAAAGCATCCCTCGAGCAATTGAGCTTTTCAAGATCAAAATCAATTGTTGATAAAAACCCCTACTTCATCTCAGATATGCGTAAGCAATTGAAATCAAAAATATCAAATTTTAACAATTTACTTTCAATGGTAAATTGAAAGCGCTTCACTCGACGATGTTTACCTTCAATTGACTCCCCCCTGATTGTCCCTTCTGGAGAAGTAGCAGAGTCAAACACAAGTTTATGAACCTGGTTCTCGTCAAGATCATGGTCCCTGTAGTCATCCTTCCTCAAGCTAGAATGAAAATTAGCAGACCCCTTTAACAATCCCTTTCGATGGCTGAACACATTATCCTCCCTATATTCATGGCCACGAGCATCAAATCCCTATAACAACCCTTTACATCGACAATCCTTGGAGTTAACAGCTTGAGAAAAGGTAAAATCATGCCCCCATAATTCAATCTGGAGTCCCTGAGGTTACCCCTGCCTTAGAATTGTTTTGATTTTTACCCTTGAAGTCCCAATTCTAGAAAAGGTTGAACTCCTTTGATAATCACGAGTGAATCCGAAGAGAACGATTACCTCTGCGCCGATACCTTTGAGGTTGCGATCCCCATTTGAAAACACAATCTTTCCGATGGTATTTAGATTCATCATGCGATCGAATAGATCAATCGCAGCAACCAAAAATCCCCCTATTTCGCTGCAAGACAATTGGTTCCCTCTCCAATCGGCGGCCAATAAAGGTCGGCCCATCCTTCCATCTTCGTTGCCAGGCGTTACCAACGTTACCTCCGCCAGCCCGCCGGATTTTGTCTCCTCCAAATCCCACTCGAGCGGCGGCGCTCGCTTCCCTACCATGTCCACCATTTTCATTATTTTGTGAATAGAGACTGTAATAAGCATAGTCCTAGTCTGTTCAAGAAGATACCGATGTTTACGTTCAGCAACACCATATTGTTGAAGAGTACAAGGATAAGATTTTAGAAAATAAATGTCATTCTCGGAAAAAAATTGTTGCATATTAAAGTTAACAAACTCATTCCCTCCATCACTTTGAAAAACCTTAATTTTAGAGTTAAACATATTTTTCACTAAGGCCTTAAAAACACGAAAATGACTGAATGCTTCATTCTTTGTGCGCATCAGATATAACTAGGTAAAGCAAGAAACATCATTAATAAAACACACATAATATTTAAAACCTAAGTTAGACAAAACAGAATACTGTCACACATCAGAATGAATTTATGGCAAAGGAGACGAAGAATTATGACTAGCATCCGAAAAAGGTAATCGTTGAGATTTACCTAATCGGAAACAAATACAGTCATGATCAAACGCAGAAGAACTAGGAATAAGGAATAGTATAAAAGACACCACTTGGTCCAACATTATGGTCAACAAATTGTTAAGAGTATCGTCTTAACAATAAGAGGTCAATAACTTGATTTCCAACGGTTCCTTAGGTACAAAACTTTTTCTTATAGTTTTGTTCAAAACTTTTTAATGGTAAGAATAATGAGAGGTTAATTATATAGTTTAAAAATCAATGACCCTGATAACATTTAATTGTCACGCCCTGGACCGCATCCGTGCCACATAGACAACCGCTGTACAACCTGATAAGAATAACAATAGTTCATCCCTATTGAATTATACAAGGCGTCCGATAGATTCTAATCATTCTATAACCAAACCGATTAGTAAACACATACAATCAACATCAATATCATAATCAAACAAATGCAGAAATAGTATGTTTGATACTTAGCCACACGTGGCAAACACGAGCACGCAGGCCCCCAAATGTTTTAATTGGAAAACATTGTTTGAAAATACCCATGGGCGATTTATAAATTTTAAATAAGAATGGAAGCATGAACCACGTCTTCCTCCTTGATCAATCACCCTAGGCAAAGGTGCAGGTAATGGGACTCTAGCCTTAACCTAAAAAAAGTGAGGGCCCCCGAAGGGGTCAGTACTCCAGTACTCCATAGAAGTACTAGTGACAAGCAGGCTATATGAGGAATAACTAATGTTTCAGACACGAGACCCAAAAATAGGGTGATACATATATATATATATATGTGTGTGTGTGTGAGATTCATCCACACGATGATACATACTGTGTGTGTATATATATATAGTAAGGATCAAATGCGAATACTTCTTAACGTGAGAAATGAGAATGATTCTGGAGCTTTAGATTTTGACATTGTGCATCAAGTAAAACAGAATTGTGCATATAAAAAATTAGAAAATCTGCATTCATGTGTGCAAAAGTTTACACGTAAACGTGCACATTAGAATTTTGCATTACTTTAACTATAAATGTGCATTTTCGTGAATGATAAAGTGCATCGTTTTGGAGCGTTCTCATTTCTCACGTTAAGAAGTGTTCTCAAACATGTGCTCAGTGCTCTACCTATTCATGTGCTTGCGGTGACACGTATTCCAGCATCTATGGTACATATTATTAATGCTAAAATAGCTAACTTCTTTTGGGGTTACAAGGATAATGCTCCAAAGCATCATTGGATATCTTTTAAATAGATGTGTACACCTACTGAGATTGGGGGAGTGGGCATTAGGGCCATAGCAGATTTTCAGAAGGTCATGGTCTATAAAATTTGGTGGGAATTTCAAACTGGGTCTTCGGTCTGGGCTGGCATCATGAGAAGTAAATATAGTAAAAGGGATCCTGGTGAGGTCAAGCCATTGGACTCTCCAGTGTGGAGAAGAATAGCCCTGGTTCATGGAGAAGCAGAAAACATGGTTGATAGAGGTCCCACCTCTATCAAATGGGAACACACACGAGAAGGGGTATTTACAACTAAATCTGCCTACAAAGCACTCTGGCCGGGGATGGGGACGACATTAACATACAAAAGCATATGGCATAAAATCAGGTACCAAAAAATAAAGTCTTTTTATGGAGGCTTTGGCACCGCGGCCTGAAGTTAATCTCTAGAGAGACATGGATTTTTTTCAAAACCTCGCTGCAAATTAAGGGAAGAAGAGTTAATCAGGTGAAATTGCAGTTAAAAAAATGGTGGATCTCAGGAAAAGGAATTGAAGAACATTGGAAGCTACCTATATGGTGGTGATACCGGGTGTAATAGTCTGGCATATTTGGAAGGCGTACTGGGAGCTGATTTGGAAAGATATTCCTCCGGACAGGGATGTAATCCGACAGAAAATAATCAAATTCATGGTTAATTGGTCCTATTCGAACTTAAATTTAAAGGAAGGACAGAGACTTAAGGAGGTTGGATTATTACCCTCAGGGCCGTAGATGAGGCTGTGCAAACAGGGTCATTGCACGGGGCCTCAAAAAATCGAAGGCCCATTTTTCTTAAAATATATGTAGTATTAATATATATATATATATATATATATATATATATATAAACTAATTGTTTAATTTATAAATAAACTTTTTAAAAACAAACTACGAAAGGCCCATTTGAAGTGTTGAAACACGGTTAAATTATGAAAGGCCCAACTCAAAACCCTACATCTATGCTTCAGCCTCCAAATTAAATTAAATCAAAACAAAAATGCTAAACAACCATTCCACTTCCCAAACGGCAAACACAATTGCCGGCTCTACACAAGTCGGCAAACACAAGTCGGCTTCTCATACGCTAACTGCCTAACCAAGGGTTTGAAGCTCTCTGTGATTCTTATCAAAAAATCAAAAAAGTTTATTGCTTGACTTGGCCAAACGATTCAACTAGTCGAGTTATCTGGCAAGGTAAAATTATTCACTCTTTTTTATCTAATTTCTCAGCCTCTTAGGTTATGAAGTTGCGATTTTATCATTTTAATTCGTTTCTATCTGATTTTATGAACTAAACAGGCAAACAGCAAGGTAGGGAAGTAGGCAGTGCATCGCTAGTTTGCTACATCTGTATTGCCGTATTGGATCTACTGATTCATTTGTCTGAGTCTTCCAAATAAAGTTCCAAACATCTGGTTGTTTCCCTCTTTTTAAACTCTAATTGAGGTTATTTTGATTTCTTGAATCTTGATATTATGGCTCCTGGAATGAAAAAGTATGAATCTGGTCATAAAAAGCTGCTGAAAAAAAGAAAAGCTGAAGCATTAATAAAATCTCAAGTAGGAGCTCTTGATAAATTTATCAAAAGAGACCCTCAAGTTTCTGATGAAAATCAAAGTTTTAATGTGCTTGACTGTGATGATGTGATATTTGTGAATGATAATGAAAATGCAGGATCTGCAAATTGTAAAGATGTGCTAGTAGAGAGTGATAATAAAATCATCTAGAGAATGAAAATGTGAACTCCCTAGAAAATGAAATTCATGATATAGGTGTTGATATTAATGAAAATGAAGGACCAGTTAATTCTCCAGAAACATCTCATATGGTAGATATATTTGATCCAAGAACTTGGGATGGTCTTAACTCTAAAATGGTTGATTTATTAGTTATAGAGAGTCCAAAAAGAGATTGTTCTATTGTCAAGGGACCTAAAGATAAATTTTCTAGACGGTTTACTGCAAATTTGTATACTAGAGTTTTATCAAACGGGGAGAAGTGCGATAGAGATTGGCTTGTTTATTCGAAAGAACTTAATAAAGTGTTCTGTTTTTGTTGTAAAATATTTGAAAATGGAATTGGTAGAGGCCAGTTAGCGAATGAAGGGTTTGCAGACTGGGCACATATTGGTGAAAGACTTAGAGAACATGAAATAAGCATGGAACATGTAAAAAATATGGCAACTTGGTATGATGTGCGCTTAAGATTTGCAAAGAATCAAACTATTGATAAAATGGCTCAAGCACAAATTGAGAAAGAGACAGAGCATTGGAAAATTATTTACTAAGAATTATTGCAGTTGTGAAATTTCTTGGCAAACATAATTTAGCTTTTCGTGGTACTAATGAAAAGTTATATGACAATAACAATGGCAATTTTTTAGGTTTAATTGAACTTTTGGCAGAATTTGACCCAATTGTGCAAGAACATGTTAGGCGTATTACGAATAATGATATTCATAGTCATTATCTTGAGCACACTATTCAAAATGAACTAATATTTTTGCTTGGTTCTGCAATAAAAATAGAAATCATTAAAAAAATAAAACAAGCAAAATACTTTTCTGTTATTCTTGATTGTACTCCTGATGTTAGTCACCAAGACCAAATGACTTTGATATTGAGATATGTCGATATTTCTACTAATTTTGTAATCATCGAAGAATCTTTCGTAGGATTTTTGAATGTGAATGATACAACTGGTCAAGGGCTTTTTAATACTTTACAAACTGAGTTGGAAAATCTTGATCTTAGTATATTTGATGTGCGAGGACAAGGTTATGATAATGGATCAAATATGAAAGGAAAACATCAAGGAGTGCAAAAGAGAATGTTAGACATTAACCCTAAAGCTTTTTATACTTCTTGTGGCTGCCATAGCCTTAATTTGGCATTGTGTGATATGGCCAATACATGTACTAAAGCTAAAGATGTTTTTGGAATCATACAACGTATTTATACAATTTTTGCAAATTCAACAAAGAGGTAGGAAATTTTGAAAAATAATATAAAAGGGTTGACTCCAAAGCCATTGTCAACCACTCATTGGGAGAGTCGGGTTGATAGTGTTAAAGCTATAAGATCTCAAATATCAGAATTTCGAGAAGCTTTACTACAAGTAGCAGATGTTGATAATGATCCTAAAATAAGAAGTGATGCTAAATCTTTAGCAATTAACGACCTTGCTGATTTTGAGTTTTTAGTTGCCATAGTTATTTGGTTTGAAGTGTTATGTGCTATTAATTTGGTTAGCAAGTTTTTACAATCAAGGGATATGCTTATTGATGTTGCTATTGAAAAAATAAAGGGGTTGATTTCCTTTTTCGAGAAATATAGGGAAACTAGTTTTAATGATGCCTTAAATAGTGCTAAAGAAATTGCTATTGAAATTAATATTGATCCCGTATTTCCTCAAAGGCGTGAAATTCGAAGGAAAAAACATTTTGATGAGAATATAAATACATCACCTAAGGCTAAATTGTCAATGGAGGAATAATTTAAAGTGAATTATTTTCTGTACATTGTTGAAGGAGCCATAACTTCTCTAAAGAGCTGATTTGATCAATATCAAGAATATGAAAATGTCTTTGGTTTCTTATTTACTTCTCACAGATTAAAGGCTTTAGATGATGCAAGTTTAAAGGCTTGCTGTATTCAGTTTGAAAATGCACTTAAACACAATGAAAAGTCTGATATTGATAGAAATGAATTATGTGTTGAGTTAAAGTTACTTAGACAACTTTTGCCTGAAAAAAAAATGGGTCCTATTGAAATTTTGAAGTTTTTAAAAGGCTTAGGCTGTTTTCCAAATACAATTATTAATTATTGCATATAGAATTTTGTTGACTATTCCTGTGACTGTTGCTTCTGCAGAAAGAAGCTTTTCGAAGTTGAAGATTTTGAAGTCCTACTTGGGTTCAACAATGTCACAACAACGACTTAACGGTTTAGCGTTGATAACCGTAGAGAAAGAAGTCTTGGAGAAAGTGGACTGTCAAGAGCTGATTGATGAATTTGCTTCGAAGAATGCTAGGAGAATGACTCTTTTTAATTAAATGATGTGCTTAAATTTTAACCGTTTACTTTATTTGGATGCTTTATTGTACTTAGGGTTGTATACGAACCGAATCGAGTCGAATAATGAGATTTTGTATTTGTATTTGTTTAATTTTTTCGAATACGAATTCGAATTCAAATATGAAACGAATATTAATTTTGATTTGTATTTGTATTTGTTTAAAAATACGAATAGTTAACGAATCATATACGAATATCGAATCGATTTGAGCATAAGTTAAATTTTAGTCAAATATCACTCTAAAATAACTTTTTTATATTCAATATTTTTTATGTTGTAAATGCATGCAATGACTTAATATGTGTTTTTTTAATTTAAGTTTAATGGATCAATGCATTTTTAGATTTTACACAATATACTAAAGTGAATTAATTTTATGATTAATAAATATAAATCTATTTCAAACTTTTTTAACTAAACACTAACACACACATATTAGAAATTATACTTATAATGTGTGAAATAAGTTGATAATTGTATATATCAAAGTCAAACAACTCTAATTTTATTCTTCAAATTGAATACATAATTATTTGTATTGTATTTGAAAGACGTTTGAACCAAAAAAATTAATTTGTATTTATATTCTGATTTATTACAAACATGTTGGAATTTGTATGCAAAAGTGTATATATGGGTTACACTTTGAGGGCATTGCTATCTTTCAAAAGTTATTATAGTGTTATTACTACTATTATTATTAATATTGACATTAATATTACCATTATTATTAATCGAATATATTTGATTAATATTCGAATCGAATACACTGATATTCTTATTTGTATTTGATAACAACTCGAATCAAATTTAATATTCTTATTTGTATTTGTATTTGAATTTTCCGAATTCGAATTGTCTTATACGAATTTGAATCGCGAATCGAGCACAAATTATTTGATTCTTTTAAAACCCTAATTGTACTCAATGTGTTGGATGCTTTTAGTATGTTTTAAGCAAGTCTGGATTTGAACAATTCATATGTACCATATATCTATGCATTTTATTGAATAAAAGGCCTCATTTTAGTTATTTGTACCGGGTCTCTTACATATTATCTAGGTCAATTTGGATATCCACCACCATATACATATTATCTAGGTCAAGATGAATATAATATGTGGCCCCGATAATATCGGGCAGCCCCCACTTCTGGTGTGGGCCCCACGTGAATTTTACAATTCACGTAAGAGAAATGATAAAAATTTACAATCACGTAAAAATGCGTTTACTCATTTCTCAAGGTTCAATACATAATTTAATAAAGTACAAATACTTGGGGCGGTGGTACAAGTTCTACCCCTCTTATTTGGGATTTCGTCCCCGAAATCCACGTGTCTAGTCAAACAGAAATGGATATTGTTCCCTCATCATGGTCTCCACTTCCGAAGTTTGCTCCTCGACGCGATCACTCTTCCAAAGTACTTTTACCATTGGTACCTCTTTGCTCCTTAGCTTCTTTTCTTGCCGGTCTATGATTTTCACTGGTTGCACCTCATAGTGCATATCTTCTCCTATTTCTACCGGCGGTTTCTCAAGAATATGTGACGTGTTCCGTACATACTTCTTGAGCATAGATACATGAAATACGTTATGAATCTTTTCCAATTCTGTAGTCAACTGAAGTCGATATGCTACGACCCGGATCCTTTCAATGATTTTAAATGGACCTATATAACGTGGGTTAAGCTTGCCTCGACTGAGGAACCTGATGATCCCTTTCCAAGGTGACACCCTCAGAAATACCTCATCACCGATCTCAAACTCCAGTGCCCTCCGACGTTTATCAGCATAGCTCTTCTGCCGGTATTGGGCAGCCTTAAGCCTATCCTGAATAACCTTTACCTTCTCCTTAGTGATCTCAACTAGCTCGGTGCCCTCAAGCTTGGCCTCACCGACTTCATCCCAGCACAAAGGTGTCCGACATTTCCTCCCATACAATGCTTCGTATGGAGGCATGCCTATACTCGTCTGATAACTATTGTTATAGGCGAATTCCACCAAAGCCAACTGATTGTCCCAGCTTCCCTGGAACTCCAAGGCACATGCTCTCAACATGTCCTCCAAAATCTGAATCACACGTTCAGATTGCCCATCCGTTTGAGGATGAAAAGCGGTGCCAAACCTCAACTTCGTACCCATGGATTCCTGAAACATAGGCCAAAACCGTGATGTGAACCATGGGTCCCTATCCGATACTATAGTAACCGGAACCCCATGCAGTCTCACAATCTCATCTGTGTACAACTTGGCCAGTCGTTCAAGCGTATATGTAGTGTTGATAGGGAGAAAATGGGCACTCTTGGTTAGCCTATCAACCACTACCCACACTGCATCATGGTTTCTAACTGTGCGTGGCAGACCCACCACAAAGTCCATAGTGATATGTTCCCACTTCCATTCTGGAATGGTAAGTGGCTGTAACAACCCCGCTGGATGCTGGTGCTCTGCCTTAACCTGCTGACACGTAAGACAACAATTCACATATTCTGCAATCTCTCTTCATCCCCGACCACCAGTAACTTTCCTTCAAGTCTCGATACATCTTTGTACCGCCCGGGTGCATGGCATAAGCAGATGAGTGAGCCTCCTCAAGGATGGACTTTCGAAGCTTCTCATCTGATGGCACACACATTCATTCCTTGAATAGTAAGAGTCCATCTTCTCTCTCTCGGAAACCCTCTACGTGCCCCGCTAGCATATGTCCTCGTACTTTCTGTAGTTCCTCGTCAGTGCCCTGACGTGTCTTGATCTCCTCCAATAAGGTGGATCTCACATCAAATCTGGCCAATAAGGCTCCGTCTGTGGATACCTCCACACGTGCCCTCATTGCCCGTAGGCATGTGAGTAAAACCCCTGATGAGCTCTTCCTGCTTAGTGCATCGGCTACTACATTAGGCTTGCCCGGATGATAGTCGATGATCAAGTTGTAATCCTTGATCAACTTCATCCATCTCCTTTGTCTCATGTTCAGCTCTTTCCGGGTGAACACGTACTTTAAACTCTTGTGGTCAGTGTAGATGTGACACAATTATCTATAAAGGTAGTGCCTCCAAATCTTCAATGCAAACATCACAGCTCCTAGCTCCAGATCGTGTGTGGGGTAATTTACTTCATGCTTTCTCAACTGCCGAAAAGCATAAGCAATTACCTTCCCTGATTGCATCAGTACACATCCAAGCCCCTGGATGCTAGCATCACTGTAGATGTCATACCCTAACCCTTGCACGGGTAGAGCAAACATTGGTGCTTCAGTCAAACGTTTCTTTAGCTCAAGAAACCCCTCCTCACACTTGTCATCCCACAAGAACTTAGCCCCCTTTTTAGTGAGCTTCGTGAGCAGTGATGCTATCACCGAGAACTTCTCCACAAATTTGCGGTAATACCCTGCTAAACTGAGAAAACTCCGCATTTCCTTCACATTCTTGGGCCTCTCCCAACTAGTGACCGCTTCAATCTTGGAGTTATCAACTGAAATGCCCGAGCCTGATATCACATGCCCGAGGAAGCCGATCTCCTTAAGCCAAAATTCACATTTAGAGAATTTGGCAAAGAGTTGTTTGTCTCGAAGCGTCTCAAGCACAAGCCTTAGGTGTCTCTCATGCTGTTCTTCATTCTTGGAATGCACCAAGATGTCATCAATGAATACTATGACAAATTGATCCAAGTATTGGTGAAACACTCGGTTCATGAGGTCCATGAATGCCGCGGGGGCATTTGTGAGCCCAAACGACATTAGCAGGAACTCATAGTGACCATACCTAGTACGGAATGCACTCTTGGGTATGTCAATTTCCTTGATCTTCAGTTGATGTTAACCTGACCTCAAGTCGATCTTAGAGAACATTGTTGCCCCCCATAGTTTATCAAACAAGTCATCAATCCTTGGCAAAGGATATTTGTTCTTTATCGTGACCTTGTTCAACTGACGGTAATCAATACACATTCAGAGCGTACCATCCTTCTTCTTTACAAAGAGTACCGACGCTCCCCATGGTGAATGACTCGGCATAATGAATCCGTTATCATATAGCTCTTCTAACTGAACCTTCAACTCTTGAAGTTCAGCCGGTTCCATTCGGTATGGAGGAATCGAGATGGGTTTTGTGCCCGGTTCTACTTCAACCACAAACTCAATCTCCCGATTAGGTGGAAGTCCTGGGAGTTCTTCAGGGAACACCTCTGGATACTCACTCATCATCACCCTCACTTCTGCGAGACTCTTTCCCTTGCCTTCCTTGCCTATGACATATGCTAAGTAAGCTTGACATCCCTACCTCATCATACGCCTTGCTCTCATGGCCGATATGATGAAAGGGATGAATTTTCCTCTATCTCCCTCGAAACATAGAGTATTTCCTTCACCATCCTTGAGTTCTAACACCTTAGTGTAGCAATCTACCTTTGCATGGTGTTTTTAAAGCCAGTCCATGCCAAGTATGGCATCAAACTCAAGCATACCTAACGGTACAAAGTCACCCATTAGACGGTGCTCACCTATCTCCACATCACATGAAGGATATTAGTCATTCCATTCAACGTCATCCCCTAGAGGCGTAGATACCAAAAGAGTTTGTGTCATTGGTATTAAAGGTGTGCCTAATCCCTTGGAAAACACCTCACTAACGAAGGAACGTTGCGCTCCCGTATCAATAAGGATCCTCACATCCTTTCCATTAATCTTTAACGTCCCTACATTTATTAGCCATGTAAGGTACTTTCTCTACCAAAATTGAGCGGTAAGCCCCGAAAATGTCCGTATTCAAAGATATACTACCATACCCGGTCAGGTACATCCCTATACCCGGTCAGGTACCCAATCCAGAAGTAATTTTCTGGCTCTACCCGGTCTTGTAACACCGGCGGGTATAGGAATTTTGCACACACGGTTGGGTGACCTGTTGTACCCGGTGGGGTATCTATTCCAGAAGCCATTCTTCTTCTTTACCCGACCTGGTAGCACCAGCGGGTATAAATTTTAGCATACCTGGTTGGGTAACCAACTGTACCCGGTCGGGTATCTGCTCCAGTGAGTTTACCAGGTCAAAATCCCAGTATACCCGGTCGGGTATCAGTCCGATATCGCTCAATTACCCCCGATTCGACCCTAAGTCTGTTTACACCTGACCCGTAGGATTTATAACTTCAATACAAGCCTAGAAACATATAAAATTAGTGTATTACCTGCAACGGAGTCCGGATTCGCTCACGCATCCACCTCGGTCATTGCATACACTCGTGCTTGGGTCCTCCCTTGGTTAACGGACGCAGCGTTGCTAGCCGTGGGTCCGCCTCTTCCCGTGCCGGCCTGTGATGGTCCCACACGACCCCTACTAGCCGTAGGTCCTTCAATGGCCCCCGATGGTTACCCTCCATTCAACATTGGGCAAGAGGGTTTGAGGTGGCTCGTGCTACCGCATTTGTAACACTGGGTGGTTCATTGCACTTCCCCGCATGATTCTTGCCACAATTTGCGCACCTTGGTGGCCACACACTCCCTGGTTTGGGCCCTTGCCCTCCTGCGCCCTTATTCTTTTTCGCCGGTGGTGCCGGCGTCCTGAATGAATTCCCACCCTCGGCGTGATGCTTCCGTGAGTGGTCTTGGGGTCCAGAGTTTCCCCATATCCTCTTCTTCGCCTCCTCGACATCTCTCACCTTCCTTTCGTTCCATTGGGTTTCCCCAAGGAGCCCTTGGTCAACAATCTGGCTAAATGTCATGTTATGATGATAAGTAGCCCGGTCACGGATGTCCAACCATAGAGCATCCCAAAAATGATTGGCCATACGATTTTCATCCAAAGAGTATTCTGGTATGAATCGTGCCAAGTCCCGGAGCCTCTGTTCCAATTGCCTCACCGAGCAACCATCCTCCTGTTTCAGGTTTGTGTTCTCTTCTTTTGAGGTTTATTTCAAATTTGGAGTAGTACTGATTATAGAATTCCACTTCGAATTTCTCCCAAGTGGCTTCGCCGCGGAACTTTCCTTCCACGCCTTCCCACCATACAGCAGCTACCCCATCAAGTAGATTGGTGGCAACCCTCAACTTCACGTCGAGTCCAATCTACATATCCTTAGAACCGTCATTCAGCTTCTTAATCTAGTCGGCGGCCTCAGATATGTCGCCCTTGCCATCGAATGACTTGCACCCCAACGCCCTGGCCTCCTTGAGGTACTTGGAGATACGTACCATCATGTCTCCCCCGAATGCCCCACATGGAGCACTAGAAGCAGCTCGGCTTCCCTGTCCCATGGCTTGCCTAGCTTGTCTAGCTTGGCGTCGCTACTCTCTTTGCCTTGTTCTCGAGGTACCATTCTAGTACCTCGCTCATACGGTCATAATGAGGATCATCATCCTCATCTTCTTCATCAAAGTCCTCCCTGTTGAACGAGGTCTCCTCTTGCTCCGTGCTCGGAGCATACGTGAAATCGTCCGGTTCGGTGGCCCAAATACGGGTGCACAGAACCGACATGCGTACTACTTACCGTCGACGTTGTAGAACGCCCACGACCCCTGCCTCGGCCTCCTCCTCAACCTTGGCCCCAGCCTCTACCCCTAAATGTCTGTGATTCAGCTCGTGTGTTGTGTGATATAGTATAAAATTGTTATTGTTTATGTTTGTAATTTTAACAAGTTTTATTTGTTGTTCTTTGGGAAATTACACACTTTTGGTGTAATACTTTATTTTTCCTAGTTACTTGTAATTTGTATAGATTAGGGATTTTATGAGCTTAAACTAGGTAAAGATCATCAAAAGGATCCTGGAAAGGTCAAGGAAAGTGCAAGGGAACAAGAGAAAGTGAAAATTTGGGAAAATAGTCAAAAACCCGACCGGGTTTTCCAAAAACCCGATCGGGTAGATGTGACTAATGAAGATTCCGGGCACAATCAAGAAACCTGATCGGGTTTCCGAAAAACCTGATCGGGTAAATGACCCTGCCACCTCCAAACACCTATAAATACACCCCTTTTCCTTCCCATTTGATCATCCCTTCTTCCATACTCTTAAGCTCAGTTTAGAATAGCGTTTCTTTATATTTGTCTAGCTATGTTTAGTGTCCAAATGAGGAGCTAAACTTTCAATTCTTGGTGTTGCTCTTGAAGCTTGTTGATTATTAAAGTTGTGAGTTATTTTCTTAACTTCTTCCCTTGAATATTAATTATTAGTTCTTTCCTTAATACTATCTCTATATTAATGTTGGGGAGTGTTGCTAAGATGACAATTAGTTAACATCTTGACATTAGTTAGAGTAGTATTTTCTTCCTCTATATGAATGTTGGGGAGTGTTGCTAAGATGACAATTAGTTAACATCTTGATATTAATTATAGTAGGATTCATCTCCTTTAATAATATTCTTCCTTGAATATAAATTAATTCCTATTCATATTTCATATTAATATTTTGAACATTATGTTAGTACCCAATTTTGAAAAGATTTTGATGATGCCACTATACTTAGCACGTGTACATTGTGTCTCATTTTGTTCAAGTATTAACGTGACAAATTAAATGTACAATTTTTGAGTCTAAAGAAAATATTACCGGAAAAGTAAAAATGCAATAAGGTAAATTTTATTTACTTTAATAGGATATTTGAATCCTACCGGCAAATACTATTTGACTCAAAGATTATTCATATATCACGCTTTAGATAAAAGAAAACTCGAAATATCAATGGATGGTTAGAGACAAAACATTGACCGACATTTAATGCCAAATACGTACTGGGGTCCGGAGCAGTGTACATACACATGGATGAGCCCGAATTAAAGCTCCAGCACAAGAAGATGAATGTACAATTTGTCCTTTCCAGAATTTCAACGTCAGAGATTAATCCATCCTAACCAACGGATGAGATTAATTCAAAGGAGATGCCTATAAATATAGGCTGAAACGAAAGTTTCTAACCAAGCTTTGAGCATCCAAAGAGAGAATTTCTATCACGAGCATTCACGAGATATCTAGCAAAAGAAAAAGTGATATTCTAAACTTTACTCTCTGCTTGGACTCATGCTTCACTAAACTTCTAGTATACAAGCTCTTCATTGCTAAATCATAGAAGTTTAGTTCCTAGTTGGAGGTTAGAACTTTCTTGTAACAAGATCAGAAATTGTTGTAAACACTTCAGGAGGATAGTTGTTCCCGACCTGAGTGTGGTTAGATAGGTCAGGAGTACCTTTTGATCCCCACAGATCAATTGAGAAAAACCTAAAGGATTGAGTAGCTTGGAGTGGTGTTGTACTCCTCGTGAAACACCTTCAATCTAGGCAGAGTTGTCAAGGCTAGATTGGCACTAAGTGTATTGGGCTTAATACATTAGTGAAATCCATCTGAAAGAGGGTGAGACTGGATGTAGGAGGATTACACCACCTCTGAGCCAGGATATACTGTGTGTTGATTCATTTTCAGTCAACAAAGCACACACTGAACACTTCTCATAAAAGATTGTAGTTTGCCAGTAGAATCCTAAGCAGTAGTCTTAATTGACCCTACTGCTTATCCTACTGCTTAATAACTCACTTTCTTTGAGATACAAGAGCATTACAATATCACAACTATAAGGTCTGTTCCATTGGATTTCAGGAAATTCCACTTAAAGCATAGCAGTTGCCTCAGCAGTCCCCTGGTGACTACCCAACTGCTAAGCCCATTGCTCACACAAAAGTGTTTCCTTTGAACATCTCAACTTCCCCAGACCTTCACAACTCTATCTCCAAGAAGTCTGTTCAAACTAATCACTAAAAATAAAAGTGGTAACCCAGTAGATGCCTCAGCGGTTCCCTCACTATCACCCAACTGTTGAGACCACTGCTCCAGTAAAACTCCTACTTACTTCAACTAATGTACATCTTCAGAAAGCCCACATCATCCTGAGCAACACCATATAATCAATCCTTCCATACCTTCACTTTTACTTCAGCAGGTGCCTCAGCAGTTCACTGGTTACCACCCAACTGTTGAGACCACTGCTCTCATTAAAGGTTGATTATCAATCTGCCTTGTCATACCATCAGAAAACTCTTCCCACTCTGAGAAAGATTCTAAGTGCCCTTTCATCATACACTGAGTATTTCGCTAGCAGGTGCCTCAGCAGTTCTCTGCTTTCTAGACAACTGCCAAGCCAACTGCTCACCTTACAAAGCCCAAACTCCATCCATCATAGAAAGTTGTTATACACCATTTATCTAAGAGGTTAAAGACTTCCGTTGTGCATCTAGAAATCTCCCAAAAGATTATAGATCAACTCATCTAGAAGGGAAAAGTTTTAAAGTTGAAAAAGCTTTAAAAGTCTATTCACCCCCCCTCTAGACTTTTACCTCTATCCGGGACCATCACATTACTTAAAGGATCAACTAGTTTTGTTTCATATATTAATTATTACTAGAAACGATCGGCGAACCGATGGTTAATCTATGATGGTTTCACAAGTAAGTAACTTCAGTTTATTAATGCACGGTCGTGGTTGATAAACTTAAGAGGGATTAATTTTGTTGGTTAAACTGAAACCGTTGTGTTGAGGTTATCAATCTCAATTGATTTCATCAAGGAGTTAAGAGATTAAATCCTACTATCAAGTCGGTATATGACGGTGTTCTATACTTGACTAATAGTAAGGGTTATTAATGAACGGTAGTTGTTAATAACTACCCTCGATGAATTGGATGTACTCATCGATTGAGTATTCGAGAGGGAATAAGTTATAGATATAACAATGATCGACTAAAATATATCAACAAGTGGAAAGTAACAATGTCAAGTTCTTTTATCTTTGAATTAAAACACATGTAGGTTGTTCTTTTATACTTGACTAATAGTAAGGGTTATTAATGAGTGGTCGTTGTTAATAACTACCCTCGATGAATTGGATATACTCATCGATTGAGTATTCGAGAGGGAATAAGTTATAGATATAACAATGATCGACTAAAATATATCAACAAGTGGAAAGTAGCAATGCCAAGTTCTTTTATCTTTGAATTAAATCACATATAAGTTGTTCATCTTTGTTTTTAATTAAATTAAATCATTCAACACCAAAACCCCCCTTCTTATTTACTAAGTTCATAAAAAGAAAAATATTTTTTCCCTGTGGATACGAACTCTACTTCACCTATACTACGTATGAGTGTTAGTATTGATTTATTTTGACGCACCGTGACAAAGTGCATGTCATCGTGCCCGGTGGCCCCCGGTACACAACCCGTTGGGTTTCTCCTAGTTATCCTGCGTCCACCCTCCATTTCTGAAAGAAATAAGGAATGAGCCATTAGACTCGTTTTAATGTCGATTGACGGAATAGTACAAAAGGCACCACTTGGTCCAACATTATGGCCAACAAACTGTTAAGGGTACCGTCTTAACAATAAGAGGTCAATAACTTGGTTTTCAACGGTTCCTTAGGTATGAAAACTTTTTCTCATGGTTTTGTTCAAAACTTTTTAATGGTAAGAATATTGAGAGGTTAATTATATAGTTTAGAAATCAACGGATGTGATACCATTTAATTGTCACGCCCCGGACCGCATCCGTGCTACGTAGACAACCGCTGTACAACCCAATAAGAATAACAATAGTTCATCCCTATTGAATTATACAAGGCGTCCGATAGATTCTATTGCCAAACCGATTAGTAAACACATACAATCAACATCAATATCATAATCAAACAAATGCAGCAATAGTATTTTTGATACTTAGCCACACGTGGCAAACACGGGCACACAGGCCCCCAAATGTTTTAATAGAAAACATTGTTTGAAAATATCCATGGGCTGTTTATAAATTTTAAATAAGAATGGAAGAACGAACCACGTCTTCCTCCTTGATCAATCACACTAGGCAAAGGTGCAGGTAGTAGGACACTAGCCTTAACCTGAAAAATGTGAGGGCCCCCGAAGGGGTCAGTACTCCATAGAAGTACTAGTGACAAGCAGGCTATATGAGGAATAACTAATGTTTCAGACACGAGACCCAAAAATAGGGTGATACATATATATAGATGTGATTCATCCACCCGATGATACATACTGTGTGTGTGTGTGTGTGTAAAATACTCAACCCGTAGGTTGTTTCATTTAAAGAGTCTTTTAGAGATAAGGTACTTACCCGACGTTTCCCATCCATTCCCGAATGCCTAGCTCACAAGCTACGTTCTACATTCATAATATCCTACCGAGTTTCAGGATCATTTACCATCGCGGGGATACTCAACCCCAACCGAGTTTCAGGATCATTTACCGTCCTGGGGATACTCAACCCCAACCGAGTTTCAGGATTATTTACCGTCCCGGGGATACTCAACCCCAACCGAGTTTCAGGATCATTTATCGTCCCGGGGATACTCAACCCCAACCTTATTCCTTACCAAACCCTAACCTGGATATGGCTAACCTTTCATTCCTTTAACTATGGATAATACATAGCCATATAGTCATATAAACATCCTTAATAACCAACGTGGACGGGTCCCACCTAAACGGCTCATGGTAACCTACTAAAAACTGCCCGTTTTGAGCATAACCCAATACCCGGTCGGGTATCCAACCTTACCCGTCGAGTATGGTGATGCAGTAGCCCCTGGAGTAAAATTTACTTGAGACCCGGTCGGGTATATACTCATACCCAGTCGGGTAAAGTGTGGCAGTGGCTTCTGGAGACATTTTTAGTCAATACCCGGTCGGGTATTTACCCATACCCGGTCGGGTATTACCTTTGTCTTGGCGGTCAACGCCTGTTTGACCGCCCAAACGAAGTCTGATTAACGTGAAATTTTATACACAAGTACTTCTTGACGTCCTTAATCCAAAAATACCATTTTGGATCCCTGGAACATCATACATAATTTATCACGTTTTTAATCGTCAAACATATATAACATGTTTTTCAACTATGTTTTATATATAATCATGGCATAAGCAAATACTTGATTATCTTTAATCATTCCATAAAACATATTCCTGATTACTTTAGGTAATCTCATGTCTCACACAATAGTTATAAAGCATAAATCCGTCTTCTCACCTTAAATGAAGCTTATGAAGTTATACCCTCCTTGGTTGAACTCCGACGAAGCTCCGGTGACTTTTGTGAAACTCCGGTGAAACTCCGGCGAGTTATTCCAACTCCGTGGAAATACTAGGAACACCTTAGACAAGTTCCTAATAAGGTTTTACCATCACAAAACCCATATTAATACAAATAACCTCTAAAAGGCTATTTTCCGGCGAACCGGTTACTTTGGTTTCTAAGTCTGTTCTTGGACTTAGAACTACCTTCAAACCCCTCATTCTACACTTCTAAACATGTAGAACAGTCCTAGGGGTATGAAATATGATTTACAAAATCATAAGAGATGATTCAGGAAAAGGAATGAGGTTAATGGAATCATTACTTTGTCAACCTCAAGTTTTCTTCTCTAATCCCCCCTCTTCTCTTCTCTTTTCCTCTCCTTCTTCCTCCTTGGCTTAGGCTCGAAAATGGAAACGGAAATGGTGTTTTTGCTGAGCTTCTCTCTCTTCCTTGGATGCCTTGGTCGAATGAATGGTTAAGGGGGGAAGGACATGGCTTTTATTTTGGCTTATTCCACAATGATAGCAAAATATGACCCCACCTTGTCCTTTTGATGCTAAAACACTCAAGTCAACCCCTTCCCTTCACCACCCCTGCCATTTGGCGGCCCAAGCCCATGCCTTGTCTCCATTAATTTCGTGGGTGGCCACCACTCATGTGGGAGGTCATCCATTTATATCCTGGGGTGTACAATCGGCCCCAAAGTTGTATTTCTCGGACTGTTTTAATTATATTTTATTTTATCGGGTCAAATAAAATATGACACAAGTTCTCCATCATTATTGGACCTTATAATGAATATACATTCCTCAACTTTAATTTAGAAGTCTCCGAAATTCCTTTTCGGGCTGTTATCCGATAAATTGTCGATACTGATAATCGGGCATTGTTTGACCAACCGGTGAACACTATGCCTCTGCCACGGCCCAATTTGGATATCCACCACCATATACATATTATCTAGGCCAAGATGAATATAATATGTGGTCTCGATAATATCGGGCGGCCCCCACTTCCGGTGCAGGCCCCACGTGAATTTTACTATTCACGTAAGAGAAATGATAAAAATTTACAATCACTTAAAAATGTGTTTACTCATTTCTCAAGGTTCAATACATAATTTAATAAAGTACAAATACTTGGGATGGTGTTACACACAGGGCCAGAAGTAGTAGAAGCTAATGCTAAAGATGCAGGGTGGCTGAGGGTGATAGGGTAGAGATGTCCATTATGATGTGCCTGAAGCAGAACCGCCCCCGAAATTTTGTCCTTTACAAGAAAATAATTTTTATCAAAAATGGCAATACAGTTGTGATCAGAACACAAATTTTATATAGAAATTTAATTAAATTTAATTTGAAGCACATGATAAACAGATTTTAATGATATTGGACGACTGGGAGTATTTAATGTGATATTACCGATATTAGCTATGGGAAGATTAATATCATTCGCAACACTAAAAGTCATGGGGCCAGAATAAGAAGATTTATTAGACAAGATACCTTCCGAGGAGGTCATGTGAGCAGAAACATCGAAGTCTGAATACCACAAAGCGTCGTTGGATTCCCCTGTAGGAGCCAAGAGAGCTAGTGCAGACGGCTGAGAAAATCGAGATGTACATTGAAGAGCAGAATGACCTACAGAAAAACAAATTTGACACACATCTGAAGGTGGAACAGATCCAAGAATACCCTCAGCTGATGGAAAACCTGCATATGCATAATGAGTACCAGAAGCAAATTCAGCATTAATATTTAAAGTGGACAAGACAGATTTACCAGATGCGACATTAGGCTGTCTCGAAAAATTGCCACCCCCTGCAACTAAAGGTCTCGGCCCCTGCTGATGAGGCTGTGGCTAAGCACCTAGTGGAACGTACCCCTGATGCGGCTGATATCGGCCCCTACCGCGGCCTCCGGTGTCATGGACGCCTCTGCCACGTTATGTGGTTGCTTGTCCTTGTTGCCCGCACCAACTTGAGCCCCAAACGTGTGCTGGATTGAGGAAGTATCTTGTTGTCGTTGATACAAAACACATTGTTCTGCTTCCATGAGGCGTGGATGAAGAGCATCAGGTGGAAAACTCTCAGGAAACAAAGAGATGGTGCCTACAATATATAAATTCATACTCAGTTCTCAATCCAAGGAGCGTGCTTTGTAGCAATTCTTTATCAGTCACACAAAAATTTATTGCAGCTAAAGCATCAGTCAGCTTTTTAATATCATGTAAATAATGCTACATGGATTGATTTTCTTTCTTTTTAGTACTACCTCCGTCCCACTATGTTTGGGACAAAGGAGTGTGACACAACTTTTAAGAAAAAATGGAATTGTGTGGTTGGTATTGAATTGATAAAGTGTGAATAAAGTAAGAATGAATTTTAACCACCCAAATATTACCAAATATGGTATAGGACAAACATAATGGGACGGACGAAAAAGGTAAAACGGGTCAAAATTAGGGGGCGGAGGGAGTATTAGACAATAATCGTTTAAGTTCCATTGCTCTAGGTAAACTGACATACATAAATCGTGATTGCAAACGCTCCCATATACCAAATGAATGTTTAATAGCATGCACATCAGTTAATACTTCACGAGATAAAGTAGCAAACAACAAAAAATGAATTGTTTGATCAACGTGGAGCCAATGATAATAATCAGTATTAACGACTTGATGATTATTAAAATCCATTGTGTACATGGGAGGTACCTGAATAGATCCGTCTACAATACCAAAAAGACTTTGGGACACGAGAAAAGATTCAAACTGAGTGCGCCACGTAAGGTAATCTTCAACCGCTTCGAGTTTGATGGTCACGATCTATCCGACATTAGCGATTCCATGAGAGACAGTTTGAGCCATGGCTGCCATAGGGGATCCAAACAAAGGATTATCATGTTGCGGCCGAGTGACACCTGAGAAGCCGGCGAACAATGAGCCAAAAAATGTGGAGTTGGTCAGCGGTTGTGGACGAAAGCTTGCGAGAGGGACGAGGGGATTGGCCGGTTGCCACGGGAACTGGGGCAGCAATGTGCTGAAGAGGGAATATGGCTGGGCAGCAGTGTATGGTGAGAAGGAAGATGCCATCGGATCAGAGAGTCACAACGGCAAGGAAAATTTCCCCACCGGAGGAGAGATCGGCAGCTAAACTGGTCCAAAGAGACAGAGGTGATAACTGTCGAGGAGGAGGACACTGAGGCATGGCTGAAACCAACGTCCGTTGTGGCTGAGATCGGCGGCGTGGTGGTAGAAGTCAGCGGCACCATGAAGGAAGACTCTTGGGACATGGTTGCGACTTGGAGCAATGGAATAATGAGAGAGAGAGAGAGTAGGGTTTTTCTTTATGCTCGTGATATCATGTGAGAATAATGGGAAAAGTACTCAAATAGGACTCCTGACATGTGTATATATAATGAGATAGTCCAAAATACAAAAGGAAACAAATATGACTAAATATATTTTAGGAAACAGATATTCCTAAAATATATTCTATTAATAGTAATATTTAGCGGTGGGCAATTCGGTCTACGGTTCAGTTTTTATTGGTTTCAGTTTATTCGGTTTGCGAGATATCGTATCAAATTCAAATCATTTATGTTTCGATTTGGATTTAGTTGCGTTTGGAATTGGTTATGTTTGGTTTGTTTTCGTGTTCGGGTTAGTAAAGTGAAAAATACATAAAATATTCAAACAAAACTAAATGAATCGGCAATAAAAATGTTGTAAAACTAATAATTTTATTCAAATGAGTTATGTAAAATATAAATTCTATCCAAATTTAACTAAAATAGTTATGAATGCAATGGGCTAAAATAGGTATGAATACAATGGGTCGTTGTCATCTCCGAAGTCCAAACATCTTTTCATACAAAAACAAATGAAAATATAATAAATACAAGTATGTCTTATTAGCGAACTTTGTCATAATGGATGCATAAAAGTTAAAAGGACATATGCTAAACATGTATTTTCATATCTAAGTTATTTATTTTATATCCTAAAGAAGAAGAGTGAAGACTCATAAAAATTATTTTTATAAATATTCAAAATAACCTGGTTCAGTTTACATTTTTCGGTTTAAAATCAAAGCAAACCATTCGATTTGAGAAAATTGTTATCAAACGATTTACTCGAGTTAAACCAAACGAAACCAAAGTACCGATTTTCTGTATGATTTGGTTCAATTTAACCTAACTGTTTTGTCTAGCCCTACTAACATTAATAGTTATATTAATATTTTTGTCCATAAATTATATTTCGATACGCTGGGGCGGAGGTGGAGGTGTGGCCAACCGGGCCACGGCCCAACCCAAAATTTAAAATTGCTTATATTTTTAACGTAAAAATTTATATGTAAAAAATTATCTATAAAAATTCTGTGTACCAGTCCAGCACAACTCTTACTCTTGGTTACGCCTCTCTCATCTATAAAAATACGTAAATGGCAACATAAAGTCATAAATACGAAGTAAGACCACTCTCATCGAAGGCCCGGGAAAATGAAGACCCATCAACGCCTATAGGCTTGTTAACGCATTGGGTGAGAACCCGGATATAGATCCAAAATGGTCATATACGGAGTAAAATAATTTAATTTCACTACTCTGTTCTGAATTTTTTTATTAAAAGGCATGGCCAGCCATGGACAAGGTCCTGGCCGACTGGCCTGGCCCAGCTATCTTGGCCTACTTTTCTCTTTTACTTCCTCTATCCTTCCCCAGGCCCTACCCTCCTTAAAAATGTTTCGGGTCTTGGTCTAAAATATGAGGCCTAAAAACCCATACCAACTGGTTAAGTTTAACTCCTGACCCAGAATAGGAGTGGACTCAGGCCGGGCCAACCGGCCCGGAACCGGCCCGACCCGTTACTGTGTGGGCTCGGACCAGCCCGGTGAACCAGTTCCGGGCCCGGTTCGGGCCACCCGGACCAGTGGGATGGCAGTTCGGGCTTGGGCCCTTCAAAAGGTGAACCGGCCCGGCCGGTTCGAACCCGGGCCGGGCCAATTTATTGATTTATTTTGAATTTTTTTAAGTTTTTGGGTTTGGCTGGGTATTTTGGGCCATTTGAGGTGGTTAGGGTTGGTTTGGGGGTGAGGGGGAGGGTTGGGAGTTAACTAGGAAAAGCCAAAAAAAATAAAAATTAGAACCGAGGCCCGGCCCGGCCCGGCTCAGACCCGGGGGTTACCCGGGCCGAGTCCGGGCCTCCCCTTCATGAACCGAGGCCCGGCCGGGCCCAAGCCCGAACCGGGACCGAACCGGAACCAGTCCATCCCTAACCCAGAACCTTAACTTTCAAAAAGTTTTTGATGGACCGGGACTAGATCAAGCCGGGTTCGGGCCTAAAAATTTCAGACCTGGTACAAACCAGAGTTTGTACCGGGGCCGGACCGGGCTTAAACAGTACCAGATCGGGCTGGGCGTCGGGACAGGACTGGGTAATAAATTAAAAAAATAGTGCAAGCGGGCCCAGGACCGGCCGTGTCAGGCCCAAAAAACGAGCTCGAAGCCCACCCTTATAGCCACCGGGCCAGGACAGAGCCTATACATTAGCGAGCCGGGCCTATAGATTAGTGGGCCAGGCCTAAACAATACAGGGCCCGGGCCCGGCTAACCCATCCCAGTCTATCCCTATCAAAAACCAGCCAAGGACAGGAACCTCATCTGTCCCTATTTATGAATGCCCAACTCTTTATTTATTTGTGTATGTTTGTGTTAACAGAAACTTCTGGCAAGGAATGCAGTAATATTAACAGAAGCTAGTATAGCACCAAATCAGGAGACACCAACGTAACTCATTGTGCTCTGATTTTTTATGTGAATGTAATCTATGGTTCTGCGCTAAAGTAATTGAAGATCCTAGATAGAGTATAGTCAGACAGACAACTAATACTTGCTAAATAAGCATAGCATCATGGTCTCCGAATCCTCATCCTTATAAATAAATAAATAAACCTACTCATTTTACCAATCAACTAAGAACATCAAACAAACAAAAATACCATTCACTGTGCGCTAATGGAAAACAGGACATACTTTTCAGAGCCAAGAAGCCGAACGCTCAACAACAAAACATTGAGATAGAGAGGCCACCCAGTCTACTTCACGTTAGCCATTTCTGCAACCTCAAAAGTAACTCTCACTTGAGGGAGAACCAACAAGTAAACTACGCCACCGCAGTTTACATAGTAGAGTTGGGCCAGCCCATATTTCCATACATTGGCAAACTTTGGATCGGTTGGGTTACATTATTACCATATGCTGGGGGAGGACCATGATGCTGCTGCTCCTGCTGCTGATGATGATTAAGAGGGCTACCGCCATTTTCCTCAGAAGACTCGCTTGAGCCGTCATCCTCTGAAGGGGGGCTAGATCCTGCCATGACTTGGGGTGCACCCACTATATTTGATGATGGCGGCGTGGAAGAGGAAGACCGCTTATACTTTCTCTTTTTGCCATCAGCAATGAAGCTACCAACAATTACCTAATTAAAATGGAATGGGCCCACCACATTCTTAACCCATCAGATCAAATGCGCATACAGATCGATTAAAAAAGAAAGACAAAACCAGATGCGACATCATTCATTACCTGTACTGGTCCAGCTGCTGTAAGCATTCCTGCAATTCCACCACCTACAACCTTACCATCTGCCCCAGCCAGTGACACACTCAACCCACATGTTCTGCTGTTTCCATTACTGTCTGATGGTGAGAATGAACCGGATAAAGATATTATTTCAAACCGGCCCTGGTTTTTAAAGAGTGACAGAAAATTAGATTAAAAACAGCAGCCACAAGCCAATATGCTAATAAAAACATAGAAATGATATCTCAGAATTAGGTTGTGTTCACTTAACTGAGCTTATAAGGTCAAGTCACACTAAAAGATGAATCCAATCTTGTAGCTAGTTCTATCTGAAGTCCTATGAACCCATTTTTCTCTATAATTTTCGAGTGTAGGATGTGGACAACTAGATCAATTTAAATCTAGCTGGTTGGTCACTTGTAAATTAAACTCTCCCTCCCCTAAAACTGAGACTCAAAATGCAGCGAAAAGACTCTTAAAATGCCATAACCTGCTGACTAAACATCCAGCTGGATAACTGGGGCCACGGGCCACTCAGGTCAGGTTTATGCATTCGACACACAATGAGCTAAAGACCTGCGGGCCACTGGGATGGGCTTACAGAATGACCACCAGGCAAACAAATTAGGTCAAGACTTACTCTTATACCATGATAAAAGTCAGGATTGAGTTGGGATCACTCAATTGGGTTATAAGACACTTGGGTCAAACCACACTAGAAGTTTCAATCCAATCTGGTCACTAGATCACTTCAAGGTCTTATTAATCCAACAATTCATCTTTATTTTTTGTAACTCTGACTTCAGTAAGAAGGATTCAAGTTCCGAGTCAACATACTATGTAATGACCAACAAGACCAGGCTATTGGATCCACTAGATGTAAAAAGTTCAATTGGTGAAATGTGTTAAAATGCAAGTGGCGAGTCTAAAAGCATGTTTAAGTTCTCAAATACCCTCATTATGGAGTAGTATAGCATGCTTTAAACTGTTCAATAGAGCAGTATTGTGTGTTGATTACTACCCCAGTAGCAGGCAAAAGTTGTATTTCTCACCTATCTTGAGAAACAATACAGTACAAGATGAGCTTATCTCATGAATCATGGGAAAAACTGCATCACTAGTCAACAATGTCCTTTGGAATTTTACTTTGCATCCCCACCAAATTTGAGGTTGCACCCTGTATTTCCTTTGGAATTTTACTTTGCAGTTTGAACATTTTTTTGAAGCTTTTGAGTTTGTACACCAATGTCCTCAAAGTGTTCCATTTTTTATTAGAATCTGCACCCCATAATTAGATTAATATTCAGGAGCGTTGGACTTTGCACCACCTTTTTCATTCAAATTTGTCCCCATCCCAAATTTGAAATCATAAATATTGACACCCCTAAATTGTAGCCTACACCCCATTTTTCTTCCAAATAGAAGTTTGCACCATAGTTGTTACGGCGTCGACTAGGTGCCAACTAGGCGTCCAGGTGATGTGGAGTAGTCGCCATGTGTCATCACCTCGCCGGAAGAAGAATAGGCGGCCGCGACGTCCACTAGTCGTCATCCAGACGTCGTTTTGGCAAAAAGGCGCTCGCCTGATGATTATAAATTGATTAGTAGCAGATTCCCAGTCCACCTAATTTTAGAAATTGAGTAATCCGCAGGCCCCAGAAAATATAGATTTAGATTTTAGAAATAAAATTTTAAAAAAGTAATTTAATTTGGACATATGAATAAAGCCCGAGTCTTCCTTGACGATACCTGACCCTCAGTCACCGAACATTGAAAGCTTATGAACGCCATAACGCATAAAACTCTAGTCGCAGCTAAGGCTGCGTCGCAAGAAAGCACTTGAACTTCCAGAGTCTTTCGTTCCAAGTATTATACGTTAATCCTATACCTTCTTTCAGAGCTTCCTGTTGTTTGTTCTTTCCTTTTCTTCTAGCAGTAGTGGAGCCGTGTGTTCCTAATCTAATTATGTCAGTGCTATAAATTTTTTGGGGACACAGCTTAAGTCATACACTTGTGTGTATGTCTATATATAGCATATAAAATCTTATGTGGTTGTATGAAAAGTTGTAATTGTTTATTAAAAACTTGTTATTGAGCCCGGTTTTCCATTATTAATTGCTGGTTTCAATTCTATGTAATATACAGTTTAATTTGTAATATATTGTATATATTATATACTAAGTTACAATTAAATACGGAGTATATATTAAACAGATTATTATATATACTTCCTCCGTTCTTAAATAAATGGAACGGTCAACATTTCACATTTGACGAGACACAACTTTGACCATTAATATATATAATTCTCTATTAATAAAAAATTAAAAAAATAGATTTTGAAAATTTACAATGAGACAAAAATAACAATATTTTTAAATATAACAATATTTTTAAATATATATATATAAATATATATATATTTAAAAATATATATATATATATATTTATAAATATATATATATATTCATACATTAATAAATAAAACGTAGTCAAAGTAGAATATGTGAATAGTGTAAAATTCAACATGTTGCATTTATTTAAGAATGGAGGTAATATATACAAGGTGCAACTAGTCACCTAATTGTCGCCTAGGCGGGCGCCTTGTCGCCTAGGCAATATGGCGGTTGGCTGGCGCTGCACCTCGCCTTACCACCGTGACAACTTAATGCTATGGTTTGCACACCAAATTTAACAGATTCTTTGAACCTTGGAGTGCAAATATTAATGGTTCAATACAGGTGCTATTGTGCGAACTGAAATCTGAGTGGTAAAAAATAGGTTGCAAAATCGCAAATTACATTTCCCCAGTGATATTTCAATATACACCAACAATTGAAACTTTGAAGTGCAAGAAAGTTAGAAAACGGAGTGCAACTTCCAATTTTGAAGTAAACATGGGTTAAAAACATAATTTTTCGGAAAAGTGAATCTGTAACATTTATGTTGTAAGATCAAAAGTGTAGTGGTGAATAACATAAGTTGTTTCTATAAAGGCATCAGGAACTCCAAGTCGCCAACTACCCGCACCATAGAAAAAGGGCATACCAGATCAAATTACTTTAACTAGGCTGTGAAATCACAATATGTAAAACATATACTCTGTACACAGCAAAAGTGAAAAGAGATGTAAAAGAGAGCAAACACACCTCTAATGTGACAGCACCTCCACATGCGGCTGGTTGGCGAAGGGTGACATTGCATATAGAACCACTTGCTGACAGAATGCAAACCGTTCTTGGTCCAAGCTGTGAGAAAGTTGTAATCTTTTTAGCAACATCCTGCAATTAGGGAATAATTAGAGTTGTCAAACCTTCAATTTCAGCTTGTATGAGACAACTGTTCCAAAGGGCCCAATAATCCCAATTCTGAAGACAAACCATAACCTTTTGCCACTCGCTGTTCTGACATTCCTCAAACACATAAATACAACAGAGAGAGAACTTTTATAAATGACAAAAAGTTTCTGCTAATATTACACATTTTGTCACACTCTTGTCCTCTTAGTTGCTACTCTAATCATTTGAACATAATCTTAGTAAATTACAGGTAGAAGTTGACGGCATAAAGATCTCACATTGGCCAGGGGAACTTCAAGATGCCACATTTTGAAAGTATTGCTAATGTTACTTTAACAAACTACATCTAGCTCACCCAAATTGAAGGGGTTAACCACATGAGTTGTGACTTGTGTGATTATAGGGAGCAGCTACTCTTGGATTAGGTGATATTATTACATCTCTATGCTTGGAGCCAAAATACAAGAGACATTATGTTTTAATTTTTGATGTAATTTTTAATAAATATAAAATAAAACATGTTTTAATTTTCAAAATTGCACCTCAAATTTAAACCACTTAGTCAAATAAATTTAAAACTGGGAAGCTTCATGGTGAATTAAGAAAATTAAAAAGCTAATAGTGTTTAAATTAGCAAACTTGACATTACATTAAACACCATGGAGTCATTATACACTATAAAAAGAAAATATGGACATTATAATTATGTCTTATATCAGTTATTAAGTATTGATAGATTAATTATTGTTTTTAATTAGTGGGCTTTTTCTTATACTGTCTCTATACCAAAATTTTCTTTCACTTTGAAATTTGAATTGCTACATTTATTGATAAAGTGGAAACATATGGTTGTGGTTGATGTAGAAAATGAAGGAAGAATGTTAACCACACAAACCATTCCTTAAAAGGAAATGGCAAGAAAACTAAGGGACATACCAAAAAAGGAAAGTGGGAAGAAAATTAGAGAACGGAGGAAGTATCTTTAATTATCTATAACATAAGCTTAATCATGGAAATATAAATTAATACATGTTTTAACTCAAATATCAAATTACACAATTGCTTATAAAACTGGCATTTTTACACCCTGCTGAAGCTCCACTTAATCCCCAACTAGAACCCTACATTTTTTTAAACCCTGTTGAAGCTCCAATTTATACCAATCATCTTCTCTTTAAAATCATTTTCTAATCCTAAAAAATGAAGACATAACATAAACAAAAAAATCACTTGTTCACAGAAAATTTTACTACCGCCACAACAACATATTTTTGGATGGAATGTTGTTTAACTTCATCAATGGAGAATGAATCCTCTTCTATGAGGCATAGATACTTCAATGAAATATTGTCATCTTTTAAATCCGTATACTATATTCCAGACGGAGACAAGTATCATCAAGCAACAACAACAACATCCAAACCTTAATCCTAACAAGTATCAAGCAAACTTTTAAAATAATTCCTTATTGATAGAAGTTTGCCTATTTTAAAATTTACATACAAGACAAAAGGTCAAATAGAACAAATCAAGTAGTAATTAAGAAATTAAGCATAAACATAACCCTTAATCAACAAATTATTCATAGTTATTTTTGTATATTTTAGAATCTATGCATAAAAAAAAACTCTTATATGGCTATATTTGCAAATAAATCCTTAAAATTTAATATATACAAATATACCCACGCATCCACATTTGATCATCCAAATACGGGGCTTCCTCCTTTACATACACAGCTCTAAAAAGATAGAAGAAATTCATGTATGGAAGGGTTTCACCCTCCCTGATTAGAGGGATAAACACAGAAAAAAATGTAAAAAGGTAACTAAACCATACACATTTCTACGATAAGGTGCTCATTCATTTCTTTGAAAGATACTTTTTTTCTTTTATTAGGACAGAAAGATATTACTTCTTATAGAAAACAAGATGGTCCTATTTTGGGTCCCCTAGATTGGAGATAAATAGGAAATTAAATTATTTTAAATCGAAATGTATTCCATTTCCCAAACTTCGGTTTTCAACCTAACCAGCTTTCCTTTAGGGTGAAAGAAAAGATTAATCAAAATTTCTGAGAATTCCATACAGAACACACTACAAAAAGGTATAGCAAGATCACAAGAACGAAAAATCCACCCAGGTCAAGATATTGTGACATAAAATCCCTTTGCAAACCTTTTGTTCAATGCATACTGTCTTAAGGAGGTCTGAATTAATTACATCAAATACATTAATGCAGCATAGTTGCATAAAGCATAAAAGAGTGTTAAGTTATATCTCATCTGAGAACATGCGTTGTTATCTCAAATATCTTCATTTGAAATTTCAGTTAATGCAAATTTTATGTCATTTTCTTTCCTCCCTGTGGTCATAAATAAATGACCTTTACTGCTCAAATGAGAAAATTAGAAGAACGAATTATATATGCAAGAAATGAAACTTGAGTGGATCTTACGGCCTCCCAAGAAAGAAATATTTTAACAAATCTGAGAAATCATTACTGAAAGTAACAAATTTAGCAGACCAAAAACTAAACAAATATAGCAAGTTAGCAAACAAAACTATAACTTTTCTCAAAGAGAAACGGTCACCTCTCCAGCTTGCACAGTGATTACATGGGGAGTGAAACCAATTCCAGTCGACCCTAACAACCAGTAAATCCAAAAGACAAATCAAGAAAAAGTAAAGGAGGTGGCTTTATGGCAGAACTATAAAAACATAAAAATCCGGTTTATACCAACGGCGTCCAATTGCCTCTTCCTGGAGCCCGGAGGCCTCCCCCGGGCCTTCTTCAGCTGATTCTCCGAGGAGTTATTCGGGGCAGCGCTACTAGTCCCTGTCCCAACGCCAGAATCTCCATGGCCTGCCATCGAGGAAATCGGAGAGACGGGCGCGGGAGAAAGGGCCAGAGCAATACCGCCGTCAGGAGAGTACTTTCTGGGGCGTCCTCTCTTCTTCTTGGTGGTGGGCTCAATGCCGAACCCAGTAGTCCTCTGGGAAGATCCGTCGGCGTAGTCCACGGCGGTGGGCGGCTGAACCGAACCCGAACCCATCATGGAATTGAAAGGAAAACGAGGGCTTTGCTGCTGCTGAATAGATTGCTGTTGTTGCATCATGGCATTGTTGGGCATGCCATAAGAGTTCGACTGGTGCGGTAGTGCGGCCATCATGGTGTGGCCGGATTGCGGTGGTTGCGCGTGGTGGAATTGAGCCTGTGGATGGTGGGAGTCTTGGGAATCCATCATTAATTGCTCGTTAGCAGTTCCAGATAGAGAGAAAAAGTGTTATTTTCCTTGTAATGAAAATGAAAAATGATAAACTGGATATCGCAAGGTGGGTTCGGATTTTTATTGGTTTTAGGCGCTGATGATGAAACCTACTGCAACAGTACTTGCGGTGGAAGATGGGAAATCTCGAAATGGGTGACCGAAGAAAGAAAAGGCAGAGTACATTTCTATGGCATGAGGCATCCTACCTAGGGGTGGACTCGTCCCCATCCGGTCCTGGTTCCTGTCCCGGACCGACCTGTCCCGGTTTCAAATATTGAAGACTCGAATCGATCCGGGTTTCTACGGATCTTGTTCCGGTTCGTTCTACCCAGCCGGTCCCGATCTGATCCCGGTTCGGTCATGTCATTAATTTTTTTTAGGAAAAATTATTATTTACCCCCTGAGATTATGTCATAATTATTAATGTAAATTTGCATTTAAAAAAAAACAATTAGTTATCCCCCTTAGTTTTGATCATTCTTAATATATGCCCCCTCATGTTAATTGGTGGAATATGCTTCCAGCGAGAAGAGCTTAATCAATCAAATATTAATGAATCGTAGAAGAGAAAGTAATAGCTGTTTTATTAATCCCGAACCCCCCCCCCCCCCCCCTCCAAGTGATGTACATGAGTATTTATAGGCTACAGGAACTAGTATTCTAGTACGAAACTGATACAACAAATGCTATTAATTGCATATTAATTCGAATGGGACTCTTGTAACGTTCATGCTGTTGCTAGATAACTATGCTGGAATAATAGTCTGCCACGTAAACCCTAGGAATATCCCGGCCTCACTAAAACTCCGTCCAGGCTCGAGGTCTGTTGTCCAACCTAGTTGTGGACTAGAACACCGCCTAGGCTCGAGGTCCGCTGTCCAGCCTGGCCTAGTCGTGGGTTCCTTTTGTGGTCTGGATCCCTAGTTAGGCCCAGCGGTTAATTAATATTAATCCCGTGAAGGGCTGATCTCATTGATGGGCTTTGCTTTAATTAAATCTTGGGTCATGGTAATGATCCATGGTAGGGGTGGGAAAAACCGAACCGAAACCCGGAAACCGACCCTAGCCCTGCCCGAATGATATTCCCGGTCCGGTTTTTTTCTATTTAACCGGCCCGAATAAAAAAACCCGGACTGAACCCGAAAGTTCGGGCTCATAAGTGGGCCCTAAAATCTATAACCCGGCACGGACCGATAGTATGTGTAATAGATAAAATTTAAATTTTAAAGTTCAAGAGCACTTAGCTTCGGATCTGTAGTATGTGTAAGCTTTCACTTTTCTTCCATTCGGACTCAGCCCAAACTCTGTTGGTTATCGATCCAGAGGATGTTGATAGAGAACCTTGAATTGTTGCTCATTGATGGAGTTTAATCCAACTACGAGAGCTAAATCTAACATTAGTTCGAATAGGACTCCTCTAGTGTTTCGGCCATTGTGCAATGATTATCTCTTTCAAGTCTGCGTTTCCTGGTTAAGCCCTGCCTGCTGCCAAATAGCTATGCTTAAATGATAGCCTGCCACGTAAACCCTAGGAATATTCTAGCATCACTGGAACTCCGCCCAAGCTCGAGGTCTCCTATCCAGCCCGGTCTGGCTGTGGGTTCCTGTCATGGGCCTGACTCCTAGTTGGGCTTAACGGCTTATCCAATATGAATCCTGTTCGGGGCTTGATCCCATTTATGGGCTAATCCTGTTAATTAGGCTAATCCTGTTATGGGCCGATCCCGTTATGGGCCGATCCTGTTAATTAGGCTAATCTCATTAAGGGCTGATCCCGTTATGGGCTAATCCTGTTAACTAGGCTAATCCCGTTAAGGGCTGATCTCATTATGGGATAATCCTGTTAATTCGGCTAAGCTCGTTAAGGACCGATCCTGTTATGGGCTGAACTACGTATTGGGCCATGGTCAGAGTCCATGGTACCATCACTCATAAAGAAAATTAGGCTCCAGGCAGCTGAATTTAGGCTAACGCGGACAGAATTTGGAATAATCAGGGGGTTGTCCCTCTTCTATCTGAGGTATGTTTTGACCCTCATTCTCCATTTTTAATTTGTGGTTCCCGGTTCGTTTCCCTTTCATACCCCGATTCACTATTTCCAAGCCTTCATTCTGGCTTCCTCCGGTTCCCATCGTTTGGACGAAGGGCAAAATGATGTTAAGACCCTAATGGCAGGCCTTAAGGAGCAAACTGCAGAGCTCGAGAGGAGGCTGGAAGCGGCGGTGCTGAGAGGGGACACGTTGGAGAAAAGGCTGGGTGATATTGAGGCTACGCATCGGGTTATGGAGGAAGAGCTGAGGAGGAAAGTTGAGGAGGCTGGCCATGCTGCTGCTCAGGCCTTCCGGGGAGTGCAGACTTCCTAGTTGGGGTGGAGCAGATTGTTTCAGGTCGTCAGGCGTAGATAACGCTGGACTGGCTCCATACCCCTGAAGGTGAGGCCAGGTTGGACAAGGAGGGGCCCTGTGCTTCCAGCTGCGACGGTTCGAAATGTAAAAATCCCTGCATAGTCTCCTCCAGAAAAGAGACTCATCCTTCTCTGCCCAGGTCTGGGGGATTTCGGGGCTGATGAAGAATCTGGAGGTTGCTGAAGAGAGCCCAGTCTCATCCGTTCCAGCCTCTAAAGTTCCTCCCGCTCAATCCGGTAATTGATCTGATTTCTAAAAACACCTCTGCAAACATCTTTCCAGGCCTGCGTGCATGTTGTCGTTTTCCACCAATGGGGTGGCTTCATAATTCAAACATCTTTATCTTCAGCTTTATCTTTTGCACGTGCATATATGGTACCGCTTTTGATCATCTTTGTTGATTGTTTGACTGGTAGAATCTCATCAGGTGCACAAAATTCCACACCCAGCGGTCTGATCTACCAATTGGTCTATGCTTGTCAGAGGGAAAGGGTCCATCGGGCATGCCTTGCTCATATCAGTGTAGTCTACACACATCCTCCGGGTTGGCGGCTTGAGGGCCAAGATTACGTTGGCAAGCCACTCTGTATATTTTACTTCTCGTATATGCACAATGCTTAATAGCATGCCAACCTCTCCCTTAACAAACTTTTTCCTGTCGAAGGATAGATACCTTTGCTTTTGTTTCACGGGTGCAGCATTGGGACCTACCTTCAGCCTGTGAATTGCTACGTCTAGGAAATATTAGCGATGCTTAGACAAGATGATTTATATGTGCTGAACAAGATTGGCCTATTTAATATTGAATGTTGGAGCTGGTGTGGCCCACAATGTTGAACTGGTTTGAGACCAATTATCTATTAAGGACTTGACAGCTTGTTCCCCCTCCTTCCTTCTTCTTGATCAAAAGAAAAGCTTTCTCCATCAGACATGAGCCGGAGTCGGTAAGAGAATAGAGAACAAATGTTGACCGAGTCATCAGCTTTCTTTTTTTTTCGGCGTAAAAAATGCACACTAATCAATAATAAAAAATAGTAATGATATAACTCAAATCGTCGCCCGGGCTGTGTTGTTGGAATTTGATATTCGGGATGACTAGTCCCCGAGCTCAAAGTGATACTATATCAATTATATTTTTTACTATGATTTTATAATGTCTTTTATCAAACTTATTCTTGGAATTGTGATATAGTAGTATGAGAATGAGAATTAAAAAGCACTTAGCTTTTTGAAAGATGTGGGCAGTCTGAATTGATAGCTTGGGCCAGGAGTTGAACATTTTTGCTGATGGGTGGCCCGAATGAGTTATAGCTAGAGTCATGGGCTCCCCGACCCAGTGTATCTGTTGCTGTGACCTAGACAATCTCCTTGCACCTAGAGCAGCGTACGTTTCCGGGAGTTAAGGTCGTAGGGAGAAGAAGCTTACCTTTCCGAGAGAGGAATATTAGTAGGTTTAGAGGTCACGGTGGGCCTTAGCTTGGCATGCTCGGCCATGTGTCTCTGTTCCGTAACCCGAGCATCTGCCTGAGATCGGAAACTTAGACCCAGACCATTACCGTCATCGCCTGAACTCGATTTGGCCGTAATCTTTAGGGAGCTTTGCTCCTGGAATTCCATATCCGGGCCGTGAGCTAGGAAAAATCGATCGTTTATTAAAGATGTTGGGGTCGTGAGCAGAGCCCCCAAACCGCCATTAATGACAGAAACCTTACAAGAGGCTTAGGTCAAACGACGCCCGATGAATCTGAGACGGAGGCGAAGAGGCAGCCGGCTGGAGAGGTGGTAGAGTTAGCTGCCATAGGCGTCTGGTGACGCTATGATGGCAAGAACAAGTTGCGAGCAGTTGTTTGGCGAAGTGGGCGGCGGTGGCCGTCTGCCATCAGCCACAGGATCGGTCCGCAGCTCGGCTGCCTGTCTGGACAAATTCTTCCATATTTTTCCTTTTGTTTTCACTTTTCACCCAAAAGAGTTTCTTGACTATTTTTCAAGTGATTGGGATGAATTTTTGAATGTTTTTGGGAGGATTTATCGAGTGATTTTGGGAGGATAATCCCTTGATTTTGATCAAGCTCTCAATGAAAGCACCAATGATGGATATGATTCTAGCGAGAAGAGCTTAATCAATCAAATATTCATGAATCGTAGAAGAGAAAGTAATAGTTGTCTTATTAATCCCGAAAGGCCCTCCTTTACAAGAGATGTACACGAGTATTTATAGAGCTGTCAAACGGGCCAACCTGGCCCAATCCGACCCAACCCGTGACGGGTTATGGTCTATGTGGGTTGGGTCGGGCCAACCCGTTTAATGACGGACCAGAATTTCTACAACCCTAACCGAACCCACCTAACCCGTGGGTTAAACGGGTTGGCCCGCGGGCCTATATGTAAAAAAAATATAACAAAAAAATTAAAAATAATTACCCGGAAGTATAAATTTATATTAGTAAGTAGTAACAAAGGAAATATAAAAAATCAAAATACTAAAAATTCAATACATGTTAAATTTAATTAAAAAATATTAAATATTAGTTATACGAGAATTTGAAAACTATAAGAGGGTATGCGACAAAAATACTCATTGTATAAAAATAAAGATCTACATAAACCTTTTGATTAACTATTTGTAAATAATGACTACTAATTGTTAAATATTGTATCGAACTTCACATAAAATGTACTCCCTCTGTCCCTTAAAACTTTTCCAACTTTACGTATTTGGATCATTGGATGTCCCACTAACTTTGCCACTTTCTATTTTAAATAAAGAATTTGTGGCTACAATCAATTATCTCTCCTCTGCACAAACCTCTACCACACAGTTTTAACTTTATTAATCCCCGTGTCGGTCAAACTTGACAAAGTTTTAAGGGACAGAGGGATTATGTTTCAACATTTTATTTGAATATTTATTAATTATTATTGAAATAAATATTGTTTTGCCATGGTTGTAATTTTTTATTTGTAATTATAATAATATTGGTAGTAAAGGGATAATATTTAAAATAATAAAATTAAAAACTATATTTTTTTATATTGGCCCGCGGGCCAACCCGCAACCTGGTGGGCCAACCCACTTAAACCCACAATCCCATTTATGGGCTAATCCTGTTAATTAGGCTAATCCCGTTCTTGATTACGCACTTGGGCCATGGTCCAGGTCCATGGTACTATCACGAGCCCCCCTACTCTCTTAAAATCAGCAAGGCTGGATTTTTAGGAGAGTAAGTTGAGCGGTCTAACTGATTTCAAATTCCAAATCTTTTCGGGCGGACTGTAGCGTCGTTTCGCATTAAATGCAAGCAACACGTGCTTGATACAAGCCTGCAGCCCGGCACAACTCCCAATCCGCCTTTCCATCTTCACACTCGAGTGCCCTGGAAACGGTTTCAGGGCGGTTCCAAGTCAGTTAAGGCTTTACTATAAAGGTCAGTTCCATCACCTCCATCACTCTTCCGACATTAGCATCCCTTTGTTCTTCAAACAAGAGTCCCATCATGTCATCATCTAACTCTGCTTCTTCTCCTTCCGTCCCCTTAGTTCGCGGATCAAGTCCCAATCGGTGCAGGATCCCGGTGGACTCTCGAGGGAAGGAAACCCAATTTTACCTTTCTGCTGAGATCGCTCGCGCGGTCGCAATGGTTGCCATCACTGACGTTGAGTTTTATGCCGTCGTGGCCCGTGTTGGGCCTAAACATTGTGGACTCACCACCCCCTTCCCATTTTGGGGTCCACCTATCCAGTTTGGATAGAGGGCTCAGGTTCCCCCTTCATCCGACCACATTGCATGTCTTATTCCATTTTGGCATCGTGTCTGGCCAACTTACCCCCACCGCGCATCTCTTTATTGTTGGGTTCATGGCCCGGTGTATCTTTCTCGGGATCAAGTCGAACATAATCCTGTTCCTCAACTTCTTCCATGCAGCCCAGCCTGGTGTCTCCAAGGCCCCTGGGTTCCTCACACTTTCCCAAAGGCCGGGTGTTCCTCTGTTTGAGGCTAGATCTTCTCCAGGTCCTTTTGGGGGATGGAGCCAAAAATGGGTGTGGGTGACCCCACCGGATGGAAGGTCGTGGTTCGAAAACAAGTGGGGGGAGTTGATTCAGCGGTGGACTATGTCGATCCTGAACAAGGGAACTGAGTATGCTGCCAACCTCATCGCTGATGGATCTCCCTTCTTGTTGGGCCACTACGTTAGTGGTAACTGGGTGGTTATGCTCACGTTCTCCTCAGGTTGGCAAAACTTGACTTTGCTTTTGATTATACCTTTTCCTCTTTGTTATTCTCAGCCAAATTCATTGACTGTTCCCTTTCATCTCAGTGGATAGAAGGACGGCTTCCGGAATGGAGCAGTTAGCGGCCGGGGTTGGGATGGTTCGGACCAGAGATTCCTCGAAAACTGCCTCCAGGGAACGTGAGGGGAATCAACAAGGAAACAGTGGTGTGACCCTTGCAACGCTGGCTGCAGACCTCCAGCCCCTTCTGACGAAAGAGGCTGGGAAGAGGCCAGCATCCCATCCTGTTTCCTTACCTGAGGGGAAGAGACCCCGAGCTGTGAGGAGTCCGTGCGAAGCTACTGCAGAAGTGCATTCTGAAGGTCAGTCGTTTTTAGGTGGCACTCAGGGGGGCGCCCTGGCACCTGGTTGTAAGGCCTTTCTATTTTCTCAACGAACATTACTCTCAGGCCTGTGTGCTTGTAGCTGTGTTCTGCCCTCGGGGCGGTGTGTAACCAAACATCCTTACATTCCGTTTTATCTCCATTCGTACATATTCATAACTGCTTTTGCCGCTTGTCTGGCGTTGCTTCAATGCTCGTGTGAGGTTTCCGGCCCTATTCGGACTGACTTCTTCCCTCATATTCTTTCGTCTCTTGGAGAGTTGACCTCTTTCGTTGAACTTGCGTAATTTATAGGCTTCAGGATGGCCTCCAGGTCTTCCTGGTTGCCCGTTTTCACTCACTCTGTCCTTAGTTATTTTGCCTTGAATTTCCGGTCAAGATCGTCTCTCCTTTGTTAAGGATGACTTTACCAATTTGAAACCTTAGGCTCTCAGTAATTGAGCCATATTGGGTGGGCTTCACTTCAAGTTACTTTGACCTTGATGATTAGCCTCTTAATTGGCAAGGCTTGTGAGCCTCTCCAGTGCAAAGCTAATTCCTTCAATTTCATCTTTAGCCTTGTAAAATCAGTCTTAACCTTGGGAAAGGTTGTCTTTTCCTGTTTAAGGAAATTTGACTTCGTTTGTAAGGTTGTTTAACCTTGAGAAAGGTTGCTTTATCCTCGCTCTTGTCTTTAGAAAGACTAGGTTGAGCATTTTGGAATTTAGATGAGTCTGGAATTGATACTTTGTCTTTTGCGAGCACCAATTAGGCGTAGCCTCTTCTTTTTTTTTGTTTTTTTGTAGGTTAAGAAACCTTCGCAAATCATGTATAAAGAACATTTGTGAATGAAAACGAGACTTTTATTAAAACTCATAATGCCGAAAAGAAGTTACATACTTACTGGTAGAATTTTAATAGGTGCGCAGAATTCCATACCCGGTCTACCAGTTTCCCTTTAGGAGTACACAGCTTGTAAGTCCCTGGCCCAACTATCCCCTCGATTTGGTAGGATCCTTCCCAATTCTTGGCAAACTTGCTGCCCTCCAGAGGCTTGTTAGCAGACCTCCTCTTTAGGACCAAATCCCCGATCTTGAATTGTCTTGGTCTGACCCTGGCATCATGGTATTCGTTTATTTGTCATCTGTAATTCTCGGCCCTGATAAAAGCCATATCTCTTTTTTCCTCAATCAAATGAATTTCCGCCCTTAGCATCTCCTCGTTGTCTTTAGGGTCATAATCTTCCACCCTTTTGCTTGGGAATAAGGTTTCTGAGGGAGCACGGGCTTCAAAGTCGTAAGTTAGGGCAAAAGGAGTCTCACCAGTTGCCTTCCTTGGGGTCGTGCAGTACGCCCAGAGGATATTGTTGAACTCGTTTATTCAGATTGTTCCCATAGATAGATTCCATTTTCTTCTTAAGGCCATCCACAATAGTTATGTTCACATTTTCAACTTGCTCGTTGCACTGGGGATAGGCATTGGACGCCCTGCTAGCCTCAACTCCTCATTGCCCACAAAATTCTCTAAATGGCTCAGAATCAAATGGCTTCCCATTATCAGTAATGATTTGCATGGGAATGCCAAACCGACAAAATATGTTTCTCCAAATGAACCTCTTACATTGCTCAGCAGTGATTGTGGCCATTGGCTCGACCTCAACCCACTTGGTGAATACTTCCCTGAGATCATCCGCGTGGTCGCCAGCTTTTTGGCTTTTCATGATCATATCGTTAACATAAGCTTCCATGTTTCTCCCTAGCACCGCTAAGAAGACCTTAGCTACCATCCGAGTGTAAGTGGCCCCAGAGTTCCTCAAGCCGAAAGCCATCACCAGGTAGCAAAAAACTCCTTATGGGGTGATAAACGATGTCTTTTCAACATCATCTGGGTGCATAGAGATCTGATGGTACCCCCAGAAAGCATCCATAAAGGAAAGGAGCTCGCATCTGGCAGTTTGATCCACCAATTAATCTATGCTGAGCAAAGGGAAAGGATCCATGGGACAAGCGTTGTTCAGGTCTGTATAGTCTACACACATTCTCCAGGTAGGTGGTTTAGGAGCCAAAACTACATTGGCGAGCCACTCCGGATATTGCACCTCCCTGATATGTTTGATTCCCAACAACATATTCACTTCCCCTTTAACAAATTCTTTCCTATCCAACGACAGGTACCTTCTCTTTTGTTTGACCGGAGTTACCTTCGGATCCACATTTAATCTGTGAACTGCTATGCTTGGGTCAAGCCCGGGCATATCCTGAGGCCCCCAAGCGAAAACCACCTTGAATTCCGTCAGAATATGGACTATCTTTTCTCTCAGGTCGGTCGGGAGCCCTGCCCCGACCTAGACTCGACGCTCTGATCGGGAGGGATCAACGACGACCTCCTCGAGCTCTGTGATGGGCTGAGCTCTGAGCTGCCCTTCCTCATATCTAGATAAGTTTTGTTCAATAGTGTGGATCTTTACACCATTTCCTTCGTGAGCCTTGCAGGCCCTCACGTAACAGCTTCTGACCGTCTTCTGGTCTCCCCTCACTGTTTCTATTCCTGTCGGGGTATAGAACTTCATGCACAAATGAGCCTGGGAGATAATGGCTCTCAGTTCCTCCAGTAGAGGTCGGCCTAGGATGGCCTTGTGAACACTAGGCAGTTGAACAATAACGAAATCCGTTTCAATTTTTCGGACACATGGCTCTGATCCAAGCTGGATCTTGAGGGTGATCACCCATTCTGGCTCAATCGTGTCTCCGGTGAAACCTGAAAGAGGGGTTCTTACCGGTCTGAGTTCTCCTTTCTGGAGCCCGGTCTTCATGAAAGGATCCATGTATAGTATGTTGACTGAGCTTTCGTTGTCCACGAGAACTCTATGGACAATCGCATCCATAACTTCCATCTTTATCACCAGAGCATCTCTGTGGGGAGGGGGGGGACATGGAGGAAGATCGTTGTCCTTGAAGGTGACAGATTCCCGCTTCTTCCTTTTGTCAGCAGGAAGATGGTCGATTTTCCCGATGAATAATCGGCGAACCCACTCCTTTCTTTCCCCTATGGCGTCCCCTCCTACAGGTTCGCCATAAATTTGGTTGACATGCGGGCACTTTCGCCGGCTTGAATCTCCTTCTTTATCATCATCCTCGAATTGGGCTCCGACCTCCCTCTTTTTAGAGATTGAGGCCGACTCGTCCAATTTTGCTAGGGCTTGTGCCGGATCCACGTTGGGGATATCGTGTCTGGCACCCGGCGCCTGGGATCGTGTCCAAGAAGACGATTCCTCAAGTTGCCTTGGGTCGTCGTGTTATCATCGCGTTTTCGGAAATCGCTCTGTTGAGACCTCGAACCTCCGTCTTTGACCATGACCTGGTGGAAACGATCACCGCCTTGACTGCTACTCATATGGTTGTGACAATTGGATCCAACCATCGCCTTCGTAGACTCGACTCTCAACAAAAGCACCAAATGATGGAGTTTAATCCAACTACGAGAGCTAAATATACTAAGATATCAAAATATGGCAGCGTAAGACAATATTATTATTATTCGGAAGAATGATTTACCGATCCCCTCATAGGGTATTTACAGGAAGTGTCACGCCCCGGACCTACCCGAACACGTCAACAACCCGTCGTACAGTACGAATAGTCAACCGCAGTTCAACACATCCATACTATACAAGGCGTCTAGAATATCATTCACACATAGTACATCCATAAACAAAAATAATGTAAAAACATTCATTAAAGCAGCGGAAACAATATTACAAGTGTTCAAGCCACACTAGGCATAATTAGACATACAGGCCTCCAAATGATTGTTCAGAAACTAATTTCCATGACCATTTTTATAATTGTTTTTGAAACGGAAACGGAGGAAGCACGAACCACGTCTTCTCTCCTAGATCTTCCCGAATCCACGGGCCCTGGTAGCTAGCTCAGTTCCTACCTGAAACTGTGAGGTGACCTCCCCCGTGAAGGGGAGGTCAGTACTTGGAAGCATTTGACAAGTACAATGACAACTATACTAAGTATAATCAACGTTTCAATTTCTAAGACCCTTAATCTAGGGTGATATATATAGGCCATAACCCTCGGTTACCCCTTTTTAAAATAATATATTTACTTTATACAAAGTCAAGTAGTCGACCCGTGGGCCCATATTCATTTAGAATTCACCATTTTAATTCCCCGCGACTACAAGTCACGACAACCCCATAGGGTTCCCTCGAGTCCCGATTGTATAGCAAGGGCTCGACCCAACTACATTTCTATACAACCCTTCAACTCAATTTAACACATTAAAATTGTATGGCAAGGGCTCGGCCCAACTACGTTTCCATACTAACCATAACTTCGTGGCAAGGGCTCGGTCCAACTACGTTTCCACGAAGATCACAAACACATGGCAAGGGTTCGGCCCAACTACGTTTCCATGCTAATCACATTACATGGCAAGGGCTCGGCCCAACTACATTTCCATGCAATCCTAGAGTCCGACTCTAATTTATTTTCATAGTCCAATTCTCAAGCAAATCCTATGCCTAGGATCAATTCACTTGGGTAGCTTTGAGGCCTACCCCTAACACACCTTAGTGTTCATACAATTCGACCCTAAAGTATCTCTTAAGACTACTTAAGGCATCTCTATTCACAATCCTATCTCTTAGGATTAATTCCATCATTTATTTATATTAATCTCCCGACTAGTATTTCAATACTAGTCCGATAATCTTAGAACAACCAAGTTCTTAATTCATAGCCAAATAATTCATCTCAATTGATTTTCCAATCCAAATATGATTTAATCTCAATATCAAAAATATCACTTTTATCCATTCATGAATTCCTTACATGAAGTAAAAGTATATTTTATCACAATATTTTCATAGTTAATTCCGTTCTCATGTCATTCCTTTCATATCACATAATCATACACAATTTCTTCCAAATTTGTATATCATGCTTCATTTACTCATATGTAATAGTATTTTCATTTAGGCATTATAATTCATTATTAATCCATGAAAATCACATTTAATACCTTAGGTAATCTTATGAAATTAACACAACAATTATAAGCAATATAGTCAGCCATCCTCACCTTATGATGTGCTCAACTATCTGCCTTAGCGAAACCCCTCAATCCTTCCTCGTTCTAGGCCGATCGGAAATGGAAAATCTGGACAGTGGGTGAAAGCCGGTCGGCTTTCGTGAAAGCTGGGCGGCTTTCGGGTTCTGCAGTTTCGAGCAGCTCTTTTTGAGTGGCGGTTTCCGACGATTTCGACTCCTATCGATTCACCAACTCTTCTAAGTTAAATACCACCACTTTATATCAATATTCTACACTTTTAAACGTGTAGAAATCATGGCTTAATCCACTATATGATTTCTTAAAAATCATATGCACAAAATACTAGTTAAAAGCACTAATTGAGCTTTTTACCTCAACTCCTAGCTTTTCTTCTTGGGTTTTCCTTCCTCCATCCTCCTTCAAGATATGGACTATTTGTGAAAGGCTTTCCTAGAGCTTCTCTATCCTCCTTGGTCACTTGTGAGGCTCAAACTGAGGGGGAAGTATCTATCCTCAATCAAACGTACTATTTGAGGTGTAGATAGGCCATAGGGAGTGTGCACTTGTCTTGTGCCATCCCTCCTATCAACAATCCACACACAACATTTAATTCATGTCCCCTCCCTATTATTTGAGGTTTAGTTGATGTGTAGGATACCCCAAGTGGGTGTAGAAAGTCTCTCCCAATGATTCCCGCTATTTCTGGCAGGTTGGGTAAAAATAGCAATTGTTTGTCCAAACGTTTTTCCCAACCTTAGTTGGCATTTTATTGGGCTTCTATAATTATTATGATGACCCAACTAAATATTTGGTAGTCCATTCTCAATATTATGGACCCGATAAATAATTTATTTAATCATTCATTAATTAAATATTTCATTCTTTTACACGAAATCATTCGCTAGAAAAATTCAAATACATACTGAATTTCAAATTCAAGTACATCCGGGTGCGGTGTCACAGGAAGTATTTATAGACTCTAGGAGTTAGTATTCTAGGAGGAAACTACTACATTAAATGCTATCAATTATACATTAGTTCGAATAGAACTCCTGTACCGTCTTGGCCATTGTGCAATGACTATCTCCTTTAAGTTTATGTTTCCTGATGAGTTCTGCCTACTACCAAATAGCTATACTCACATGGTAACCCGTCACGTAAACCCTAGGAATATCCCAACCTCACTGGAACTCCTCACAAGCTCGAGGTCTGCTGTCCAGCCCAGCCTGGCTGTGGGTTCCTATCGTGGGCCTGATCCCTAATCGGGCCTAGCGGTTTATTCATTATGAATCTCGTTCAAGGCTTAATCCCGTTTATGGGCTAATCCTGTTAATTAGGCTAATCCCGTTCTAGACTACGCACTTGGGCCATGGTCTGGGTCCATGGTACCATCACACACACACACACACACACACACACACACACACACACACACACATATATATATATATATATATATATATATATATATATATATATATATATATATATTAATGTATACCAATTACATATATATATTGTTTAATATGTATATATATCTGATAGATTATATGTCTAGAGAGAAGTGAGAGCTAGAGAGAGAGAAGTGATTTTTGAACCCTTACAACTACTCCAAATGGGAGCATTTATAGGGAAAATATGGGTTGGGCTCCTAAGTCTTGGGCTTGGGAGGCCCCTTACAATATAAGGTCTCTATTGGGCTGAGTACATTCAAATATATTAGCTAAGTATGGAAGTCTGGCTCTGTGAGCTCCCTGTGACTGACGAACGTCTGGCTAACGGAGGTGTTGCAGACGAAGGTCTGGGAGACGACGTCTGGCTGATGGAGGTGTGGCAGACGAAGGTCTAGGAGACGAACGTCTGGATGACAGAGGTGTGGCAGACGAAGGTCTGGGAGACGAACGTCTGGCTGACGGAGGTGTGGCAAACGAAGGCCTGAGGACGAGCGTCTGGCTGACGGAGGTAGTGCTGAAGGTCGTACGTCCCCGGGGGACCGTTATGTGCTGAAAGCCGTACGTCCCCGGGGTTTTTCATGTGCTGAAGGTCGTACGTCCCCGACGGATCGTTATGTGCTGAAGGCCGTACGTCCCCGGGGTCTTCATGTGCCGAAGGCCGTACGTCCCCGGGGGGCGTTATGTGCTGAAGGTCGTATGTGCCCGGGGTCTTCATGTGTCGGAGGTCGTACGTTCCCGGGGTCTTGTTTGCTGTGTTTGGGTCACTTGAGCTTGTTGGGCTTGTTCGTAGTGGTGGAAGTATGTGGGTCATGAGGTATGGACCCATATACTCTATCAATATTAAATTTTTTTTATATATATATATATATATATATATATATATATATATATAGAGAGAGAGAGAGAGAGAGAGAGAGAGAGAAATTACGAATATTTATATAGTATTATTGTGTAATTAACAAAAATGTAGGAAGTAGGAACTAGTTAACTACAACAATGTAGGAACTAGTTAACTACTACCTCCGTCCCAAAAAACTTTGCCATTTAAAAAAAAATTGAGCATGATTTTGATTAGTATAATAATATTAAAGTTACAAATTTTATACTTTTATGAGAGTACTTTTTTGGAAGATTTATGAGTACTTTTAACAAAGAACATTTTCATATAATTTTTATATTATAAATAGTTTCCAATAAAAAGATATAATTGGTCAAAGTTTTGAAATTAGCAAGGTTTTTTGGGACAAAGGTAGTACAAATGTATATAATTAAATATATGTGTTAAATATGAAAGTGTAGGAGTATATAAATATAATTGTAATATAATATATTTGATAAGAAAGATTGAAAGAGTGGGAGTGAATTGTAGGAATGTAGAAATTATAAAGGAAAAAGAGTCAAATAGACTCTCCTACTATATCAAAAACACCACTCAATCCCTTCTACTAATAAAAGCATGAGATTAATACACTTACTTTTAAAAAAGCATCAATTGGGTCAAGTTACCTGATGACAACTCTCTATAACAGGTCATAAGCTGATTCCAATTTTTATTTACTTTTTCATGTTTTCCCGCGTCTTCCGTAGTATGTAGTACTGTACTTCATACTACCTACTACTACTAGTATATACGTAAAATTCCACCGGTGAGCGTAGCTCAACTGATAGCGAGAGAGTGACACAAGGGTTAGGTCCCGGGTTCGAATCCCGACAACTGCGATGAGGAGTTATTATACTAAAATATGCATAGGGCCTCTGCAAGTACCGGGAACAAAGCCCCACTCTCTATCTGTCATATTGTGATTATAGTCCAATTTACATCCTCCCAACATACCGTCCGGTCAGGGTTGTCATCCTTTTTGTAAAATTCCCAACTTTCCAAGTTTCCAGCTCTCTTTCTTTGTTTGCGTTTTCTTTTTTTCTTTCTTTTGTCTCCCTTCTTTTACTTTACTTCTCTTGTTTAAATCTAAAAACCCTCAAAAGATCTAAAATTCTTTTTCTATTTTTATGACTTTTCATTAATATATACTCCTTATATATAACTTTCTTTTTTATATTTTTCCACTTGCTCTCCTAATTTATCTACATTATTCATTAATATTACTACTTTTTCTATAATTATTGTGTGCGGTGTACCCTAACCTTATAAACAAAAAATGTCAAGGTTCGAAAGATTCTGAAAAATGTGTCCAAAAATATAACTTTAAATCTTGGAACGATAACGGAAACTTAGTCACATTATTAAAGTATTTGTCCTACATCGAAAAACTATAAAATAATAAAAACACCATATAAGACTTTGACCTTTTAAGATGGAACCCTGGATCTTAATTAACACGTTTGATACATTTTCTGTATGTACCTGACATTTATTGTTTATAAAAGTGATTTTTTTCTCACATTTTTTCTGTGACATAACTTTACTCGAAAACTTATCCGTGCAAAAAAAATTCAAAATGTTTAAAAAATATACCCGAGTACATTTTATTTGTGTAAGACATTAATATCCGTAAAATTAAATTTGTCAAAAATGCTGATTGTGTTGTAAAATCCTGGAAATGACAAGTGTGAATTGTTCATCCTTGTCATCAATCCAGAAATTATGTTTAATCCTTGTAACCTAGTTAGAACAGATGGCTCAAATTGTTATTGCCACCAAATCTGTAGATTCATCCCTTAAGTGACTAATCATCAAGTTCAAACAGTATAAACAGGAGCTTGATGAGGCATTGTAAATTCATTCAGAAATTCAGAAATTCTCAGATATTAAGAAGAAGATATTTAGAGCTTTATTAATATATCTATCTCTCAAATTTAGTCTTCATCTTCTTCATTTTCATAACACGTTATCAGCACGAATCTGCTCAAAACCTTCAAGAAATCATCATCTCCTGCAGGTATTAAAATCAATATCTATTATCTTCTTTTAGTATTCAAACTTGAAAATTATTCTCTCTCTTAAATAAATTTTCTGTGATATACGGAAAGAAAATTTAGATAACATGCTAACATACCTTTGAAACAAACTCTGCATCAATTTTTATCATCTCAATGCTCTCTTTATTCGTACCATAGAGCGAAAAGAATTGATGGAACAAGAATAAATATTTTTTTCAATTTAGCTTCAATTCATATACATACTACTATTGATGACTTGATAGAAGTATAGAGAGAACCGTATGTGAGTAATAAAAGTAGAGAATGGTTGGAGGCTTGGAGCAAGAAATACTTTGTAAGAAAAACTAGAGGATTGAAAAGATCACTAGATCAGCTAATACTCAAACATACATTCTTTGTTCATTTAAAGGAGAGACACATACCACATACATCAGACCCAAGTCACGGGTTGATGCATGGGAAAAGCAACTCATATGCATGTTGCACTTTTTATTTGTCATTTTGTTAATTATTGACATGCAAAACAACAAATATATTTAATGATTCCAGGCTAGCTAGCTCATACTCACGTTATGTGTTTGCTTTCAATTCAAAAATAGTTGTAGACTTTTAGTTTAATTCTTAATTTTCATTAATAAAATAGTACCGATAATAGCTTAACATGTGTAAGTCATCCCTATCAAAACAAAATAACTTGGCAGGTTAGTTTTGTTTCTTTCTCAATGAGATAAACTCAAATATACTTTTAAATAATATAAGTACATAATTAAAACAGTTAGTGTTCATATATAAATATTCATGAAACTAGTAGTACAAACAATTGGCAATAGTTCAAGTTGTTCATTCACATATTACGAATGCTTTATCTATATTCAATTAGATAACATCTCAAAGTTTAGTTTGTGATATGTTTAATGATGAATTCACGCTTATATAATTTTGTAGTATGGCAAACATAAGCAAAAGAGAATTCGACATTCTTGATTTGTCCGGTCAAAAATACCTGGAATGAAAAGTTGATGCTCTAGCACATTTAAAGGCTAATGGTCTTGAGGACACTATTGAGGCTATTAATCAATCATCTTCCCAGGATAAAGCGAAAGCTATAATTTTTCTCCGTCATCATCTCCATGAAAGTCTCAAATCTGAGTATCTTTTGATTGATGACCCAAAAGAATTATGGGACAATTTACAGGAGAGGTATGGCCACCAACAAAAGGTACTTTTGCCAAAAGCTCAGTATGACTGGATCAATTTAAGATTCCAGGATTTTAAATCAATCAGTGACTATAATTCTGCCATGTTCCAAATAACATCTAAACTAAAGTTATGCGGACAAAAAGTCACTGATGCTGATATGTTGGAGAAAACCTTTTCTACAATGCATATTTCTAATATGCTGCTACAGCAGCAATATAGAGAAAAGGGTTTTAAAAAATACTCCGACTTAATATCAGTATTATTGGTAGCTGAGCAAAATAATGACCTTTTGATGAAAAATCATAATCTGAGACCCACTGGTTCTAATCCTTCGGTTTATGGTCCATCTGGCCATAATTTAGCCACTGAATCAAATGCAACATACAGTGGCAGTAGAAGGCATTTTAAACGTGGGCATTTTAATGGTCATAAAAACAAGTCACATCGAGAATATAAACAGGTCAATAGACCAAATTATAAGGGCAAGGGCAAACAAAAGGCCCATCAAATAAATCGCCCTCCAAAAACCTCGGTAAAGACGACTTGTTATAAATGTGGCATGACGGGGCATTGGGCTAACAAATGCCGTACTGCGAAACATCTGGTGGAATTATTTCAAGCTTCCATGAATTTGAACAAAGGCAAAAATATGGAAGCCAATTATGTCAATGACACAACTCCACCTCTGCCAAAATTCGATGTGTCCGACTTTTTTGTGAATGATGCCATTATGGACGATGCTTTTGCAATAAATCAAAATGTCACAAAATAAAATATTAGACTCTAATCCTTATGTTGTAACATATTAGTTTTATGTATTTTTTCTTTCTTCCCTTTTTTTCTTTTGTTTTTAAATAAATGTGTGTAATATATGTACTTTGTGTTAAATTATATGTACAATTTGTGATCAAGCTTATGTTTATTTATACATATTGAAGATATGGATCACTCAAATGATAAAAAGCTATGTCTGATAGACAGCGCCACAACGCACACCATTTTGAGAAATAAAATATATTTTTCTCAAATGACTTTAGTTGAAGCTAAAGTCAATACTATATCAGGTGTTGCAAAGCTCATTGAAGGCTCTGGGAAAGCATATGTGATGCTCCCTAACAGGACACACATAATTATAAATGACGCTCTATATTCCAGCAAATCGCGGAGGAATTTATTGAGTTTTAAAGATATGCGTCAAAATGGTTATCACATAGAAACCATGAATGAAAACCAAAAGGAATATATTTGTCTTACAACAACTAAATCTGGCACTAAATATATTTGTGAAAAACTGCCAGCATATTCCTCAGGACTATATTTCACATATATTAGTCCATTTGAAATAAATTTGGTTTCTAACACAAAGTTAGATGATCAGAAAACATTCATGTTGTGGCATGACCGTTTAGGTCACCCAGGCCAAGTAATGATGCATAAAATCATTAAGACCTCACTTGGACACCCATTAAAGAATATCAGGGTTCCATTATCAAGTGATTTTCCTTGTAAGGCCTGTTCTCTTGGCAAAATGATCATTAGGCCTTCTATGAACAAAATTGCAACTGAATAACCTGCATTTTTAGAAAGGACTCAAGGAGATATTTGTGGGCCGATAGCCCCACCATGTGGACCATTTCGATATTTTATAGTGTTGATTGATGCTTCAACACGTTGGTCACATGTTAGTCTTTTGTCGACTAGAAATTTAGCATTTGCTAAACTCCTTGCTCAAATCATACGATTAAGAGCTAATTTTCCGGATCATTCTATAAAGAGAATCCGACTTGACAATGCAGGAGAATTTACATCCCAATCATTTAACAACTATTGTATGTTGATTGGGATTGATGTGGAGCACCATGTTGCTCTTGTTCATACACAAAATGGTCTTGCTGAATCTCTGAATAAACGATTACAATTAATCGCTAGACCATTATTAATGAAGTGTAATTTACCTTCATCAGCTTGGGGGCATGCTATTTTACATGCAGCAAATTTAATTCGGCTTAGACCAACTGCATATCATGAATATTCCCCAATGCAATTAGTTACTGGACAAGAGCCAAACTTAGCACACATAAAAATATTTGGTTGTGCTATTTATGTTCCAATTGCTCCACCTCATCGTACAAAAATGGGTCCTCAAAGAAGGTTGGGAATTTATGTTGGATTTGAATCTCCCTCAATAATAAAATATCTCGAACCGATGACTGGTGACTTATTCACAGCACGGTTTGCAGACTGTCATTTCAATGAGACAGTGTTCCCAACCTTAGGGGGAGAAAATAATAAATTCAACCCAAGTACGAAAGAGATTACATGGAATGCAACAGGATTATCACATTTTGATTCAAGATCAAATATATGTGAACAAGAGGTGCAAAAGATAATCCATTTACAAAACGTTGCAAATCAGTTGCCTGATGCATTCACAGACACAAAGAAAGTGACAAAGTCACATATTCCTGCCATGAATGCCCCTGCCAGAATCGAAATCCCAGCAGAGAATTCTGAAAAATCTCTTGCAAATGATTCTTCTATACGCAAAAGGCGTGGCAGGCCACTTGGATCGAAAGATATAAAACCAAGAAAAATTAAAAGGCATGAATCAATCTGTGATGCCAAAGATGTTCATCCTTCTGAACAAGAAAATGATCAATTTGAAAATATTGGCATAGAAAATATTATTGACAAAACAAATATCTCAAATGACGATCCAACTTCCTTAAATGAGGAAAATATTCTAGATAATGATAGAAACGTTGATAATTATGAAATTTCAATAAACTACGTTTCTACTAGAATGCAATGGAATCGTAAAGATATTGATATTAATGAAATATTTGTCTATGCCATTGCCACAAATGTTATGAATGAAAACAATGACAATGAGCCAACATCAATTGAAGAATGTCGGAAATGACACGATTGGCCAAAATGGAATGAAGCTATTCAGGCTGAATTAAAATCACTTGAAAAACGTGATGTTTTTGGACCGATAGTCTCTACGCCAAAAGGCGTAAAACCAGTGGGCTTTAAATGAGTATTTGTGCGTAAACGCAATGAGAGAAATGAAATCGTAAGATATAAAGCCCGATTTGTTGCCCAAGGTTTTTCTCAAATACCGGGAATTGATTATGAAGAAACCTATTCTCCAGTAGTTGATGCAACTACATTAAGGTTTCTCATTGGCATGTCTGTTTTTGAAAGGCTGCAAATGCGCCTAATGGATGTAGTAACTGCATATTTATACGGTTCACTCGATACAGACATTTATATGAAAGTTCCCGGAGGATTTAAAATGCCTGAAGCTTATAGCTCGAAACCTCGAGAAATGTTTTCCATTAAACTACAAAAGTCATTGTATGGACTAAAACAATCTGGACGAATGTGGTATAATCGTCTCAGTGAATACCTTCTTAAGGAAGGATATAAGAATGATCCAATTAGTCCATGTGTTTTCATCCGGCGATTAAATTCGGGATTCGCCATAATTGCAGTATATGTTGATGACTTAAATATTATTGGAACTCACGATGAGATTGAAAATACTGCAAAATATCTTATGAAAGAATTTGAAATGAAAGATCTAGGGAGAACCAAATTTTGTCTCGGACTTCAAATTGAGCATTTGAAGAATGGAATTTTCATCCATCAATCCAATTACACCGAGAAAGTTTTGAAGAAATTTTATATGAACAAAGCTCATCCTTTGACTTCACCAATGGTGATTCGATCTCTCAACATACACGATGATCCATTCCGTCCCCGAGAAGATGATGAAGAAATACTTGGTCCCAAAGTACCATATCTGAGTGCTATGGGAGCTTTAATGTATTTAGCTAATAATACTAGACCAGATATTGCATTCTACGTAAATTTATTAGCTAGGTATAGTTCATGCCCAACAAGACGTCATTGGAACGGGATCAAGCACATATTCCGTTATCTACGTGGTACAGTTGATCTTGGCTTATTCTACCACAAAGATGAAAAAGCTGCTTTAATCGGATATGCAGACGCTGGATACTTATCAGATCCTCAAAAGGCGAAATCACAAACCGGGTACGTATTTACTTATGGTAACACCGCAATCTCATGGAGATCTATGAAGCGGACATTGACAGCTACATCGTCAAATCATTCTGAGTTAATTGCACTATATGAAACCGGAAGAGAATGTGTGTGGCTACGATCTATGATTCAACACATCCAAAATGAATGCGGTATGAAATCTATTACTTGTCATCCTACTGTGATCTACGAAGACAACACTGCGTGCATAGCTCAGATTAAAGAAGGCTACATCAAAGGAGACAGAACAAAACACATATCACCAAAGTTCTTCTCTACTCATGATCTCGAGAAAGAAGGGACGATCAACATTCAACAAATCAGATCCAGTGAAAATCCAGCCGATCTCTTCACCAAATCTTTACCCCCGAAGAAGTTCATGGAACTTGTACAGAAAATCGGCATGCGACGTCTTCATAATTTATACTAAATTCTGGGGGAGTATTTGAATGCACTGCACTCTTTTTCCCTTCATCAGGTTTTTATCCCACTGGGTTTTTCCTGATAAGGTTTTTAACGAGATAGTATATCCAAATACAACGACATTATAAGTCGTAATTTTTACCCCTTAATTTTCACAATAAGTTTTTAAAATAATAGACAACTATTCAAGGATGAACATTCAAGTGGGAGTGTTGTAAAATCCTGGAAATGACAAGTGTGAATTGTTCATCCTTGTCATCAATCCAGAAATTATGTTTAATCCTTGTAACCTAGTTAGAACAGATGGCTCAAATTGTTATTGCCACCAAATCTGTAGATTCATCCCTTAAGTGACTAATCATCAAGTTCAAACAGTATAAATAGGAGCTTGATGAGGCATTGTAAATTCATTCAGAAATTCAGAAATTCTCAGATATTAAGAAAAAGATATTTAGAGCTTTATTAATATATCTATCTCTCAAATTTAGTCTTAATCTTCTTCATTTTCATAACAGATTGAAAATTTTAGTCTATAAAATTGAATGTAAAAGTGAACTTTTTAGATCGATATTTTTTGTCTTTACCCTAACTTTATAAAATCCTGATTGAGAAAGATTTTGAGAAATGTGTACAAAAAGATTTAACTTAAAATCCAGTCAGAAACATATATTGTTTGTACCAGACATTTTTTTTATAAAAGCAATTTTTTTTCGACCAAGACGTTTTTCGTGTGACATAACTTTACCGAAAGGCGAAAAACTTTGAAAATTTGTAACAATTATATCTTTTCGTCGCATTTTGCTTGACGTACTTTACTTTTTGGACTATTCCAAAATTAGTTGTCACATTTTCCTTTTGGAAAGAAATATATGGTCTAAATCATTTCACTTTACTATACTCAAATGTCAACCACAATTTTTACTTTTTCACCCAATGTATTAATAATTTATAAATAATTTTGACAAATCAAAGTAGGACACATAAAATGAGATGGAGGTAGTGCATTTTTTTGGTATTGTATGGAGCACTTTTATCTGTCAAACATTTATGCTTGTAAAATTAGATTTGTCAAAAAACTAACTGAAATTTTTATTTATAAAATTGAATGTATCTGATCGTCATTTTTTTATAATATAACTTGACGGACAAAATTTATTTGTGCAAATGATTTTAAAAATGTGGATAAAAATTGTACAATATTTTTGCCTTGTCTAAAATATTTTTGTGAGTATCTAATTATTATGGTTAATAAAATAGTGAGAGTAATGAATAATACGGAGTATTAAAAACGTAGGAGTATTGGGGAAAATTATGTAAAGTAGACAAAATAAAACAAAAAATTGAAAAGTAGACAAATTTTTTTAAAAGAAAAATTTATCAAAAAGAGAAAGTGTAACAAATAAAAAATACTTCCTAAAAAGTTTAGCAAACAAAAAATAGGAGTGAGTAAATAATAGAACCAAAGTAAAAAAAGGAAGTGAAATTTGCACATTGTGGTGAAAAAAAAAAAGAAAACAAAAAACAAAAAAGGATCAGAGAATGAAAGCCAGCTAGAGCCGGAGGTTGGGATTTGGGAACTACGTATAACATACTCGTAGTTTATACGGTGTATTGTGCAAGACATGAAAGAACAGAAAAATGGGGGAAAATAAGAAACAATTTTGCTTAGTATACATTGGATGCACATTATTTGTACACCATATAAAAGGTCAAAATTAAATTTTTTACCCCTCTCCCCACCTCTCTCCCCCACGTGCGAAGCCGCTTCTCAAAACTCCCGCCTCGCCACTTCCTTCTTCCCCACCTCTCTCCCCCACGTTCGAACGTTTCCCAAAACTTCCGCCTCCCCACTTCCGTCGTTCCTCACCGGTTCTCTGCTCATATCTCCCCCTCGAGTTTCTTCTTCTTCGCCTCTCCGTGAGTGCGACAGCCGTGCTTGTCGCGAAGCATCTCCGTGAACAAGAAAGTCGACATCCACCCTGAAGACCCACCTGCGAAATGGTTCGTACGTCACTGTCATCTTTGGCTGAGGCTTCAAAGAGAAGGTAATATCAACTTCTTGAACACATTTGTGAGTAGTATTGTTCAATTTGACCTCCTAATGTGTGGTTTGTTTTGAACACATTGTATTTGTTGTTAAATTTTTTTATTTTGAATTCATTAAGGTATTTCGAAGTGTACACTTGAAAAAACGAGTTTCATGAAGTGAGAATTACACTATAATGGCCGGATTCTTGAATTGTGAATTTGTCTGTGGGATCTAGGTATATTGTATGTTGCCAGACAATTTAGGGTATACGATTTATTATGATGGAAGTTGTTGTCTGTATTTACATTTCACTTGATTTGATAACAGATTTTAATTTGTAATGAATAGGGTATTTTGTCTGCATTAAATTTGATGTTAGTGTGTAAACAATATGACTTCATTTGTGACATTTGTAGGATGAAGCATGAACTATTGGTTCCCGTAAAGTCCCATTTCCCGGCACAATATTCACAGTGCACATACTTTGGGAAATTGGGTAACTTGTTGGACTCCATTCCAATCAGTCAACGGAGGTCTTCAAGAAGCTTCAATGGGGTCATTTTGCTAAGACGCCAGAATTGCAGTTTTCTGGCCAAGTTGTGCATATGTTGGTGTTGTGGCTGGTTCGACAACAACCTGTGGATGAGCTTTGGTTTTCGATTAGAGGGAAGATCTTTAAGTTCACGTTTAAAGATTTTTGTGAAATAACCAAGCTGCCAGCGTACACCACCAGACCAACTTTTGGAAAAAAAATGAGAAAGGCAGTGTGGCTGATATCTGCTTTAAAGGAAACAAGCGAGTCACATACCAAGAGTTGAAGGAAACAATGAAGGCCGTGAATCTAAAGAAGAGGATTGACCCGTTAGCTTATGTGAAGTTGGCTTCCATTTTCGTTGTTGATGGTGTGTTGCTGACTAGAGACCATGGCACAAATATCAATGCTGATCATTTTGATTGGGTGTAAGATTTTGACAACTTTCAAAAATATCATTGGGCACTGGAGTCATATACCCTTATGGTTAGCAATTTGAAGTCGTTAATGCGTGGGCAACCGGAGAAGTTTGAAGCTGTGTTAGCTAAGAATCTTGGCTACAAGAACGCTAAGTTCATAGTTTGGTCTTTACCGCATGTGTTGCAGGTTGGTTTTAACTTTGTTTGTGTATTTAAATAATCGTCTGTGTGACAGTCTGAATTTGTCTCTGGCTTGACATTTGTTTAAGTATTTATTTGGTTGTTTATGCAGGTTTGGGCGTATGAGAAAATCCCTGGACTTGCAGGAAAATGCGACAAAAAAGTGAAATCTGAAGCAGCTAGCATTTTGAATCGGAAAGTTGTTGGGTTCTTCCATCTCTCTTCTCTGAAGGAATTAGTATTCACCGATGAGCCTTTAGAAGAAGAAACTGTAAGATGTCGTTAAAATTCTTTTTTAATAATATCCATGACGTCATATTACAACTTTCTATCTATTTAATTGACATGTATTGTAGGATGATGAGAAGGATGGTGAAGAAGATGATGACGAAGCAGGTGATGAAGAAGATGAAGAAGAAATTGGTATGGAAGATGAGGATATCAAACTATTTCATAAATTGAAGGTGATAGAAGAGCTTTCAAAAAAAAAGGGATGAAATTGAACAATTGAGGGGTAGTGTTAGAGGCATTGAGGCCACACTTGGTGAGGTCAAGGACATGTTATCTAAGTTGATGGGGGTGGTTCTGCAAGGTAAAAATGAGGTGGCTACTGAAAAGAAGGTATTCTTTCAAAATGTCTCTGCAGGTCATAATATTTGTCTGTGAATGCTATGTAATTGTCTGTGAACCTACATGTTATTGTCTGTGAATCAGGAAGTTCCCACTGTCGAAGAGAAGACCGATTCTGTTCAAGATAAGCAACATACTGAGCATGAAATGCCGGAAGTGGACAACGCACAGAAGGTATGTTTACCAAATGACTTTGCACTTTGGCTTTGTAAATGTTTGTGTACTTCGTTCATAATGTATTTGAAACTATTATCTTTTTGACAACTTTGTGATTCACAGGCTGAGGAAGAAGATGAAGTCCAAAGTGGAGCTGATGAAGATGATAAGGCTAATGAAGATGATAAGGTAGCTGAGGAAGAAGATTTGAAGCATGGCACTCCGGACGTGTTAATTGAAGAGAAGGCTCATGAAGATGATAAGGGAGATGAGGCAGAAATAGCGATTGTGCCCACGGCCGAAAAGGTACGCTTTGTAATTGTGTGTGCAGGTGATTTCGAATGTGTGTATTTACATGTGTTTGTTTGTGAAGGAGCAGGATGTTGAGGCCGGTGTTCACCCTTTGCCTAAATCAACCCTCATAAGCTTTATTTTGGAAGAAGTTAGTGCCTAATTTTTTCATTTAGTAACTTTTTTGAGAACTCATTAATGATTTCTTAATATTACGTATTTCGTAGTTGAATGATGCGGATCTGGTCTTAGGAGATTGTGAGTCACCCCTTCCTAATAAGGTTAACTTCTTACCATTATCTTGACATAACACTAAGTATGTTTACAAACTTGTTTACTGGTCTACCACATATGTAATAATCACTTTTATGTCGCTTTGTAGGATGACTCCTTCCTGGATGAAGAAGTGACCACCCCAACACCTTTTAGAAATGTGGATTGGGAGGATCTTGTTGAAGATGATGTTCCAATACCCAAACCCCAACCTGCCAAAGAGGAAATCAAGAAAAGAAAGAGATTTGTCTCCAAGTATCATAGCAGTCCTTTTATGGATCCGTGTGCTAAGCGGGTTAAGCCGAGTCAAGCTGGAAGCGGGACATAAGTTGAAGAAGAAGATAAATTGTTCAATGAACTCAAGACTTGGGTGAAAGGCCCTGCTACTGAGGAACCAATTTGTGTCACTTTAGACCTTTCAGACTGTATTACTGTGGATAGAAAGTTCTCCCGCGACCTGATAGACCCATCTGAATGGCTAAGCAGTGTGGTAAGTGTATAGTTACATTCCCAACGTATACGATTTTACTAAGTGCCTATTTTACAACATTAAAATTAACTTTAACCACTTCATTGCAACACAGTGATGCCCTGACCAACATGTTGAAGAGTCAGTGAGTTGAGGGTTAACAATCTGAATTGGTGTCCCTCTATTTCATGGTAAAGTCTTAAATGAAGTTCTTATGGCTTTTATATTCTTCCAGTGGGTAAATGTTTGTGGCCAGACAAATTTATCCGGTCTCACAAGCATTTCACCCTTGGTTGAATTTGGAATTCCAGTGGGCAAATGTCTATGGCCAGACAAATTTATCCGGTCTCACGGGCATTTCACCCTTGGGTGAATTTGGAACTGCAGTGGGTAAATGTCTGTGGCCAGACAAATTTATCCGGTCTCACATGCATTTCACCATTGGGTGAATTTGGAATTCCAGTGGGTAAATGTCTGTGGCCAGACAAATTTATCCAGTCTCACGGGCATTTCACCCTTGGGTCAAGATGGACTTCCATTTCACACTTGCGTTTATATGTCTACCATTACTATTAAACAAGCATGTGTTTGGTAAAATGTAGAATCAATTGATGACAAAAAAATTAGACAAACCAGCAGATTGGAATGGAGATCGGTTGTTGAAATGCATTGACTGGTGTGGCTTCTCCAAGGTATGCTTGAACAATGTTCTCCGCAGAGAATTGTATTCTTATTGCATGGCTACACATACAGTTTGAACAATGGTGAATTCATTAGCAGGTTTTCATTCCATTGAATGTTGAGGATAAACATTGGATCTTATGTGAGGTAAACTTGGAGGAGGTTGTGGTTAATGTATATGATTCCTTAAAGAGTTCCTGAACTCCATGGTATGCATGTCAATTGTGCATGAGGCTTCCTTACCTACTCCAACACACTTAACATGGACTACCACGTCCCTTACACCTAAGAACATGGGAGGCTGTGGCTGTTGATGGGGTTCCGCAACCAACAATGGGGTAAAATGGTTATGTTAATGGTGTTTGATGTGTCTATATTCGTATAGGATAGTAGTTGATGTATTATCACTTTTGTGCAGGTCTCGAGTATGCGGTGTTATGGTAATGGCGTTTGCTGAACATTTGTTGCACGGACTCCCCTTAACACTTGGGTGTGAGTACGACAACACCCCCACAATTCGGAAGAACTTTGCATTACGCCTATATCGTTTGCGGAAGCATGCATACAACATTGAAGAATGAATGAAGGCTGACCATCTATATTTTTTGTCCATGTAATTGATGTGAAGAAACACTTATTTTTTGTCCATCTGTATTTATGTTGTTACACTTTTCCCATTACATGCCCTCAAGTAGTTATATATGTGCTTATGTTTATGATGTAAACCTTAAACGAAACATATGTACATCAACTTTTGGTTTAGCAATATATGATGGGAGTACAATGGATGTGATCATTTGCAAAGCATAAATCATTCTAACATTGTAAACTTGTGTCATTACATGCGTTATCATTGCCTAAAACAAAGAAAGATTCAAGCTTAAGTCATCATTATACATCTATTGTAATTCGCTTGGTGCAACATTTGTTGGTACTACGTCTTCAACATTGCTGGATTCTGGCACGTCTCCAACTTGCTTTTTTGCCCGTCCCTGTTATACATTGCAATAGAAGTCAGTATTTGTGGGTAGAAAAATTTGGATCGTCTTCCAGTGAGATAATGTCTGTGGGCAGACAAATTTATCCGGTCTCACAGGCATTCACACTTGGGTGAACATGGAATTACAGTGGGTAAATGTCTGTGGCCAGACAAACTTGTCCGGTCTCACAGGCATTTCACACTTGGGTGAAATGGACTTCCAGTGGGTAAATGTCTGTGGCCAGAAAAATATTTCCAGTCTCACAAGCATTTCACAGATAACTTGGTGTACCTTTTTTGTTTTCTTCCCCTTTTCAATAGGCCCTTTTATCCTGTTCTTTCTAGGAGCGCCTTTACGTTTTGTCCTGTTTGAATCTTGAATAGGGACACTAGTTTGTGCATCCACGCCTACGACTTGGAGGGGTGTTGTCCGTTAATTGAGTCATAACTCCACAAATTGAAGAATGTGTATTTGACATGGTGCATTTTTTCAATTCAACTTCAAGCCATGTCAAGATGCGTGCATAATGCTCGTCATCATCAGCCACACAATTCGCAAGTCTTTCAAAGGTGGTGCATAACCTGTCAAACCGTTGTTGTTCTTTAGTAGTAATCCAACCGTCATAGTTGATTTTAACTCTTGTGTATCCCCTTTTGACATCTCTCCTCCACCTTTGCATGATATAACACTCTGGTAAGACGTTAATTCCGTTACGCAATAGGACTGTGATGATGTGATTACAAACAATCCCTCTAAACTCAAATAAGTGGCATGTGCAAACGACTTTTGGGACGGTACTATCGTACTCAACCACAACATGGACAGTTTTGTAAAAACCATTCACCTTTTTGTCTTCACGGATATGGTAATGTATACCATCCTCACTCCCTAACAGGTCACAATACAACTTCCCAGTCATTTCACTTTGAAACTCCTTGAACTTTGCAAGTGTGTACATTTGTTGCAACTGATGTTCCATGGCATATATAGTCACACAAGGTATCATTTTGGTGAAAGACTTGACATCCTCTTGGAACTCTTTCTCTACTTTTCTTTTCAAAGCACGCCCGTATTGGTCAACAAATTCCTTTAGACTTGTTTTTGAATGAACAAAGTCGTCAAAAAAAGGCGTTAGTGCTCTCACTACGTTGGGTCGTTGACATCCCTGCCCAAAAAAGTAGGCCTCAAGTAGCATGGCACCCAACAATGTCTTTAATTGTAAAGCACATGTAGCCATTCATGGTCATTAAGATGAAACCCGCACATTACAAATGATTAATATTACGATACTTGTGGTATTCAACACAACTTCTAAAAAAAATCTTACCTTTGTAACATTGAACTCCATGTGAACTCAAATTCTTCACCTGTTTGGGAGTCATAAACATCATCATGTAAAGAAGCACTAACTTCATCTTTATCAGTCAACCCTCCCATCTTCTCAGGCACCTTTTTCATTATATGCCATAGACACCACCGATGTCTTGTATTTGGGAACACTAATTGAATGGCGTTTTGCATGGCCCTATCTTGGTCGGTAATAATTCCACTGGGAGGACAACCATCCATACACTCAAGCCACTTTGTAAACAACCACACAAATGTGTTGGTGTCCTCACTTGAAATTAAGCCACAACCGAACAACATAGATTGGCCATGGTGGTTTACTCCAACAAAAGGTGCAAAGGGCATGTCGTACTTATTGGTGAGATACGTTGTATCGAAAGTTATCACATCTCCAAAATCTCTATAAACACACCGGCACCGCTTGTCCGCCCAAAATACATTGCGAAGGCGCGATTCTTCATCTACGTCAAGAGCAAAGAAAAAACCGGGGCATTCCACTTGCATTTTACAAAAGAAACTTTGAATTGCAATGGCATCACCATTTCCTAAACGCAAACGGTGAACCTTGTCAACGTAGTTCCTACAATCCTTCTCAAGGAACGGTAATTTATCATAACCGCCCGCTTCTACTACGGCGGAGGTGTAGGTTTTGTGAAGAGGTATTCTGGCAACCGTATTTATTTCAATTTTCTCCTCATGTTCATAGTCAATCTCCTATTATAACGAAAAGCTCTAGTTTTGGTAGGACTCATGGGGTGGTTATGCTCTTCATGCACTTTCGAAATTACCCATGAACCGGCATAGTCATACATCACTTTGATTCGGGCTTTGCAACCTATTGCACTAGTAGCTCCAAGCAACAAAGAATTTGTGGACTTTGAAACTCTATTTCCAGCACGGCCACATTCGATTAACATTCCTGTTATGTTTCCTTGTTTGTCTTTCGTTGAGCTCCTGATTCTAATGGGAAAACCTATACGTTTTATGTAATTCTTATAGTGATCATATGCATCATCTTTTCCCGGAAACAACATCCCAACTTCTACACGGACGTCTGGTGTACCACCATCTACATTTGTGTTATCCGGATCTGAGTCAAACCATATTTAACAAATAATGAGAACTTATATAAACGTCTGTGGACAGGCAATAACAACACAAACATTTACTACGTAATGCCCGTGTACACAGGCAATAGAATACAAACATTTACTACATGAAAAATAAAACACATCAAATACAATACTTTGACTTCATAATCATAGATTAACACAAAATGGATGTTAAAGAACACAAATACAATGTTATTCAGTTGTACACGGGCTGAAACATCCAAATGTCTGTGTGCACAGACATTACGTTCGACGTACCTTCTTCTTCATCAACGTCCAGAATCAGCTTTTCCTCTCCATCTCGTACGTCTTTCGTACTGAGCTCACCTTCATCTTGTGTCGCCGGACGTTCACAACCGGATTCGTCTCCTTCAAAACCCATAAACTCACCCATGTCGTAACTACTGATGAAGGCCATCTCCTCAGGACTGTAATCCATTCCTCAAGACTCCAGTTACTCTGTCCACGTTTGTCGTCGAGCTGTGAAGAGAATAAGAGGAAGAAGAGCTTCAGTGAACAGTGCTCCTTTCTACTGGTTTTTGAGTGCGAAAATACGTAACGGGAAGGGGGAGTGCGAGGGAAACAAAGAGATGAAAGAAGCTAGGGGGTAAATGGAATGGTAATTTTTTGGGGTTTTATATGATGTACAATTTGTGTACATCTTGTGTACCCTAAGACAAATTGAATAAGAAATAGAAACATACCATAGTATATCAAATCAACTAATGACCGGTTATAGGGAGTTGTATCAGGTAACTTGGATTCAATTGATGCTTTTTTAATAGTAAATGCATTAATGTGATGCTTTTTTAGTAGGAGGGGTGCAGTGATGTTTTTGATATAGTAGGAGGGTGTATTTGACCCTTTTTCCAATTACAAATATATACTACGTATATAGTATTATTGTGTAAGTAACAAAAATGTAGGAAGTAGTTAACTACAACAGTGTAGGAATTATGGACTAGTTAACTACAAATGTATATAATTAAATATACTTCGTATATGTTAAATATGGAAGTGTAGGGGTATATAAATATGATTGTAAAATAATATATTTAATAAGAAAGATTGAAAGAGTATGAGTAGAAATGTAGAAATAGAAATTATAAATTTTATATAGTATTATTGTGTAATACTAAATAAGTATACAAATATAATTATAATATGAATATATGAATTATGAAAGATGAAAGTCTAAATGTGAATAGAGTAGAATTAGTGATTGAGAAATTGAGAATTGAGAGTAGAATTTGAGTAGAAGTAGAATAGTGTAAAAAATGTATAAAATGAGTAGGTATGTATATATAGGAAAAAAATTGGTAACCCCCACCCCTAACCCCCTCCAAACCCCGGCCTCCCGGTCCGGTCCCCAAATATGCTACCCGGGACCGAGAATGTATCCTACCCGGTTGGGTACCCGGTCCAAGACCGGAACCGGAAAACCGGACCCAGTCCGGTCCTGCAGTGGCGGGTCCGGTTCCGATCTGAGATCGTGGATGAGTCCATCCCTAATCCTACCTAAGCATTAGATCTATATCAGTTTGCAATTAATTTTGTTTTTCTATTTTATTAAAAGTAGAGTCATGATCAATTTTTCAGAATCTATCTTTTTAAATTCTAAAAAATTATTTCTATGAAAAATTTTGAGTGCTTAGAAATTATTTTACACTTTCATTGAAGCACTCCAATGCTTGTTTCTGCTCTCTAACTGCGCAAAATAGTTTTTAGAAGTAAATTCAAACACCTCATAATATAGTGAAATTCAATTTAAATTCTCTAAAATTGTGTCACAAGTTTTGAAACCCTAAGGATGTGTGTCATCTTTTTTACAGACTACACATATTCTTTATCTGATTTAATAATTTTTGTTTTCATTTTATCGTTCTTATTAGTCAACCTTTTATCAAACGTGTAACATTTGGTTATATGCCTCAATTGTTAAATAATTGAAAATTATATGGGTGAAGTTATTTTTCTGGCTGAATTGGTTGATATTACTTTAGAGGATTAGCTTAGTTATTTTCATATAAATGTTTTCTTTGTTTTATTAATAAAATATATTTCTAATTGCCAAGTGTGAAGTTACTTAAGGATGAAGTTACTTTTTAGCTAAATTATAGCCAAACTCGATATAAATTAATAAATCTATTTTGTTAATAAAATATATTTTAAATTTTTATATTTTGTTAACACTCCAGATAGTATTTAAATGATAAAATTAATATAGAAAGAAGTTTAAAATGATGTGAGAGAAAAATCTATGATACGTAGTACTATCTCCGTATTTAAAATTAAAGTTTGCTACACTTTTTTATTTGGGATGTGTTTAAAAGTTTACTACATTTTCCTTTTTATGAAAGTTTTTCCTTTAAAAATACCTAATTATCCTTACTCTTTTCTACTTTATATCGGAGCTCTAAACCTATTGTTCCAACTTCATTTACAATGCATTAATTAAAAGTTACGGATTAACCATATATTCACAAATATTTCTGATTTCACTCCGAACTCGTGTAGAATTTAACGCGGTCATATCATCCGCACGTTACGGCGATATTCAAACGCATGCAAGAGCCTTGAATTACTGAGAAAAGCTCAATTGCAAACTTGCAAACCATTAATAGTTAGTTGGGAAAATGACCAGTAATTAGAGGTCTGGACTGCTACTTTGAATCTATCCTCAAATGACCATGGGTCGTATAGAGTAATTATAGACAACTATGGCCTATTGGTTAGCTCATCTGAGACGTGATCACTTCATGGTGCATCCAAAGCATGCCATGACCCACTTCGAGGTAGGGGTGGACTGGGCCCGGGTCGGGCCGGGCTCCGGATCGGGCTGGGGCGGGCTCCGGGTCATAAATTTTCAGGCTCGGTACCGGCCCGGCCGCCCGGATTACAATTAATTCGAACCCTAACCCAACCCCCAAACCGCCAAGCCCCACCCACCTAGAACCAGCCCATCCCGAAAAATTAAAAAAAAAGATTTGGGCCTGGACCGGGCCAGTCCACCAATTTTGAAGCCCGTAGCCCGCCTCTATATGCCCCCGGTTCAGGCCCTAGTCCCGGACCCCCAGGTCGGGTCGGGCCTGAACAGTAACTGGTCGGCTCGGGTCCTGGCTCGGGCCGCCCCGCCCCACTCCACCCCTACTTCAAGGTTGCAACCTTTAAACCCAATTTTTTTAGGTAGAACAAAGTGACATGTAGAGCTCGTTTGGTAGAATCAAAATCGGTTGATTCTGTTTAAATTTCTGAAATTCTGGTCGAAGTGACTGAACTGGATGATTCTACTGATTTATGAAAAAAATATTTAAAATATATTTTATTAATAAAATACAGAAAAAATTATATGTAAAAATAGTCAAAATGATCTTCTATAGTATTTTCAGTCGGTACAGTGTAAAGTAACTTTAACCTTTCTTTTTCTTATTATTACACAATTGAGTGCGCGATATCAAAAGTTACGTATTTGGTAAAAAAAAGTTGGCTAATAAGCCTGATAAGCCGAAAACAGTGTTACCAAACGGGTTCATAATGATATTGAACCGAATATCAGGTTGATGGAGTATATGGGTCTGAGCCCCCGGACCCACATACCCGGAAGAACAGAAAGCACAAGACACAGAGTGGCGCCCTCGTCGGCCAAGACGCCCCCGTCGGCCGAAAAGGTGCCAACTCAGATTATGGTCCTGAAGCCAAGGAACCCGGGTGCCCTCGTCGGCCGCGCCCTCGTCGGCCACGAAGACTCCACAGAACCGGATTCTACACTTACCCATTTGTACAGCCCATTAGTGGCTTTGTATTCGGCCCAGTAGCGGTCCAGTTGTAAATGGGCCTCCCAAGCCCAAGGCTTGGGAGCCCAGCCCGTATTTTCTCTATAAATACTCCCCTTGGGAGTAGTTGTAGGGGTTCAGAATTCATTAATACCAAGCAAATATACTACTTCTCTCTCTAGCTCTCACTTCTCTCTAGATATACTCTATCATTTGGTGCTCTCGTTGAGAGCTAGAACAATCAAGTTAGCACCCTTCGTCGCTACCAGGCACAGCTAACCACTGATCATGGGGAGAACTAAGTCAAACCGCAACCTCGTCAGCAAAGTCATCCCTGAGGACCAAGAGCCCAGGGAGCACGATGAGGACGCCACGGCCGACCAGGCCGGTGGAGGGGACCTCTTCCAGGAGGCCTTCAACCTCACGACGGACCTCCGCAACCAACTCAACGGCGGAGTCCCCGACGCCCGCCTCGGCTTGGACAAGAAACGAGCTGAGAAGACGGACCACGCCCCGGCCCAGCCTATGGCCGCGGCCTCTCCGTCCGTGGATCCGCAGGTCCAGGCCGCGCTGTCGGTCATCATCGCCAGCCTGGCTCAGAACCCCACCGTCCTCAGCGCACTCTTGCCAAGGACCGGGGGGAACGTCACTCAACCTCCTCAGCCCCAACCGTTGGCCGTCCGGATAGGCAACGATGAGGGGGTGGTGCCCCAGGACACGGCGTCGTCCCACTCCCACCCTGCTTCCCCTCTTCGACCTGGGCAGACCCCGGCGCGTGGAAAAGCCTCTGCCTTCAATAGGCTCGGTGACACGCGCCGTCGTCCGGTTTCGGAGAGGATGGCGGGACGGATTGGTGAGCCTCGTCCTGGCTCGCCGAGGGAAAGCTTGGGGTCTGTGTCCCGGACAGCGGACCAGCCCCGCCCGGACAAGGGCAAGGGAAAGTTGCACGAGGATGACGTGCACCACCAGATCAACGCGGCTCACAACGAGCGCATGAGGAATCAGCCGGGCGCCGCTGCGGCCGCTAGGGACCCCCGAGACGAGGTCATCGCCCAGCTGGAAAGGAGGCTGGCTCAAATGGAGGCCAAGCAGTCGGCCAACATCCCTACGGCCGGCGCTTCCAACGACCCCGGCCTCAACGCGCTCATGAACAAGGTTAGCGCACTGGAGAGGGAGCTGGCCGAGGGGCGAGGTGACCCCATCATCCAGGTCAGGACCAGGACCCCTTTCACCAACAGGGTCCTCTCGGCCCCCATCCCGGAGAAGTACAGGGGGAACGCCATCAGGTCCTACGACGGCCGATCAGACCCCCAGGAACACTTCAGCCGTTACCAGAACAACATGCTGATGGTGAACGCGTCCGACGAATACCTCTCCCGTTGGTTCCTCTCTACTCTCGAGGGGCCAGCGTACGAGTGGTTCAACGCGCTCCCCGAAGGGAGCATCGACTCATGGCAGGATCTCGCCCAGCGCTTCCTCACTCACTTTGCCGGGAGGAAGCGCGCGAACAAGTATTTCACCCACCTCCTCTCCGTCAAGCAGCGGCACGAGGAGTCCCTCCGATCATTCATTGATCGGTGGACGAGGGAAACCGAGGAGGTCGAGGGGGCCGATGAGCGCACCCTCCTCGCCTTGTATCAGGGAGCCCTCCGCAGCTCCCCATACGCCAGGAGCCTCATCACCGACCCCCCAAGGTCGTACGCCAAGGCACTCCAGCGCGGAGGCTTGTACGCCGACGCCGACGAGCTCCACAATCACAAGAGAGAGGGGGGCCATCCCTCCAAGAAGACAAATCCTTCGCCGGCTTTGGGTCCGTCCCCGGCCGGCCAGGGTGCCCAGGGCCGTCACGGCTCTGGTGGACAGAGTAAGAAAGATCGCCACTGGCGGCCGAAGTTGGAACGGCCGGGGGTAACCCTCACCCACCCGGTCGGCACCATCCTCGATTATGCCGAGAAGCACGACCTCATCGAGTAGGCTCCTCGGCCGGCCGAGGAGATCCTTGCCATCCAGCAGGGCGGCATGTACTGCTGGTTCCACAAGAACTCGTCGCACAACACCGACGATTGCATCACACTGAAGAAGGCCATCGAGCGCCTTATTCGCCAGGGGGAACTCTCCCAGTTTGTCAAAGGTGGCCCACGCAAAAACACTTGGGTAAACACCGGCAAACATGGGGGCGAACCCTCTGCGAAGAAGCGGGAGATTGGTAGGCTCAGCGACGACGAGGACTTCGAAGAGCCCCCGCCGAAGAAGAATCACATCCACCTCATCGTAGGTGGGAACACTGGGGGGGACTCCGCCACTCAGAGAAAGAAATGGGCCCATTCCCTTTACATTGGGGAGGTGTCCCATGTTCCCCCCCAGCCGAAGAGGCAGCGAGCGGAGGCGATCACCTTCAGCGACAAGAATCTGCCTCCGGGTACGGAATCACACAGGGACGCCCTCGTCATCCGATGTGAGATCGGTGACTCCATCATCCACCGTACTTACATCGATACGGGGAGCTCCGTCAACGTGATATACCTGGACACCTTCAAGCAGCTGAAGCTGGACAGAGCTCTGCTGAAGCCGATCAAGACCCCGTTATCCGGCTTCACCGGGGACTCTATCGACGCCGAGGGCACGATAGTCCTCCCCGTGGAGGTCGGTGACGGCCCCCACCACGCCAGAATTAACATGGAGTTCATGGTGGTCAACCTCCAGTGCGCCCACAACCTGATCTTGGGGCGGCCAGCGCTGGAGGACTTGGAGGCCATCATCTCCATGAAGCACTTGTGCCTGAAGTTCCCCACCGACGACGGCATCGGCTACGCCAGAGGAAACCAGAGGATAGCCAGGGCATGCTACCTCAAACTGACGAGGCCGGCCGAGAGGGAAGGCCAGAGGATAGACACCATCACGGCCGTCGTCGCCATGGACGAGGAGAGGCCACATGTGGAGCCGGCCGAGGAGGTCGAGGAAATCCCTCTGGATACCTCCCGGCCAGAGCGGGTTCTCAGAGTCGGAAAGCAACTCCCCCAGGACCAACGAGACGCCATCCTCCTCGTCCTACGGTCATACGCCGTTGTCTTCGCGTGGGGCCCGGACGATATGCCAGGCATCAGCCGCCAGGTGATCACTCACCGGCTGACCGTCGATCCGGCCTCAACGCCTGTCAAGCAGAAGCGGTGCTACTTGTCCGCCGACAGGCGGGACTTCGTCAAAGGGGAGGTCGCCATGCTCCTCTCAATCAAACACATCAAAGAGGTGAAGTACCCGACATGGTTGGCCAACGTCGTCCTCGCCCAGAAACCGCCGACGTTCAGAATGTGTGTTGATTACACTGACCTGAACAAGGCGTGCCCCATGGACCCGTTCCCTCTCCCCAACATTGATCAGCTGGTGGACGAGACGGCGGGGTGCGAGTTGATGTCGTTCCTCGACGCTTTCAGAGGGTACCACCAAATCTCCATGCATGAAGATGACACTGAGAAGACGACATTCATGACCCCAAAGGGAATCTTTTGTTACCTCGTCATGGCCTTCGGGCTCAAAAACTCTGGCGCCACCTACACTAGGATGGTGGCCAAGATCTTCAGGGCAGTCCTTGGCCGGACGATGGAGGCGTACGTCGATGACATGATCGTCAAGAGCAGGCAGGCCACCTCCCACACCGACGACCTCCGGGAAATCTTTGAAATAATGAAGGAGTTCAGGCTCCGCCTCAACCCCAAGAAGTGCACCTTCGGCGTCCAGGGCGGCAAGTTCCTCGGCTACATGGTCAGCCGGAGAGGCATCGAGATAAACCCGGAGAAGACGCAGGCTATCATCAACATGGAGCCGCCCCGCAACGTCAAGGAGGTACAGCGACTGACGGGGCACCTGGCGGCCTTAAACCGGTTCCTCTCCAGGTCAGCCGAGAGGGCACTCCCCTTCTTTCAGATCATGCGTAAAGCCAACAACTTCAAGTGGACGACGGAGTGCCAGGAAGCATTCGACGAATTGAAAAGGTACCTGTCGTCCCCACCCGTGCTCTCCAAGCCCAAAGCCAGTGAAACCCTCTTCTTGTACTTAGGGGTGAGCACGTCGGCCATCAGCTCCGTGCTCATCCGTGAGGACGAAGGGGTGCAAAAGGCCATCTTCTACATCAGCAAGACACTCAGGGAGGCCGAGCTCAGGTACTCCCCCATTGAGAAGACGGTGCTGGCCATCGTCCATACGGTGAAGAAGCTGGGACACTACTTCCAGGCCCACACCGTCCATGTACTGACCCAGCAGCCTCTCGGCGCACTCATGAGGAGCCCCACCAGCTCCTCTAGGATGGTGAAATGGGCAATTTTCCTCGGCCAATTTCAAATCGAGATCAAGCCAAGGCCATCTATCAAAGGGCAAGCCTTGGCCGATTTCGTCATCGAATGCACAGCAAGGGAGACGGCCGGAGCCAACCCCGGGCCGGAGCCGGACGATACATGGACCCTATTCACTGACGGCTCGTCGGCCGCGAAATCATGCGGCGGCGTCGTCGTCCTCATATCCCCTGAAGGATTCAGAGCTTACTATGCCATCCGCTTCAACTTCAGGGTATCCAACAACGAAGCCGAGTATGAGGCCCTCCTCAGCGGTCTCAGACTCGCAGCCGGCCTCAAGGCCAAGCACCTCAAAATCAAGTGCGACTCCAAACTGGTGGTGGGCCAGGTGGAGGGATCGTACGAAGCAAAGGAAGGCCGGATGAAGCAGTACAAACAAGCGGCGGAGGAGTTGCTGAAAGCGTTTGAAACCCACGAGATCACTCAGATCCCAAGGGCCGAGAACGCCGAAGCCGACATCCTCTCCAAACTCAGCTCGGACACCCCGGAGCACATCTCCCAGTTGGCCAAGATCGAGGAGTTGAGCATGTCCAGCATCCATGCCAGCCCCATCTTGTGCGTCCAACAGCGACCGGAGGACTGGATCTCCGACATCGCCACCTTCATCGCAACGGGGGAGCTGCCCCCGGACGAGGAGAGAGCCAAACTTGCCAAACTCAGGGCCCCAAGCTACACCATCGAAGATGGCAAACTCTATAAACGATCCTACAATGGCACTCTCCTTCGATGCCTCCACCAGGATGAGGCCGACATAGCCATGGAAGAAGTTCATTGTGGCGTCTGCTCCTCACACCAGGGCCCTTTCAGCATGTCCCGGCGTCTCGTCGTCCAGGGCTTCTTCTGGCCGACGATGGCACGAGACTGCGCTGACCTGGCCAGGAAGTGCACCACATGCCAGGTACTCCAGAAGGCCCCTGGTCGGCCAGCTGTCAACTACGCCCCTGTCAGCACCGCAATTCCATTCTCCAGATGGGGGATTGACCTGGTCGGCCCCCTGCCCAGAGCCGCCGGGAATAACCGCTACATCATCGTCTCCGTCGACTACTTGACCAAGTGGGTCGAGGCGGAGCCCTTGGCTAGCATCACGGGGGCCAGATGCCAAAAATTTGTTTACAAGAACATCATCACACACTTTGGCGTCCCCCAGGAGATTATATCAGACAACGGCACTCAATTCGAGGCAGCCCCTTTCCAAGAACTCCTCCGGGAGTTTCGGGTAAAGCATCGTTTCTCCTCCGTTGCCTACCCTCAGGGCAACGGGCAGGTCGAGAACGCCAACAGAACAATTATGGAGGGGCTGAAGAAGAAGCTCCAGGCCGCAGGAGGTAGTTGGGTCGACGAGCTCCCCAACATCATGTGGTGCTACAGAACCACTCTGAGGAGGGCGACAGGTGAAACGCCTTTCGCCCTGTGCTACGGCTTTGAAGCAAAGGCGCCCACGGAAGTTGCCATCCCCAGCCGACGGGTGGAACAGTACGAGCCTGACGCCAACGAAGAGAACATGAAGATTGACCTACACCTGGTTGATAAGAGGCGTGAGCAAGCTTACGTCCGAGCAGAGAACTACCGGCGTCAAGTAAAATCATACTATGACGCCAAGGTACGTTCCCGGGAATTTCAGGTGGGGGACTACGTCCTCCGCCGAAGGGAAGCAAGCCAGCCGACAGAGGGTGGCAAGCTAGCATTGAAGTACGAAGGGCCCTACATCGTCAGTGCCGTGGTCAAACCCGACACCTACAAGCTTAAACGCCCGAATGGGTCCAATGTACCACGAACATGGAATGTACACCATCTGGTGAAGTTTTATCAGTAATCCGAAGGAGGTGCAGACGGCGAAGCCCTCACCCCCTAACGGGTTACTGATTGAACGCCACCCTCGGCCTCGAGCCACTTATGAATAAAATCATGTTCTGATTTTTTCTCTGGAATTTAAAGTAAAACATTAGCAGGTGCCCCCGTCGGCCACCTTAGAGCGAAAGGCTCAGGCATGGCCGACATGGCCCCTTGCATTTGCAGCCTACGAGCGACAAGCTCAGGCACTCCATTGTATTTTGTATCAGCGAAGGGCTCAGGCCTAGCTGAGAGAGAACATCGTCCTGGCCCCGTAAGCCTAGAAGTGAAACGCTCAGGTATGGCCGACGATGTCCCCAGGACGAGGGGCCCGCAAACGGCCCACGTCTTGAAACGGGAAGCTCACCGCGTCGTCCACGCGCCAGAACGCAGGACGACAGGCCTGAAATCATGGCCGAGGTGACAAAATCCCAAAACTCAGGGATGGCAACGACAGCCGTTGGAAACCGACCAAAAGTCTAGCCCACGTCATAAATAGGCGACGGGACCCGCCCTGAGATCACGGACGTTATAAACGAAGTCCGAACCGGCCGAAGGACGAGCACACCCTTCGGCCGAAGCCTGAAAGAAGGATACTCCCCGGAAACAAAAAAAAATACAAGGGAAAAAGAGGGAAGCCGACGGCCGTGCACACTAGCCGGCCTCGAGCAAAGAAAAATAAAATCCCCACAATTCAGGCCTAATTTGGCCAAGTACATATCAGTTGAACACAAGCGTTGTACCACTGACAGGTAACATGGACAACACGTCCACATACCACAAGGGAATGGTCAACGCTGAAACACACGCCTATAAAACCCTAACCGCATCGGTTGGGTGAGACGCGAGAGGTGACCTTCATCGGCCACACTCCTTGGAAGCACCAACGCTTGGTATAAAACAAAGAATCACAATCCTGAAGATGACAAGGACGAAGCGAGCACTTATCACACCCGCGGAAGAATCAAGCAATCAAGAAACAATCCTTACTTGCCACAGCATCCCGGATAGCCGTTACAGGCACTGGAACCCAGGCCGTTGGTCAAGCGAAAGCCCTTTAGGAATTTGTTCAAGTGTCTACCAAACACTTGGAGGAAACTCTGAAGAAAAAGTTCCTCAAGAAGGAACTATGCCTTAGCCGATGAAGGTAGGGCCTTCTCTTGGGGAAAGCAAGGGGCACCCTCATCGGCCACAAAGCCAGACCTTGGCCGATGATGATAGGGCCACCTCCTAGCCGGCAGCGGTACCACAAAGACGGAACTGCGTCTTACATTTATACTTAGAAAATTCTCTAAGTACTTAGATGGGGGAACTCCAGACGAAGCGGGCACCCGTATACTCCAAAGCCGTTAGCTACCTATATCTTGCATTTGTATTTAGAGGAATTTCTATGTTCAAGGAACAAAGTTCAAACTACCCAAGGCAAGGAACGAAGACGTACGAGGCCGAAGGGGACAGCAACCTGTGTACCCTTACCGGCCACAACACATGGACCCAAGCCGACCACCCTGATCAGATCAGGAACAAGGGAACACAACGGCCACAAAGGACACTGGGCCGACAACGTCAACATCGGTTCAACACTTAGTAAATTTCTTAAAGCACCTGTTAACAGTGCAAAGGGGGAGCCACATCAAGACGATGAGAACACCCACCCACTCGAGGTTCGGATACTTAGTAGAATTTCCTAAGTCCTAACTCCAAAGTACTTAGACAGAACAATAAACGAGACGACGACGCAAACAGCAAGTACTACGAAAACATTTTCATTCATAAATGAGTACAAGGAGGGCTTCTAGGCCGTTACATAGCTGAAAGGAAGATAAAACTACAAAGGATCAGAACTCTGGAGGGGCTTCAGAGTCCTTCTCGGCCTCAGCTCCTCCCTCGGCCAGGACAACAGACGTACCGGCAGGGGCACCCGACGTGGCAGTATCTTCAAACATGCTCCGCTCATACGCCCAGTCATCACTGATACGTGAGCTCTCAATAGGGAGCTGCCGCTCGGCCACCGGAAGCTCCAACTTTGCCTCAGGATGCTTCATTAACGGAGGCAGCTCGAGGCCGACGGCCCACTCCTTGGACACACCGATATCCATGAAACGCCGTTGCAGCCTCCTGTACAACAACCGTTGCATCCAGTATTGGCCAAGGTCATAGAAGACCTTCATCTCCTTCTCCCAATAGGCCTGGCCGTCGGGGGATTGGTTCACCCAGTCAACGAGTCTGGCCGCCACGACCTCAAAACAGAATGGAAGCCGGCCCTCGTCCTTCCAACCGACTTCAAGAAACTTCTGCACAGCGGCATCAGCGGCTTTCTCCTCGGCAGCGCTGAGAGCCAGCTCTGCACTGGCCTTGCCCTTCTCGGCCTCCTCTGCGCGCTGAAGGGCCTCGTCGCGGGCACGCTCCACGTCGGCCAAGCGCTGGAGAGCCCCCTCCTTCTCAGCGGCCAACTGGTCGGCCTCGTCGGCCCTCTTCTTAAGGCTCTCAACCTCAAGACGCAGCCTCTCTAAGCTGCCCATCGCCTCATCGACCGAGTCAACCTTCTGCTCGAATTGCCTCAGACGAGCAATCTCTTTTTGTTGCCTCCTGTTGTTCTCCATCAACATGAAGGCACCCTGCAGTAAAAAAATGAGTTAGACAACTTTGCAACAAAAATGGGGAAGAAAGTAAGACGAAGCGGGCACGGTTACTTACTTGGACGACGTGGTCCATCCCACCATCGTACATCTTCACGTGGTCGAGCTTCTTCAGATAAGCCCGGTCTTCATCAAGGATAGCCTGAGAAATCACCTCGTGGCCGTCAACGATTTCATTGAACAGCCCCCCTTTGACGGGGTACTCCACCTCGAGCTTGTAGGTCCCTCTGACAAGCTCTCGGCCGGACCCTTTCTTCCGGGCGGCCGTTGCGGGAACAGGAACAGTGGAAAGAGTGGTGGACGACGGGCCTGAAGGGTGGTCCACCAAAGCATCAGGGTTTGAACCCTCCCCGTCCCCAGAAGGAATAGCCGATGTCCCAGCATCTCCGGCAGAAGAAGCCCTCTTTGACTTCTTGGGAGGCTTCATTCCCACCTCCGTCAACTTCTTCTGGCCCTCTTCGGCCTGCCTTTTCTTCTTCGGCTGCACCGGCGGCTTGGCCGCAGCGGTAGCCCCAGGTTGTTGGGCCTTCAGCTCCTCGGCCGCTTTGAGTTGGGCCCTCTTCATGAATGACATGCGATCCATCACAAAACCTGCATCACAAAAAAACACTAAGGGTTAGAAAGCAAAATACGAAAGTACGACGAGGAAGCACGTCAGAAGGGACTTACCATCGGCCTCAGCTGGCACCCCCAGATCGGGACCATCAACCTCCTCATAGGACGTGGTCATCTTCGGCCACAACTCCACATCGTCGTCAAGATCACCATACACAAAATACCGTACAAAGCCGAGGGCGGCCATTTTGTACTCGGTAATATATGTCTTCACACTCCTCGGCCCTCCCTCCAGGAAAGCCTCAACTTGAGCATCCAGGATGGAGCTCCTCGGCGCATCATGAAGATTAAAACGGACGGTATGGCCGACGGAGGGAAACTCTGTACCCCCCTCGCCCAAAGACACGAACACAAACTTCCCTTTCCATCCATGGATGGACGTCGGCAGGTCTGTGAAACTCCTCTTCTTGGGAAGTTGTTGAAGGGTGGCATACGACGCACAGTTCTGATGACTCCCACGGCCTATCTGATATAAGTTCATGAACAGCGCCGTCGTCGGCCTGAAATCCAATTCAGCACACCGCAGGAGGAAGCCGACGATGAGCGAGTAGCTATTCGGCGTCAACAAGGCCGGAGGGAGCCCCACCATATCCAGGTACTCAGTGATAAAGGGATGAAGCGGGAACCTAAGCCCTTTAGCAAAACTCATCGGGTACACTCCGAAGTAGCCCGGGGGGGATTGAGGACATGGTCCGTCGGCCTGGGGGCCCTAACCCTGCCATACGGCCCACATACATTTGGGCGACCAGGTATTCCCCCGCA